>JAOTQM010000013.1:14057500-14747500 GCA_026939265.1 Oreonectes daqikongensis
GGAAAAGGAAAACTGCTGTAAATAACACCTTAAAGTTGGCATAACCACCGTTGTCTTAAATCTCAAATTGTAAGATGTTTAATAAGTTTAATGGGTGACATGATCATGTTTTTATGATTCGTTCAGAAATGATTTTGAGGACTTTTACACTGATTTAGTGATGATTTAAGTTGCATTATTATAAAACTTGGTTCATTTTTACAATCTTTTACAAATTACCTGCAAATTGTGTGACGTCGAGTGTAAAAGATGGTTAAAGGAATAGTTAACCAAAAAATACATTTTAATCCATAAACTATCTAGTATATGACTTTCTTTTTTCGGCTGGACACAATTTGAGTAATTTTGAAAAATTGGGTGAAATTACATCATGAACTGGTTTGTCGAAGTCTATCATTTAATTCTTAAATTTTTATCTTCTTACAATTGTCTTATAATAATAATTTACATTTAAATGTATGCATTTGGCAGATGCCTTTATGCAAAGCGACATACATTGCATTTACATTATACATTAGTTTCTGGATATGTGCAATCCCTGGGATCGAACCCACAACTTTGGCATTGCAAGCGCCATGATCTAACCACTGAGCTACAGAAAATCTTATTCTTAATCTTAAAACTTCTTATTTTTTATTGTCTTAAAAACACTTGTGAATCCAGCACCTGGACCAAAATATCTTATCCATATTTTTTCATTGACTAAATTCATTATGTACATTACCAGCATGGCATGGAATCTGGGTCACGGTCCACTTCCCATCAGGTCCAGGATTCACAGAGGACAAGCCGAGTATTCCACCACCTAAAAAGAGAAGAACCACGATATGAATAAGACGTTCATATCAAAAACACGGTTTACAAAACATACACAGGCCATGACAGACTGGTGCCCTGAAGAATTCTGATCTGAGATTAGTTTCACACAGTGTGTATTCATAGATGTTATCACAGTTGAAATGTTCAGATGTTTAGTGGAGATATAAAAAAAAAGAGCCTGTCCAACAGCACAGATGTTTGATATTATTGGATGTATGTTGACAGAACTGCTCTTACCAGCCTGATCTGTGTTGAACGCCACCAGACCGCAGCTGGATTTTATGTGGTTGCCCTGAGAAGAGAAGCTGCCACCTCGTACATTAGCAATCCAGCCCTGGACACAACGAATGAAGACAGAAGATGATGTAAAATAATGCACAGTTATGTTTTTTTCGTGTCATTTCATATTCGCTGCCTTTGGGATCTCGAGTCAACATCAATGAATTTTGCTGAGGCACTTATTTTTTACATTTGAACAACTAAACTAATGCTAGGCATGACTATTCAACTGACTGTATTACAATTATAAGCTATTGCACTGCAAGTTACAGCGTAAATACAGTTAGTATTGTGGTTGAGATGAGGTTGCGTGACAGCGAAATGTAGAAGCCACAGGATTTTTATTGACAGCTGAGAAGTCCAGTGGAGAAAGTGAGATTCTAATATGCAAATCCAGTTCAAAAATGCTCCAATGGTCTTGAAAACAAAGCAGTGATCAAGACCTAAAGTAAACCAACTGAACGTTTGACATCACAAACAGGAAAGAGGAAATGAACAGCACTTCTTGAGCAAAAAGTGAGCGCACAAACACACGCAGACACAGTCAACATGTGTTTTCAGAAAGACACAAACTTGAGGAAGTGCAGAAGAGCTGTTTCCAAATGCTAACAAGAAACAACACGCAGGGAGTGAACAAGATTGAACAACTGACACGAAGAGCCGTGATTCAGAGACCAATGAGAAGATCCGCTATACAGAAGCCATCGCAAGAGCCCAAATCCCGACTGAGTACCAGAAAATAAGCGTTGTGATCGAATATACACAGTAGCTTGAATGAACTGTACTGAAAGTCACTTTAGATAAAAGCATGTGGATGAATTCACATGCCATCTTTAGTTTGAAGCAGCACATCTCCAGGCTGTCATTTTAACAGGATTACAGAGTTTCATATCACACATTCACTCCCACGCCGTGATGGAAAAAGCCAGTGCACTGAGTTTACACCAAAATACAGACAAAATATGAATCTGGCACCAACAAAACACCTTAGCAGCAACCATACAGCATCATGACCACAAACTCTGCCCATCAAACAGTACTCACATTTGATCAGGAATGGTACAAGATGTTGAATCTATTTGTGCACCATGATAGTTATATAGAGTCGAATGCATCACTTTTTGTAAATGCATTTCAATTTGACGTAAACATTGTTCGCAAATCTATTTTATAAATTCAGCTGTCAGATCAGTTGAATATTTAGATCTGGACACAAGACACTTTATAATCTCACCACCGCATGGCGTTTAAATGCTCACCAGTCAATCTTTAACAGGGTGAACTAGTGTCATGTGATTCAGAAAAATGAGCAAAGCTGCAACCATCTTGTACCTGTGACAGTAACAGAGACAACAAACCAGGAACCCAGAGACTTAAACTTTGAGGAAACACCACGCTTGATGTCACCCTAAATGACATTCTTCCTAAAAACCTAGCGCTTAACCTATAATAAATGTGCAGTAACACTACTACACAACTGAACTGAAAACCAAGAGATGTCTCAACCACTCATTTTTGTATAAAATTGGTTATTCATCAACATATATGAATGACAGTGGGAGATGATGAATATGTTTTAATACCATATAAGATGATAGGTAGAGTTATGAAGGTCATCCTCATGTATAAAGGAATAACATGATGTAAATCTCAGGTATGTGAAGCATTCACACTGAAAACCTGTGAACAGCAGACAACAACACACACACACACACGGCAGCAAACAAGATCTCTTATCTGTCCATGTCAACATAGTCAAGAATGAAATAAAATAATTTCAGTGTATCACTGCAGCGCAATAGAGTCGGGTTTTTGCATATGTAAAGTTACAGCTGTGACATCAGAATGCAAATTCAAACAACAATATCACCAAAAAACAAACTTGAGTGTGAAATCTAGTGGTTATGGCATTTTGACAGGAACTACATCACTGTGGTAAATATTTGCAAATTGCAACATTTATTTGCAAAGTACTCAATAAAATCCGTAAACAAATCAAACTATAATTCAAACATTCATTGACATTTGCTAAATAAACCCAATCACTAGATTTAACTTATTGCTGTTTCATAATAACCTTTTACAGTATAAAGGATTAATGCCTAAATCCTCATCCGGTGCCTTTCCTAGTGTTTTCTAGAGCAATTGTGCAAAATGCAAAATAAGAATCCAGAATTGCATCCATGTATTTCAAAAAGCATCTCAATGCAGCATCACTGGAGTCATGACAACATCATCTAACTCAACATCAAATGCATCTCATGTCTCGTGCACGATCACTCATGAAAAGTGGACGAAGCTTCATATGTTCAGCATGAAGGAAGTTGAGACAACCAGCGCATCTGCACCACTCCTTACTGTCGACTCAGCCCAAAACCCAACATAATATCACTCTCATACCGCTGGATGTCGTATGCAGTAAGGATGTACTCACATCTTTCTTGGGGATTTTCGGAGTGGTGTTCTTATATTTGGAAGTCTTAAAACGATTCATTCTGACGTCCTGGTCGCGCGTTTGAATCTTCCGGGTGTCTGGCTTTACAGGTTGTGCTCTGTATCGTATGATTGCGTTCTTTTTACGCAGAGTTGGCGTGTGAGATACGAGCTATGCTGCGCTGATTACAGGTCATACGCTCGCTCAGTTAATCGAGCGTTGAATCGCTGCGTAAGGAAACGCAGTGAGCTGAACTTCGGTCAAACGCCATCAGACATGTGTACATGATTACTTTTCTGCCTTTTTGGTTCATATTGGAACAATTTGTGATTCATTTAAATGTGATTCAGTATCATGTGTTCATTTAGTAGACCTTTTTAACCCTCAGAAAACATTATATTGGTTATTACACTTTAGCTAGAATAAAATCATGGTTAAATCACAGTCGGGACTATTATGATAAATAGGATCAAATAAAAAAGTAAGTATTATCTGATTCTTAGAGAATTCCTATGTGATAACTTTTCAGATATTCACTAATACATGTTTTATTCGTTTACTTATTTATTTCCCCTACATAATCCATCATAAGAGTTCATTCAATAGAGAATGACCAAGCTAGTCAAGAACATTTTCTCTAACGCCCTGCGCACGCGTCTCTCTCGCTCACGCATGCGCAGTCTCCGATGTGCGCCGCCGAGTGTCAAAGATGGCGTGTTCCGCAGCTCGCAGCTCCGCACGCTGGATCACAGTCGCCGTGTCCTCCTGCCACAGACAGGCGTGTTCACCCCACATCTCCTGCTTTAATGGAGCCCACAGGAGCTACTCGAAGCTGTCAAGCCGGCGGGTTTGGTCTGCAGGCGTCGGGATGAGCGCAGGAGACAGGAATGGCTTGACATTGAGAGGCATGACAGGTGAGACATGATCAGGCCTGAGTGTTTAAGCTACATTTAAAGCACAGACTCTGTCTTTCAGGCTTCTTATGAGTAGAGCTGATCCGATCGATATAGATCCATCTCATCTGGTTTTACGTGTTGATGCAATCGTGCATTTGTTTACATGTAGTAGGTCAGAAATCGGTGTAAACATGCGACTCGCATCAATGCATGTGATGATCAGATCAGTAGTGTTGGAGCGGATAAGGGATCGCAGATTTGGCTGGAAACTTCTCTGACCTTTTGCAAGAGCAGCTGGTCAAATAAAGAATGTTTATGTTACTTTATGAATCTTCTTTGGCTATGTTTTTAATAATCAAAGGATGTAAAAGCATCTGTAGTTGTAGGTGATGTTTGTACACATACAAATAATCTGTGCATCATAATAATGTTTTCTAATTGCTTTTAGAAACATTTTTAAACAATTTTTAAACAAATTAGATGATTCAATGAGAATATGCACCGTTCTGCCCATATGTTAGTACTTATACTTCATTATAAGAAAGGCTCTTTAAAAACACTTGAACTCTATGTTGACAGGTGTGGGCTCCTCTCACATCATCTATAAGCTGTCCTTCCACACGAGCGCTCCTGCTTATAAACAAGACTTCTACCAAATTCTAGGAGTTCCACGCACAGCAACGCAGAAGGAGATTAAGAAAGCTTATTACCAAGTAAGACACCACGGGGGTATTAATCTTTGTATACTTCTACTTATAGAGTTTAGCTCCAAATGAACAAACACACCCGAATGAATGAATGGAGATCTTTGGAATTACAGGAATGTTAAAGACGGGTGAGTTTGATTAAGGTTGGACCTTAAGGTTTAAATAAATGACCTTGCGAGCCAGAGTTGAGTGTATCTATAGAATGTTTTTTTAAAGCAGCACTAATGAACTTTTGCTCACAGGTTCCCCCATGTGGTTGATAAGCGTAATTGTCTTTTACCAGTGTTGCAAATAATGTCGCTGTATAAGTTTCCCCGTGGGCAGCGCGATACACGTGAATTTGTGTATACAGAACCGTTGTTTGGAAACCATATGACACTGGCAGGGGATGAGCGGGGCTGTGTGTGTACCGACCCGAACACAGAACTTACAGAGTCTGGTTTTTGCCGCTAGGAAGCTGCTCAGATTGCAGCGCCAGTCAAATTCATCCAGTTAAGAGTTGTTCCACCACTGAAATCATTTTAGAGACATTATTTTAAGGTCGAAAAACGACATGGTGCTGCTTTAAGGGCTGATCATTTCCTGACTGTTACTGCAAAATAAACCCCGGTCTCTATGTGCATTACAGCCGTTTATACAATAACAACTGTGTTTTCGTCTTATTTAGATGGCTAAGAAATATCATCCAGACACGAACAAAGATGATCCTCAAGCCAAGGAGAAGTTTGCACAGCTGGCAGAAGCCTACGAGGTTCACCAAGTTTTCTTCTTGAACAATTTTCCAGTCAGTGGCCGAAAGCGAGATTAACGTGATGGTTTGTCCGCAGGTGCTCAGCGATGAGGTGAAGAGGAAACAGTACGACACGTACGGATCCGCTGGGTTTGACCCGGGCGCTGGCGCTGGAAGTCAGCAGTACTGGGGCAGCGGGGCGAGCATCAACCCCGAAGAGCTCTTCCGCAAGATCTTCGGGGAGTTTTCGGGCGCGCGAGGTTTCGGGGATTTCAACGGCATCTTCGATCAGCCTCAAGAGGTCAGATGATCTGGTTTTTATATTTCTCAGTTTTAAAAAATGTTCTGAATGTTTTACCTTGTTTTTTGTACAGTATGTTATGGAGCTCACGTTTGCTCAGGCCGCTAAAGGAGTGAATAAAGAAATCACGGTCAACATCGAAGCCACGTGTCAGCGCTGTGACGGCAGAGGGCACGAGCCCGGCTCTAAAGTCCAGCACTGCAGCAGCTGCAACGGGACGGGGATGGTGAGTCACAAACACCGTCCACAACACAGACGTGTGAGTTAAAGCTCAACACCCGTGTGACGTCTGTTTGTGTAGGAGACCGTCAACACGGGGCCGTTCGTGATGCGATCCACCTGTCGGCGCTGCAGTGGGCGGGGCTCGGTCATCACTTCGCCCTGCACGGCGTGTCGAGGGACGGGTCAGACCAAGCAGAGGAAAACCGTCATGGTACCTGTACCTGCAGGTGAGTCTGAGCGGCATGTGACTGGATCGAGCGATGCACATTCATCCGGCGTTGTCTGAATGTCACGTGTGCGTCTCCAGGTATTGAAGATGGCCAGACGGTTCGAATGCCTGTGGGAAGGAATGAGATCTTCATCACGTTCAGAGTGAGTTCATTTCACATTGAAGGCTACGATGGATTTGGGTTTTTTGTGTGAACTGTCTGCGTTTGGCTCTCAGGTTCAGAAGAGTCCGATCTTCAGGAGAGATGGAGCTGATATTCACTCTGATGTCACGGTCTCTGTGGCTCAGGCCATACTGGGCGGCTCGGTCCGGGCGCTGGGATTATATGAGACCGTCAATCTCTCGGTGAGACTTTACAATGTGACTTGTATGATCAGGAAAATGTGCTGAAGACAGCGTGTGCATGCACAATAGTTGATATATTTGAGAGGTTGCTAGAAAACAATCATCATTTTCTTTTTAATTGTACATCAGTTATTCACAACAGTAAAATGTCTCCTAGATCTCGCCCGGAACCCAGTCCGATCAGAGGATTCGTCTCTCTGGTAAAGGTATCCCGCGGGTCAGCGGTTACGGGTACGGCGATCACTACGTCCACGTCAGGATCAAAATTCCCAAGTAAGACACTTGCAGATGAGAATTTGAAATCTGCACAAAGATTTTTGTTAAAAAACAGAAGAGTGGATGCTCATATTTTAGCAAACATCCGAGAAATAAAACGACAAAGTCTAGAAACACAGAGATTGTTCTCCATTAAATTTCATTGATGTCTAGGAGAAATAATCTTCTCTTCTAAAACTCTCTTGGAAACGATTTCCGACTATTTTCCATCTCAGGAGAAATATGTGAGACACACAGGGATGTTTGGTTTGTTGTATGTTGTCTGATGTTGCGTGTGTTCTCATGTTCAGGATGTTGACAGACAGACAGCGAGCTCTCCTCATGAGTTATGCCGAGGACGAGGCGGACGTCGAGGGAACGGTCAATGGAGTGACCAACACCACCGCAGGTGTGTCAAGTTTTAATCTGGTTTGCAGTGGAATGAGAGACAGTCAGACACAACAATGCCTGTGTTTGTGCAGCAGGGGGCAGGAAACAGAAAGACGAGGGCTTTTTCTCCACATTAAAGAAAATGTTTAGCGGCTCCTGACAGCCACAAACCAGGTATGATGAACGTGTTGTCGTCTGAGTTTTAGTCAAATCTCTGGTTTGTGGCAGTCTGAGAGTATTTAGACACTTGAAAGTGTGGAGAAAATGTTGAAGGGTCATTTCATGTCGACTTGTTGATCATTGAAAATAGATTCTACCATATATGGTCTTATAAATGTAGATACCAATAGACAAATTTGTTTAGAAACAGAATTAATACTAAGAAACCATTAATACAGATACAATGATTTGACACCAAATGAATCTAAAGCAAGTGACGCGCTTTCCCAACCAAACTAGTTTTCTACGTCCATTGAAAATCACCTTGCAAACATGAAGTTAGGTCTGATCTTTAGCAATCTATCAGTTATCACAAACTTCTCGAGGCCGGAGTATCTGTACCAGTGATAAGACGCTTCTCACTCTTATATTTACTAGTATTGTTAAAGCATCTCATTTTAGGTTTGTGATCATTGATTTCTTCTGCCGTTTGTCATTACAGGTAAAAGATCGGCTGGAAATTGAGACGACGACATGTCGGTGCACATTCAGATTAACACAACCTGAGGAAGACGTGGAGAATAAAACGTGACACTTTTGCCGAGGACACAAACCATGAAGCAGTCTGGGCATCATCCTTCCAAGATCTTATAGGAAACGTGTGATAGCATCCCTAGCGTCAGACTTGTTTCTTTGTTGTCATAATTTTCTGTTTATGATATTTGGAGATTGAAATCAGATCAGTGATTCACAGACTAAATGCTTATTTTGGCTATTAAAGTGGATGGTAACCTCTTTAACCTTTGGCCTTTTCTTTAAACGTTTGTTTTGGTCCAGGCTTACGTTTACAGGTGTCACGGATGTACAGTACTGCTCATTTGATGATCTTTTCCATGCATTCAATGAAACTGTTCCTTGACATCCGTCTGCATCACTACCACTGTACATAGACAACTGTTGATATTAAAACAAATGTGTAGAGATTTAATATGCAATGAATTAATAAAGTATCGTATGTGTGACCTGGGAAATCACTGTTGTTTTTTATTTGAGTGATTCATTCATCACTATTAATCAAAAAGAAAAAATCTGAACGTATAGATTAAAAAGAATAAAAGTAGTGAAGTCAAAACCACAAATGCCACTAAAGAACTTTAAGGAAAATGTTTCAATCTTGAATGCACAGAAATCCTTTAAATGAATTTATCATCTGTGATTATTTCTTTCAAGCATTTGTTTGACTTTAGAAATGAAGACAACACAAAACTGAATGAAAGATTTTTATTCAGAGATGATAACTGGACAGCACACACATGCCATGTCATGAGGTCATGTGACCGAGATGTAGCACACGTCGTACATTATACTGCATGTTATTTCAGTACTTTATCAGAAAACAGGAAGCAGTGTGTTGTATCCTGTGCAGAATTCTTTTAATACACTAGTTTCATATTTCCAACAACCGCTCAACTGTTCTTATTTCTTTAAAAACAAGTTGTCAGTAACTTCAAAGACTTTAAGAGAAGTTATCACAGGAAAATTACCTCCGTAAAACCATTTACGCAAAATACTTCACATACATTGTGATGTGTTTAAATACAGTAACCAGATGTGCTCGGTTTTGCATTACAAATTATGTTTTCTTTTTTTGGTTCGACATTTCCAAGCCCTGTTTAAAGCCGTGAACACACAGACACACTTTCAAACGCAGTAACACTTTACAATAAGGTGCTATTTGTTAACAAATATAGTTTTTTAGCATTTATTAATCCTTGTTAATGTTATTCATGTTTTTTCATAACTAATGTTAACAGACACAACGTTGATTTTGTTTAAGTAAATGCTAAAATGAACATGAACTAACATTAATAAATGCTGTAGATGTATCGTTCATTGTTAGTTCATGTTAGCTAATGTATTAAGTAATTGGTAACAAATAACACCTTATTGTAAAGGGTTACCTCAAAAACATTACTTATTATAAGTATAATAAAGTGACCGTCTCATTATTATAAACCTATAGAGATTTGTTATATCACAGTGATATAGAGCATGGGTTAAATGAATTATTGCATTAATTTATGTTAATAATGTCAAGTCAGAACAATCTCGAAGTTCTGGCTTGTATACAAATACAGTTTAAATACTATTCAACCGTGTTTCTTGTTTAAATTGCATTGAAATACTCTTAACCCTGGTGAAACAGACTAATTCATCACCTGATATCAGACATTTTAGGACTATTGCAGCAAACTCCACTGACACTGGTTCAAGCTAAACCAATGAAAACATTTTGCTCTTTCACAAAATTGCCATGTCATCAGTAAGCTTATGCATTATACATATGGCATATATCATTTTCTACATTCTTTAGAGGTCTTTCTTCATTAATCGTTTTGTCTTTCAGTATTTACTATGGTTTTACAAACAGTAAGCACGTTTATTTATTTGTTTGCTTGCTTTATATGTAGTAAAACCATAGTAGCCTCCATTTATCTCACCACAAAAACTAGTTTCAAAATTATATTTGTAAAAACTATGGTAATAATATCAACATACCAAACTATAATAAAACCATGGTTCATTTTCCTAAGGGTGGTGTGGATGCACAATTCATTTCAAATCATGCGTGAAGAATAAAACTTGATCTCTAATAAAACCGTTCTAAAAACTCAATGCTTGGACACATCATCATACGCATCTGGCCCCGTTGTACATCCAGTACTAAAATTCTTGTGTTACTGTGGCATTTACCAACCTCAGTATCAATATAGCACCCTAAAAGGGATCACGTTCATCCAAAAATATTTCAAAACAAAATTCTGCAGAACACAAAAGAAGATATTTTGAAGAATGTTGGTAACCAAACAACATTGGCTCCCGATTGACTTCCATTGTCTGAACACAAACCCACTGAGACATTTCTCAAAATATCTTCTTTTGTGTTTACCAAAAGAAAGTCAAACAGGTTTAGAATTTGGCGGTGAACCGTTCCTTTAAATGTCTGTGCCATTAAACCATATGTATTTATTTATGAAGGTAGCTAAAAATACCAGCGTTATGAATTATGTACCCACACATTTCACAGTGTGTGAAACCGAGCTCGTGTATTTGCATTCACTACTGTTTCAAAACGTGTCGCGTTAAATAATGAAAATATCATTTTGCATTTGCCTGCAGCTCTGCAGCTTTAACTTCATTATTTCCTAAACACTGACAGGTTCAAAAGTAATGAATGTTACAATAAACCACTATACTACACTACCCGCTTCTATATTAAAGATATAAATCGCATTTATCCAAGCACACGAGGGCAACTGAGGGTTCAAGGTGCTGGAATGCCTGACAGTTTCAAAGCAAATGTGTGACCGCCGGGCGGATCGAATGTTTTGACCACCGTCTCCTTCCCTTATTGGGTCACATGAGGTACCAAGCAGCCAATCCGGCTAAAGCAGCGATCCAGGCAGCCAATAGGACTTGACCGGATGGGTTTTTGAGCACGCTCATGGCCATTTGACAAATATACGCCGACCCTCCTGTGGCAGCTGAAATCAAGAGAATATGACATTTAATTTAAAACACGATTTTCTAAAGAAAACGGGAGTGATGATCACATATAGCATGCGTAGCTGCCATGGTGTCAAGGTGTTTCTATGTGGTCGCTAAGGTGTTCAGTGTGGTTTTTAATGTGTTGCTAGGTATTCTGGTGTTGACAGTAAACATGCGGTTGTGTTTACCCGTTTTGGCAGCGTGGTACGGACACTGGCTGATGTCTCCCTGCATTTCACCGTGAACAGGAGTTGCATCCAAAACGTCCTCCTGAAGGGTTTTTCCAACCTCCTCCAGTTCTCCAAACACCTACACCAAACGCAAAAACATCCATGACATATGACGACATGACATAAGAGAAATTCAGTATATGAAGAAATGACAAGTGTGTTGGTCATATGACAAAACTGAATGGTTTTCGTTCCTTTTCATTTAAGCTTTTCTCTAGGACAAAGCCTCCATCTGCTCATGAATGAAACTCAAGCCGTTCTGAGCATCAGCGCCTCCTCAGTTTTCATTACATTGAGTACAGCACAATGCACAATGAACCCAAAACTTTCTCCCCAGTACAAAACCGCCATTTATTAAAACTGAACAACCTCTTGAACGTCTTTCGAAGATGTTTAGAAACACTGGGCATAATGTGACCCGCTCCTCACCTCCATGTTAAAGTGAAAAGCCCGGTTGGCTTCCTCGACGACCTTCTCTTTGGTTTTCACGTCCAGCTCCAGATCGTTCATGCGGCTACGGTAGAGCTGTTTAAAAGCCTTGGCGTTGTGGATCCCATCAAACTGATAGAAGTTCAGCCCTTCTCCGGTGGACGGCAGCTTCATCGCACGCTGGGCCACCTTTCTCAGCACCTGACCCCCCGAGAGGTCACCCATGTAACGGGTGTAAGCGTGAGCCACCAGGAGCGCAGGATCCTCCCGACCGACCTGATGGATGCGCTCCGCGTAGCAACGAGTGGCCGGGGAGAAGACGACCTGGCTTTGCCAGTCTTCACCGTAAAAGTACTCCAGATCCCGAGCCAGAGCGTCCCGCCGATGGAGCTCATTGGGGAAGTAGAGCGGCGCGAACTGCGGGTGCTCTTTATTTCTCTCGATCTCCTCCTCCAGAGCGGTGTAAGTGAAGTATAAAGCCACGTGACCAAGCTGATGACACAAACACAAGTTTATTACTTAAAGTTAAGGTTTTTCTTTAATAAAAGTGACGCTTCCTTTAGCAATGTCAGGGGCCATTTGTTATCCAATCAAATTTCATAATTCCATGCAGAACTCGAGTTTGATGTGTTGAGAATGTTGGTTCATGCTGAATGTTACCTTAAAGAGTTCTTTACGAATGCGTCCCCTCAGAAAATCCTTCACAAACTGTGTGTTTTCCGCCTTCGCGTGAACTTCTTTGGTACCCGCAGCCAACATCTCTGACAGGTCGGTTGGCCTGTAAGGATTCAGTGTTTATAATCCTGACATCACGGACAAACATTCACTGTTTTTAATGTACAACACGTTTAAAATGAAATGACGTGCACCTGAGGACCGTGACTCCTGCCTCTTCATACGTAGATCCTCCATTGGCTGCATCTTCTGTCTTTATTGCAGACATTCTACTGTCTTCTGTTCAATGACAACATAACAAACAAACATTACATGACAGTTAACCAGCTTACATTATATAGTCAAAATCAGTTTAAACATCTATATCAAGCAAATTTCACTTTCACACACAAAACAATAGCAGTAATTGAAACTTCTCTCATTACTTTCATTCATTCATTAAAATGTTATGATTGTGTGTTATGAAGTGATATTTTGTCTTTTTTTCAATCAAATTACATATGCAGCTCAGTACTGCTCAAGCTTTTATAGTAAGTGAAGACGATCTAATGCTCTTACCTCTAAACTCCTGAGTGAAATCTCTCTTTTACAGCTGACTGTTATAACAAAGCTCAGGCATCCAGAAGTCTCTATTCTTTTAGCTTTACACAGTTCAAGCTGTGTTTGGTGTGTGTTGGAGGTGTGAAAGAAACACAAACGCGGTTAGGACAAAAGAGCAGTCAGCATGCGCATTCTGGTGTTTACCAGTGACACGATACGAAAACATACTGCAGAAATATACACCAACACTGCCATCGTCACAGTTACACCACCCTATACGTGAGAGAATCAAGTCATTTTAATAATAGTACAGCTTTATTTTTTATTAAGTATTAAAGCATATTATTAAAAGCAATGGATCAATGCAACGCTAACGTTACATGACGTCATTAAGCAAAAGTATTCGCCTTCATTTGCATACTTCTGACATTTCTTTCTTCGTTTAAAAAGAGTTGTGTTTACTTACAATCAGATCGCCTGCGAATCTTTCTTCGATTATATATATAACAGCAGTCGGTCGAAGTCTGTAGGAATGGTAACAAATATTTGTAATGGATTACAGATTGAAAATGCGCGTGCGCTTTTATCCTCTTCTTCGTGAGCTCAAAACAGGAAGCGGCAGATGAAATCACGTGACAGTCAGAGCAGAAATTCTCAACACTGAAATTCTGCGTACTGCGTTTTCAGTTTTTTTTTTTGGATGAAATCAAATTTATTTTCAAATTTATTTCCATTCACATTTTTATTAGAATCATAATATTATAAATGTGTGAGACAATTTAGTGACACTGATTTAAAATCACACACAGAGGTTAAATATGTGGATCAAAAAGACGGCTTTCCAAATCCAACATATGCCTGCAGATCATGAATCTCCTGCATAAGAGACTCTTTTTGTAAATTCATCTGTAAAAACAAACAAACCATAAATTACTATATGTTTAGACATCTATGCAATTATCTGCGTTAACTCACCTTCGTGTCATTTCTTTCTTCTGCAGAACACAAAAGAAGATATTTTGAAGAATGTTGGTAACCAAACAACTTTAAACCCCATTGACTTCCATTGTATAAACACAAAACCAGCGCTGACACATTTCTCAAAATATCTTCTTTTGAGTTACATACAGGTTTTGAACGACATGATGGTGAACAAAATAACTTAACCTCAATCAGTACAAACCTTTACAGCATATTTATATGACTGCTCAGCCTCCAGTTTTCTGCCAGCCTAAAAGAACAAAACATTATTTGCAGTGAATTGCAATAGAAGTGTGCAAAGAGAGAAATGTAATAAAAACACTACAAATACATTATGCCGTCACATACCCGTAAATAAACTAAAGACAGGAAGCTCCAGACCTCTGCATTCTTGCTGTTTAGTGCACTGGCTTTAGTAAGAGCATCTTCAGCCTCTTTCAGTTCATCCAGCTAAACTCACAGCAAACACAACAATCAGACATCATTCGCACTCAATATTCTATAACAGTCTCTGCATTTCAGATTTCATTACATATACAGTACATTTTAGTAATATAGTTATACATCCACTCAATGGTATTATGAATACACTGTATACTCACTCTATAGTGGGCAGTGCCCAGCCCGAGCCACGTAAGACAAGAGGGAGAGCTTTTGCAGGTCCGCAGAAATGTAGATTTGGCTTTTTTATACTACAGAGGAGTTAAAGCACACGCATTTACACTCATATTAGATTCATAGCACGTTTTTTTAGGTTTCTAACATTTTGTAACGTACCTCTTGAAATTTTAATATTTACATTTTGTTAAGTAATCTGGACAAATAAGCTTAAAAAGTTACAAGTTTAGCTGAAAGGAGTTTGAATATGTGAAATAAGCTTTTGGATTTATCTTACTTCCCCATCCTGCAGATAGATGAATCCCAGACGGAGATATACAGCGCGTGTGTCCTCCGCTTCCAGCGAGTCAAGTGTCCGTTCATAGCAGCTCTTAGCTTGAGAGTAATCCTCCCTCATGTAATTCAGGTGACCCCACAGAGCCCATACATCTGGATTCTATGGACATCAGATCCACAGAAAAACAGCCAATAAATATAAGAATTTCATCAAACAGGCATTAAATTAAATTAAATAAGTACAGATAATGGATTTGTTGGACCTGGAAGTTGCCCTTCAGTGCCTCTCGCAGGCTCTCCTCGGCACCGTTGTGTTCTCCTCTCAGCAGCTGGAGCTGAGCCAGAGCGAGAAGATATGAGCTGTTGGTTCCTCGATCTGGAGAGAGAAGCTCTTGAGCCAGTGCCCGCTGTGCCATCTGCATCAAACAAACACTTCGTTTATTAACCCCTATGTGGTTGTTAACCTGTATACGAGTCTTTCTTCAGTGGAACACAAAAGAAGATATTTTGAGAAATGTCTCAGTGGTTTTGTGTTCATAAAATGGAAGTCAATGAGGTTCAATCTTTAATTGTGCAATAAAAAATAATGCAAGTATGCAGGATCTCATCTCTGACCTGTAATGCATAGTTCTGCAGGAGGAATCGCACAGCCTCTGTGTAAATCGTGGTTTTGACACAGGAGGGGGAAATTTCAGCTTCTTTTTGGCAATTCTGGTCTTCATTAATGGTTGTTGCATCTGCATCTCCTGTGAAGCAAATGATTCCAGTTCAGTTCTGAAATCTTTAAGAAATGTGGCACTGAGCAGATGGTGAAAGTGATGGTCACCTGTTTCCTCTGTTTTGGTCTCACTGTTTTTGTCCGTCTGGTGCTTCATCTCACTTGGTTCGGTCTGATGTTCAGGGGTGAGCTCTGGCCTGTTCTTCAGGACTGAACGAAGCTGCTTATTGGCCTCTAGAAAAGACATCTCAGCCTGGATGGATTTCTCCTGAGACTGGCAAAACAGACCTGAGAGCACATTTATGCACACTTTATACTCATTTGCACTACTGTTCTGCATAGTCTAATTTATATTGTACATATCCATCAGTAAATTTCTGTTTTTAGTAAATAACCATCTGTATATAATGTTCATAGTACATTCCCACTTGTAAATTCTTCATAATTTTTGCTTTATTCTGTATTTATGCACAACTGTATATCCTGCACTTGCTTATTGCACTTCTGGTTATTGCACTGACCTACACTACATTTCGTTGCCTTGTACTTGTACATGTGTAATGACAATAAAGTTGAATCTAATCTAATCTAATCTAATCTAATCTAATCTAATCTAATCTAATCTAATCTAATCTAATTTGCCAAGATTTACTTGGGTTAAGTGTAGCCTAATTTGACCTAATTTTCACATATATCACATGAATGAAACAGCAGACATAAAAACAGAAATGTTCTTGTAATCCTTCGCTTGATGTTTAATTCTCACCAAATAAAGTCCAGGCGATCACACTGCCGGGCTCAATGCAAGTGGCACTTTCAAAGAAAGTCTCAGCATCCTCATAACGTCCACTCATCTCGGACAGGATGCCGCACATGAGCAAACTGAACAAAACACAAAACAAAGAGCACTAAAATAAGAGCTCAGCGCTACATTTACATGTGACTGAGCAGGAGTCCTTCTCATCACTTAACCTGAATGTGTGTTTTTGATCAATGGACACAGCACGCTGAAAACACTCCTCTGCTTTAATGTGATTAGCGGTCAGCATGTGAAACACTCCATAATCAAACCAGTGCGACGGGTCGCTGTCATCTCGAATCACACACTACACAGACAAACACAAGTTTGTGAGACTTATTTAAACTTGGTCTCAAATAGCCATGTAATCATTTCTTTCAAGTCAGTAAAAGTAGAACAATGTAAATGTGTGGAGTTTACCTCCTGATAACACTGTGCGGCCTGCTGGTAGTTTGTGTTGAGTTCTGCTTCTTTGGCCAAGAGTTTAAGCTGAGAGCAGCTGAGTCGAGGTTCATGATGTTCGTCCTGAGAATCCACTGAAAGGGTCTGATTCAGAGGAACATGATTCAGTGAATAGAGTCTGATTCATAAGAACATGATTCAGTGAATAGTCTGATTCTAAAAAATGTAATTCAGAGAAAGGAATGTGATTTTTGCAAAGCAACACCTTATTAAGAGTAACATGCATCTCATCCACCAGGTAAACATAGAGCTGACTCAAGAATGCCTGGAGCTCCTCAGGGTCCTTGAAGGCGTCTGTTCTCATCATCTTCTCCCGCACAATTCTTACCACAGAGTACTGACATCACGAGCACATTAACACGTGAACATTCATATTTAAAACAACAATTTAGTATTCAGCTACTCGACCTGCCCTGATGAACTTTAATGCTTATTAAAGGTACCTTTTTTTACTATAATCACCTTCATCTGTTCTTTGAAGGCAAAATATTTTCCAGAGCTGTTGAGTTCTCCGAGCAGTCGGGCTTTGCGTTGTTCTCGCAGTGCTGGATCCAAAGGTGTCCCATCGGGTACAAATGCAGCTCCAAACAGCTGTTGGTACTGATCCAAAACCTGGGCGGTCACACTCGCTATCTGAGAGTGATAATGATGCACTGCCTGACAACATAAATGACATTTTTATTCTTCATGTCATTTATGGAACTTATGGAATTTCACAAAACCATGTCATAATGTTATGAAAAAAATAACGCAAATAATCTACATGCCTTATTTTCTAAATGCAAAATCTACATTTGTTTTGCTATATTGGCTGACAATATTTAATATTTGAAAGATTTATTCATTCAGGTTATTTATGAGCTGTGTTTATTCTCTATTACAGTATACAGTGTGTGGTAACAGGTAAAATATCTGAATGCATGTCTAGCACATGAGAGCATCACAAATTTCCCATTAACCTGAGATACAGCAGACTTTGAGGGTTTGATCAAACATGAAGAGGTTGATCAGGATGGACAGAAAACATGTAATACATAAAAAAAATACATGGCTTCTTACTCTTTCTGCTCGCTGAGGCTGAGGAGGTTTTGGAAGAACTAACATCACACTGTAAATCATATACAGAAGAAATATTCCAGATTAAATTGATCAAATGGACAACAATAATTAATCTTCATTAGATTAAGTCTCCAGTTACCGCTTGGCCAGCTCTTCTGGTGATGTCTTTGGAACCAGAGGTTTTTCCAAAGCAATGTCAATAACAATGTAAGATCTTGAGTCAGCGTACATCTGAGAAAATCATCAAAAAAAAAGATTCACTCATAAATTCCTAAGGATATTTGTAAATATCAGTGTATGATTGACAGATGAACTGACCTGTCCCTCTGTGTTCACCTGCACCTTCATATCAGCCAGACTATCCGTCTGTGAAACCAGCTAGAAAGAGGGTGTTAGTTAGTTTCTCTTATAGCTTCATACATATTACGGATGATATACATAAACTGTGTTTATTAAGTCAAGCATCACTACCCTAAGAAGTATTAAACTTCACTAACAACCACATAGCGAAGCCTCACGATCAGTATGCAATGTGAGTTTCACAACAAGATCTAAAAAATTAAATCTCTTTATTATTTAATGAGATTATAGAGGGAAATTTATGAACTCATATCAAACAAAACCAGATGATCTGTGGTGTTTTATACCTCCATTGACTAATTTATGTCTTCTTCTATTTCTTCTAAAGCATAATAGAAGGAAGCTGAAACAAATTTAATACGAGACACTATAAAAAATATTCAAAGCAATAAAACATTGATCTGTGAGTATCTGATGTGAGATGAAGGTGTTTGTTTGAGTGTATATTGTTATCCCAGGCAGGTGCGGGACTAGATGTTCAGATGGTGGAGTATTTGTGTGTGTTCTCCGTCTCCATCTGCCGTGGGGCCACAGGGCGCTTGAGAGGCTCAATTGAGCTAAAGACATGATTCAGCAGGCGACATCGAGGACGTCAATCTGGAGCTATTAGAGCTAATTGCTTTAGGAAGCGTGTCTCGCTCACAGATGTGAATTTAATCAGAGGGGATATCAAACACGACACCCAGCGCTTCATGGAAAAGACATGTATCTGCTCCCAATGATCTTATCCAACAGCATGTTTAAGAAGAATACTAGCATATGCTTTGAGTATGACATGTAGATGAGAATTTTATTGCTCAAATGTTGCTCTTTTATCTTTAGGGGAATTTGGTACATCTGAACCCAGTTTGAGACATTAATGAGAACTCCTCAGACACTGAATGATGAAACAATCCATGAATACATGTTTAAATCCATGAAGAGTATGAAGGTGTAAAATAAATTAAATAAGGTAAAATAATCTGGATTTGGTTAAATTTGATGAGAAATGTTCATATATTCAATAATGACTTTTAATTGCAGACTTCTGAGCTCCATTTGAGACATCTTTGAGATATTTATGGTGACATTTGTGAGATTTCTGACTCTTTTTCTTAGGAGAAATATCTGTGACACAGATAAGATTTAAGCAAAACTTTCCAATTTCTTTCTTTTTAATCTCATTGATGTCTGGGAGAAATAATTGATATATTAAAGAAAAGAAAGGTTTGCTGAGAAGCTCAGGTCTCCATTTGATCTCTTTGCTGTTACAAAGAAACAAGTGAGACATTATAAAGAGCCGCTTTCTCATTTTAAGTGAGTTCGTACCTTTTTGAAAGCATCTCTGTTTTCTCTTTGGTTCTCAGAGATCTTACTCTGAGTGGCTTTTAAGGCGTCCACAGAGGAAGTTCGGCCATGGGCCGCTGGTGCTCTGCTCATCTCCTTCAGAATGCTGTGTGTTTCCTGAGTCTGAAAACGCAAATGGAATGCTTGTTTTGCCATGTGACAACAATAAATGGGAACTTGAGCATTTATGGTGCTTAGAAATCCTTTTTTGAAGCTTGAAAGCTCCATTATCCATTCAGTACATTATAAAATTATACCTTTTGTGTTACAGAAGAAAAGGTCATACAGACTTGGAATAACTAAAGACTAAGAGTAGGGGTGTAAACTATCTTTAGAAAGAGAAAAAATTTACTTTCAAGCAACATTAAATCTTGTTATAACAGACATCAGCTTTATGTGCAATGGTGTGGTAATTCAGCTACACAACATCAGAAGTGACTAAAAACAATTTTGCATTTTAATCACAAACTGGTTTAAGATTCATTCCATACACAAGTCCACACATTCACCTTGGTCAGAAGTTCAGTTTCATAAAATGGGTAGATTCTGTATGTCCCATAAATACGGTGAACTCCAGGATACAACAGCGGTGCCAGATCCATGTACACCACTCCATGGAATGAGATCTCATCCTCCATCTACAGCACACAGAAACATCAAGCTTGTTATTAATATCTACATATTTAAAAATAAACTATGTTGTTATTGTATGGAAGGAATAGCTGAAATATAAACTCAAATCTTCAAATTCTTAATGATTTTTGTCAACAAAGAATATACAAATCCCAAAGCTAACAAATGTGGATTAAAGGACTCCCTTCTGTAACCACACTATAAATGCAAAGAGAGGTGAAAAATCATCTTAATATGTGTTCAGAAGATGTTTCTCGCCTGCTTCTCTTTACTGTTCTTCCCAGCATCAGCTGGTTTAGTTTCAGGGCATCTCATGATCTCGACGGGCCACAGTCTGCACTGTGCAATCCTGCGGGACAGACTGAGAAACAAAGAAGGCTTTTCCAAAACAATAAGTCATTTCCAAAATGACATAATGAATCTAACAATGAAAGCACATTTGAGGTAGAAAGAGGGTAAAAGAGAGTGTGTACCAGGACAGGCCTTCTGCATCAATAAAACATCGACGCACTGTGTCCCAGCTCACTCTTTTTCTGTTACACTCTGCATCCGCTCTAAAATCCCTGTCCTGTAAAACACACACACACACACACATACACACGCGCAGATCAATACACAAGTTATGATTTTAAGAGCGTCCTCTGAAGTGCAGCATATTAATGGTCAGGTCACCTCTATTTCTGTAAGGTCTCCATGACTCATGTCTGTCGGTTCTGTTTCAATGATCTGGCCCTCCATGACCTCAGCCCCTGGTGCGGGAAGGGGACCCACTGGCCATTTTTTGGGTCTTGGCACCGACTCCTTCTCGCCACCCATTTTCACTGTGCCATTGGAGAACAACAGTACTTGCCTTTTCTGTAAAACAGAGAAAAATAAACACTGTATATACAAACATTTGACTATTTGCGTGTGATTTAAAGTTCAGTCGAACAAATGTCTTACCGCCGCTGAGAGAGGAATCTGCAGTGCAGCCACATAGTTGCACGGAGGTGTGGATGCGGGATCCCAGATGTCAGGAACAGAATACGCCGTCTCCAGCGTGACCATCAACATATTGGATTCAGAGATCTGAGGTTCTGAGAGCAAAGGCTCCAGAACGTTGACTGACACATCTAGAGTGGGCTAAAAATTGGGTCACACACCCATAATAATTTTATTGTTCAGAGTTTAATACTACAGGACACATAATAGTTATTTTATAAACGGATTGTGCAATTGTTGTGCCATTTGATAAAACATGTACATACTGAGATCTCTAAATAGAATTCAAAGGCTGAAATTCTAGAGATCTAAACATATCAGCAGCCAGAGACTTAGGAAAAAGTAAACCCTATTGCTTCTCAATGGTGTAAGTGATAAACAAGAATAAAGTGTCTTACTTTTACACAGTCCTCATTTAGAGAAACATCTACAGGTGATCCGGGCAGCGCGTGAAGCAGGACACTGGATAAGAAGCTAAGCTGACCTAAAATAGAAACACAGCTGTCTCACATCTGCAGGGTGTCTGAATGACACATGAACTGAAATGAAGTGCTTTTACCCTTCAGAAGAGGCAGAACATCCACTACAGCCTGACCCAGAACTGCGGTTTTCTGCTCCTTTTGCTGCTTTTCTTTAGGTAAGTCCTCAAGGACTGTAACTGAAGATACAAACAGAAAAAGAAATTTAGACTATGTGATACTGTACGGTTGAATATTAGTAGTCCAGTATTTAGACACCTAAAACTTAAAATTGCTGAATTATATAACAAAATAATGCAAAATGACATCTACTCTATAAAAATGACTGCATTTAGCCTATATAAGAGACCCAGAACACCAACATAGACATTCAAAACAAATCCAAACAGAATACTCACGTATGACAGGTTTATGTGCCAGGTCATCCAGAGTGTTTGCCACTTCTGAACATTCAAAACTACAGGAGAAGTTGTAAACCACATCTCTGTCCACAGCAACATTCAGTTTTTGTGAGTCTCCCAGAACACGTCCATTAAACTCCACACGGACAAAACCGAGGCATGATTCAGCCCTGCTGCCTTTCTGAAACATTCATACATGAAAGAAATCAAACACATAATAGTAAACGCATCATAGACATATTTAAAATGTATAATAAGCTATTTTATTTTTTGTTATCTGTTTTGTTTCGGCTGTCATCTGTACTCTGGAAGCTCTGTAACCAAAACATATTTCTTATGTAATGCGTTCATTTATCTATGCATTCTCTATGATGACATTTTATACAAAACCAATAATGTTACAGCACAAATCTAAAAAATAAGACAGCTGAACTCAAACCATTGTTTTGGCTAACAACACTGTATAACTTATGCCATTTAACCACTGCCTAAAATCTTCATTTTATATTCTATATACATTTTATATGCTATATAAACAAATACATAAGCTTTTGTAAACTAATTTCAAATAAATTCAACTTTGACCCCTAACTTTTCACAGAGCAGCCAATGATGACCGACCGGCTTCAAGCTGTGCTGCGCAGACAGATCAGCGCGTGACATATTTAGTTAAATTTACCTGACATCTAGTTTGTGTTCCCTACCTGTCTAGCAATGTTATGTATAAGATATAATAAACGTTTGTCTTTTCATACGTTTAGTCGCGTTTCATGATTTCATGAGATCAAAATCTGGCTTTATGAAGAGATATTTAACGCCCCACACAGACACGATTTGGGTTATTTTAACCTTACCAAATGTTTTCCAGTCAACACAGTAATGTGCACTGTAACCGCTCTCTCAAGCTCTCTATGTGACTCCATGTGAAGAACTTAATGTTTTATTTTTCCTGAAGAACTGAGTGCGTTTCTGCTCGACGCTTTCCCGGGCGTCCTTGTTTCCACGGCAACCAAATGACGTCTGCTGGCGGCCGGGCGTTCTCGCGAGAGTTGCTGAGAGCGCCTCTCTCGCCTCGCGCTGGCTGTAGACACCGGTAGACCACGGGTAGCACTGAAGTTAGTTGCTGAGTTTGTAGAGAATGTAAAGCGATATTACTTATTTTAAACCACTAGGAGAATATTTGTTGAATCCTTGAAACGGAAAGTTTGGTTTTTATAGACAAACGTGTATTTCCGGGTAAGTTAAAGCACTTTTGACACGATCTTGTATATTTCATATACACAGGTATGACGGATGACAGACGGTGTTTTCTTTTATATTCATTGGTAACATGTAACCGCTGTTTATAGTGCTTAATATTTACTATTTAGTATCCACTATAATAGAGATATTACACATGCACTATAATGGATGTACAGTATACAACACAATGAATATAAAGCATATAATACTGTACTATACATAGACACACACCATACGATATGTATAACTGACTGTTCTCGTGTTGTTTTTCTGTTGCTCAAATGTAGATTATGTCTCTGATTCATGCTATAAATGAAGACATCAAAATGTGTAAAGCTGAAGAATCAAGACTCACAGAAACCATCCAACAGTGCAAAGAGCTTTTATACTCAATGTAAGATCATCTAACATCTAGAGATCAGTAAGTTTTCTTAAAAAATTACTAATAATTCCATATTTGTGCAGGAGAATACGTGTGACAGACATCAGTGTGCTGGAACCTGCAGCAACCAAAGATGGTAAGACAACATCCGTCTTCAGCCGTTCATTTGCTCATTGTTTACATGTCAGATATTCTCATGCTGTGTGCTTATACCTCTTTTTTCTCTACTTCCTGAATCAGATATTCTACCTGGGGAAAACCAAGAAATTGAACTGCTGGATCAAGTTTTGAAGAAAGCCCTGAAAATTCGCAGCACGTCCGAGGCTCATAGGGAACTTTCATCTGCCGGTGACATTAGCACCCTTCCTAAGAAGAGCAGAAACACGTCAGCCGTTAATGCTGTTGTTAAAGACCAGGAGAAAAGAAAACAGGAGAAATCTGTATCGTCCGGCAGAAAACTCTGTGGGGGAATGTGGACACAGCCTGTTCTGGTCCGGAGAGGATCGTCTGCTCATCCGATTGTCACAGGAAAGCAGTCAGTTCGGAGGAGCGTTCCGGTGAAGATTTCCACAGCATCCCAACCGAAGAGCTGTGATCTCAAAACCACAAATGCCGAAGGGCCATCAGAAGATCAATCCACATTGATGTCTTTTAAGCATCGGTGTGACGATGTGCTTGTGTCTGACAAACATCAAAAATCACAATCGAATGAAAAATGGTATGTGTAGGGTGAATATTCATCCTTCATTTTAAGTAAACATGTATATATTACAGCTTTCTAAATGTTTTGCGAGGCCACAACTGAGTTTTTTATATTTTCATATAGGATACCATCTCCTTTGTTACCGGTTTGGAGATCACAGAAGGCAAAACAAAGCAGGTCAGTCTGATATTAATTATAGTCAAACATACTACCATACTTGTACTAGTTTTGTAATGTACTGTATGTGTACTATGGACAATATCCAAAATGCTACATTTCCCAAACTGCTATATCCACAATGCATAATCTAAAAGCAACACAATCTGCCTTGTGTTGTTTTTGTTTCAAATTGTAAAATGAATCACTGATGATCTTTTAACCCCAGATTGTGGAACAAAGTACTATCCCACCAGTCCAAGCCGGTACAAGAGAGAACTCATTTCATTGAGAGACTTCGATCGACTGTATCCTTTTCATCTCAATCTTTTTATGTAATTATGAAAATCACGCATGTTCAGTAATTCTCTTTGACCTGCTGCCGTATCAGTTTCCATCCGAATGGCCCTCCGGATGTCCCACAGATATCAGAACAAAGCTGGACGTACTCACGCAGCGCTGTCTGGACCTGACGCACTGCTTTCATGCCGAGTTACAGAACCAGCAGGCTGACCAGAGGCACCCGGCAGGATCAGAGCTAGGTATCTGCATCTGGGGCAGAGGAAGGGACGGCTGGAGAAACACAGAAGTGTGTGCGAGGAAGCGGGGGGCTGAGAAATGAGCAACAGGACAATAAGTCCAAGGATTACGCCATCATCTAGTCTTTGTTGAGTCACTGGACATTTTTATAAGCTCATCTGGGGCAGATAGAGATCGAGATGCTTGTGTTCTGAAACACAAGCGGAAATGTGCTTAATTCTTTTTTAGGATCTTATTTTTAATCAAGTAACTTGATTTATGCATTTTCAGAAAAGAATTGGTGTATTCTTTTAGTCCACAAGACTAAAAGAAAAAATGTGTTTGTGTCACAGGGGCGACGGGTAAGAAATGGTACGAGTCTATGCTGATGCTGGAGGGTTTGGAGAGGATGACTGAAGAACTTCTCATGTGTGCTGAGCGTCAGATGAAAGGTGCTTATGATATTTTTATTTTAGATTCAGGGTTCATTTAAATATATTGCATTTAAATGAACAAAGGGACAGTAGCCTGTTTAATACTAAAGGGTCAGAGAGGGTGGAGAATAGATATAGGCCTAATGCTCATTAAAACTTTGATTTTAATTTGGTGGTGCCTTGACTCACATTGTAAGTGAAAAGGGTTAAATACATCTCAAAGTGACTTTAAATAAATAATCTGTATTACAGGTTTGTACTGAGAGTGTAGAGGAGACCGGGGCTAGTTGTCACACTTTTTACTACAGCGAATATTTCTCAACTTCCGTTATCAAGTCTATTTCTGCATGTATATATACCTTACCAACTTGATTTGGACATTTTTAACATTATAACCCGGTAAAACAAGACTAGTTCATACAATACTAGCAATTTACCTTAAAACAATTGGACATTTGACAAAACCTTGCAGTCATCACCCTTGTGACAACTAGCCCAGCATTTGTAATAATCGATATTTTTGGATTTTGTCTACTACAACAGATATTCTTTACTAAAGTAAGTATCCAATGCAATATGGTGTTTATATACCATATTATCTACACCAAATATTAAAAAAGTACAACTAGAGTTCCCACGTTGTTAGCGTTTACATTCTTCTCATGAGCTGATTCCCTCTGGATTCAACAGATAACAGCATCCCAGTGTCTCTTCACACAGATGCAGTTTGTCATTTTGAAACTACATAATGTCATCATATCCCAAAAACTCCATTTAATTCCTTTTGGGAAAGTGGCTGATATTGTCTAGCGTGCTCAATATTTTTTACTTGCTGTTACAGGAAAAATGACTTCATCACCAAGAATCCCGTTGAAACCATTTTATTCTACATTTTGAGTGGTGCTAATGAAAATTTTGTTGTTCAGACTGGGACAGGTGGAACAAGTGTCACTCTGAAAATCTGTGTCCCATCCGGACGAGAGGTGAATGGGAGGATCCAGACGGTCCCAACCTGCCACCCATCCTGTCTTACGCCAATACGAATGAACTGAGAGAACTGGAAACCCGAAGACTTCGAGTAGAACAACTGCAGCAAGCTGTCAAACTTCATCAGGTGCACAATAAACCTCTTTGATGCCAGTTTTGTTTGTTTGGTTTGTTTGTCTGAATTAAGCTTCTGTTTTCCAGGCGATGTCTGATCTCTCGTCACACTGGACCTCTGGTACGGAGCGGCCCAGCGCTGTGGTTCTGCGTGGCCTGTACTCACTGCTGGCGGAGGGAGGGCTGCAGTTCCCATCGCTGGTTTTGGACTCTGAGTCAGAATAGGCAAAAATGACATCATTAGGGTAATAAATTACATTTCATGAAGCGCAGCGGGGAATAGATCACAGACTGATGCAGAGACGCTCATTCTGAGATTAATAGCTTTCTGGAATGCATGTGTTAGTATTTCCGTGTCGAATGTTTGCTGTGGTGAGTCTGGGGCTAAAATCTGACATGAGAGAGTGCAGCTGGGCTTCAGAAATTATACAGTGTCTTCATGAAGTGTTGTGTTTGTGCCAGCAGAGGGCGAAGTGTTCTTTATGCTGTCATGAATGTGTTACAAGAGATGTGAGCTATAAAGGGTTTTTTATTCACAAACGAACATTCATCATTTGCTTGGGCACATTTTACGATACGAGTGTGTACATTTTTCATCTGAACGACTAGCTCATTCCTAACCCCATATGACCAACTTTCCTCCTGTGGAACTTAAAAAGCAGAAACAGCCTCAGTCACTATTCACCATCTTTCTTTCATGCGATGCAAGTAAATGTTGACTGAGGTTCTGAGGGGACATCTATTGTGGTTCTCAGTAAATAACATCATATAGCGTTGGAATGACATCACAGTGAGTAAATACTGACAGAAATGTTATTTCAGTGCATTGTTCCTTTAGACAGTGCCTTGGGTTAAATATTCATATTTTGTATTTTAGACCACATTGCTTCAAAGTGTTGCTTTATGATGGATATGTTGTGAATTATTAATCACTTATTTATTCAATAATTGTCTGATCGCATTTTTGCACACCTTTGAAAGACACAAGGGTAGCATCTGCATTGCTCCTACATCCATCATCCTTGCTCTGCACTTCCTGTTATGTGCAAATGACATTTCTCCATCATTTGAGTCGTATCAGCTTTGTGTTTTTTGTGTTGATCAGTTTGTGGATTTAAAGTTATTTAAGGCTTTGCTTCATCTGCAGGCAGACAACATTATTTTCATATCTCAATGTTAGTTTGAATGCAAAGACAGACTTCTGTTATTGTCAGTTTATAGACTGTTTCAAAGCAACAACGTAAACAAACATTATTGCGTATGCACGCTTTTGTGGCCCAAACTTAACTTTAATATATATTTTACTGGTAAACATCCACAAAGAATAGAGTCCCTGCAGATTATTTCTGATAACAATCAAAAGAAATAACAAGTAAATTAGCTAGCAAGTTAAAGGTTTGAACCACCGTAACTTGGCTAAACTTAAATGCAGTTGTGGCCCAGTGGTTAGAGAGTTGGACTCATGACCAGAAGGTTGCTGGTTCGATTCTCAGGGCTGGCGGGTAACGGCTGAGGTGCCCTTGAGCAAGACACCTAACCCCCACTTGCTTACTATACAAACTGTACAAATGTATAGTACAATGTAATGTAAGTCACTTTGGATAAAAGCGTCTGCCAAATGCATAAATGTAAATGTAAATGCGACAAAGTTACACGACCCATTCAACAAATTGTTTATTTAATACAATTTTTATACAATAACATATTAATAAAAAATAATATGAATGAATCAAATCTAAAGTTATATTATAAGTCACGTGCATCTGATAAAACCGTCTATATGTGTTTTGGTTACTATCTAAAAAGATATGTTTTCATCATTGAGTTAATTATTATTATTTTTTTTTTTAAAGATGTTAAAAACGTTTTAATCTTACAGTTTACAAAGGGTTAAATTATGTAATTAAAATAAATTGTGACAATTATTTAATGAAGCACAGAAAGAAATAAAAACAAAATCATGCTAATTATCAAAGCTGTAAAAGAATTAAGTGGCATAATCACAGTTTTTATTAGATAATTAATCAGACAAATTTCATAATCTCATCCGTTCACAAGTTAGTTTGGGTCCAGGGTTACAACTGAGAGTGGTTCAGTATGTGAAGTTTGGAGAAATATAAAAAACGTATTTCTAAATGTGGCTTTGCCTCTATATATAAAGCATGACAAAGTAGTAAATAGACAAAAGTAGATGAATATTTAGTATGATGTAAGGTTTGTAAATGTAGATAAAAGTTATTGTACAGCTTGTACAACCGATTAAGATGTAGTATTCTTATATTTGGCTCTTTTAAGAGTATGAGGTGAGTCAGATTAATATTTAGTGTGGTTGTTGTCCTTTAGCCGTGTGAATAGCCAGTGAATTTGATCAGTTTAATGAGTTTGTATTCTGTATGTAAAAGGTTTTGTGTGGTTAATGCTTGACTCTTTAAATCTCCGTGTCACCCGACAAGAAGAACAAAGCTCATCTCGCTTTTAGAGTCCCACATGCTTTTCACGCTTCTCGCTGCCTGAAGAGCGCAAAGCTGTCACGGTCAACACGCCAAACTCCAATCAATAGATCATTGCCATAAATCGTCAAGATGCGTTCAAACTACCATTTTCACTGCTGTAAAGCACACGTGCTCAGAAATACAACAACCGTATGATGTCGTAGACGGTCTTAAACCTTCATTTCACGGTGTAAAAAACATCTATTTTTGTGGGATTCACGGAGAGCGCGTGAATGTGAGAAATCGAGAGCTCGTGATTTGGGCCGTGGGTCTGGAAAGCTCTGCGAGGCCTGTTAGGGGCCGGTAGCCCACAGACAGAAGGCACAAGCTGTTCCAGACCAGGAGACAGGTGGCGCTGGGTTCACACAGCGGGTCGTGGGTGGGCACCCTCCCTCAGCCCCCGCCCACTCCACGCTGATGTCACTGACTCACTCGGGAACGCGTTCAAGGGACTGCTACTCGCTTCACGGGAGGAATAAACAAAATAGAATAAAATAACAACAGACGAGTCTGGAAAAGGACGTTAGTTAAAGGGATAGTGAGAAATTCTTTATCCTTAATCGCCTTTAATTCCAAACCTGTATGACACTATTTTTCTGCAGAACACAAAAGAAGATATTTTGAAGAACGTTGATAATCCAAACAACACAAAACCCCATTGACTTCCATTGTATGAACACAAAACCACAGACATTTCTCAAAATATCTTCTTTTGTGTTCCACAGAGGAGTCACATACAAGATTTAAATCACACGATGAGTAAATGATGCAAGAAGATTAATTTTTACATGATGGATTAAATCAATCTGTCCTACTTTACATCCTGTAGAAATTCTGTAAACTGTTGAAATAATGAAATCACCGCATGCTCTCGAACTCTGATTCATTTGCTCTTGACTTTAAAACATTCAGCACGCTTCCCATTTGAGTGCTTACGACCTTTCTGACAACTTGAAATATATTCTGCTGGTTTTGCATAAAACACGTGATTTCTCCAGCTGCTCCTTTATTCACACACATTTTCATTTAGCAGAGCAGCGGGGGGCATTATTGTACAATTCCTATAAATAGAGAAAGTCCTGCTCGAGCTATTTTGGATCACGAAAAACTCGCCCAATAATTCTAGTGTTTAGACAAGAATCTGTTCCCTGGAACGCCAAGTGCTTATCTCAGTAATAACATTCATCCCCAGTCTCCCAGAAATATCATCAACCCTTCCCGGAAAAGAAAAGTGTGGGATTTGTAGCCTTTAAATGGTTCGCCGGTGGATAGTGAGGACAGATGCGAAAATGATCTTATCCAGATGAAGGGATTAAAGTATTTAACATCATGTTCTCAAAATAAGATGCTAGATAAAAGATCAAATTGTGAAATTATATAGAAATATGCACAATGGGAAAAACGTATGTATACATGAATTATGTTTGGTTGTGTCTCTCTCTCTCTCTCTCTCTCTCTCTCTCTCTCTCTCTCTCTCTCTCTCTCTCTCTCTCTCTCTCTCTCTCTCTCTCTCTCTCTCTCTCTCTCTCTCTCTCTCTCTCTCTCTCTCTCTCTCTCTCTCTCTCTCTCTCTCTCTCTCTCTCTCTCTCTCTCTCTCTCTCTCTCTCTCTCTCTCTCTCTCTCTCTCTGTGTAAATGTGCAGGCGTGGAGCTACAGCATCATGTATTGAGTCATCAGATAAACCTCGGTTGATTTCACCCCACTCTCAGGGTCATGAGGAGGAGGATCAATCCATCGGGTACCGCTTCTCATCAATGTCACAGTCTTATTAGACATAATGTTTATTTGCAAAGCCTAATTTAATACCTCTCATTATGTGCTTCCCATGAGATCATAAAGACAATAGATACGTGTTGTAATGGCTGAATCAAGTACACTTTATATCAATATACTGATTCACCTGACAGACAGATAGTTAGCAAGAACATTTGTAAAATATGGTTTTGATTATTATGTTCATGTTGAACTCAGATCCAGTGTTTGCAGAGGATATCTCATATCCGGTTCCTCAGAAGACTAAACGGTGCAGACCACAGATAGACAGATAAAGCACATGACGTAAACACTGTGGATATTGTTTATTAACGTTTGTAAGAAAGACGTGATGAGTATTGTCTGTTTTCCTGTGGCTCAGTGGTTAGAGCATGACGCTTTGATCCCAGGGATTGCACATGCTCAGAAACAAATGTAAAGTATAATGCAATGTAAGTCGCTTTGGATAGAAGTGTCTGCCAAATGCATACATGTAGATGTAAAATGTAAATGAGTAAGAATTAGTGCATAGATGTGATTATTAGGCAAATAATGCATATGTTAATCTATACATTTAGCTGTGCAGCAGTGTTTTCTTTTTCAGCTTGAACCAAAAAATGCTATTCTTTATATGTACCTTTATTCAAATCCACTTGAATTGTTTAGGAAGTGCTCCTTACAAAATGAACCATGGTTTTACTAAAAATTATTGTACTTCAACACTTACAATTTATTAAAGGGACACTCCACTCACTCCACTTCTATGGCAGTAGATGAGATTTACATTTATTCATTTGGCAGATGCTTTTATCCAAAGCGACTTACAAGTAGGCGAGCATAAAACATCTGTTTTGACATTCTTTCAAATATCTTCCTTTGTGTTTAGCAGACTAAAGACATTTATACAGATTAGGAACAACCTGAGGGTGAGTAAATAAAAAATTTTCATTTTGGGGTGGACTGTCCCTTTAACATTAGCTGATACTAACAATTTTATATATATATTTTTTTAAATGTTAGTTATTGCAAAAACAATTGTTCACGTTAGATCACTGTGCATTAACCCTAATGTTAACTAATCATTTTAAAAAGTTGTATTAATAAATGCTGAAATAAGATGAATAAATGTAGAAATATTGTTAATGTTCGTTTATGTTTATGTTAACCACTGCATTAACTAATGTGAACATTGATCAGTTAAATCACAAATTTACTACAGTAATCATAACCATGGTTATTGTAGTAAAACTGGGATTATATGATAATCAATCAACCACAAAATAAAACATGTTTTTTGCTCTTTTGCTGTGATTTTTTCCCAATATTGACCCATACTGAACATTAGATTTTCACCTCATTGTCCATCAGTATTTTCTCCCTGTAAATGTGTGAAATGAATTCACGAGAGACCTCACAGAGTGATGGATTGTGATTACGGGCACGTCGTTCAGTCTCTCGCCGGGGTTTGCTTGTTCAAATTGATTTTCCCCCTGATGCTCAGACCGTGAAAGGGAAAAGACGACAGGATTAAAAATGGACATCCGTTCAGAGGCTGTTTTCAGGCTTTCTGTGTTTTGTGTGTGTGTGTGCGTGCCGTTGCGTGGGAGGACAAGCATGTGTGGGTGCACAGCAGTCACATGCGTGCGTGCGTGCGTGTGTGTGTGTGCGCCTGTGTGATGTTTCTGGTTTAATCAGATATTTCCCCGCCGTAGTGCCGTGTTGAATGAATAAATGTTGTACCACATGCTCTGTTTGCATGGACCAACGGCTAGAGAATTTTATTAAACACTTGGGTAATCCCATTCAAAGATAGCCGAATCCTCTCTGGGATGTTTCCACCTCTGAAATGAAAAGCAAGAGAGCCAAAGAATGAAGTAGAAGTGGGTGGATTTTAGTAAAAGTGCCAGTGAACGTTAGCTCCCCCCATCCTCCTTCCTGTTTGCTCTCCGCTAGCCCAGTCTCATTCTACGGCATTTGACGTCAGATCGCAGCTGTAGCCAATCGCATGCTTCGGGCAGCCCCCTCTGCTGCTTGACTCCACCCCTTCTTCTGCTGACATATATAGCAGCGTTCATTCTGTCCGCTCGAGTGTTCAACGTGCTGCTCGGGAGGCAGAGCGCAGTTGCACTGAAAACCCCAGAGACGTTGTGAGTGAATCACCACTGGCCGAACTCATCCTGCGTTTCTTTCATCTTCTCCTAGACTCCGTACAGAGCTCGGCGCTGATCCCAGAAAACCACCAGCTGTGTCGCACCACTGCCACGCTTTCAAGATGGGCTGCACCACCGGACGCTTCACGTGCCAACCGCAGACGACGGCAGCCCCTGCCCCAGAGGGACAGTTGCAGGAGGGAGGATCCAAAGTCCCAGAGGTGCTGTCCTCTTTGGAGAGGCTCTCGCAAGCCACGGGTGGGATGGAGAAGTCCTGGTACCGTTGCATCTTTCCCTTTGGAATCATCTCCCTGGTGATCGGAGTGGCCGGGACCGGGGTGACGTACACGTACAACGATCTCCCTCAGACGAAAGTGGTGTCCGTGATCCTGCTGATCGTGGGGGTGGTCCTGGTGCTGATGGCCACCACTTGCTGGACGGCCCATAAGAAGAAGCGCAGGAAAAAGAAAGAAGGAGGTTCCTTCAGCTCAGAACAGTGTCCCCTGTGAGCAAACGATCAAAGGCGGCGGAAAAAGACGCTTAGGATTCGCGGCACAGAGGCCGGCTGTTTTCTTTTTCTTTTTATGAGGATCTTCGCCCACTTGGGGAGCCGGGGATAGCGCATGCAAGAATCCCGTGGAAAATACGGGACGTTTGTTCACTGGAGTCACGCATGCTGTTTACCATTGCTCGGCAGGTGTCTGGTATCAAAACAAGCTGGGAGAGCGCACACACATGCAGGACATTTAACACTTCCAGGGCCATAGCTGCGGAGCCAGTCCTGCCATCAACACGGCAGTCAGTCTCGCGCATTCTTGCCGCCGCACCATGTGATGCCTCGGCCAAGAGAAGAAGCGGCCCAGAGGCGGCAACCGGACACCGCTGCGAAAGAGGAGTTCACCTTCGTCACCGTCGCACGTCATTCGCCCGTCCTGTGACACCGGAGCAATGTGCGAGCTTTTTTACGCAACGGGAGAGTGGAACTTGAACCGCCGTCTGCTAGCTGGAACCGGCAGCTGCGGATCAAGATATGAGGAGGGCACGGACACGGAGAGGTCGAGAATGCGTCCGTCTGCGTGTGTGTGTGTGGAGATGCAGGAATATGAAATAGAGAGACAGGACACCTGCTCGCTCTCTTTTGCTGTCAGACCTTTGTCAATCGTAGCCTCTAATGATTTAGTACACGGGGCACCACCTGATATTAAGGACACAGAGATGCGTTCTTGGGAATTTTACACGGTGAACTGTCTGTGTGTCTGTGTGTGTGTGCAAGTCTAGCTGGCAATTCCAGGGACCTCATATAGTTGGGGAAAAAAACAACCGCTGAGGAATTTTAAGAGTAAGACAAGCAGGTCTTTTGTTCCGAAGGGAGTCTAAACAGAAAATTCATTTCCTCTCAGACAGATTTCTAGGGTCACAAGATGCTTGTCGAGATTTTTCTCGTTCCAGTGCCTTTGCCACTTATAGGACTTTGCATGGTACAGTACCTTAGCTCTGTTTTCTCTCTCTCTCTCTCTCTCTCTCTCTCTCTCTCTCTCTCTCTTCGTCTCATCCAGTGCCAGCTTTAAAGCTCCAACTCAGCTATTTTACCAGAGAAAATTCCTCTTTTTTTTCTAAAACACACATATGAATATGTCGTCGCTTTGACCCCGGTTCAGACCCCACACAGGCAGAACTCGCATCCGCCCTCACACTGGGAATACCGCTCATTTACAGTGCCTTGCTTTGGGAAGTGTTTGTTATGGCTACAGTTGGCATGTAAGAAAAATGAATTCAGATCCTCCCCATTTTAGATTTATGGGTGTCATATCCCTGTTTACAAGATTTAATATGCACACCAATTCATTATTGCCTTTAATTCACCTCCTTTGTTCTGTGAGAATACAGGACGAAAATCCACACAATTCAAGGGTTTATGTCGACAGGTTTATCGCAGAACGCTTATTGATCGGGATGTTGTGACCGTGGTAAAGAGGGGATTTAAAAATAGACAGCGAGGGAGATAGTGAGAAGGACTGCAGACTGAAATGAGAATGACAGAGATAACAACCCTGAGTACTTGAAAAAGGTTTTTGAGGCTGTTAGCCTGGACAGGTCTGAGCCCAGTGGATATTTTATGGCTAGTTTATTTGAGTCATTTGTTTTGCATCAACTTTGTGTCAGATGTTAAAATTGTGAGACAATTATTGGCTTACAACAGAAGTAAACAAAACAAAAGGGATAGGTTACCCAAAAATATAACCATGTAATTCCAAATCTGTATGACTATATTTCTTCTGCAGAACACAAAAGAAGATATTTTGAAGAATGTTGGTAACCAAACAATATTGAACCCCATTGACTTCCATGAACACCACTGAGACATTTCTCAAAATATCTTCTTTTGACATGAGGGTGAATAAATGATGAACTTTCATGTCTCTAATGAGAAAAGTCTGAGTTGAAATGTCCTTAATAACCTCTAGAGAGACACAACGAGAAGCAGGAAATTCTGTGTATGTTGGGTGTCCTCTCCGCTGAGAGTTTCCATGCTTGCTGTCGAGACATTTAAATGTAAAGCTTATGTTGATCAGAATGGAAGCACAAGTGTTTCTAGCGCAGGAGCATGCATGTCATGCGACACAATGAGTTCTTCTGCTTGGTGCACGTCCAGGTAAAACTGATTTATAACATTGACGTCTGACCACCTGCCTATGGATGAACACAGTGCCTTTCTGTTGACTGATATACGTGCTTAAACTGTACTCTGAGCTGCCCGTGCCTCCTTTAGCATCTTAATTGCTTTACGCTTCAATGTGCTTTTATGTTCCTTTACAAAAATAGAATGCCCTTTTTCCACGACGTGCTAGAAAACGCATAGGAGATCGGGACATTTGGCTTTTCTGAGGTTGGAGTAGAGTTCAACCGTAGATTTTAAACGCTGTTGACAACTGCAGGGAGGAGTTTCCTTACAGTTAAATCAGGGAAGAAGTTGGCGATTAGATGGAAAAAAGATTCCAGGGGGACCAGATGGGATTTGTTAGGAAAGTGGGTGTCTGATGGTATCCAGTAAAGCAAGAGAGATGCTTACATGGCACCATCCAGAGAGAATTGGTAACAAAAAAAAAGAAACACTAAAAATGCATTTTAATACTGTAACAGTTTTGAGATTTAACTACATCATTCAATGAGATCACTCTTTCCTAAATTCATACTGCAACTTAGCAGATCTGTGTTAGAGGATCGTTCTTCTCCAGTGGGTTTCTCATTTTTATGATCCTTTTTTTTTTTTTACAAGAGCCGGACAGAGGAGATTTATAGGCATATTTATAGAGTTGTGCAATTTTATTGAAAACACCAAGGCAGATAGAAAAACAGAAATGCCTGGAATGCACAATTGCAACGATATAGGAACCATATATGTACGTGGCTTTCTTTTGTTGCTTTGCAGTCTTGTTCTGTATGTAAATCTGTCCATCCAAAGCACTGAACTATTCATGCAGTTGTTGTTTTTTACTGTTCAAAGTTGTGAATGAGTTTTGAATGAATTGCTGTCTGTTGATTTTTTTGTGAATGGGAAAAAGGAGTAAATCTACCTCTCTGGTTGTGAGTGTATTTTAGCTGTCTTTGCATTCAACAGAAAGCTTTCTCTCTTAAGCTGGAGGCAAACGTATGCCAAACTCGAATTTCTGTGTCAAACCCTGTGATGTAAATACTAGTTATTTATATTTTTACATTTATATTCATATTATGAAAAAAAGATTTTGAGAAAAGTTGTATTAAAGAACTGTTATGTGAAAAGATTTGTCATTGTGTCGCTTGCTTTGTTAACCGGTGTTACGATGTTAAAGGGACACTTTGACTGAAAAAATGAACATTTTGTCATTATTTACTCACCCTCATTACTTTCTTTCTTCTGCAGAACACAAAAGAAGATATTTTGAGGAATGTCGATAACTGTGTTCTGCAGCAGAAGCCATAAACAGGTTTGAACAACATGACAGAATTGGCTTAGACACTATTATTATTGTGTACATAAAGATAAAAATCTGCTCGCTTTAAACCTTGACCATCTATAGCAAGTCAGATTTTTATGTATAATAATTTACATTGTACTCGTTTCATTTTAAATATTTGTCTTGTGTGCTGCTGTGCGTCCCTTAGGTCTGTGTTCGCTAGGCTAATATTACAATTAATGCTATATTTAATTTATATATAATATTAATTTGTATTTTATTGTATATTAATTGTATTCAATTAAATTAAATCCACTCAAGATTTTTTGAGTTTGCGGAGGTCTACCCGAAGTTACGTTTGGGCCCCATTACATTTGTTTATGTTGTTGCCACTGAAACCGTATATATACTTATAATGACATATATTTTATAGTTATATATACCCCATTGCTTTTTAGGTTACTTTAAATTCTGATTAATTGTTTTTTTCTCAATGAAATACCTAAAAAAATATGTATGGCACCAACATGCTTTAGTGGAGTTTGTGTGGAAAATTTTAATAGCTTCACCCACAGGCTGTTGATTCTCAGATCTATATTGAAGTCTGGCCCACACGGGCAGCTCTATTAATATCTTTACAGAGAGAGAGAATCTCTTTGAAGACGGTGTGCCTTCTGTACACGGCCGTGAAGAAGATAACTAAGTATGTTTAACATAATGAAGCGTAGACATTGAACATTATTGCTTTGTTTAGCTGTTGTGAATTCCTTCTGCTGCCAATACCGAACATCACCACAGGCGTGTTCATTCTGAAGAGTTTATTAAAGCCGACTTAACGTGAAGGTTTTGCTTACTAACCTAAATGCACTGCTGTTGTACGCCTCCAGAAATGCTGGCAGATTTTTGCAGTCATCCTGAGACTGGAAGAACGGCCAATGGAAAAACAATCTCAATTTGTAAATCCGAAGGCACGTAGCGATTAATCCCCGCAGTCAGCGCAGGGGCTTCAGGCAGAGACACCATCTGCCGCGCGCCTAATGTAATGAATGGATCGCATGTCTCTTGAGATGGATAATCATTAGATTTTACCAACCAATGACATATGCCGTATCATTTTATCCCTTTATCTTATTAGCTCATTTCTCAGGGACTTTGGTAATGTGGATTTACCTGTATCATGTCTCGTGTCAAGCCCACAGATGTGACCGCTCCAGACGCACGTCACATGTTGACGTCACATGCGGTGAAAATCGATGCCACCCTTTGAGATTTACATTTCTCAAGGATAAACTTTCACAGGTGTGAATGTGTGGCTTCATGTTTTTATATTAATCTTGTTCAACCATGGTTTAATGCTGTGGTAGCTAATGCTTTAGTCCTGCATTGTTAGTTTAGCAATTGTAATGTTTGGGTCTAGCAGCATAACATTTGATATATTTATGTGTAGCCTATAACTATGATTGCACACAGTCATGTTGCTCTTGAACGTTCACCGACCGATTCCAATATGGCGGACGACTGCAAAGAAGAGGAGGAAGACGCTATAATGAGGCATTTATGTCGTGTCTGTATTCAAATCCCTGTAAAATCCAGAACTATCTTTAAACTCTTACCTTAAGCCAGGATTATGCCTTAGTTAAATTAGGATATTTAAGTTAAACTTTAATTAAAATGCCTTTGATAAAAATATCACTGATGTGCATTTTGAGCAATGACATATTTTAAGATGGTCAGTGCAATTTATTTTCAGTTAAGACAGTTTAGTCTGGGACTAGTTTTAAACCTCGTCTGTGAAACCATTTTTGGTGTAGACGATATTTTTCTGATGTCTAGACTTTATCAACAGGGGTTTAGGAAAATATAGGTTATATATATTGGTAATGAATGCATTCTGTGAGAGTTTATAGTTCAAGTTTCGACTGCGTATAATGCTGAAATTGCTCTCTACATTTGCAAATGAAAGAGCATATAAGATTTTGTTCAGCGCCTGTCTATAGCTAAGTCAGAACATTGTCAATTACTGTTGTCTTAAATATAAGTCAAATATAACCAAAGTTAGAAATCATTGAACTAAACATTTGTCAGCACATAAAGACGTTCTTATGAAATGTTGTAAAGGGAATCATAGTGGCAATGCTATCATTGTCTTTGCAGGTGTAGAATTGTTAAAGTGTCCTAGCAACCAGATTGCAGAGACTAAATCAATGCAATCGGTTTCGTTTGTTCTGCAGATGTGCCATCAGCGGAGAAGGTTATTACACACTTATCTTTTCTAAACAGGTTTTAAGTAAAGATTAAACTTTATTTTTTATCCATTAAAACCCCGAACAGGTTGTTGCAATCTGCTGTCTGTCTTCTTCGCAAATGCACGTTATCAAACGGCAGGTAAAATCCCAGATCCCGAGCATGCTAGCGTGTGAATGTTGGAGCAGGAAATGGGTTGATCTAGGGAAAAGGGGAAAAGGCCACAGGAGGCGACTCTGGGCGTGTGATGGTCAGTGTAGATTACAGGAATTCTGGCAGTGAAGCTTTTCCTCCTGTTCCACACAGTCTTGGCTTGAGAGCCGTCCGGTTCTGACCTCTCTCACTAAACTCTCAGATCAATTACACACGCTCCCTTTCCTGTGCTTTCACATGCACACAGATTCAGCACAACTTCAGCACGTCTGCTTCCTGAGAAAAGTCACGTTTTGTTGAACCTGAAGTTGTTAATTGAGCAGTGATAAAAGATTCTTTCCATATCCCTTCTATATCGAATCTGAATTTTTCTTTTTTTACTGCTCAGATTGATGTGAAATGCAATTAAAAAAGAATATTTTATTTGTCCTGGACTTTTGTGGTCTGCATAGGGTGTTGCTATGCTGTTTCTAAGATACTCTATATATGGCTTTGCTGGGTGGCTCTTATCCAGTTCCCAGCTAACAAAAATACGAAATGAAAGCATTTTGTAATGTTTTTAAATGTTGTACTAACAATGCAAGTACAGCGTTTTTATATCAACATATTTAAAGTGTTTTTAGAATGTTTATTCAACGTTACTGCAAGAATGTTTTTGAGAGCCAAACTTTTGAGAATGTTCCCTTTTAGCTATGTTTAAGTCTACAGGATTACGTTATTGTATGCCAGATTGCGTAGAATGTTAATATCGCACCTTTCTTCAATAAATCACATGGTCTGTTTTAGATATGTGCAAGTGCATTAGTGTGATGATGCATAACACGTGTGGGTTGTGATTCGACAGCTGTAACTCTCTGGCTTTATCAGCTGAATGTTTTACTTGTCCGTCCCTGAACGACCGGTGACAGGCGAGGGAAGCAAACTGCATTTTTCGATATGATATTTCTAAGCCAATTCAATTACAGGGTCTTACAAACCCAGCTTTTACACGTCTGATTTTGTTCCATCTCTTTCCATGAGGGGGAGGGAGAGAAAGGGCTGATGTAGCCCCGTGAGGAAAACTTGAGGAGAGTAAATGGAGGTGCTAAATCGCCTGTTGCATCAGATAGCCGAGTGAACTCTACCAGATGTTCCACAACGTTTATGCACCAATTAAACAGTGAGAGTTTCCTGGAAAATCGCCTGCTTGGGGGTTTTCAATTATCCTTGGATTCAGGTCACAGGCGGGAATGTCAAACCAAATAAGGACGGCCCGTCTTCAGACCCAAGTGCTTCTGTGTGATCCGATAAAATACATTCGACAACCAAACCTAAATGGGAAATGCAACAGAACGTTGAATCTGTCATTAATAGATCTTGACATATTTATCTGGTATATTTGATACTGATATTTTCATACTTTAACAGACTACTTTATGCAAAACCTTACAAATGTGCTCAAATCAAAATCTCTAAAGTAAAAAGTTATCAAACGTTTTGCGACCAGATCTTGCATCTATGTTTGGACACTTAGAGACAAGCGAACATGAAGAATTGTTTTTTAACTTTACAGATGTGCTTGAAGCCAATAAATGCTGAAAAACAACTCAAATCTATTTTCCTCCATTCGAGGATAACACCTTGCTTCCCTTGCACCACCTGCTACAACTGTATTCAAAAGACAAAATTGTTTCCGGTTGCCATGGAAACTCAGACAGATATCGGTCCTCAGGCACGCGTGCTCCCATTTAATGCTGGTCATTTCATCTGGATGCTTCCGTGGTTTGAAACGGATGGGGTTTGCTCGCTTCTCGTGGTTCTTTGAAGGGGAATCATTAACACAATTGTTGCAGTTTAAGTCCTCTGTCAAGCCCCCCGCCCCCAAACCTAACATCACAGTGGAAAATACAAGATTGTAGGAAATAGGAATTCACACGAATAAGCCACCTTGGAAAATAATTTCCACAGATTGCGTTGATATTTATGAAAGATTAAAATAGGCTACGTTAGATTGAAAGTCGTGCTGGGTGACACGAAAAAATGGGAAAATTTGTGTCCATGAACACGGAATTAATATTACAGTGTGTGAATTCCTGAAGCACTTGTGACTGTGGTGTGCTGTCAAAAAAACATTATCCTAAAATTTCACTCAGAGAACAGGTTTTTGTCTTTTCCAAGAGAAGAAAGTTTATTTACTTATTTGGGAAATGCTCCCATGTTTCCCCTCCACACACGCACAAAATAATTTCCACACATGATTTGTATCGTAAATATATCATAAAAGTCCGCTCGAAAGAACAAACACACTCTGATCTAAATAGTATATTCTACTTTTCAGTAATTAAACAAAAGCACATTCAGTTATACCTTCACTCGCCTCATGTTTTTTGTTAAACAAGGTCAAAAGCTTTATATGATTTGAATAAACACTCATGGTATTTGTATTGAAATCTTGATATACAGAACTTTGTCTTGAAAGAAAGCCATTAATAATCTGATGTCAGATGTGAGGCGCTCTTTGTGATGCTTGAATACAAGATCCTCAATTCTTTCAATGTCTTTATATGCTCTGCAGATGAGGATGAATATTGAATTAAGAGCAGATGAAGGCTGGTTAAATATGGAGGAGTGAAGATGTGACATACTGCCCACATACCGGAGAGATGACAAACAGAAAGACATTAAATCTATAACATGTGCCAGAGTCTGTTAGGCAACTGATATAATAAATAATTACATTCATTATTTGTTGTTGATGATATTACTCTTTGCTGTATGTGATTCTCATTAGTCAATATTTTTATTGTATGAAAAATATACTGAATAATAGATTGTTGTCCCATGTTTTTTTTGTGATCATAAATAACTTAAACATAAATAAATGTCACATCTGTGTACTTATATATTTGATAAGTATACAATGTGCAGTCAGCCAGTTATAAGGGCCCTGGCTAATATTTTGATTACTTTGAATATAGTGTCAGATATTGCCAGTTATTAATTCTAGATAATAGCTACTTAAGACTTTTTTTTATAAAGTCACAATAGGATAGTAACTGAATTAATGTTTTATTGAATTTAACAACGACAACAAAAAAATCTTCATCAACAACTGTATAGATTATTATATTTTTTTAATAATTGCACTTAAATTATAATAATCTAATATGATTCGTTACTATAACTGAGATTTTAACCTGCTTTTTGTTAACTATTATTAAAAATAAAATATTGTTTTTTCAAAGGTAGGATATGACCTTTTTTGACGTACTACATGCATACATACGTGACGTAGTATAAATAAAACACTTCATCTCCCAGAATTCACAACGCGACAACTTTAAACCAATCCTGTCGAACAAAGCAAAGCGCGTAATTCGAAATAGCATCCGGACAGCCAATGAATCGACGTCTTTCAACTGTTTAGAAAAACGAACCAATTGCGTATCGAGTTTGACGAGAAGACCAATCAGAGCGCAGGAGGGAATCTCGTGGGCGTACACGTTTATTGACCAATGAGCGGTCGGAGTTGATGTTTAAACTGTCCGCGCAGGCGGAGCAAAGCCCTGAGGGAGGAGTTTAGAGGAAGTTGCGTGGTTGAATCAGAGGAGAGTTGTGTTTTAAACAGTTCAACACTATTAGTTAACAGGAACTTAGTAGGTTAGTCCGCAAAATTAAATAAAGTAACAGTCTTATCTAATATTATCGAATTTAGCTGTTTATTTAATTCACTGTTCATATCATCGCTTTAATCAGACTTCTCCGATCTTCCATTGAAATGAAAGAGGGCGGTAAGGAACTACTTTAATCTCACTAAGAATTAGTTTTAAATGTAAACGTACTCCTAACATAATATATAACTTTTTACATGTTGTAAACTTCACCTTTATCTTCGTGTTATATTATAACCAGGGCTACATTTTCTTAAATATAAAAGCTATTTTCAAATATTCAGTCACGAAGCTGTTGGTAACCCGTTAAGAAGTAACGTTAACGTTATATCATTGAAATCTATGTTAGCCACACATGATTAATTTATTGATCTATTAATGTATCAAAGAATCTAGTTTTGCTGGTTTAGATATAAAACACAAGATATTTAACTTGATCAGAGGTCTGCAACGACTGTATATCAATAAGGAGGGAAAACTGGCTGCTGATGATCAAAGTGTGTCAAAAAACCTACCATCATCGGTTTAAAAACATGTTATTGAACTCGATTTTATAATCTGAGTTTATATTTCTGAATGTTTCGATATATTTGGTCTCTTAAACCTTTAAGTAGTAGCAAAGCATCTGCTATGGTTTTTTGAATATGGCCCCACGGTTTTACCATGGTGTCGAAGGCATTACCGTGATATTACATGATAGTGCCGTGAAAACATTATTTAAGAATATGGTAATGATTATTTATTGTGGTTTTTACAGTAATATGGCATTACCATCTAATACCACTGTATAATAGTACTGCTTTTTTGTAGGGATCAACCAATATGAGCTGCTTCGTGGCTCTATAGAGTCAGATTGTTATTGACTAAAAAATACTAAAATTTAATGCTCTAAATATACATAAATTCCTAATGAATTTTATTCTCATATGGTTTCCATTAACACCATAACATGCCTGGCCTATTGGTTATACACGACTTGTATCTATAATGCAAATATGCAACATCGATTTCTTAATAAAATCTTTGTTCTTCCCTCTCTAGCGCTCCATTGCCGATGTGCAAAATGTTTTTCTCTCCCTGTGCGGAAGCGGGTTCGAAAGCGGGCGTCTGCCGTGACCCTGCTGTCTCTTCCTGAAGAGCTGCTGCTGTCCATTCTTCAGTGCCTGTCTGCTGAAGATCTGCTCGCCATCAGAGCTGTTAGTCAAGTCGCACAGACATCCAACCTTCACCACGATCACATATTTATATAATGGCATATTCTTACAGGACACATTAGATCAGCTGTTTCAGGATCTGTGAAGTGACTTATGAATATGATGTGATTCTGCAGGTACATTCTCATCTTCGTGATATCATCGATAGTAATTCGAGCGTCTGGGCGAGAGTGAGCTTCAAGGAGCGCTGGCCGGCCCATGATACTATATGGCTCTTTGAGAGGTAAGTTGTTGAAAGAAAATCATTTAAAAATGATTTCGAGCATTTACAAATTGGTCTGAATCTTTATTTCATGAATCAGTCTGAGTCACTGCTGTTTTAAGGATAATGGAAATTAAGGGGATGGTTTGTGGTTAATTTTGTTCTCATTGATTTTCTTTCTGTGATTTCAGAGCTGCAGAAAAAGGAAACTTCGAGGCTGCTGTGAAACTAGGAATTGCGTATTTGTACAATGAAGGGCGTAAGTTTCGACACTCATCTCCATTGTTCTTGTGATGTGTTTAATGATGAATTGTGATTGATTGATCGATCACTTTGATGTGATTTGTGCAGCATCACTCTGTGAAGATGGCCGAGCTGATCTGTGCGGCCGGATGGCGTCCCGTTACTTCAGCCTGGCCGAGAGTCTCAGGTCTCCCATGTCGGACCCTTTTATCTGGGTCTTCATCCGCCCGCCGTGGTCCATGTCGGGGGGCTGCTGTAAGGCCGTGGTGTTCGACCGCCTCAAAGAGGAATGTGACACCAACCCGGTAAGTTCCTGAATGCCATTCGTCTGCCGTCGGTTTACAGAATCTCAAGCCAATTGTGCTGTTGATCTCTAAATGAATAATCTATGATAGTCATTTACAGGGAAAAAAATTTTCTTTGCTTTTTTTTTAAGGGCCGGAAGGGGATGTTGCTACACTGCCTGGCTAGAATCCTTCAGCTGTTTGATGTGAGTCTTCAAACTTAAGTTTGTTTTTAATATTTAATGTACTCTGTTCAGTCATGCCCTCAGACTCGATTGCTTTCGAGGGTTCAGAAATCAAACATGACGTTCAGCAGGTGTTGAACTCAGAAACTGTTTTTCTCTCAGGATAAGGAGAAGCGTGCCGAGGCCGTGAACATGCTGGAAGAGTCGGCACGCTGCGGTAATGTGCACAGTTCATATCTGCTGTGGGAAATGAACCGGGACGTGTCGGTAAGAGATGCTCCAGTGTGAGCGATAACAATGCTTTACTGTCTGTTGACCTGTGGTGATCATGTGTTTTCTGTAACTGACTGTCTTTTCTCAGACGGCCGACCCCGGCAGGTATCTTCAGTGTGTGCGGAAACTCCGAGACTACGCTGCCAAAGGATGCTGGGAAGCGCAGGTGACTAGAGAAAATGTCGGATGAATGTGATGTCACTTAGCAACCATAAATGTCAATGTAAAATCAGACTGAAACCCATCTACTTCAAAGATGTTTATTATCAAATTCTAGTGTTCTGATTGGCTGTTGTGGTTTGTGGGGGGGTTTTGTGGGCATGGTTGTTTAACATCGGTTGCGTGTTGTGATGTTCCAGCTGATGTTTGCTAAATTGTGCGGCACGGCGAACCCTCTGGGCCTGGAGCCGCGGGCTTGTGCTGAACTCGTGTCCCAGTTCTTCAACTCCGGACTGACACCACCATCCCAATCTCAACATCTCCAGGGGAAGGACATCATCACTAAAAGGTACTGACATCCTTCAGTTTTAAATGTCTTGACGGAGTGATTTCTCGACACGTGCGTTTCTCACCGACATCATCTGCTTTTAGGTATATATTGGTGGACTGGTTAGTTGAGGTGGCCACCATGAAAGACTTCTCCAGTCAGGTTCTTCATCTGACCGTCGGGTGTGTGGACCGCTATCTGGCTCTGCACTCTGTACCAAAGGCCCAACTGCAGCTCCTGGGCATCGCCTGCATGGTCATCAGCACTCGGTGAGCCACGACACACGTGTAAAAGAAACTGCATGCTGTTAAACTTCTTTTTGTGCCTGACTGAAATTGTTGCTCTCCTCAGATACATCAGTAAAGAGATTCTGACCATCCGTGAGGCTGTGTGGCTTACAGATAACACATACCAGTATGAAGACTTGGTGCGGATGATGGGAGAGGTCATCGCTGTGCTGGACGGGAAGATACAGGTTGGTTACAGGAATGCAGTGTTGTATAATTTTCTTGAAATGATTGTGGAGCGTCATTTTTCAGTGGGGTTTTTTTTAGACGCCTACAGTGCTGGATTATGGAACTGTGTTGCTCCCGCTGCTGCCTGTAGAGCGGCGCTCTTCTCACCTCTACAGCTACATCTGTGAACTCTCTCTCCTCTGCTCTCCTCTCACGCTCCCCGGTCCGGCCCGACTCGCCAGCGCCATCCTGCTGCTCACCAGAGCGCTGCACAACTACGGTATGATCACATACATCATGTCCAAAAACAAACTTCATCCATGTTATATCATTGACCTAAATTGTTTGTTTTTCTTGACAGTTCCTGTGTGGCCTGTTCAGCTGGAGGAAAACACGGGCTTCTCCAAACACGATCTGGTCTCCTGTTCTTTATCTCTCTACATCAAGTGGTATGTATCCATGTCACAGAGTGCTTTTTATCATGTTTGTAAAAAGCGACCCCCAGAGTAGGGTTGCACGGTGCACCGGTGCTTCAAAATACTACAAAAACCTGTAGCATCGTAGTCCCGTAGGTAATGTTGCATTAATGCTAATTAACGTTCATTCAGTTTATTTTGTATACAATACAATATCATGATTCTCCAATTGGTATAGTATGGTAAATATGTTTATGGTACAGTGACAACCCTACCCCAGAGTGCTACTGAAATGAAAGAAATTACAATTTGAAGGAAATAAATAGTTTCATTGACTACCATTGTAGTTTTTATTCCTACTACAGCAGTCAGTTTGATTTCCCACATTCTCCTAAATAATGTTTCTTGCATGTTTCATGCCACAATATATGACAGCTAGTCAATCATTTATATTAAATATTTAATATAACACTTCAGCTTATCGTTGTTTGTGTGGTGGTGTACTGTATTTTGGCCTATGTGATTCTTGGATCTCAGGTGGATCTCACCTACCTTAGGATGCTTATTGGCTCTCAGACTTGTCTTTGTAATGTTGGCTTGGAAGCAGGAAAGTGTATCCAGGTGCTGGTTGTTGTGTTAATAAGATAATGAACGGCTCCATCATCGCTCCCAAGGGATTAAATAGCCGAGCCGACCACGTTTACACGATGAAAAACAGAAAAGATTTTCCTTCGCATTTTTGAAAAGTTTCGCATACATGTGACAGCTTTATCAAAACGGTCCTCATTTACACAAAACCAGGAAAACGGATAAAAACTCTGTAGTATGCATGCCAGGCCAGTGGATGGTGATGTTGCTGTGTAAAGAAACAGGATGTGCCTGCGCACATACACAGTTATAAGCCGAAAGAGCTTTTTATTACCCTTGGTCAACGTATGCGTGTTTAAAGTCTGACGAATGTAAATTATGTGTCTCTGCTAAAACCGCTGAAAAACATAGTTTTACCAATAGTTATTGCACAAAAATAAAACATGGTTACTTACTACACACTTACCACAAAAAGTTTTGGTTCATGTGCTTTGGTTGAGACATCTGTAACTGTCGGTGATCATGAATAGTGAGCAGTCAAGCGAGTTCACCTCTTGTCACTCTTCAGTGACCTCTGTTTATTTACTGCTGTCCTATTGACATGTTTTCTTTTTGTTGGTAGTTTCGGTCAAGAGGTGCCCAAAGACTACAGACAAATGTCTCTGACCGGGGTCAAGCAGAGGTTTGAAGATCACTCGTACCAGCAGATCAGCAAAGACACGGTGAGCATCGTCGGAGTCTCTTGCGTTTAGGTGTGTTGTGAGTGAGATGATGTAGCTAAACTGTGCGTTTGTCACCAGGTGATGGGATTTAAAGAGTTCTGTCAGGTGTTGGAGGTCCAAGAGGTTGAGCCGCAGGTGGATGTTCCGGCCGCTAGCAGCCAGCTGACTGAGTTTCACACGTTTCTTTCCTCTCCTGCCAGCAACAGCAAGAGGTGAGAGATGCTAATGAATTCATATTTACAATTTTACTGGGAAAAAATATGGACATTTCACATGTTAGACAACACATTTTCTTAACCTTTCTGTGGTTCAACAGGAGAAGAGAGGATGACATGCAGGCACACAGAGGCAGCTTCCTGGCCACGCCCACTGCTGAGCTGTCCAGTCAGGAGGAGATGCTGCTGGGCGACATCCTCGACTGGAGCTTGGACACTTCCTGTTCCGGCTATGAAGGAGACCGGGAGAGCGAGGGAGAGAAGGATGGAGAACGTGAGTGACACTAGTTTTTTAACTCTGGTGTAAGAGAATTTAACAAGACCTATTAACACCAGAGGTGATAACTAGTTTTAGCTTTTTTTTTTTTAGCTGATGAACAATAATTCATCATAATTTTAAAATGTGAAACTGCATAGCACGAGAAGAAACAACACTATCATTAACATGTTTTTCAGATTTATGTGTTTGTCCGATCAGTGTCACAATTTGTTTTAATCGACTTTAAAGCTGGTATCCGTAACTTTATTGGGCAAGTGCATAAAAATGATGAATAATGATATATCATTTCAGTCATTTGCTCATGCTTTTGACCTAAATCTAAAAGGGTTATGTCATGATGCCTTTCAAACAAAAAAAGTGCCATATGGGTTGCAAATGACACAAGAGCTAATAAATGACAAAAGAATCGTTTTTGGTAACTATCGCGTTAAGATTCACAACACTTTGTTGTTCCTGACTATCCATCTCTTCCGTCTAACTCATTTAAGTGTTGAGATGTTTGATGCATGACCCTATCTTTGTTTCTTTATCCCTTTCCCCGCAGTGTCAGTCATGGAGGTGCAGATGGGGTTGCCCGTTGAGGCCGGCGACAGACGGCATCATTGTTGCGAGCTCTCTAGTGACGACAGCCTTTGTGAAGAAAACAACAATAGGGAGGCGACACACGGCGGAAGCAGTCGCAGCAGACCCTGGCTACGTCACCTGTCGTCGTCCTCTTGTTCATCATGCCCCGTCTGTACAGACCTCCACAGCTCCGGCTACTCCTCCATCCAGAGCATTCCCAGTCCATCCATCTCTGCACCTTTGGTTTCCCACATCCTCTCTCCCTCCAGCCAGCCCCACAGTTCCATCTCCACCGGCTTTCATCTGCTGCTGCCGCCCGCACAGCGGACCCGCCGACAGGTGAAGAGAAAAAACACGGCCGCGCACAGCGGGGGGGAACTCGAGGATGCTGCCGACGTGGCTTTCCTAAGCTTGTAGAAGCAGTCGGTGAGCTAACTTTGACTGGCAGCTGATAAGGAAGCTGTTGTCCCTTACCGCATTGCTTCCTGGCCTCCTTCCAGGTGCACTTTTCTTCCTGGGTGCTGATAGTCTTTATCTCAGAGGGGCACCGGCAGAGGTTCCACCATCGGCTGTCAAGAGGTCTGTTTCTGAGCTTTAAAAATAGAAGTGTGATGGAAGAACAACGGTCAGGGTTTTCCTCCCATAATGCATTTCTCTTGCCCTGACGGTGGGCACGCTTTCTCTCAGAATGTTGCTGTTGACAAGCAACGCCATTAATGCCTCAAATGTGTTAAAAAAATCACTGGAACTGTCACTGTTTTAACTTGGTTGCGTTCTTTCTAAATATTTCACAAATACTTGGAAAGTATTTAAAATTCAGACTGTTTACAGCAATCTCTCAGCTCAGATACCAGAGAGGAGCATGGGCAATTTCATATGTTTGATATATAGTTTTTCACTCTCGATAATATTTTTTTACAAAGGTTCATGCAGCTATGGAGAAAACAAGCTCCACTTCAATTCATGAAGACGTTTGAAACTGAATATGCACTGTTTAATCAGAAAAGGTTTGTTTACGCTGTCATTTCAGGGCACAGATTTTTTTTGGTCATGTATATTATTTATCGTGAACTAAACTGAAGTATTTCAGTATTTTCTTTGTCGTGTTTATGCCAAAGTTGTTTTTGTTCTTGCTAGCATAGCTAGCATCTGCCGTAGGTGCCAGTGGCTACGTGTCCATACTCTCTCTCGAGACTGTTTCTGCAAACATCCCACCGTTCTGTAATACCACTAATGTCTGACTTGTGAATCCGATACAGTAAATCTGTATGAATTTTTTTACTATTTACGACAGATCCGATGCAACAGCTGATGAATGTGATCGTATGACGTGCTTTTCGTAATGACCTCGAGATACGCAGAGCACTTTTATGACTCGATGCTGGAAAGCATAAGTGATGCTTTGTAACATGTCTGGATGTTTTAATATGCTTGAACAATCAACCGTACGTATATTTGTGTTAACCCGTGTTTAACAATAATAATCCTGGTATTACATACAATACTTGCGTTTGAGGTTATGACACTAAAAGCATTAAGTTATTATTTCAGGTCTTGTTGGTACTGTACAATGAACATCACTAAGGACTGCGACTGTAAATATTCTGTTTATAACTGTAAATAAATAAATGTATGAAACTGTGAAAGGCCATGTGAACTCAAAAGAATGCATGTTATATACTGAAAGCCACAATAAACCAATGCAGTAATACATTTGTTTGTAACGTTATATATCTGTAATATAATATCTTGGGGTTATTTTTAAAAAGGAAAAAACAGGTGTTAAAATCAAATGAATTAATAAAAAAGTATATACATTATAATAAATATAATATAGTTTATTATAGCAATACAGAGCTTTAATGATATTGAAAAATCTATATATTATTATGGTCTAACGCACCAAGTCCCGCCTTCCAGTAAAAAGAACCAATGACCGATCGTTAAATACTGACGACTTTCTTGGGGCGGGGCTCTCTAATGACGCGCCTGTCGTCTTTTGTGCATGCGCAGTAGCTGGAGGTTACCTGTAAAAATGTGCGTAATTTAAGCTTTAGAAGCTAAACGTATGGCACAGTTGTTTCAGGTTTAAATGTCGGTCGGAAATCTGTTGTTTTATTGTGACCTTAGCGAGCGATTTCAGGAATATTTGTCATCCATTCAAGTAGGTACTTGGTCTTTTATGACATCAAAGTACCGCGAGAGCAGACGGTTTCGTATGCTTTCGAGTCGCTCTCGCGGTACTTTAATTTTTAAAACCGATTGGTCTGCGCAGCCGCACGCGTAATTTCTGTGAAGGGACTTTGACAACAGCAACGCGTCGGTCACGTGATCAAGAGCAGCCGCCCAGCTGGCGCTGGTCACGTGACGGCGTTTGTTGTGTCCGCACCGCACGGCCTGCGCTGCAATGTCATCATCCTCATCTTCATCACTTTTATAATCCATATGACTGACATTTACCGACTGAAATCGCTGACGGACTGAGACATTAGGTCCCTATGCGTGAGGTAAGCCGCATTTATTTCACAACTGGTTCTGAAATAAGCGTGCGTGTGTATGCGTGTTCATTATGTACAGCATTGTTTGTTGTGTGTTTTGTGTTCGGCTCGGTTTGGGATGGTAAACGTTATGTTCATACACTTGCAAGGCCTGTGCGTTGTTCAGACATTAACAAACACAAAGTAATGTAAATGATTTTGTATATGGGACAACACGCATCGCAGATTAAATAAATAACAAACAATGCATGAGAGTTAAAGGCATAGATCTCGAGAAAGGTGACATGATGTCATTGCCACCTCTGTCATTTTAACCCTACAGTGATTTGGTAAACATGCACTTTTCATATTAAAGATTATTATACATTTCATATCATAAAATATTGTTATTATATACAAGAGAACGGATATCCATGTCTGGGTCTTTACAATTAAGACTTTATTAAAAGAACAGTTAACCCCCCCAAAACAATTTCTGATATTAATGTATTCTGAGAAAGATATTCTGAGAAATGTCTCAGTGTTTTTGTGGTCGTCAATACAATTCAATCTCTTTTTTAGTTATCAACATTCCTCAAAATATCTTTGTTTTGCAGAAATGACATGGGGGTGGAAGAATGTTTATTTTCTGGTGCACTTAAAGCATTAAGTCACCCAGGCAGGCCTACATATCAACTTATTTAGTATTATGTATATGTTCTTACATTTAATCAAGTGAATCCTAAACTCATATTTCACGAATGGCTTTCATGGTTTCACAGTGACATTATTTCATATGTGAGTTCAGCTGTAGGTAAAGTGTCCTGCTTCTTTTGTTGTCTTCATGACAGATCTTTCCTGTTTTAAGTTTCATCTTTATTGGAAAATCGCAAAAGTAAAATTATATAGTGAATATATTGCATTGAGCTACTTGGGCATGGTTGTGCATACACAGATAAAGGTGTGCGTGTCGTTTTGAACTAGGTCACTTCACCTGTCCCACTTGTTTGATCCTATCACGCATGTACCAGATACAAACTGCTTATATTTCTTTAACATTGTGAAACCATCACAGCATGTTTGCAATTCCAGGAATAGCTCTGATGTTGTTTTTGTCCAGTGTTTTAAGACTTTGATGTTTACCTGTAGGTTGTGAGGATCTGTTTTTAAAAATGGCCGTGTGGCAACAGTTTGGACTGCTTCTCTGGAAGAACTACATCCATCAAGTGAGTCATTTCCTGCAATCACGATATTTAGATTTGATCTCAAACTTTGTTATATTTGCCTTGATATATTAAGGGTTTTCACGCTTGAAAACAGAAGTAAAACTTTAAGGGAAATTTGATTTGATGCATTAATGAAGCGTCCTCACATGTTGGCGTTTTCTCGGAAACGATTAACAAAAAAGTTGGTTACACACTGCACTTTTATACCTCATTAATATGCGAATGAGAGCATTATCTTATGGTTTACGAATGTAAAACTTGACCAACCAAACCTGATATGAGCAGTATAGAAGAAGGTAAACCTGGTTTTGTTAACCCAGGTTTAAAGCTGGCTCTGTGTGAACAGCCATGTCAAGCTTATAATATAAGTCATGATTTTATGATGAAATAAATGTGCCTGTTGTTCACAATCACATGCAGCTGTACTGTATCTGTTAGTACGAGTTCATCTACGGGTGAATGTTAAATTTGTCTCTTCTAAGAACTGCAATTGTGTAAAATAAATCTATATGTGAAGAGACAAAAGCCCACACAACACCTGAGGCTTAATCTAGATCAATGGAGAACTTTAGACCCTTAAAGCCGAGCCATTTATCTGGGTCAGAAAGACACCAGTGTCTGTGGTAATGAGGCCATGAAGAGTCCTGTGTGTTCGGTCTCCTCTGGGTTTGGGTTTCCTAGCAACAGCTGGAGCCGAATCCCGAGCAAACATCCGTGAGGGAATTGAAACGCTGTTTTGAAAGTAAATTTCTTCCAGCTTTTACTTGTTCATATTCGTACGCACGTCAGCAAAACTGTATGTGTACAGAGCAAATACAGAGTTTAATGAAATTGAGAAATGGATGCAGACAGCTATGCAGTGGTGAAATGAATCCACGTGTGATAAACGGATCTTTTGTTGTGTTGGACTGATTCAAGAAAAGCTCAAATCGGTGAGGTCAAATATAAGAAGTTAAATCATTTACGGATATGAAGTGAACATGAGTAATGATTAAACTTCATATTAAGATTCGACACTGTATAGTTCCAGTTTACATTTATTCATTTGGCTGATGCTTTTATCCAAAGCGACTAAACCGATAGTTTATTTAAACCCACCTGTTTAAATGCATCTGAATTTTTTTTGGAAACGAGAGTTTTAGTGAAATCCTTTGGATCTTCAATTCTATTTACATTAGCATTCTTTAGCATTTCAATTCCGCATTGTTGCAATACAGCCTTACGGGAAGAAAACATTTTCGCAGGAAACGATTAGGAAAATAATAGAATGATATAAAATACATGATATTGAGATGCATGGTATTAGCTGGATAATAGTTTCTCTGTGGAATTTAAAGTGATAGTTCGCCCCCCAAAAAAAAAATCTGTCATCATTTATTCACTGTTTCTGACTCTTTCTTCTTGTGGAACACAAAAGAAGATATTTTGAGAAATGTCTCTGTGGGTTTGTGTTTATACAATGGAAGTCAATGGGGTTCTGTGTTGTTCGATTATCAACATTCTTCAAAATATCTTCTTTTGTGTTCTGCGGAAGAAAGAAAGTCATACATGTTTGAAATGACATGAGGACGAGTAAATCATGAAATAATTTTGTCCCTTTACCTGCGTAAGTGCTTTTTTTTAAATGTGCACTAGCATCCATAGTCCTGTAAGTTTTAATATGCTTTTCTGTAGCTCAGTGGCTCAAGAGTTCGATCCCAGGGGATTGCACTTATCTAGAAACAAATGTATAATGTGTATAAAAGCGTCTGCCAAATGCGTAAATGTAAATGTTGTTGTTTTCTAATTCCATCGGATTCCACCTAAAATAAATAAATAATTATCTTCGAAATTTGATCCAACCAACCAGCATCTACTTATGCATCAATCCACACTTCTGTTTTACTTCTCCATCTACAGAAGCGTCAGTTCCTGGTGACGGTGGTGGAGATTGTTCTGCCGCTGCTCTTCTCAGCCATCCTGATCATACTGCGTCAGAAGGTTTCCTTCACTATCTACCCTAATGCAACACACTACCACAGCTTCCCTGTGAATAGCCTGCCGGGCGAGGTCTGCTTCAAGGACCTGGCGTACGTGCCGGCCAATGCCAGCGTGGTGCGTCAGATCGCCGAGGACGTAAAGGAGAGCCTGAAGTGGTGCATTAGTTCCGGTAAAAGCTTTTCTGCATTTTAGTGGTCTGAAAAACAATTCATATTCGTAAATGTGCAGCAGAGCTCTGGCTTACTGTACATGTCACAGCACCAATCCTTTTTCCACTTCTTCTACGCATCATTTCCTGTCCTGTTTGGTTGATGGGTTTTATGTTAAGTGCGTTTGGGGTGTTAAAGGCGTAGTTTGTAAAATCCACACGATCAAAACAACAACAAATGTTATTCCAAAAAACAAACCCAAGAGTTTGGGTTGTTATCGATAAATAAAATTGAAATAAAATAAAATATAGACGGTTTCAAAGCAACAACATAAACAAACGTTACTGCAAACAATAGCAGATTATTTTTGATAAGCAAAAGAAAAAACAAGTTAATGACATTAGCTAGCAAGTTAAAAGTTTAGTCAGTATTATTTTGGGTTACAGAAGAACTTGGCTAAACTTAAATGCGACAAAGTTACATTTACAACAAATTGTTTATTTAATGCAATTACTATACAATGGAGTATTAATATAATTAATGTTAATATAAATAAAATATAAATAGTTATATTATTAGCTTCTAGCCAGACCGATAAACAAACGCAGATGAAACGTCTATAAGCATAAATATTATTTGGAAGAACTCAATGAAAATGTGAAATGTTTACTTACCATTTACTTAACATTGAACATTAAAGTTGATACACTAAAATAATTAACTCAAAATAAATAAAAACTCAACTAAAAATAAATTAAACCTAATTAGCAATATTAAATATATAAATGAGAATGTCAAACGCACAGGACAAAATTGCTAAAATTGCTTAAACTAAAATTAACATGAAAACTAAAAATATAAGTTAATTTAAAATATTAATTAATATAAAAAAACGAAAAAAATAAGCCGGAATATAACTCTTATATACATATAATGTATGAATTATATTAAATATGTTTTAAAAATGAAATTATAAAAATTATATTTATAAAAGCCTGCAGTAGAAAATGTGTTGGATGAAAGGTGAGGAAAATCTGAACCAAGTCTGTAGTCTCTACAGTCTATAGTCAGTTTTGCAGACTTAATGTCATTTCTTTAAGCTTGTGATTCTTGTGGTTATGTTATTGTAAGTTTGCATACAGCACTGGAGGGAGAAATGCAGATATTGAGTAATAAACGATAAACATTTCTCTGCTCTCTCATCACGTGACTCACGGCCGATCTCTTATATCTCATCAAGTGATTTGTGAGATTTTATGCTTTGACTTGTGGGATATCCAGGAAGAGGAAGAGTAATGTAAAATCAGAATGGTTGGACTTTGAGTGCATGTAACAAAACCACAGATTCAATATTTGTCTCTTAAATATTCAATTCAGATTGGTTGATATATTGCATTTTTGCATTACAGAAAACCCATTTTAGAAGACATGAAATCATGAGAAACCTGAAAAATGATTACGATATACATTAGCGATACTAACTCTAAAAATGATTAGAATTTATTTTATTTACTCTGTAAACCATTTTATATTGAATTTTATATTAAACCATTTTATATTTTATATTTATATTGAAACCAGTTTACTCTGTAAACCATTTTAATATTGAATCAGTGGTTTTGTTACATGCACTCAAAATTTTAGTGACATATCTTCACATGGCAAACAAAAAAAGTTATTGACTTTTGTGTGTTTTTGTCTGTCGGTCACGGCACGCATCTTATTTATAGAGGAACTGTCTGTTTATCTGTTAAAGAGGAACTGACTGTGGGAGAGTTTTTAAATGCCTGATATCACAAGATCACAACAAGCTGAATCAGCACAAACAGTTGCATATGTTTCCAAAGATGCTGTGTATTGAGTTTCAGGACATATCAAAGACAAACAGCCTTTACGATCATGAATTATTCAGTTATGATTCAGTCACTAATTCTTGCCGTTGGGTTTGGAATGGCACATTTCCTGGTTGTAAGTCATTGCAGATGATTTGCCTGTTGATCTTTAAAGGAGACCGGTGTTGTGTTTCTCAACTTGACGAACTGGCCTGTCCTGTTTTTATTCATCTTCAGTTGAAGATACAGGTGAACTGAGAAACACACAATAGACAGACGGGCATGCGACGACATCGGGTTACATGTTAAAGAAACTGAGAAACGGTTAATAAAGGAATGAAAATGCACATGTTTTAAGTGTTAAAAAACAAGAATTCTGTCATCATTTACTCACCCTCATTTTAAACCTGTATGACTTTCCTTCTTCTCTGAAACACAAAAGAAGATATTTTGATGAATGTTGGTAAATAAAAACCATTACTCCTCATTTACACAACCAATGCACATCAATGGGGCCAATAGTTTTTGGTTACCAACATTCTTCAAAATATCTTCTTTTGTGTTTTGCAGAAGAAAGCAAGTTGTACAGGTTTGAAATGACAAGATGGTGAGTAAAGGATGACAGAATTTAAATTTTTGGGTGAACTATCCCTTTAATGTTATGTTGTCCCCAATCCATATGATTCCCAGGGAACACACATACGGATAAGACATGTATTGCTTGAGTGCACTGTTAGTCGCTTTGGACAAAAGCATCTGCCAAATGCATAAAAGTGCTGAATTACCATTTTTGTACCTTTTCTTTTAAAGAGTACATACCACGAGATCATCAAAATTACATTTCATGCCGTGTGTAATGTTGCCGTGTTTGAAAGTAAGCAGTCTGCCAAGTTGTAAATCCGAAGATGAATAAAAAAAGTTAGTTTGATTCTCTAACCGCCGTGTCTCTATGTCACTAGAAATAGTCCATGTACATAAATTTGTTGTTGGACACTTCATGAACCAAAGTAGGCCATTAAAAATATAAGTTATGTATTTTTTAATGTTATTTTGCTTAATATTCAGTATAATATTATTATTCAGTATAATAGTCAAATAATAAAATAGATTAAATGTCTAATAGTGTACCAGTGTCCACGCAGCATCTTAAGGGGTTTGCTCAGATCAGTAACCTTAAATACATTTACATTCATGCATTTGGCAGAAGCTTTTATCCAAAGCGACTTACATTACATTATACATTTGTTTCCGAGTATGTGCAATTCCTGGGATGGAACCCATGACTTTGGCGTTGCTAGTGCCATGATCTAACCACTGAGATACAGGAAAGCTAGACAACTTGGAAAGACATAAACGATGCCGATCCAGAAGAACCTCTTGTTCCAGTTTTTAACACTTTGTTTGAACAAAATACAACCCACAGAACATTTCCAACCAAATAAAAATGTTAAATAACATCTGTAAAAATGAATTATATATAGCCTATATAAGATTTAAAAAAATTAAATGAAACTAAATGGGGGGGGAAGAAAAATGCTCCTGGTTTTTGAGTGATTTGTGTAGCGCTAAAGATGTGTCTGTTTGTCTTTCAGTCCGTGGCTTTGAAACGGAGGAGCAGTTTGAGGCATTCGTGAAGACAGACCCACATTCAAGCGACATCTTGGCAGCGGTTGTGTTCAAGCACAGATTCAGCCATTATGATGAGCCTCTTCCCCTGCAGGTGAGATCTCACCCCGTTCTTCACCCTCATCCTTACATTTCACCCGTTTACTGGTCTGCTGAGATGAATCTGTTTGACTACAGTATATAAACATATGACATAAATCTTACGGAGAAATGCCGGGTCATATTTCAACCCCCAAATATTGAATTATTTTAGCATATTTATCCCTATTTACATTTACATTTAGTCATTTAGCAGACGCTTTTATCCAGCGACTTTCAAATGAGGTAAAACTGGTCAGATGAAGCCTAGCACAGTATACAAAGTTAAGGAATCAACTTAAACAACAAACAATATATATATTATATTATTTTGGTGACATTTTGGCTTTTGAATAATGTCATCCTATATAAGATATTCATGTTTTTCAAATAGACATCCTAAACAGACCCTGTAGATGCAGAAAATGGATGGATGGATGTTTTGACTGTGGATTTTAGGGTAAACTCTGGTTTAGATGTTTTTGCGAAATTCACAAATTTCTCTGTCCTTCATGGTGATAATAATTTCAAACCTTAATGAGAATGTTCTGTTCTTGAAGATGTTCTTCACAAGCAGAAAAAAAACATTTCTTTGTCCTGTTTTTCACAAAACAGGAAAGTGCAGGGTAACTTAGTTAGACCATTAGTGATGATAAGTGGTCCTACCTTCCAAAAATAAAGCCTCCAGGACCTGCTCATATGTTCACGAACGGCTAATCCTTGTAGCTTAAGCTGTTTGAGCAGTTCTGCGATGTACTTTCACCTTCCTCTTGTGCCTAAAAGAGAGGTGAGGTCTGTTTGTCTTGAACTGAGTCATCTCTTGATAAAAGCTCTCGAACCTTTATCACGGTGGCGCGTCTCTCGCTGAACGTTTAATGAGATCTAGCGCAGGTCCTGTGCGGCTGATGATACATTTCTACTTCTTACTAACTTCTTTAAAAACATTTGGCACATCTTTGTTTCACCTGACATGTTATATTTGTGGTAGCTTAGATGTACGTGCCAAAACATTGAATGTTAGATTTTCTGCAAATTCACAGTTAACAAAAAGTGCATTTTTAGTAAACTTTTTTTTCAGGCAAACAGCAAATTTAATTTAAGACTATATGTCATAATGTGATCCGTTAATCTTTCACTTGATAAAAATTAAAGACTATAATAACTGTATTTTAAGTAGCTTGACATTGTTTGCTCTTCTCCGTTGGCAGGTTGCCTATCATCTGCGTTTCTCATACAGCCCTCGAAACGCTCCGGCTCGTGAGAAATCCGAGCTCAACCCAAACAACGATATGGACTGGCACACCCTCAGCCTCTTCCCTCTTTTTCAGCTGCCCGGGCCCAGGGAACAGCATGACCTGCGTGGGGGCACACCAGGTCAGTTGGCACTGGTGCATCATGGGAAGTATCGCCTGTGGCATTAAAATAAACCTATTATGTGCAACTAAGAATTTCAAGTCAGTAAGGGGTGTTGACATTACTTGTTGAAACAGGAAGGGTTGGAAGTATCGAACGGCATCTCCTTTGATTTACATAGTCAGCTGCCTTTAGTTTACATCACAACTTGATGCTCACTATTGCTACAGGTGGTCATTCTACAGGTATTTTTTTGGACTATAAATGAATATGCTCCTGCACAGGCGACAATAGGCGTATCATCATTGGCTTTGGACTTTGGTTCTCTAAACAAACTGATGTAATTTCTGCAGGCTTGGTTACTGTAATAACACAAATGCAATACAATTTGTCTATTCGCTCCTTTGTGTTTCCTTAACAGTCTCTTCCCAAACCTGATGCGTCCAATTACACCACTAGTCAAAGTCAAAGTCAGCTTTATTGTCAATTCTGCCACATGTACAGTACATACAAGTGGAGGATTGAAATTGCGTTACTCTCAGACCCTATAGGTGCATACAGATAACATAGAATAACATATATCAAAAAAAAATATATCAAATTACAAATAAATACAAAATCTATATATGTACACAAAACAACTTTACAAGCAAGGGATATGTAACCGAAATAATTGTGCAGACCAAAGAAATAATCAACAGTGCAGATGAGATAAACAGCAGTGCAGATTAAATAAACAGCAGCGTAGATGAAATAAACAGCAGCGTAGATGAAATAAACAACAGTGCAGATGAAATAATCAACAGTGCAGATGAGATAAACAGCAGTGCAGATTAAATAAACAGCAGCGTAGATGAAATAAACAGCAGCGTAGATGAAATAAACAGCAGCGTAGATGAAATAATCAACAGTGCAGATGAAATAAACAACAGTGCAGATGAAATAAACAACAGTGCAGATGAAATAATCAACAGTGCAGATGAAATAAACAACAGTGCAGATGAAATAATCAACAGTGCAGATGAGATAAACAGCAGTGCAGATGAAATAAACAGCAGCGTAGATGAAATAAACAGCAGTGCAGATGAAATAATCAAGTCAAATGGTGCAGATGAAATAAACAACAGTGTAGATGAAAATATCAACAGTGCAAATGTAATGTAGTGCAAAACTTATCGGTCTGTATTAAAGTGTCAGTAGAGCAGGCTTGTTTTAACTGACTTAGAGGTAGTTAGTTGAGGAGGCTCAGACCACTACTGAAAAGGGGTTGAGCAGTCCAATGTTCCATAAAGTGACAATTTACCGCCACTAAATACTGATTATAAAATATTGCTGTGTCCTTTGCTCACGGGCCTGCGTTGGGTCTGTGTTTGATCATCCGTGATGTGTTCGCATTAAACGCACGTCGACTCTTTGATCTCAGCTCAGTCTTTGATGGCCGCCAGCCTCTATTTTCAAACCTATGTATCGGTTTATAGCGTGATCTATGACGGCTTTACCGCCATCTTTTGATCTGAAATTAATTGCGCTGACTTTCATTCAAATTAAACGCATCAAGTGTTTTGATCTCTGTGAGTCATTACGGTTTGAAAAGCCATTGAGGGGAGCGAGGAATTAAGATTTGTCGTCTGTTTTGTGCTGTAGGAAGATTGCATAGAACGTGAGTTAAACTCATGACCTTTGCACTGCTAACACAATTGAGCAACAGGAATACTAAACTAAAACAAAAATGTGTTCAACACGTGGTACATTACACAGCAGAAATTTATTGTACTGTCTAATTTATACATTTTTCAGTGCAGGAAGGCATTTCTGTCATCTGTTTTTCGTAATGTAATTCAGGCGATCTAATCATGTTTTATTTCTCTTTCTCTCCGGTCAGGATATTATCGTGAGGGCTTTCTGCAGGTGCAGCATGCGGTTGACAAGGCCATCATGAAGGCCTACAACAGCACAGCAGCGTCGGCTCTTCTCGACCAAACTCATGTACGGCTCTCCCGCTTCCCCTACCCGGCGTTCATCTACGACGTCTTCATTCTGGCCATACAGAACCAGCTGCCCCTGGTGCTCGTGCTCAGCTTCACGTACACGGCTCTGAACATCGTCCGTGCCGTTGTGCAGGAGAAAGAGAGGAAACTCAAGGTGTCTATGTGTGTGTCACGAATACAATTGATGGACGGCCTTGATCCAAGGTCCATTAATTGTCCAAATGTGTGTTCACGAGTTCATTAATGAGGATTAGGTCCTCTGTCAGTCTGACCCAATCATGTGTTCATAGTGCAGTATTGAAACTGGCAAACTCGTCTTGTTTAGAAATCCTGATGGTTGTTTTTGTTTGCAGGAGTACATGCGCATGATGGGTCTCAGTAACTGGCTGCATTGGAGCGCCTGGTTCCTCATGTTCTTCCTCTTCCTATCCATATCCATCATCTTTGTCACTCTGCTCTGCTGTATCAAGGTTTGTTTTCAAAGTGTTTACATATATGCATTTGGCAAACCTTTATCCAAATGTTCTCACTGTGCATATAATCTATACATTTGTACGTGTGTTCTTTGGGATTGGGAGTCAAGAACCTGTTATTGAGGATTTACTGGAACAAAATGATTTTCCTGTTTGTTTCTGTTAATGATTCTTGAATTTCTGCATTCTTCTGCCTTATAAAACACTCTGAAAAATGCTGCATAACTGTTAAATCTACTCTACTTCTTCATGGCAAATGACAAAATATATTTTATTAGAGTTGAGTTTGCCATCTGAATAAATGTTTTGAGAGAGACAGATCAAGTGCCACAATTTATAATATGATTCATGAAAAAATTATTCAGGACCCAGAAGACTCGAGCTCATCAGTTATTGTTTTGAATGAGTCTCATTTATTTGATGTTGTTAGGTTGTAGTAAAGTCTAGTGAGACTTAAATCGCTGACTCATTGTTCATATAAAAGTGTATAGAAACTTACAAAGTTACATTAATTGTATTTCGTTTATAATCTGAGTTGTCTGGACAGATTTAGCAGGAAATGTATAGTGTTCATTTGACTTACTTAGAGGAATAGTTCACTACAAAATAAGCCCCCATTGACTTTCCATAGTAGAAATAAAAATGACAATGGAAAGTCAATAGGGACTTATTTTGAAGTGAACTACTCCTTTAAAGAAAAGTATGTAAATTGGCCTGCAGTTTTACCTTTTAAACAGAGGTGGCGCCATAGATGTGAAAGTTATAAATTGCATCTTAAAAAGCATCTTTACTGCAATTTTGAATAAAGCCCCTTTACACCAAAATGCTAGCTAAACGATAACTATAATAGCATCAATAACATTGATTTAATTCTCAACTGTATTGTTCTACTGTATCTTTATATTTGTGGGTTGACTGCTGTTTTCTTTAATATAGAACCATATGTAAAACTTTTTATAGTATCATGCTTGGTGTGAATGGGCTTTAATTGTGTGATAGTGGGATAGAAATCCGAACAATAATTGCTAATTTCCATCATAGTAACGTACGCTAGTTTAGCAGAACACTCATATGTAGCTAAAGCATCACGTTTTTTTTGTCAGGTGAGTCCTAACGGAGCAGTGTTGACGTACAGCGACCCCACGCTGGTGTTCGTCTTTCTGCTGGTGTTTGCTGTGTCCACTATCAACTTCAGCTTCATGGTCAGCGTGTTCTTCTCCAGAGGTGAGTGCTCGATCGATGCTTGAATTTCTCAGTCATCGTGGGATACGCGGCTTTAAAGCGTGCCCGTCATTACGCTATATTCTCTGTAATACCCTTTTTTATAGCCCGGCTGTTTAATCATCGAGCGTCTGTTTAGCGAGATCAACAAAGGCCTATAATGAGGACATTGAGAAAGAAGCCGCGGCAGATGAGCGAGAGGCGTGTAGAGGCTACAAATAATCGTCCAAACGGCGAGTCTGTACAATCCGGAAACAATGCTTCTTTCTTTATGCTAATAAATGACCACAAAAGCCTGTTGGTTAAAGCACTCTATAGAGATTGGAGTAGCATCACTAGACTGTTGTTGTGTTTGATTTGCTTCTTTGATCCAGATACCTGTTCTATACCTGCTCGACGGCTTTGCACCAAGGAACAATTGAATCTTAATGGATCTTGTTGTAGAGTAAAAATACAAAATCAACTTTAGCTTTATGATGGTATTGTGTTGTCAGGCGACTTAGTATAGTTATCGAGCTGATCTGAGAACAGGTTATTTACTTGCGAACGTGTCAGTCGTGCTTCTGCTTTTGATTCGGATGAGGCCTTCATTTAAAGGGACAGTTCACTCGTTATTGGTCCATCCAGCAATATACTGGCCTAAAGTAATATCCAACTGTGGACATTTGATAGCTTTGCTCTTTATTCACATATTTTTTGAAAAATTGTATGCATGTTGCATTGGTCTGCTGGAGTAAAAGAAACATATGACATTGCATTTAGCCATTTTAAAAGCTCTTTTTGATAGGGTAATGCAACTTGAATTAGTTTGTCAAAACCTGAACTATCATTTGGATGAAAGAGACATATGAGCTCATATGCCATTCATTTAAACAGCAGATTTTTTTGGACATTTTGTTTATCATATTTGCATAAAAAAGTAAGCGTTTTATTTAAAGGGATAGTTCACCCAAAAATGAAAATTTTGTCATCATTTACTCATCTTCAGATTGTTCCACATCTGTAGTCTTTTCTTTGTTCTGCTAAACACAAAGTAAGATATTTGTAAGATTGTCATTAACCAAACAGATCTCACCCCCCATTGACTCTCATATTTATTTTCCCTACGGAGTACATGGGGAATTAGATATGTTTGGTTACTGACATTCTTACAAATATCTTCCTACAAAGACATTTATGCAGATTTGACCTGATGGTGAGTAAATGATGACAGAATTTTAATTTATGGGTGAACTATCACTTTAAGGGCTATTATTATTTTCTGTTTCTGGCTAAATATTAATGCAGTAATACCGCTTTAAAAATCGACACTCAATTTTTGTTTAAATAAAATTAATGTCAAGTTTTACTGTCATTTATTAATACTTAAGTTAAATTATATATAATAATGTTTGACATAAATGAGAATTGGGTAAAATGTGTATGATCTTGAAAGTGTTACATTGGTCCTTAAAAAGCCCAAGTTTCTTTATGCAAAATATTTGTGGTGATGTGACACAGACATGTTCTTAACATGTTTCTCATCTCATGCTAGCCTATAACAGCATGCAGCTTGTATTATTTGGTGATGCTTGACTGAGTCATTGTTGGATGCATGAGATCTATGTGAAGGTCTGTTATTTTTCCTCCGGCACGGCTCTGAGATTGAATCTCTCCGCTCTGACACTCTTCTTTATTCCTAACCCAATAGAGATGTTTCCTATCAGGGATTTGTAGAGGCTGAAAATGGACCTTAATCAACATGTTCTGCTCCGTCACTCCGGCCCATTCAAATACCAAATGACACATTGGGGAGTCTGAAGAGCTCCGTGCGTCTTTTTTGTCCATTCGAGTATGTTGAAATAGCCCAGTGTGTCATTTTCTTTCATTTTCTGTCTTCGCTCATATTTTGTCTTTTGTGGCCGTCTGATGGTGGAGGCTGAGAAGAGCCTTGCAGCTCTGTGTCCGAGTCACGTTGCACCCGAAAGGAAAACATTTTTTAAGACATTTTTATGTCAATGAAGGACATCTAACCCCAGTTTTCATCATTAAATATTCCCTTATTTCTCTACTGCAGCGAACGTGGCCGCAGCAGCGGGCGGCTTCCTCTACTTCCTCAGCTACCTGCCGTATCTCTTCCTGTGGCCCCGCTATGACCTCCTGTCACACGCCCAGAAAGTCTCCGCCTGCCTCATCTCCAATGTGGCCATGGCCATGGGTGCCCAGCTGATCGGCATGTTTGAAGGCAAAGGTCAGGGGTCAAACTTCGTGCTCGAATGTTTGTGCAGCACTTAAAACTGGAAGTTGACATCCGTGTTGCCCTCAGGAACGGGCATCCAGTGGTGCAACCTGTTTGAGCCGGTGACGGTGGACGATGACTTTTCTATGGCTCAGGTGCTCGGACTGCTTCTGCTGGACGCTGTGCTATACGGTCTGGTGGCCTGGTACGTGGAGGCGGTGTTCCCCGGGGAGTACGGAGTCCCTCTGCCGTGGTATTTCTTCATTCTGGTACGTGTCGCCTACGTAAGAAATGTCTGTTTTATTACTGTTACTGTAAAACTAGTCGAGACAAGATCCTGGAACACGTCACGGCCATCCCGATACATATCGCACACACAAAAGAGATTAAGTAAGAGCTAGCTGCATAATACATCATTTACTTTTTTTGTGTATATATGTCATATTTTTATGGATGAAATTACAGTTGGTTCTTGTTTATGAAATGTCTTGACCTTTGCATGCGAAAACGTGTAAAATTTGCCCTTGTCCTCCCCCCCAGCCATCATACTGGTGCAGTAGCCCTCGCGTAGCCTTTCTGAAAGAGAAGGAGGAGGAGGAAGATGGCGAGAAGACTCATAAAGGAGAGTTTATGGAGGAAGAGCCAGCTGGACTGGTGTCAGGGGTCAAGATTAAACATTTGACAAAGGTACTATATATTTAACATTCTGTTTCATAGCAGCCCTTTAGCACGAGGTCATTGTGATGAAGACGTGGATAACGTGTGGATTGTCATGTCATAGGTGTTCAGAATGGGCAATAAAGACAAAGAGGCAGTGAGAGACCTAACACTTAACATGTATGAAGGTCAAATCACAGTCCTGCTGGGTCACAATGGAGCTGGAAAGACCACCACACTGTCTATGCTGACAGGTAATCTGAGTTATATCTGTTACTTTTGTCTCTCGATCGCCATCTGTGTTTAAAACACAAAACTGCAGGTTACTTGTTTTCTTTGTGTGTCAATGTTTGCCTTGAAATCGTACCTGGTAGCAAGTTTTGTGCTTAGTAGTTGTTTTTTAATACAAACATCCAAAAAATTAAAATGCGTTTACTTGGAGAAAATGATAATAAGTCTTTTTTTCTAAAAAATGTATCAAAATAAAGTGAAATTTTTGCTTAAAACAAAAAAATGGAAAACAGTAAGAGAAATAAATTAGATGTTTTTATTTTATTTTGATGTGTGACTGAGGCATTTATTTCACTTGATTAAAAACATTTTATTTTCAGAAAGCATTTGCTTGTCAAGTAAATGTACCTAATTTAAGAGTTCAAAGTTTAAAAAGTGTATTATAATCCTAAAGTAGTAAATAATAAATAAAAAACAAATAAAACAGAGATTTTATGTACTAATTCAAAAACATGTTTTTGCTTATTTTTAACAAAGAAAGTTACAGCTTCAACAACATGTTTTCATGAAGCTTTGAGAAATCTGTGCATTTTCTCTCTTCCTCTTCTCTTTTAAGTCCTTACATTGCATTTCTGTGTGTTTTTTGTTGTTGTGAAATAACTTGTTTTGCTGTTACTGCTGTTTAGCAATAATGTGTTTGATTTAGTCATAAGTGTTTTTTTTAGTTATATGTACAAATGTGTGGTTTTCATCATAGCTGATCGTTTGTGTGTGTTTAACTTGTTTCAAAGTCACTTTAAGTAGAGTGTGGATAAGTATAATAATAAATAACTTGCTAACCACATTACCAAAAATGTATTTCCATACAGCAACTTACAAAATGTGTTTTACATTCACACACTGTAAAAAAGTGAAGTAAACAACTGTAACAACGATTGATCAGTTATTTAGCTGTTGATTTATGACTTTTTTCTTTCAGGTCTCTTCCCGCCCAGCAGTGGCCGTGCGTACATTAATAGTTATAATATATGTCAGGACATGATTCTGATCCGCCGCAGTCTGGGTTTGTGTCCTCAGCATGATGTGCTCTTCGAAAATCTCACCGTCCGAGAACATCTGCTCTTCTACACGCAGGTAAACAAATATTGAGTTCAAATGTCGCAAAGTTATTGACAAGATAACATACAGTCACAAAATAATCACTGACAAACTGATATAAAGGAGATGTTTGTATTTTGATTTATTTTCTTGATTTAGTCCAAATCTCTTGGAACACAGTTCTGTTTTTTGGACAAAGTTTGAGATATTCTCGTTCTTTTCTTCTCTGCATCCTCCAGCTGAAGGGCTTCCCTCGCAAAAAGATCCCAGACGAGGTTGAGCGCATGATCCGCATTCTTAACCTGGAAGACAAGCGGGACGCCCGATCTAAGACCCTCTCCGGAGGAATGAAGAGGAAGCTTTCCATCGGCATTGCCCTCATCGGAGACTCTAAGGTCGGTCGCGTTTGTTTAAAGACGAACTGTGCAACCTCCCGTGCTTTAACACCACCCGCGCTTTTTATTGTCCGTTAGGTAGTGATGCTGGACGAGCCCACCTCGGGTATGGACCCCTCAGCCCGACGGGCCACCTGGGACCTGCTGCAAGGAGAGAAGCGCGGCCGTACAATCCTGCTCACCACGCACTTCATGGACGAAGCAGATTTGCTCGGGGACCGCATCGCCATCATGGCCGGCGGAGAACTGCAGTGCTGCGGCTCGCCACTCTTCCTTAAAAACAAATATGGTGAGATTCACCAATTTCTGAAAGTGCTGCTTTCTTGTGGTGCGAAGACAGAAGTAAATGCTTCTTTAACTTCTCACAGGTGCCGGTTATCACATGGTGATAGTCAAAGACGCATTTTGTAACGCGTCGGAGATCACACGTCTGGTGCACATGTATGTGCCCAACGCCGCTCTGGAGAGCAGCGCCGGCGCTGAGCTGTCTTACATACTTCCCAAAGAGAGCACCAGCCGGTAAGAGAGCACGTTTCAATTCTTATGAAAAAAACATCTATCAGTTCTTATAAGTTTGTTGTTATTGATGATTGATCTCTCGGCAGGTTTGAGCTGCTTTTTGCCGAGTTGGAGATGAATCGAGAGGAGTTGGGCATCGCCAGTTATGGAGCGTCGGTCACCACCATGGAGGAAGTTTTTCTCAGGTATTGAAGAAACTGCCTCTCTAATGCATTGAGAGGATAAAGCCCTACCATGTTGCACAACTAGGATTTTTATAAAAAATTAAGTTTAATGTAGAGTTTCTAGACGGTTTCAGCAGCAAACGTTAAATGCAATTAATATGCAATAAAATATGAATGTAACTTAATATTAATATAAATTAAATATACAAATAATGATGTGGTTGTTTTTGTGTATGTTCATGTGCACGTGTGTCTGTTTGTGTATCTCAGGGTCGGCAAGCTAGTGGACTCCAGTTTGGACATTCAGGCCATTCAGCTTCCGGCTCTTCAGTATCAACACGAGCGCAGGTCACATGACTGGACGACAGACGACTCCAGCAGTGTTAGCGGTATGACTGACGTGACAGATTTCACAGACAGCGGCACTTTAATATCAGAAGACTGCTCCAACATCAAACTCAACACTGGGGTGAGCGGCTGCTTTCACCCCTTTTTCAAAACATCTCTCAATTTCCTCGGGTGCTGAATTTTCTGTTTCTCCTCAGGCTCGACTCTACCTGCAGCAGTTCTACGCCATGTTCCTGAAGAGGGCGCTGTACAGCTGGAGGAACTGGAAAGTCATGGTGGCTCAGTTTTTGGTGCCGCTCATTTTTATCGTGTTGGCGCTGGTGGTGGCCCGTTCGCTTCCCGGGAGCCACAGCAGCCCGCAGCTCCGCCTGTCGCTGGCACAGTACGGCCCTACCCATGTGCCCGTGGCCCTCGATGCCGACGCCGGGGCGCTGGCCGAAGCCCTGGCTGAGGTCTACGCCGCGCAGCTGGCGTCCCAGAATGCCATAGCTGCCACTAATATAACAGGTGATGCTGCGAATGTGATGACGTATAAAAAACGCGTTTATTTATTTTGATAGATTTTCAGTTCTGAATGATCTTCCTTAACCAAATTTTTTTGTATGTTTAGATTTGTCAGATTATGTGCTGTATAATGCTGTGAGAGAGGGCGGAGCTTTCAACGAACACTGTGTGGTGGGTGCTGCTCTCGGCAAATCCAAGACTCGCACCGAGATGATCGGATACTTCAACAATCAGGGCTATCACACCTCCGCCATGACTCTCATGCTGGTGGACAACGCTCTTTACAAACTGCTGGCTGGACCCAACGCCTCCATCCAGACCGGAAACTACCCCATGCCCCGTAACATGTCTGAAAACGCCCAGAGCCAGCTTTCAGAGTGAGTTACGTCACCATTAAACATTCTTGCTTACCATATATATTTAATCTCTTTTCCATTTTATTTCATTATATTATGTATTTTTTATTTCATTGTATTTCATTATATAAAATTATTTTGTATTATTTTATTTTATTACATTATTTTTAATTCATTTAATTTCATTATTTAAAATGTTCTTTTATTACATTTCATTATATTAGTTGTTTTATTTATATTAAAATGATTTTGTTCCATTTTATTATATTACATTTCTTTAATTCAATTATGTTATATTTCTTTTATTTCATTATTTAAAATTTTATTTTATTATTTAAATTTTTCTTTCATTACATTTCATTATATTAGTTTTTTTATTTATATTAAAATTATTTTGTTCCCTTTTATTTTATTATATTACATTTCTTTTATTTTATTTCAATATATTTCTTTTTTTTATTTCAATATCAAAATGTTCTTTTATTCCATTTTATTTCATTATATTTCATTTGTGTTATTCTGTTCATTCATTTATTTTATTTCCTTCCTCTCCTTGCGTTTGATATTTTTCGTCTATATATATATATAAATATATATACTTTAGTGATATACTTTTTAATTAAATTCTTTGTTTGACATTTTTTTCTATTCTCAATTAAAGTTTTGTCTTATGTTTTATTTTTTTTTCACTGTCTATAGAGAGTTGTTTAGATTTTATTTCACTAGTAAGTATACTTATAAAGTATAAAAAGTCTTAAATCCTGAATGTTCTATGCTTAGATGCTATAACCATAAGTATTCAACTTAAGGTCACATGCATTTTGTTTAAAAAAATACTGTACTTAGTCAAGTAAAATGTTAAACAGCTAGTAAAGATGAGTTAAGTCCGTTGAGGTTGTCTTCATCACATGACAGTGAAGTGAAATTGGTTTTTGTCTAGTTGCTCTATTTAGCTTCATGGTTTCTCTTCATTTTTCTCCGCAGGGGTCAGATAGGTTTCGCCATCGCTATAAACCTCATGTACGGTATGGCATCTTTAGCCAGCACCTTTGCTCTGCTCCTGGTGTCCGAGCGCTCGGTGAAGTCCAAACACGTGCAGCAGGTCAGCGGGGTCTACCTCTCTAACTTCTGGTTCTCTGCTCTGCTCTGGGATCTCATCAACTTCCTGTTGCCCTGCCTGCTCATGCTGGTAAGCCTGAAACGGACACAAAATGTTTTGGTGTCTCTGTCCCTCATGCTCGACTCTTTCGGTTTTTCTTTCTCAGGTTGTGTTCCGCGCGTTTTCCGTGGAAGCGTTCGTGGCAGAGAACCACCTGGTGGATGTTCTGCTGTTGTTGCTCTTGTATGGATGGGCCGTGATTCCTCTCATGTATCTGCTCAGCTTTCTGTTCTCCTCGGCCGCCACCGCTTACACACGTCTCACCATCTTTAACATCATCAGCGGCACGGCCACCTTCCTCGCCGTCATCATCATGACTATACCAGGTGAGACTTCTCAAGATCCTTATTTACTTGTTTATGAATTGACTGCCGTTGACGTCCTGCTTTGACATCCAACTGGAACATTTCTTTTTTTGTCTTTGTCTTGTTTGCAGTAAAAAGATCCTTAAAACCAAATCAATTTAACTTTACACAACACCATTTTGAACTAAAAACGTTTTATGTGGTTTGGCATTATTATAGTTTAGTGTTATTTTAAATGAGTTTTCATGTTCATTTTAGTTCGATTTTAGCATTTTTGTTTGTGCTTTTGATTTGTTTATGTTGGTATTGCTTTTTCAGTTTTAGTGCAAGTTTAGTTTTTATTTATTTTCAGTTCATTTATTTGCCGAAACAACATCATTTTTATCTCATTTTTGTTTCTTTTTCAGATAATATTTAAGTATTTCATTTGATTTCAATGAACAAAAACTATAATAACCTTAACTGTAGTGGCCTGAAATGCTTTTCAAAATGAAAATAACCGCTTTCACAAATACGTGTTTTTGTAGATTGCACAGATATGTCACAGACATTGTGTTTGTAGGTGTGAGCAAGAATACACATGCTTGACATACACAAAACGGCATTTCTGTGATTTTGTAAACGTCATCTAAGTCTTTAAAGACTTTACATAGTTGTTATCTTTATCTTATACAGTTTCGCTTTTACGACAACTTGAAAGTGTGTGTTTAGAGGTGAAACTGTATTTCTACATAACGTTATTGAATTATTTGAGCATTTAACACAGTGTTATCATCTCTCAGAGCTTCATCTGCAAAACCTCTCTCATATCCTGGATAAAGTCTTCCTGCTCTTCCCGAACTACTGCCTGGGAATGTCCTTCTGCCAGTTCTACCAGAACTACGAGGTCATCACCTTCTGCACCTCCAGCACGATGGCCGAGTACATCTGCAAATATTACAGTGAGTATCCGTCTGAAAAAAACGTGGCAGCTGTTGTGATACGGCTCGTTCTCAACGCTGCTTATTCGCAGACGTTACATATCAAGTCAACTACTTCTCCATGGACGAGCCCGGTGTGGGACGCTTCCTGGTGGCCATGTCGCTGCAGGGCGTGGTCTTCATCGTCCTCGTCTTCTTCATCGAGCTCCAGTGCATCCACACGCTCGTGAACCTCTGCAGGGGACGCAAGAAGGTGAGAGAGGGATTAAAGATGGGTGGATGTTGGGGTTTGGATTCTCACCGTCATGATGATGTGATTGTCAGATGCTGCTGCTGGCGGAAGAGGCTCTTCAGCCCGAGGACAGAGACGTCGCTGAGGAGAGGAAGAGAGTTTTGGAGTGTCAGCCGGTGGTCGAGTCCATGGTGGGCAGCCCGCTCATCCTGCAGGAGCTCAGTAAGGTACTCTGATGTGTTTTTGGATGTTCTTCTGTCCCCCAACATTATATTCATATAACATGGTTTGTTGACATGCGCTCGTGTGGTGGGTACATCAGGTGTACTCGGGTTGGCCTTCGCTGTTGGCAGTGGACCGCTTGTCGCTGGCCGTCGGGAAGGGCGAGTGTTTCGGTTTGCTCGGGTTTAACGGTGCGGGGAAGACTACGACGTTCAAAATGCTGACCGGAGATGAAAGCGTAACGTCGGGAGATGCTTTCATCGATGGTTACAGCATCCTCCGGGATGTGAAAAAGGTAAAAAATTGTGTAATTACAAACATGCCACCTAAAATGTAACTTTACATTCAGGATGTTCTTTGGGATGATTATCATTATTTTCTGCAGGTTCAGCAGAGGATCGGTTACTGTCCTCAGTTTGACGCGGTGTTGGATCACATGACAGGACGTGAGACCCTGAGCATGTACGCCAGACTGAGGGGCATTCCGGAGAAGTACGTGTCTGCCTGCGTGGAAAACGTCCTGCGCTCGCTGCTGCTCGAACCTCACGCTGACAAACTCGTCCGCAGCTACAGGTATGAATCTAACTCTGTATACATATTAATGAAAAAGCTACCGTTTGACATAGTTAGTCACTTTGTAATTAGCTTAGTGGCGAAGAGTTACAAGCGGTTACCGTAATGATACAGTGGATTATCGCACAGCTCTCAACCAATCAGATTCGAGAACCAGAAAAAACTGTTGTACACTAATGCAATATCGCACGAGTAGGAGTGTTTTGTGTTTCTTTTAAACACAAAAATGTTGCTCATGATCTTAAAAAAACTTTTAATATGAAGGCGTATGTTTCAATGTTTGAAATTACTCGTGTAGACAAAAATATTAAAAAAAAAAAACGTACTTCATTAGGAAACAAAATATTTATTTAAAAAAATATTTTTGAAATGGATTACTTGAATCAAATAATGAATTAAAAGTAGCAAATAAGAGTGCAGCATGGATGGAAATTCCTTCAATAAAAAGCTTCCCAGGTTGAGATCTCAAGAAGCTAAACGATAAAATGCTAAAAGTATGATTCTGCAAATTCTAGCCGAAGGACGAATGCTTTAAAGATACAAAAATGTATTTTGAATGCTTTTAGTCATAACATTATTCCCACACTTACGACTTTATTCAATGGTTTTGATGGGTTTACTATTATTCTAAAATGTGAAAGAAAGAAAGAAAGAAAGAGTAAGTGTTTCCAAACTTCTGAAGTTTTCCAGGCAAGGTCAGGTTTATTGTATTTTACAAAAATGAAATAACTAAAACCAAGTCCGCATATTATAAATAACATAACGTATATCATTGATACGTATACTGAGCTTCTGTTTGGGTTCCTCTTGACAGCGGTGGTAATAAGAGGAAGTTGAGCGCAGGCATCGCTCTGATCGGAGGGCCGCCTGTGATATTCCTGGACGAGCCGTCGACAGGCATGGACCCCGTGGCCAGACGCCTGCTGTGGGACGCCATAACACGCACCAGAGAGTCTGGCAAAGCCATCATTATAACCTCACACAGGTCAGTCACGCACGTCCTGTCACATGTAATCTACATGGAGCGTAGAAACATGAAATGTATTTTTACTCTCTCTGCAGTATGGAGGAATGCGAGGCGTTGTGTACGCGGCTGGCCGTGATGGTAAACGGGCAATTCAAGTGTCTGGGCAGCCCGCAGCATCTGAAGAGTACATTTGGGAGCGGTTACACACTGCTGGCAAAAGTCCACATGGAGGGAGATTTAGGAGAAATGGACCTTCAGCTCTTTAAAGACTTTATTCAAAACACCTTTCCAGGTACTTTGATCGCCGGTCTGTATTGTTATTTGTTACGGAGCAGGTCAGGGTTTGTAACCTCTCGTCTTACGGCTCTTACAGGAAGTTTACTGAAGGATGAACATCTGGGAATGGTTCACTACCACTTAACTGATAAAACGCTCACCTGGGCACAGGTATGTGTCATATGCAGCATGCACACAAAATGCTTTGAGACGGAGAAATGTTTAGAAATTACATTTACGTAGAACAGTGAGTAAAACAATAACCCACGACCCATTCAACATGTTGTTTATTTAATACAATTATTATACAACAAAATATCAATTTAAAAGAAATAAAATTGAACTAGTTATATTATTAGCCACTAGCCAGACCGATCAACAAACACAGACACGTGCACCCGATGAAACCATGTATGACAGTACATTCGTTTTTGCTGTTCTGATAGTATAGTGTTGCTGTTTTGCAACTTCTGATATATTTTACAATTTTTCTTTTTTTTAGCCGACTTTAGTATCGGTTGTAAGTATTTGATGCAACTGGACAACATCCCGTACATTTATAATGTCTCGTAAATATCCCTACAAATTTGAGATGCGCCGATGCCAAGTTACTCCACGGATATGATAGATGATTATTCATGGTCATATCTGCCGATGCCGATCGTGTTTATATTAACTAAATTCTGGAGATTAAATTAATATTTCTTAACTTTCTGAATGTTATCAATTCATATAATGTATTAATATTAAACATCAAACTGGTGATGTTTCTTAACATTGAATACATTTTCCTGTGCTCTTTTGATTGACAGTATATATCGGCCCTGACCGTGAAAAATTGTGAAAAATTCGTTTAATTTGCAGATGCCGATATATTGTTGCATCTCTACTAAAAATCAATTCCAGGGGCAAATATGGACCATTATTAAAAAAATATTTTTGAACAGTTACAATTTTACACAATTGCAAAAAACTCAAACTTATAACCTGTTTGCATGTAAACTGAACCAGGCATATGAAAATGAGTGAAGAACTTCTGGTTTATATATTTTAATTCACAGAAATAATACAAAGTATGTTATCTCTGGTGTCCTTTTTGTCCCCTTAACAACTCCCTTTTTAAAACCAAAGACATGTGCATACACTGATACTTATTTGATGTATAAACAGGGGATTTTGGAAAATATAAACGGATGATTGGATATATTGGAATTGTCCTAACATGTCTCTGTTCTGTAAGGTGTTTGGGATTCTGGAAATGGCCAAAGAGAAGTATCGTATCGAGGATTACTGTGTTAGTCAGATCTCTCTGGAGCAGGTGTTCCTCAGCTTCGCTCAGTTCCAGCACTGTTCAGAGGACCGCTGGAAATGACACGATCCTTCAGTCTTACCTGTCGAATAGGAGGTACCGCCTGGGCTTACTGACTCTCCGTGGAGTCACATCACAGGACGACGCTCAGGTCTTCTCGCATACACTCATATATAACATGATCAGATTTAACACTCCCAGACTCGAGCACTGTGTCACACGGACGAGACTACTGACATCAGATCTCGGCGTTCTGCGTTTCCGTCAGAAACGGTGCATCTTTGAATTTTAATCGGTGGGTATATTCTCCACTCGGCCTGAATGGAAAGGACGTTTTGTCGTCGCGACACCGTCTACGGAGCGCTCTTGTGTACGATTGTTGTGTTATTTATGAATGTTTTCATTTCGTTTGTTGTTCTCCACTGACTGTTGACTGTGGTCTTGATGATACGTGCGCTTTCAAAATAAACTTAAACGCTAAAAGGGTGGATATCTTAATATGAGACGTCCGAATTGAGAAATGATGCATCTTCGGGCTTTGCAATTTTAAAGAATGTTACAGAGAAATCTACTGAATATAAAGTTTTATAGAGTCGCTTTATTTAATTTATAGAATTTATACAATCGATTATTTGTTTATTGGTTATTTGGCAGATATCAAAGAGGAAATGCGTGTGTCAAAATAAAAGTCCCCTTTTATCGTGTTTAACAAGCCACTTAAATGATAAATCTCCAAAGAAACGTTCCTTTATATTTCAGTGAAAATATAGATATGCTTTAAAATTAATGATGTTAAGAGGTTTTAACACTTTTTCTTCCAACGTTTCCAACTGTCATGTGTGTAATGCCTCATGTTTCCACTCAGATTTGACAGTTGTGAGGGGGAACCACTAGGGGGCGCAGAGAATACGTTTTCTTTTCATCAAACTGAATGTCTCTATACAAAATGACCACTAATGCGTGCGACGAGAACCTGTCATGGAGCAAAAACCATAAACTATATTTACACGTGTTTTATTAACGCATGCTTGTCGTTGCTGTCGAAGTCGGCACAGTGGCCTCTGGGTGTGAACTCATGTCATTCAAATCTGATATTCACTTGCACTACTAATGTGGACCAATTTATTTGTCTTACGTATGAAAAATTTATCAAAAAGCGCATATTGAATAGACGCGGGTTAACGTAATAAACATGAAACATGATCGGAGTGAATTGAGTGAGAAATTAAGCTCCGATAACTTCTGCGTTGAGACATCACTTCAAAACCTGTTCATAAGATCTCACATCGTCCTTTATTCCCTCCGAGATGAAACGCTGCTATGCTCATTTATTAAGTGCATTGAACTGTTTTTACGTGTTTTCGTCAAACGTGGCCTTGTCGTCCCGATGATCTACAGTAAAGTGATGTGGCTACATTCACAACATCATTTTCGATGAAAACGAATCGAGTACAAGTGTGCAATTTTCACTTGTGTCTATGCATCTTTCCGTCCAGACTCACGTTCATTGAATGTACTTTCTTAGCAGGGGGGAAACTCTGGCTTATTCGTCACCGTAACGCTGACTTCGACGAAACTGACGTAATGTAGATACAATAGAGCTTCAAAGGTGACGTGACCACGGATTGTTGATTTTCTACGATTTTTTTCATGAATTGGTCTGTTTGTCATGGGTTTTGCACTTGCACTGTTGTGTTCGAACTGCTTGTAATGAAATAGAAATATTGCATTTTGAGGGGAGAGGAACTTGAAAATGTTTATGATGACAATGTTGATTTAAAATGGTAATAAATACCATAACTCAAAAAAAGGGAATTGTAATCCTGTGTACTGTATCACTAAATTAACCATGTGTAAAATGTAAGTATTGACATTTCTTTTTTTTTATTAAATCTGCCTTATGAAAAGGATTTGTAATATGATGAAGTATTTATTTTTTTGTGGAGATTGTCTCAGTGATAAAGATAAACCAACTGCTCCTCAAGTGTTAGTCGCTGCTCAATGGGGATAATTCACCCCAAAAATGTTGTCATTTATTCACCATCATGTTAATCCAAACCTGTATATTAAAGAGTCACATAAAAGTTTTAAGCAATATGAGGGTGAATAAATGATACGTTTTTTATGTTTGGGTGAACTTTCACTTTAGTACATTTTCATATCACTTTTGACTTATTTTAAACATTTTTACATTTAAAATGGAAGTCTATTTATTTTATAACCTACTTTGACATACTGTGTAACACAATGTGTTTGTTTATGCATTTGTGACCCCAGGTCACATTTATACACCATCTGAAAGCTGAATATATAAGCTTGTTGTATGGTTTGTTGATAATACAAGACAATATTTGACTGAAATACAACTACTTAAAAATCTGGAATCTGAGGGTGCAAAACATTGAGAAAATCTCCTTAAAAGTTGTTTATCAGTAGCAGGCCGCTGCTAAGAATAAACCGGTTTGTTTTAATGTCCTCTTTTGGCTTATCGCTGGAGAATAGATGAACCTGAAAGCTTACTGCCCACAAGGCCATTGGCTCTGTCGGTATTAATATCTTACGCAGTACTGGTATAAAGGTGTATTGCGCAATATTGCATTTGTTCTAGATCTATTGCAGGTCAATTCACACAGATTCACTGTTGACACATTTGGCCGACCTAAAACATGACAATAAAGATTGAATGAAGGTAAACCTTGGGCTAGTCAACAGATAACATTTTTATAGTTTCTAGTTCCTTTTATTACCATTTATCACACATGGAGATAATAACTGACTTGTGTTTATAGACAGATCTTTCCTGAAGATTCCAGTCGTACGTCGGCAACCCAACATATTAGTTTTACAAAAGAAACTGAAAAGTCCTTAAAGTCATGTGTTACAATTCTAAAATTAAGCAAAGAAATGAATGTGTCAAATATTGATTTAAGGTTACATTCCTTACTTGGAGATTTCGGAAACGAAAGACAAGCACAGCATTGTAGATCCTTGGATACATGGTCAACATTTAGCATTGTTTTGTCTATTGCACCATTAGTAAAGATAAAACATAATTAAAGTGTAGTAACCATTTATTGAGCCATGGTTTTATTACGCTGACTTTGTTTTTTAACTGTGGTAAAATCATGGTAATTTAATAAGGGTGTGACCCATCTTTGAGTGGTTGAAAAGCCATGTACTAGAAGAGATGACACACTTGACATTTACATTCTAAAGCCTTTGATAAAAAAGCTTCTGGCAGACAAACATTACATAATCTGATCTGTGAAAGTGTTACAGATTATGCACTGGGCTAGAGTTCATGACATGACACTTGTGCTGTAAATGCATTTACAGAGAGCTTTTCTCCTGTAGTAAAGCTCATATGATACCAAAACCACCTACATTTGACTATAAGAGCTTGAGGTTCATTTATGCACCTGGTACAATGTTGTGTCATTTCTCATGTAGTGTGTAAAAGTTTACCCAGCTAAGAGTTGAGTTCAGATTTGTACAGGAGGATCTTGAGAAATACTGGAAATCCAGACTGAACTGAATCACCTGATGAGTTATTATTGAGTCTTTAAAAGATATTATATAATGCAGAAGTAATGTGTGTTTAATTTAAGTCTACACTGAAAAAAAGGATTTTTGCTGCTTGTCCAAAGTTAATTCAACAAACATTTTGGAAAATTTGGTCAAAACATGATTTTTCTCTTAATCCATTCATGTTAGGACTACATGAATGATTTGTGTTGCGTTAACATAACATTTTACAACTGGGAAGAGGATTTGCATTTCCTAGCATGCTTTTTTGCATCTGTATTTTGAGAGGTATTTTCTTAATTTTGCGTTGTTTTATGTGTTTTTCAGTCAAGAGAAAAACTTGTTAGTGTTTAATGTTCATTTATCTTTGAGTTTTAGAGGAGTTTTATATATTTTTGAGTTTTGTGGTTAGCATTGTTCAGAAAAGCGTTGCCTTTGGTTAAGGCCAGTAATTTATTATTTTACAACACTGCACATTGTTGGTGTTTTGTTAATGTTTGTTAGACATTGTGTGAACGAATCAAAGTCACTTAAACTGCCTGATGTTACTTGCTGTAAATTATTGTTAAATGGAGAAAGATCATCTTTAATAAAATTGTTAAAAGTTAATCTTTATCATCATTTCTGATCAGCTACAAAATGTAGTTAATGACGATATACTTATATTTTCTTAAAAATGTATTACACAAACTTTGCTATTGTTAAGAATGGGTTGAGTTGACATATATATATATATATATATATATAGTCAATGCTGTGTCAATATCATCTTACTACCTAAGTTCTGTGGTACCTTGGCAATTCTAGAGATGTCAAAATTTTGCTCGCTTTTATTTTTACGGCAATAATCTGTATGAATACTGTAAAATTACAGATCACTGGTCAGTATTTTACCGTTATTTTACAGGAAAAGTTTTTACAGTGTAGCAAAACCGTCTGGGTTTAAATTAGCACAGTTCTTAACATGTTGATTCACAATCGCTTTACATCAAGTAAACTTTGGTTCGATAAATAATGTCCAGTGTTCTGAATCACATAATAAAGTTTTATATCCATAACGGTTTAAATATTCATCCAAATCTATGTAAAGCTCAAGGTGTTTGGAGGTAAGAGGTTATTGCAGTTTTCATTTGGACAAAGGTTACATGAGATTTGTGTGTCACAGTTCAAGCGTGCACATGCTGAGTTTCGAAAAATCTACATAACTACATACAAGTTCATAAACATGTTAAACATTTTACATTTACATTTACTCATTTGGCAGACGCTTTTATACAAAGCGACTTACATTACATAATACTATACATTTGTACATTTTGTATAGTAAGCAAGTGGGGGTTAGGTGTCTTGCTCAAGGGCACCTCAGCTGTTACCCACCAGCCCTGAGAATCGAACCAGCAACCTTCTGATCATGAGTCCAACTCTCTAACCACTGAGCCACGACTGCTTTTTAATCATGTAGCTACATATTTTTGTAGCTATGGCATTAATAGTATGATATTTTGTTTGTCTTGTAGTTTAATAATTCATCAAAAGGTGATGTATAGTTTATATGCTGACACAGTCGTACCAGCCCTCTGTTCTTATGGTTTCTTTGTTGTGGAGATCACCTCCCACTAGATTCCCATGAGGTCCCTCCCTCCTGTAACTGATATAAATGTGTGAATGCAACACAGCCGTGCAGTTCAGGTGTTCAGACTAAAAATGGCTGTTGTGGAGACACTTCTGCAGCTTCCCAGCACTGCTACATTACTGTGTGCTTTGCTTTTGTTACTGGTTTTATATCTGCTGTCTTCTGGTCCTAAATCTCAGAAAGAAGGAAAAAATCCTCCGGGACCCAAACCGCTTCCACTGCTGGGGAACCTGCTGACGCTTGACCTTGAAAGACCCTTTGATACTCTCTGTGAGGTGAGACTTTGACATAAACATTTCAACAATAACAGAATAAATTAGAGATTGGTAATTCAACAATAATGTCTTTGTTTGTTTTTTTACTGTGTATCCTCCAGCTGTCCAAAACCTACGGAAATGTGTTCCAAGTGTTTTTCGGTCCCAGTAAAGTCGTGGTCTTGACTGGATACAAAACGGTTAAAGAGGCGCTCGTGAACCGAGCCGAAGAGTTTGGAGAGCGAGAAATTGCGCCCGCTTTTGAATTACTGGGTAGAGGACATGGTAAGAAGAATGTTAGATGCTACTAGCATTCGCATGTTTAGTGCCTTGCCTTTTCTGCTGTGCTAAGAAAGTTGCATAAATGGCTAAAGTTTTCAATTAAAATAGTGTCTGCTGAATATGTCTGTATGGTTAATGTTAATAACTGTCTGTGTAAAACGTATCAATGAAACTTTTCTGCTGGTGTTTACTCCGGTCACATGGTTGTGTTTGCTCAGGGATCTTGTTTGCCAATGGAGAAAGCTGGAAAGAGATGAGACGCTTTGCCCTCACTAACCTGCGTGACTTTGGGATGGGCAAGAGAGGAAGTGAAGAGAAAATCATAGAGGAAATTCAATATCTGAAAGAAGAGTTTATGAAGTTTGAAGGTAAAGCTATACAAAGCTGGACTCGTGTACATACATTAGTATATTTTATTGAGAGAGTTTGCTTGTTTTTGTACAGGGAAAGCCTTCGATACAACTCAACCTGTGAACTACGCTGTATCAAACATCATCTCATCTATTGTGTACGGCAACAGATTTGAATACACAGATCCTCACTTTAAAGAAATGGTCAACAGGGCAAATGAGAACGTTCGGATTGGTGGATCAGCTTCCATGCGGGTAAGCATATAATGTTTATATGTTAACCGGAACTTATTTCAACATATGATCATATTTCTTTGAGGGGCATTTTAGAATTGTGCAATATTTTAAATTGCACTGTGCAATTTTAAGTTTAAGTTCATTATAATAATACATACAAGGTGAATATTATTTTCAATTTCAATTTCTAATTACTAACTACATTGTCAATGTTGTATTTAAATTGCACATAATCTTACATCTAATTACTAAAGAAGACTAAATTACTTTTTTTGTATTAAAAAAGGTTATTTGTATTAACCTTAACCACAAAGACAATAGTAATTTTAGTAATTCAATGTTAATTATTTAGTTTGAATTTTTTTGTAATGCAAACTAATGTAAATTTAGATTTTAAATTCAGTTTTGCTTATACACAATTGTTGAGATTATATACAGTAAAGTAGCCTATATAATGCAAGTACATCATAATAAACTTTAATTATATTACGTAAAAATGTATGGTCATACTTTTTTTTTTTAGGGGAAAGTTATTTAATTACAGTAGTTGATTTTACCCAATAAAAAATATGCCGTCATTGACAGTCTTGTGTTCTTCTATGTGAGGCTTAGTTAATGATAACATTTGAAGGCTGGTATTCATTTCATTAGACATGTACTGAGATAAAATCATGCTCAAATGCCTTCTTAATATTTTATAGACATCTCCTCAAAATATCTGCCTTTCAGCTTCTTTGTCTTTACTCTGAATGTTTACTTGTAGCTTTATAACATATTTCCATGGTTGGGCCCGTTCCTGACCAGCAAAAGGATTGTCCTGAAAAATGCTCTAAAAAACAAAGCGGAGATCACAACATTGATCACGAAACTGCTGGAGACTTTGAATCCACACGACAGCAGAGGGTATATCGATTCCTTCCTCATCCGCAAACAGAGCGACGAGGTGTGGAAAATGCCATGCTTTTCTTTTTGCTTCTTTCCTTCTCTGGTGACGTGGACACATCTTGTCCAACAAATTTGCATTCGATAAAGTCACAGGCTCAAATATTCAATATTCTGTTTCTCACAGACTTTACATTGATGAAGTAATCAGCAGTCTCTACAAAACGGTGTCAGATAGAATATGGAAATATGGAAATTATCCTATTATGTTCCTCAAGATTAATTTTTTTCAAGGTTTTCAAGCATTTTGGGCCCCTTAACATGTTCAAAAACTCTTAAAAGTTGACCCACCCTGCATTTTCTTTTTTTCTACGCTTTGGCCCATCATTGCTGCTTGCGGCTATATTTGTAGGCTCTTTTTATAGCGTAAAAACAATTAACGTGTTTTTGCATTTGTCAGAAATCCGGCAAGGAGGATTCGTATTTCCATCAGGATAATCTTATTTCATCTGTGATGAATCTGTTTGTAGCTGGTACCGACACCACAGGAACAACACTGCGATGGGGTTTGATGATTATGGCCAAATATCCTCACATACAAGGTAAAAACACAGGACTGTATAAAGACGTTTACCCAATTCAAACTCAATTCATGTTTGAAAGAACAATAATGTTCTGGTTATATATATGTTCAGATCGAGTTCAAGAGGAGATCGACAGAGTGATCGGTGGACGTCAGCCGATGGTGGATGACAGAAAGAATCTGCCGTACACAGATGCTGTGGTTCATGAAACCCAGAGACTGGCCAATATAGTGCCCATGAGTCTGCCACACACAACCAGCTGTGATGTGAACTTTAATGGATATTTTATTAAGAAGGTAACAATTATTCAGTAAAGTGAAAAAATAAGATAAGCATCAAAATCTAATCTCGACATTCAACGCGTGGTGTCGTGGTATTCATGTTTTCCCTCTCTTTAATTTGATGTTTTCTGTCATTTCTAGGGTACCACTGTGTTTCCTCTGTTGACGTCTGTATTAAAGGATGAAAGTGTTTGGGAGAAACCGCACAGTTTTTACCCAGAACACTTCCTCAATGAGAAGGGACAGTTTGTTAAGAATGATGCTTTCATGCCATTTTCTGCAGGTACTTTTACATCTAAACACCACATGTTGTGCATATGTGCATACAAGAATGTATGATTTTGAGATTCTCTCTCTCTCTCTCTCTCTCTCTCTCTCTCTCTCTCTCTCTCTCTCTCTCTCTCTCTCTCTCTCTCTCTCTCTCTCTCTCTCTCTCTCTCTCTCTCTCTCTCTCTCTCTCTCTCTCTCTCTCTCTCTCTCTCTCTCTCTCTCTCTCTCAGGACGTAGGGTGTGTCTGGGCGAGAGTTTGGCCAGGATGGAGCTCTTTCTGTTCTTCACGTCTCTCCTTCAGGACTTTCGCTTCACTCCTCCACCTGGAGTGTCTGGAGATGATCTGGAGCTTAAAGGAATTGTTGGAATCACATTGAATCCGTCTCCACACAAGCTGTGTGCCATCAAACGCTCCTGATCCAAAACAATATTGTCAAAACACACAGCCAACAACATAAAACATTTCACCTTGTTTTAATAAAATGGATCATTTTAACAGCAATTTCATAAACTCAATAAATGCGCAAAATGTAAATATGTAAATAACAGCAAGAAATTCTGAAATGAGTAATGTGCAATAAAACGTGTGCCTTCAGTTTGCATTGTTATTTTTGTTCAGATATTTTGGATACTGTAAATGTACATCTAAAGATGATATTTTTGAATTATGAAAAACTGATGGTTTTGTAGCTTTTTTGCTATTGGTTAATTTGTAATCTAAATTATTACGTCCAAAATGGGCATTTTTATGAAAAAAAATTAACAAACAGGATTGGCAAACAGAATCCCTAAACACATTTTATGGAATTGTATTATTTTTACAGATTTTTCATGTAATTTTCAAAATAGGTAAAAAACAAATAATTTACAAGAAAAACGGGAAAACAGAATTTTATGAATAATTTCTTGCGCTTTAGCTGCCAGAAAATTTCATTTCATGCCATCTGACAACTCCCTATTTTAATAAAAACATGGTGACTTGAATGTTTTAAGTTTAGTAGAAGTTAAGATTAATGGGAGGCTTTTTGTCACATGATTACCACAAAAAAATATTCCTTTACATGTGTGAGAAACACATTTTAAGTGAAAAAATAAAAGTCATTATATCTTTATAAAGTCATATGTTAATCTACCTTTCTCTAATATTACTATAAACAGTTAATTTCTATACTTTATACACACAATTCTTTATCATTTAAAATGTTAAGTCAATATCCTTGTGTTACACATCTGGGTCCGTATTCACAAAACAATTTATCTTTCCTAAAAGAGTTGTCATAAATAAAAAACATGTCATTTTACAGTAAACATTTTTTATTTTACGGTTTATTTCTGACAGAAAATGACAGTTTTTTAACAGATTTTTTTTATATTATAGTTCACACAAACAGTTTATTATAATAATTCTCTGCTTTAATACTTTGATAAGCTCTCTGTCCCGCAGGGGTAAAGCTGTCGGGAAAGGTCATGTCATTTGTTGCTTAAATGAACTTTACTCTTACGGTTAATGTTTTAACTCTATTTTCAATCATTTTTATTTAGGTTAAGGCTGTCATCAATAAATTATGGGTTTGTTTTTCATAACTATTACAAACATGGGATTTGTGCCAGTTATTTTTACCTAATGGGACACCAAGTGGACTGTATTTGTAGAAAGTGTCCTATTTAAATCAGTCTGGTATAGATGTGACTTATTGGGAAAGACTCGGTAACTGCTTCAGTTCTGAACTATTTCTAAGGCTGTGTGAAGATATATTGTCATTATTTTTTATGTAAGTGTTTAATTCATCTATAAATGAAAATTCTCTCATCGCTTATTCAGCCCATATTGTTCAAAAGCTTTTCTATTATCTAATAAAACAGTATATCAAGTGATGACACGTATTTATAGTTAATTACCAATAAAATTCCTTTATAATATCACCGGCTCCCTCCCTCCTGTACTGATATAAATGTTGAATTTGTGATGCTCTATTTAGACTGAAAATGGCTGTTGTGGAGGCACTTTTGCAGTTTTCCAGCACTTGTACATTACTGGGTGCTTTACTGGTTTTATATCTGCTATCTTCTGACTCTAAATCTCAGAAAGAAGCAAAAGATCCACCGGGACCCAAACCGCTTCCACTGCTGGGGAACCTGCTGACGCTTGACCTTGAAAGACCCTTTGATACTCTCTGTGAGGTGAGTATCAAATACACTAATAAAACTAAACTTGCTTTACAGTGCCATTGTAGAACCTTTGTTTTGTCTAAATGGTTCCATACAGAAACTTTTACACATTTCTATCTCACAAAAGGGTTTTTGTGGTAAAAAAAAGGTAAGAAAGAGATGGTTCTTTAAAGAACCTTTCACTAAATGGTTCTTCTATGGCATCGCTGTGAAGACCCTTTTAAGCCCCTTCATTTTTAAGAGTGTAACAGAATAAATGACAGATGGGCATTTGATCAATAATAAGATAAAATAGAGATGTCCTTACAAATTTTTTACTGTGTATCCTCCAGCCGTCTAAAACCTATGGAAATGTGTTTCAAGTGTTTGTGGTTTGTGTGTTGTTTTGAGTTTTAAATGACTGAATAAAGAACATGGTAAGAAGAACCTATACTACACTATAGCTGTTGAAATCGCTCCCTCGTTCACTATTTCCTATATAGTGAATGACATTTGAGTCCAATGTATGGAAACGAAGTGAATGGAAATGAGCGAGTGTTGGACATACTATAAATATAAACTTAATCTTTTGAGTTAGATGGACTTTGGAGCCTAGTAAATTTAATTCACATTTATTTGTATTGTACTTTTGTAAAAAAAAAAAAAGATAATGTAATGATAAAAATGTGTTCTGCGATTCATTAGGTGATCATAACATATTAATATTCGGAGGTCTTGTGATTTTACATCATCTTTTAAGTTGGTTGGACTTTGTGTTCTTGTGTTTAGGGATCCTGTTTGCCAATGGAGAAAGCTGGAAAGAGATGAGACGCTTCACCCTCATAAACCTACGTGACTTTGGGATGGGCAAGAGAGGAAGTGAAGAGAAAATCATAGAGGAAATTCAATATCTGAAAGAAGAGATTATGAAGTTGGAAGATACTGCGATACTACACAGCTGAAGTCATGTTCAATCTTTATGAGTATATTTTATTGAGAGAGTTTGCTTGTTTCTGTACAGGAAAAGCCTTCGATACAACTCAACTACACTGTATCAAACATCTCATTTATTGTGTACGGCAGCTGATTTCAATACACGGATATTCGGTTTAAAGAAATGGTCAAAAGAACGAACGAGAGCGTGCATATCGGTGGATCGGCTACATGTTACCAAGAAATGATTTTAAAATATAAACAATATTTCTTCCAGCGTTATTCTGTAATATTTTCACATTTTGAATTGCATCGCGCCATTTTATATGCCTTTGGTAACATAAAATGATCATTTCTGAAGTTTCTCTCTTCAAAACTTCTGCCATTCAGGTTATTTTCTTTGAATGTTTACTTGTTTACTTGTAGCTTTAAACACATTTCCAAGGTCATTACCAAGGTCATGAGTTCGATCCCAGCGATTGCACATACTAGGATTCCAATGTATAGTATAATACAATGTTTGGATAAAAGCGTCTGCCAAATGAATAAATGTAAATGTAAAAATGCTTTGACACATCCCGCTGAATTCATAGATGATGTTTTACTGTGTTCAGATCGAGTTCAAGAGGAGATCGACAGAGTGATCGGTGGACGTCAGCCGATGGTGGATGACAGAAAGAATCTGCCGTACACAGATGCTGTGGTTCATGAAACCCAGAGACTGGCCAATATAGTGCCCATGAGTCTGCCACACACAACCAGCTGTGATGTGAACTTTAATGGATATTTTATCAGGAAGGTCAGTGGAAACAAGAAACGATTACATTTATGAGTGTTGGTGGCAAACGTTGGCTTTTAATTTGATGTTTTCGGTCATTTCTAGGGTACCACTGTGTTTCCTCTGTTGACGTCTGTATTAAAGGATGAAAGTGTTTGGGAGAAACCGCACAGTTTTTACCCAGAACACTTCCTCAATGAGAAGGGACAGTTTGTTAAGAATGATGCTTTCATGCCATTTTCTGCAGGTCTCTCTCTCTCTCTCTCTCTCTCTCTCTCTCTCTCTCTCTCTCTCTCTCTCTCTCTCTCTCTCTCTCTCTCTCATCTCTCTCTCTCTATCTCTCTCTCTCTCTCTCTCTCTCTCTCTCTCTCTCTCTCTCTCTCTCTCTCTCTCTCTCTCTCTCTCTCTCTCTCAGGACGTAGGGTGTGTCCTGGAGTTTGGCCAGGATGGAGCTCTTTCTGTTCTTCGCGTCAAAAACAATATTGTCAAAACACACAGCCAACAACATTAAACATTTCATCTTGTTTAAATAACAGATGGGATCATTTTAACAGTAAATGCACAAAACTAGCTTTCCTAAAAAATTTTGCTGTAGTTATGCAGCAGTTTGCCAGTAACTTACTGTAGGTTTATATTTGTATAATTTATTGGCAACAGTTTGTTTAAAGATAAATGAACATTAAACCTTAACAAGTCTTTATCTTTACAAAGTAAAAATATAAAATATCAGCCTCATGCAAAGCATTCTGGGAATCAGAAATCCTCATCAACCTTTTTCAGATTTTTGGTTCCCAGAAATGCTAGCATTTTGTTAGTGTTTAATGTTAATATATCTTTGAACAAACTATTGCCAATAAATTACATACATTTAAATCTACAGTAATTTCTGGCAAACTGCTGCCGGTAATACTGTAATTTCTACAGACATTTTTAACAGTGTAGCTGGTTAGATTACGGCGCTAGCAACGCAAAGGTCAAGGGTTCGATCCCAGGGATTGCACATATTCAGAAACAAATGTATAGTACAATGCAATGTAAGTCGCTTTGGATAAACGCGTCAGTCAAATGCATAAATGGAAAATGGAAAAATGTAAAAGCTACTTAATTTAGTGTGCTATAAAACTTGTTTGCATTATATTGCTTGTCAATTGTCAATTCATGAAATTGTTTTTAATTAAATAAAAATGTAAATGGAAAATGTGGTGACATTTTATCGTAACAGACCCCTCCAGTACTCTGCAGCTTTAATAAATTATTGATATTTTCATATAAATAATATAATAATTAATAGAAATAGTTCAAAAGTGTTCTTTGAGCAGTTAAACCACATGTCATACAGTAGATGTCCAGCTGAGCGGTTCACTTCCACTTTATCTTCCGCAGTGCAGGTGGCACATTAGTTTTCTCCTCACAGTCTTGTGGGTTTTGTTTTCTGCACATGGTTTTCCCAGAAGTCTAGAACAAGGACATGAATCTGCAGGGAGAACTGTTGCCATATCTACTATGTTCAATGTTCACGTGTTGTTTTTCCGGCTGAACTAGATCACTGTGGGCATTTCAGACCTTGCTGAATTTCTTCTACGGAAAACAGAAGAGTATATTTTGGTTTAATATTGTTGTGAATAACAATATATAAGAATATGTTAATATTTGCAAGAATTACTTTTGCAAGAATACTGGAAAGATATGTGAGACTGCAATACTCACATGATTCACATGAATCCTAAAGGAAATATGCCACTAAAAAGTGGAATGAAAAAATATTGACATTTTGTCATATCCTATCGGTCAATATAGTGACCCTAAAGATTTCATTTCTAAAAATGATTGAATATTTTAAGGTGTTTAGGACACATCATTTGGATATTTTCATGAATAAAAAATGGTATTAAAGAGTTTAAATTTGGCCACAGATGAGTCATGAGTTATAGGACACGCAACATAATGTTCTGACTTTAGTTATAGATATAGTGAGATATAAACTTAAGTGAGAAGACAGTGAAAATGCAGGATATTGATTCTAGATTATCTTTACTTCATTATCTGTCCCCTTTTTTAAAAAGAGGACAGTTTTCTTTTGAACTGTTAATGTTAAACGTCAAAGTTCATGTCCAATGTGTGTCTTTTTGCTGGCTGAGCAATGTCCAACTTTCCCTTTGATATTAATGGTTTTTTACCTTGTTTTACTTTGTTATCTCTGAAACACATTTCAAGTTATTTGGATTTAAAGGAAAATCTCAGTTATACTGTATACAGAAGTGATAAATCGCTGTTAAGATGAACGCATTTCATTTTTCTTTTGTACATTTAAGGCCATATTGATATCATTATGTAACGTTATGTCAAAGTGACCCAGATGTAGCGGGTTGTTTTATTTTATATCATTGCCAGTTGCTGGTTTATAGTCCACATGCTAGAAAGTTCTGAGGTGTCTGCTGATAGCTTGTTTCCAGTTGACACATACAAAAAAAAAACAATTATATAACACAGCTGTGGCATTACGCCCGATAACGGAGAGGCATAAGAACTAATGTAAATAAATGATGCATTTTAAAAAAGAAGGAAGAATTACCTGGATGGATAGGATAATTTTGGGGGAGATTTTGTATGCACCATCATTACCTCCTCAGATGTCCACTCAGGTGGAAAATAAAGAATATGTGTTATTCAAGTCTTGTTTTTCACGCCACAAAGGAAATAAAATCCTGTTTAAAGTTGTGTTAATTCATGTTTGAATCGGGTAAAATGGACATTTTGGAGCGAAGCCAACATTCCTTTTTCTAAGCACTTAATTACATGAGCTGGAGCTCCACCTGCTATATCAAGTACATGAGACAACAGGACGTCACTTAGTCTTGAATGAGTGTTTCACATGTGTAGATCTCTCTGAGCATCATGGAAGCGTTTCTTCTGCAGGTTTCCAGCACAGGTGTCATACTTGCCGCTGTGTTTCTGTGTTTGCTCATTTATTTTTTCTTCATTGGCTCCAGCTCTCACAATGAAGGAAAAGAGCCTCCAGGACCCAAACCGCTACCACTGCTGGGTAACCTGCTCATGCTGGATCTCAAGAAAACATACCTGAGTCTTACCAAGGTAAGTTTCATGATTATTTAACCTTAAGGCAGTGAAGAGACAATTTAAAGCTTCCACCTGTGGAATTATGAGATTATGAGAGCGTGTTGTTTCCATGGTTGAAGTGCAGAGGGAGCGTTGCCAGGTATTGACCAAAACATACGCAGCACGCACAAATAAAATCAGCTACAAAAAAATCATTCTTTATAAACAAAATTATTTAATGTTAATTATTTAAATATTGTTTTACAGTGCACTGTTAAAGGAACAGTTCACTCAAAAATTAAAATTCTGTCATCATTTACTCACATTTGAGTTGTTCCAAATCTGAATAAATGACTTTGTATTCAGATTTTTCTGACACAGAAAAAGATATTTGGAAGAATGCTTGTAACCAAACAGTTCTTGGAGCCCATTGACTACCATTGTAGGAAACATTTATTTTTATAATTCTTTGTTCGGTTGAACACAAAAGGGTGAGTTTTCATTTATGGGTGAACTGTCTCTTTAAGTGCATTTATTCATATTTGTTGCATTGTTCTTGTCACTAAAATACTCCTACTAGCTGATATTGGGATATTTGTTAGTCTTTTATTCATTCTTCTCTGTTATTATTCTTTTAACATTAAACATATTGTACTTCGATAATTTCTGTATTTTGCTCTTGATGTACATTTTGTGCATTTTACCACTTAATTTTGTGTCTACGCCATGTTTAACAGCCAGAGTTTGCTGTATACCCAAAACCACCAGCAGGTACAATTTACTCATGCACATACATATTATTTTGATACGGACAAAAACTTATTTTGTCACTGTTTTACAAAGTAATGTCTATGAAATTATTATTTTTAACTCATCAAATATGTTTTTGTGCTGCTGTTTTATGTTCAAAGCTAAAGTAAGAAAATCACTTTTCAAAGAAAATCACTTTTCTTAGCGATATAACAAATTCAAGCGCACATTTTCACCTAAACAATTATTAATTATTGATATAATTAAAAGTTATATCATTTATAAGTCGAACAAGAGAACAAAACATGGGGTAATCATAAAAACTAAAGGCATGAGGTAAATTTGACCCGACGGCACTTATAGGTATAAATTCCCTGCAATTTCATCTGGTTTTATCTGGCTTAATCTAAACATTTTTAACAACAGGCGATTGTAAATAACACAGTTTTAGTAAAAGTCAATGACTGGGAGACGTGAATATTTGATTGAAAATCTGTTGCGTACATTTGAAAACGTTCATGGGTAAATTTGACCCTGTGGCAGTTCTTGTGTTAATCTTGCATACTTGGCCTAACCTGTATTTTGATCGTTTCTGTCGAACAGCTGTCACAGCAATATGGCTCCGTTTTCACCGTCTACTTTGGGCCCAAAAAAGTTGTGGTGTTGGCGGGATACAAGGCCGTCAAGCAGGCACTGGTGAACCTTTCAGAGGAGTTTGGAGACAGAGACATTACCCCCATATTTCATGATTTTAATCAAGGCTTAGGTACGAATTCTGTTGTTTTACACCACTGAATCTCCTACCGACTAAAATGCTGATTTAATTACCACCATATCCGTTGTGCTCACAAATAATTCATAATCACTACACTGTAAAAAAACAATTCTGTAAAAACATTTTCTGTCAACTGGAGCGAGAGAAATATACCGTAAAATAAAAAAGATTTCCTTTAAAATTACAGTATATATAATAAATTGTTTTCCCCATTTTTCTTGTAAATTTGCGGCCTTTTTCTGTAATTTTACAGTTTTTGACCAAAAACTAAAAACAAACTGTAAAATATCAGTTTTCCCCTGTAAAATTACATGTCTTCCCTGTTTTCTTATAAATAATACATTTTTAAAAAATTCATGCAAATCTGTAAAACAAAACAGGAAAATTTCGTTTTTTGACATTTTACATGGAAAACTGAGAAAAATTCTGTAAAACTCTGTTTTTTTTTTTAGTGTAGATTTGAATTGATGGATAATAGATAAATTATTCCTCTGTAGGGATTGTGTTTTCTAATGGCGACAACTGGAGAGAAATGAGACGCTTTGCTTTGTCAAACCTTCGAGACTTTGGGATGGGCAAGAGACGGATTGAGGAGAAAATCATCGAGGAGACTCAGTATTTAAAAGAAGAATTTGGGACGTATGAAGGTAGGACTCAAATAACAGGCACAAAGTGTTTGTTGAACTAAAAATGAGTTGAAAAGTCTTGTTCTCTCATTGCAGGTAAAGCGTTTGATACTGCACACCCGGTTAGTCTGGCTGTGTCAAATATCATCTCAGCCATTGTGTACGGCAACAGATACGATTACAACAACCCTCTCTTACATGAAATGGTGAAGCGAGCTTATGAGAACATGAAAATGACAGGTTCAGCCTCAGTTCAGGTACATCCAGAAAGAATTGGCATATGTGGACAGTTCACAATAAAGTTATTCAGACTTTAATTCTGCTTGTTTGTAGCTCTACAACCTGTTTCCTTGGCTTCGACCTTTTGTAAAGAATCAGCACCGTATCGTAAAGAACCTGCAGGAAAATTACAAAGAAATAGAAAAGATTTTACAAGACCTGCAGAAGACTTTGAACCCTCAGGATCCCAGAGGATTTGCAGAGTCGTTCCTTATACGACAGCAAGAAGACAAGGTACTGTAGTCTCTTAGATGCCACAGATCCCCACCCTAAAATGTGAAAGACATTTATCTTTTATAAACACCCAACTTATACACACTGAAAAATTACATTATTATATCTTTTCATTATTATTTTCACATTTGTTATGTTGGTAAATGTATTATATAATTATTATTTTAATGTAATTAATTATTATTTATTTAATTTTAATCTAATTTGTATTTATATATTTAATTATTTTTATATATTAATTATATATAAAAAAAACTGTGTTTAGGTAATTTATTTATTAACTTTAATTTATTAAGTATTTATTTACTTTAGCGTACTTTAACCTTATTTAAAATGTATTTAGGCATATTTGACACATTTTTTTGTTTATTATCAGAAATATAAAATTTCTGTTTAATATTCAGAAATATAAAATAACTTTCTATGAATTATTGCTTAGTTTATTTTTCTACAGTAGTTTGCTGTGATTAGTATCTTGTGGTGTTTACATATCGAAGCACACAACTGAAACCTAATCCATTTAAAAAAAATACATTTACCTATTAAATACTTTGCGTGCTGCATTATATGTGAAAATGCATTTAGTTTTATATGAACAAAAATCCACTAAGTGAATGTTTTATATTTGTGCAGGACTCTCGCTTTTTTCACACGAAAAATCTGTTTTATACAATTAACAACCTGTTTGCTGCTGGTACTGACACGACGACAACAACACTACGCTGGTGTCTTCTGCTCATGGCAAAATATCCTGAAATACAAGGTATTGTTAATACATCTACATGAGCAGATACATTCTGCGTAAATGCGTGTTGATAACATCAGCGTTAAATCAACATTTCACCCAAATATATCAATTCATATTTTTGCTCATTAACCATCAATTAAATCACAATATACTGTCATTAACACCACTTTATTTAAGAGTTGTGGTTCCATTCCTGGATGCTGATTGGTCAATAAAGCAACATCTCATATAATATCAGTTATAGGCTTTCCTGTTAGATCATGGTGCTAGCAAAGTCAAGGTCATGGGTTCGATCTCAGGGATTATACATATTCAGAAACAAATGTATAGTATAATGCAATGTAAGTCGCTTTGGATAAAAGCATCTGCCAAATGCATAAATGTAATATATAAACAGTAAAACTTTGCTGTAGTTTTGCCAGTAAATTACTGTAGATTTCATTTACAATTTTACTGTAAACAAACATTTTTTTTAATTGAAATTTTCTTTCATAGAGCAAGACTAAATATCTTCGGTCACTTTTCTTGTTATGTAAATGTATTGTAAGAACCTTTAACATCTGAAGAACCTTTCTGTTTCACAAAAGGTTCTTAGTGGCAAAATAAGGCTCTTTAGATTCTAAAAAAGTAAGAAAGAGATGGTTCTTTAAAGAACCTTTGCTTAAATGGTTCTTGAACCAAAAATGGTTCTTCTGGCATCGCTGTGAAAAACCTTTTAAAGCACCTTTATTTTTAAGAGTGTAAGTTACTGGGAAAACAACAGCAAAGTTATATGTGTGTGTGTGTGTGTGTGTGTGTGTGTGTGTGTGTGTGTGTGTGTGTGTGTGTGTGTGTGTGTGTGTGCGTGTTGACCAATCAGAATCAAGAATTCACTGATGCTTTTCCTGACAATAGTTAAAGTCCAGGATGAGATTGAGCAAGTGGTCGGTGGACGTCAGCCCCTGGCAGACGACAGAAAGAATCTGCCGTACACAGATGCTGTGATCCATGAATGCCAGAGAATGGCCAACATAGTGCCCATAAGTGTCCCCCGTAAGACCACCTGTGACGTTCACCTTAATGGATACTTCATCAAGAAGGTCAGATTTAAATCACACATAAAACACTGTACCTTTATAAAAACACTTTATTTATGCCTGCATTGTACTGTTATTCGAGAGTACATCAGACTTTCAGAAAGATTTGGATACTTAAACTTTATTTTCAACTTTATTTCCACACAAGCTGTGCGCTGTGAAACGGTTTTGATTTCTGTGGCACTGAAGATGGACTCAAACTGAAGGTGGCTAATTCGTAAAAATTAATACGTTGTGACTCGTACAAAAATGTATGATTAAGCAATACTAAAGGCCCGCTCCTAACCCCGCCCCTACACCTAACGTCACTGGCGCGAAAGCAAACCGTTGGCTACTACAACGTACGACTGAGATCGTATGAATTCATACGAATTAGCCAAAATTAGCCACCTTGTAAAATATTTACGATTTCGCCGTGCATTTGCGTTGTAATATCCAAAGTTTTTATACAGAAACATATTTGGTTTTGGTCTTTTGATTTTGGAGATTAGGGATATATGTACATTTCAATACTTTTAATTGTGTAAATAGGTTTGTGATTTACATTTGCAGATAAGGAGAAATTGGATATTTTAACTTTATTCATTTTAATCTTGAGTATTTACAGTTTACAAAGAAACAGTTTACAGGATGCTTATCAGAAAGCAAACATAGATATAAAACCTAAATCCAGTCTTTGCTCAGTGGGAGATTATTGCTGTTTTTCTTCCCACCTCCCACTTGGAAATAATGTTTGGAACAACGGTCAAAGTCTGATGTCCGATTTGAAATTTACACACATTTTACGAAACGGTTACCTAATTTTTGTTTTTTCAAAGCAAATACAAGTTCTTTTTGGCCATAATTGGCAAAAGATCAAATGTTTTCATTATCTTATATGGTGACAACATGTGGTGAACATGCAAACGTGACGTTTTTTATATAATTTTTACACGTTTCTAAAATGTATTTACACAGAAGTTGGAAAAAACGAATAACCACAGAATCCATAAAAATCAGTGTTTAAAACACATTGATGTTTTGTGTTGATTTGCGAAAAAATTACAAAAAAACAAAAATTACAAATAAGTCTAATATATATAACTAAAATAAATATAAATAAAATAAAGTGCCACATGAAATATTTGTTAAAAAGTGCCAGTTCTGAAGTGTTATTTAGGTTATTTTAGAAGATGCTATAAGGTAGAAATAGCATTTAAAATTGAATATGACCTGATCTCACGAAAAAGTCGTAAGTATTTTATGAGGTGGCTAATTCGTATAAATTCATAGGTTGTGAGTTGTACAAAAACGTACGATTAAGCAATACTGAAGGCCCGCCCCTAACCCTGCCCCAAAACCTAACGTCACTGAAAGTAAACCGTACTAAAACGTACGACTGAGATCGAATTAGCCAAAATTAGCCACCTCGTAAAATACTTACGATTTCGCTTCAAGATTGCGTTGGATAAAGGCATGTGTGTTCACAGCAGCAGTAATGTGAATAATAAATGTTTCACAAATGTGTTGTGATGTGCAGGGCACCAGTGTGTTTCCGCTCTTGATATCTGTGTTGAGAGATGAAAGCGAGTGGGAGACGCCTTACAGCTTTAATCCAGGACATTTTCTAAATGAACAGGGACAGTTTGTCAAGCGAGACGCTTTCATGCCCTTCTCTGCAGGTGCTTCTCTTATTCCAACACACGTGAATGTGCTCATTTGCATTTCTCTTTAATTTATTCACGTCTCTCTTTCTCAGGACGCAGGGTGTGTTTAGGAGAGGGTTTGGCCAGGATGGAGCTCTTTCTGTTCTTCACGTCTCTTCTTCAGTATTTTCGCTTCTCTCCTCCACCTGGAGTGTCTGAGGATGATCTGGATCTCAGTCCAGTTGTAGGCTTCACACTGAATCCGTCTCCACATAAACTGTGCGCTGTGAAACGCTTCTGATTTCCGTGGCACTGAAGATGGACTGTTTTAATAATGTTTTTATATAGAAAAATATTTGGTTTTGGTCTTTTGATTTGGAAGGTTATGGGGTTATATGCACATTTCAATACTTTTAATAGTGTAAATAGGTGTGTGATTTACATCTGCAGATAAGGAGAAATTGGTCTATTTGCAGCACTTTCAATTATAACAAAACTACTTAAATTTCACAATTAAACTACGGCCTAGTCCAGTCTTAAAATAATCCCTGTCATGGGAAACCACCCCATAAAGTTTGATGTCACTGATCAATTGCTCAGTAAGGGATATAGGGCCGGTTTACCGGACAGGGATTAGACTAGTCCTAGACTAAAAGAAATGTAAGAGCTGTCCAAACTGAAAACAACTTGCACTGACATATCTCAAAATACATCAGTGCCTTTGTGTTGTCTCAAAATGCACACAAGTAATGTTTTTAGTAAGATATGTTTGTTAAAACTACTTACATTTCCCAATTAAACTAAGGCCTAGTCAAGGTTTATGCTAATCTCTGTCTGGGAAACCACCCCTTAGAGATTAATGACACTTTGATACAGCCGTAATGAAATTGTATAAATCAGGATAAAAAACAAATACCACAGAAAACTTAACTCACTAACAGTGACTTTTTTAAACACCAAAATAATGTAACTTCCTGAAGAATGATGTTGCCTTTTATTAGTTGAGCTGTGATGGTTTCACAACTAAAATTGAGCCAATTCGATTTTTTATAAACAATCATTTTTATTTGAAATATAATTAATAGCACATTCTAAACAATATAGATACATTTCTTTACATGAATGATCAATTATTTTACTAATTTTACTAATACATTTTGCGAGAGAACACATTCAATATCCAGTTTTCAGTCACGTGACCTGTAGAGTTATGGGCGCAAGAACGCAGCGGAGAGCTCACCAAAGAGAATTTTACTTAAGGCTTGAATATTTAAATCAACTCTCAACAGAAGAACAACCAAGATATGAAAAAGGTTTTAGGCACTTTCGATCCATATACAGCACGTATTTGAATCACAGAAAAGATGCCAGATTCCTGTCAGAGATCTACTTCTGATTTACAAATCATTGTATTTTCAGTTTATTTACTGCACGTCTAAAACACTGCATCACAAAACTTCAGTTTGTGCCTCGTCACAAAAATCCAGGTAAGAAAATTAAGTAAAGTTATGATTTACGGTTATTAATATATCCAGTGTTTACATGAGGTTGATGAAGTGTTCACTGCAAATACGAGTGCACTACGAGGGCTTCCCCTCACTATGGACAGAGGCGCGTTTATGCCTCAAAATTCCTAATTTCGGAGTTTTTTTTTCTGGGACGACATTCTGTAGAAGCATCACTCAGGTGCATTTTATTGCACAACAACTATTCGTTATTTACACATTTCAATACTTTTAATAGTGTAAATGTGCTTTACATCTGCAGATAAGGAGAAATGGGTCTATTTTCAGCACTTTCAAATTAAACAAAAGATATGATGTATGTACAACACATGCAGGGTAGTCTGTAACCAGGAAAACAATGTATTAGCTGTCAAACTATCAAAAAAAATCAATTGAATTCATTACTTAATGTGATTATAGTTCATACAATTAATTGCAATAAATTAATAAAAATGTAAAGTTGTTTCATGAGGTGTTTTGTCTCTTGTTGTGCAGTAACATTTGATCACTGTAACATAACGCTTGTTTTTCTTGTCGTTCACTGGTTAGAGCAAGATCATGGGTTTAATCCCTGGGATTGCACAGAAACAAGTTCAATTTAAGTCGCTTAAAGCGCCAGGCAAACGTGCAAATGTGTTTTAAGTTTTACTTTTAATTTAATTTCGCAAAAGTACTCATATAGTTTGGTGATGTCTCAATTGCTCAGTAAGGGATTTGGAGACTTTTTAACAATTACTTAATGACACTTTGATAAGGCTGCATGAAAAATTGATTAAAAAAAACAAATACCACAGAATCATTACTAAACTCACAGTAATGTTACTATTTTAACACCAAAATGATGGAGGAATGATGTTGCCTTTTTTAGTTGAGCTGTGAGGATTTCATAACTAAAAATGTGCCAATTATCATAAATATCCAAAACATTAAATCAAAAAATTTCTTATAAATAATGTTTTTTATTTTAAATATAAAATATATATTTTTTTATTTTAAATATAATAAATAATTGTATTTTTACCTAGCATATACCTAGCATGTTCTAAGCAATATAGATACATTTATCTTTACAAATGTCCAATATTATGCTAAAGTCAACCATATAGTGGCTCCTTTAAAAAACCTAAGAAAAGGTTTAAGTCTTAGAATACGCCGTGGAAAGATGATCGCATCTGTCAGCTTAAGAGGGAGTGCTGCAGGTCAGAGCGTGTATGGAGGAAGATTTGCCTAATTTAACTGTGCACCGTGAGATTTTACCAACTAAAGTTGTGCGCAAAGAAAGACAGCTGCTTTATTCAAATATTATTAACCAAAACAGTCAAAATCCCAAAAGACGGAAAAAAATCCCAAAAAAGGATCAGCCATCTTATGTGTGAAGATTTTATTCTTTAATAATAAAATCAAGCGGATTACTTGCAATTGATAATAGCCTATACTACTCCATTTTGAGTAAATTGACATGTTTTCAGAAAATGGAGACGTTCACAGTTGAGAGTCTTTTGCAAGTTAAATCTCAGTTAAATTCCTCTTCTAGTTGTCTTGTCGATACCAACACATGTTTTTTTTATTGATTTGACATAGTCAATTGTTCATTGCAGACCGGTTTTTTTCCTAATGCATTTAAATCTGCTGTTGTGAAGCCACTTTTAAAGAAATAAAAGTTTATTTAGCTATTTTATGTAATGACTGTCAAACTATAAAAAAATCAATTGAATTCTTTACGTAATGTGATTATAGTTCATACAATTAATTGCAATAAATTAATAAAAATGTAAAGTTGTTTCATGAGGTGTTTTGTCTCTTGTTGTGCAGTAACATTTGATCACTGTAACATAACGCTTGTGTTTTTCTTGTCGTTCACTGGTTAAAGCAAGATCATGGGTTCGAGTGTCAAAGAAAAAACTTTAGTTTGGTGATGTCACTGCTCAATTGCTCAGAAAGGGATTTAGATTTTTTTTTTAGTTGAGCTGAGTATTTCACAACTTAAAATGAGCCAATTCTTATAAATATCCAAAACATTAAATAAAATAATTTCTTATAAATAATGTTTTTTATTTTAAATATAATAAATACTTTTATTTTTGAATAATAGCCTAGCATATTCTAAACAATATAGATACATTTCTTTACATGAATGATCAATTATTTTACTAATGATGTTCGTAGGTGTCCGAATTTTGCATTTTGCGACTGAACACGCGTATATTCGTATATTCAATATCCATAGTTTTCAGTCACGTGACCTGTAGAGTTATGGGCGCAAGAACGCAGCGGAGAGCTCACCAAAGAGAATTTTCCTTAATTCATGAATATTTAAATCAACAACTAAGATATGAAAACAAACTAAGTTTTGGGCACTTTCGATCCATATACAGCACGTATTTGAACCACAAAAAAACCCGCCAGATTCCTGTCAGAGATCTACTTTGATTTGCAAATCATTGTATTTTCAGTTTATTTACTGCACGTCTAAAACACGGCATCACAAAACTTGAGTTTGGGCCTCGTCACAAAAATCCAGGTAAGAATATTACAAATATTAAGTTATGATTTACAGTTAAATACGATTAATATATCCAGTGTTTACATGAGGTGGATGAAGTGTTCACTGCAAATCACTAGAGGGAACAAAATTCTGCGTTTGACGGGATTCTGTAGAAACATCACTCAGGCTTTTCTCTCCAGCGGTTGGTGCATTTTATTGCACAACAACTTTTCGTTATTTACGCTGAAATCACGTTTATCCCGGTTGACGGCAGCTATTGCATTCTCTTGCCCTCCACAGCGGGGCGTTCCCCAAGTGCGTGACGTCACATGACGTCTGTGTGTTGTGAAAATGTTCAGCAGTTCCTCCCTTCATGTTGTAAACATCTGATTCATTTCCTGACCAGAAATACTCGTGTGTTAAGTGTGTTGTGTGGTCATCTCATTCATCATGGCTGTAGTGGAAACACTTCTGCTGTCCGTTTCCACCACAGTAGCTTTGCTCACTGCTCTCCTGATGCTTGTGGTTATTTATTTATTTTCCTTTTGCTCCAGATCTCCAGAAGAAGATAAAGAACCTCCAGGACCCAAACCTCTGCCTCTGCTGGGAAACCTGCACCTTCTGGACCTCAAACAACTTCATGAAAGCCTCTGGAATGTGAGTCTTTTATTATTTCCAAATGTTTTTTTTTAGTCTAAAGAAAATCCTGAGGGTATGTGTTGGCATGTTGTAGAGTTTTAAGAAGGTCACAAGGACATGTCTAGGAGACATTTTAAAAGTCTTGCAAGTTACAACTAGTTGAATTTGGCATACATGGTGTAGATCAGGAGGGACCGAGGATTATGTTGAAAGAAATACAAAGAGGTGTTTTCTTATGTTACATTTTTATTGATCTTTTATTTGATTCATGTTACTAAACATTCACAGTGTTTTTTCATAGAATTTAGCCTTTTTTATGGGTTACATATTACAAATTTTAATCCAGTGCTCGGAGAGAAAATTAAGTTAATGTTTTAGCGCTGTTTTCCAATATGTGAAAGATTATGTTTTTAGCAATATTAAAGTTTATGCTCCGCTACTTGAAAGTCGCTTTGGATAAAAACGTCTGCTAAATGAATAAATCTAATGTAATTGAACTAAAATCATCTTTATAAATATGAATTAAATAAAATGTTTGTAGGGCTCTCACAGGTTCAAATTCAAGTAAAAGAGTACAAGCCCTCTGGCTATCCTGCACAAGACGGATGGGTTTAGAGATTAGATGTCTGTCAATGTTTACAATGTTTGCTTCTACTGTTTTAGTTATCCAAGAAATATGGGTCGGTGTACAAAGTGCATATTGGACCCAAGAAGGTTGTGGTTCTGACCGGATTCAAGGCAGTTAAACAAGCACTTGTGAACCAGGCTGAAGAATTTGGGGAAAGAGACATAACGCCTGTTTTCCAGGACATCAATAAAGGGCACGGTAACACATCCATTCATTTTACAGTAAATGACTGGTGTTTTCAAAACATTTCAGTGAAATTTTTATTTTATTTACGAAGACATGAAGAAACATTATTTACAATTTAAAGAAAAGCTGACTGAGGATTTGTATTTCAGCATAGAAATGCATGCATTTGCGATTTTATATCAAAAATAAGAAGCAATATTATCTTTTGTTAGAATGCTAGAGAGTTAAAATTAGACACTCGGTTATAATTTGAAGACATATAACAAAGATTGGGTCTGTGTATACTGGTTGTATGTTTATTAAATGTTTCTAAAAGGTTTTACAGAGAACACTTGTGCACCGCAATACGACATAATAGAGAGAATTGATGAATACAAAGCAAAAGGAGCAGTGTTTCTCTGCAGGCATCATCTTTACTAATGGTGACGTATGGAAAACGATGAGAAGATTTGCTCTCTCAACCCTTCGAGACTTCGGTATGGGAAGGAAACTGAGCGAAGAGAAGATTGTGGAGGAAACGCGGTATCTGCGCGAGGTGTTTGAGACGTTCCAAGGTAAAGCGGCTGCTTGTGTCTACATCATACTGTCGAAATTAGACCGTGTTTCATAGTCTGTTATCCATGCAGGAAGCCCTTTCGATACAACCCAACCAGTAAATTATGCCGTTTCCAACATCATCTCTGCGATTGTTTATGGAAAACGGTTCGAATATGACGACCCCAAATTTAAGGAGATGGTGAACAAGGCAAACCTGAACATCCGCATGCTCGGCTCTGCTGTCATACAGGTTTGTTTATGTGGGTCTTCATCTAGTCGTGTTCACATTTCATATTTATGTTGTTCTTTATCGTGCAGATCTATAACATGTGTCCGGTGCTCGGGCCCTGGCTTAAGACCTGGAAACTGCTCATGAAAAACATGGAGAGCAACAGGACAGAAATGCAAGGGCTGGTGAACCGTTTACGAGAGACCTTAAACCCTACGGAGTGCAGAGGATTGGTTGATGCTTTTCTCATCCGCAAACAAAGCATTGAAGTAAAACATCGTGCATTCATACCTCAAAACATTAATTTGTACCCTTATTAATAACACATGTCTCCAACAGGAATCTGGAGAAAGTGGTTCACAGTTCCACGATCAGAACCTGCTCTTCACCGTGTCCAATCTGTTTGCAGCCGGCACTGATACCACCGGCACAACGTTACGCTGGGGTCTGCTTCTCATGGCCAAATATCCTCACATACAAGGTCATATACAGGTCCAACTGCTCACGTCTGGGTTCACGAATAGAATCACAAATGTCAAACATTTCTTGTGCGTCTTAGATCGGGTTCATGAGGAAATCGACAGGGTACTAGCCGGACGTGAACCCGTGACAGAGGACAGGAAGAATTTACCGTACACAGACGCTGTGATCCACGAAACCCAGAGAATTGCAAACATAGTGCCCTTGAATCTGCCACATAGGACCAGCTGCGATGTGAACTTCAACGGATACGTCATTAAGAAGGTCGGTTCTGCTTGCTCGGTTGATCTTTATTCACTGCAAAAAAATGGCTTTCTTACTTCGTATTTTTGTTATTTTCCATATTCTTGAATCACGATGCATTTTCTTGATAAGCAAAAGGACCTAAGAAAAAAAAAATTACAATACGAAAAACATAATTTGTGCTGAAAACAAGCAAAAAAAAAAGGATTGTTTAAGCATAAATTTACTTTAATGTGTTTTGTCTAAAAAACAAGACTCATTAAGAAGATGCATCTTGATTCAAGAATTTTTAGACATTTGTACTAGAAAACAAGACACAAATGTGACCCTGGATCACAAAACCAGTCTTAAGTAGCACGAGAACATTTGCAGTTATATCTATAATTTTGACCCATACAAAGTATTTTTGGCTTTTTCTTTTATGCCAAAAATCATTAGGATATGAAGTAAAGATCATGTTCCATTAAGATATTTTGTAAATTTCGTACCGTAAATATATCAAAACTTTATTTTTGTGAGTAATACGCTATTCTAAAGACTTCATTTGAACAACTTCAAAGGTGATTTTCTTAATATTTTGATTTTTTGCACTCTCAGATTCCTGAGTTTTAAATAGTTGTACCTCACCCAAATATTGTCCTATTCTAACAAATACATCCATACATCAATAGAAAGCTTATTTATTCAGCTTTCAGATGATGTAAAAATCTCAATTTTGTCAAATTGACCCTTAAGACCCTTGTTGTTCAGGGTCACAAATACTTAGTAATTTTTTGCAGTGTGTTCTCCAGCTCAACGTCTTTTTTTTGGACATCTAGGGGACTTGTGTTCTGCCGCTGCTGACATCTGTTCTGAGGGATGAGAACGAGTGGGAGACGCCCAACACTTTTAACCCGGCACACTTCCTCGATGAGAAGGGTCAGCTGAAGAAACGAGAGGCTTTCATACCCTTCTCTGCAGGTATCAGACATTGCTGTTACGTTTTTTTAAAATGGGTACACGGTTGGGTCAAACGGGGACGTTTTCTCGGTTCATTGCATACTGTAAAAATAGTGCAGTCATGTCATTTCAAACGCTTTTTTCTCTCAGGGCGCAGGGTGTGTTTAGGAGAGGGTTTGGCCAGGATGGAGCTCTTTCTGTTTTTTACGTCTCTCCTTCAGCATTTCCGCTTCACTCCTCCACTTGGAGTGTCTGAAGATGAGCTGGATCTCACACCAGTCGTTGGTCTCGTCTTGAACCCTTCACCTCACAAACTGTGTGCAGTCAGTAGGGCAGAAAAATAATAACTAGTCAATATATAAAACTATACATTTTTCAAATGAGTACACATCTGTAATCCTGTGAAACATTAAGATTTTTTCTAGCAGCTGTCATTGGCTTAAACGTTATGTTGATGTAAAAATCTACCTATAGCTTTAATAAAATGTTGCTCTAAATCAAATCAGTTTTGTTTTGATGAGAAGACACATGAAAAATTAGCCTCAATGGACAGACACAACATTAACTCTTACACATTTTTTTTTAGATGTATAAAATCTTCAATCTGTGTGTCTTGGGAGTATGACTGAAAGCAAGTTAGAGTTAACATAATAAATGTTTTGTAAATATCAACATAGTAAAGATTGCATACTTGTTGGTTAACTTCATGTTGGATTTACACTATTCATTTCTCTGTTGTTGTGGTCCAAGCTTTGTGTTTTTAAGATCCTTTTCTTGTTCCCCTTTCTTCTGTTTATAAGTGTCAGTCAGTTTTCAGAGTTGAAGGTAAATTATGGGCGACTTAATATAAAGGCACTATATGTACGCATATTTTTGCATTAAAATATCATGATTATTAATTTAACATTTAGAAATAAAATAAGCCACAAGCACTGTTCACTTAGGGTTAGGGGTTAGGTTTAGGGTTATTTTCATCATTGTTTGAATCCATAGAAATGTTTTGATAAAAGAGAGAGATGCAAGAAAACTCAATAGATATATCATGCAGATATAAAATGTAAATGTAAATGTATATCATGCGTCTTACTTTTCCTGTCAAATTCATGGCATTACAGCTGTTTACAAATTAAACTTGATTCACGTTTAGTATTAGAAGAATAGAATAAGAATAAGAAGGAGGTTTATTACCAAGTATGTTTACACACACAAGGAATTTAACTTGGCGAGAGGAGCGTCCAGTGCAGAAGAAAGTAAACACGTAGTGCAACATAGTGCAAAAGTAAATAGTGCAAAAGTTAAATAATAATGATAATACACTATGTAAAGAAGTAAAAAATAAAAAGAAATATATGTACAGACAAGAAACGACATATAATTGTTTAAATGAATGTGCAGATGTGTTATTTACAAGTTTATCGTACCTGTTGTTTAGAGTTCTAGGTGCATATGTACAATGTGCAAATGTGCAATAAATGGACAGTGTTAGAGTACAATTAGTACTCTAATTGTTGTTGCCTTGGTCATCCAATAGGTGGTGCTGTCACACAAAAACTAGAGTTTTTGAAATGCCAAACTCATTTTTCAATTTTCTTGTGCTGTCATTATTTTCCTCATATATTAGGCCTATATATATCTTATCATACACTGTTGTCTGGTGGGTTGTTTTGTCAGTGGCCTTATGTGGCATTAGAAGTGTGCAGGGAATGCGAAGGGTGCTAGAGTTTTAACAGCAGTTTTTCAGCGTAATGAAGCCTCACGTATAGTAAAGCACTAGTATGCTCACCTTGAAGACTTGCTTTTAAGTGATAGTTTACCCAAAAATTCTGTAATCATTTACTCTCATGTATTTTCATACCTGTACATATCTTAATTCTGTTATGGACTATGTATAAATCTGTTTAATATTGTCTGTTTTTCAGTAATCCCACATTTAAGAAAATATGCAGGTAAGTCAAATTTTTATTTTACTTTATTAAAATGTTCTGCAGCAGTTTTGACTGTAGGCTATGTGTTCGCCACATTGAATTTGTTTCTTATCCTGTTTTTATTTTTCATCTGTGTTCATTTGTTATTCATGGTTTAGATTTGTTTTGATTTCTTCAGTTAATATTCTCACGCAGTGTGTTTGTGTTTATATACACTTTTAATATTATTATCATTATCAGTACAATTCATCTGCAAAGTAGAATTCTCAATTTTAACATGAATGTGACTCTGGATGCCACGTCTCAGTGTTTCTCATGTGGCGAAACAAGTGAGAGTTGTAAACACAAAACCAAATGAAGAGGTGGATGAAGATGAAGAGCAACGTGACACTATTGATAAAAATCTTGTTCTTGGAAAGGAAGGATTCCCCTCCGAGTGTTTTTAATTTGAGGTGCAGGTGAAGAGGTTACATGTGTGGTATGTGGGTGTGGCCAAAGAATCTATTTGGTGGAAGAGCCAGATCAGTCTGAATTCTAAGAATAGATGTTAAACTGTGGGTTCGAGAGATGAGATGTATTGGGCTTGTGGAGATCCACATTTCACTCTTTCTCTGAGCTTGTTTGGTGGTGTTTTTATGATGTGGAGTCCATGTGTTATATCTACACCTACACTGGTCAGTCTTTCAATGAGAAACTTTATCCATTTTTTGTTTGGTTTGTAATACAGATGGGGTGGAAAACTCTGTCCCGCTCATCATCTATAGTGATCTCTCCTGAGGTCTGACAGGTTGTACAAAACTGTATCTGCCTTGGGTTTAGTAAGAAATATAAGACATTTCTTTGAGATTCATACATTTATGAGTTCTTGTAAATCATACCAGGATAGTGCATTAACAACACAAATGTCATGGGTTTAAACCCCCAGGGATCACACATAATGATATAAAATGTAAAAAATTAAATGCAATGTAAAACATCATCCTTGGCCTATTTTGTAACCCTAAAGTGAACTTGAGGACACAAGTACCCTACCTCACTTATATAATTCTTAAGGCATGTGATTGTAAGTATTTACAATTTTACAATTTGGAATCATCAATAATTGAATAAATAATAATGTTAATATAGTCAAAACAGCTCTACATTTTAGAAGCCTTTATAATTAGATATTAAACGTCATCTGGTTGTCTGCCTGTCTGCGCGCGACCTTAAAACCTCATTCAAGCTATTAAAAGTAGTCTACTTTAAACCTTCTGACCAACATAAGACAATATTTAAGATACATTTTTAAATACTTTTATATTGTATGTCGCTTTGTATTTATTAATTTTATTCACTAATTGGCTGACTAGAATAATTGTAAAATCACATTTAGGCTACCGAAAGATCGCTTTTATTTTGAAATCATTTTTTCATGTCTAGTGCAATAGAGAAAGAGAAACTAAACTACACTAGTTCATAAAAAAAGTTCTCCTTACGAACTTCGGACACCTTAAATCAGCTTATAAGGTAAGTACGGCAATAAACAGTCTAACATGTTTACGGCACTTTTCACGGTTTGTTTGTTTTTTGCTCCAGTTTTTGTTGGCACCTGATGCAGCGTCTTGGTCGTAAAAAATAGGTCATTGACATATAAGGACATGCCAATTTTACAAATACAAATAAATAATAATATCTATTGCAGTTATTAAAACATTAAGAATGTGGTGTAGGCCTACACAAACGCAGATACACATTTTAAAAGTAATTTTTGCAAAAAATGCATTCACTTCCTTGATAGGTTTGCACTTTTTTTTACCACAAGTTTTGGTAATCATCTTATATTTTTGTTCTATCATTTTTTTTAGCGCATTTATTTTCCTAAAAAAAGTTATAAAACTGAAATGTTTTACAAAATTCATATTTCAGCCACAAAAATGATATATATTTTATTTTTAAGTTATTACAATTATTTATATTATTGGTCCACATGATAAGTGTTCATTATACGTCATTGACCCATAGGCCTATTTGACTGCCTACTACAATATCATTCTTAGAAATTGAATATGGATTAAGTTTAATTTTTTTAATTTTAGAGATGTTTACGTGTTTGTATGATGTATGGTCATTGTATGGTGTATTTCGTGAATAATACACTTTACAATGTAAAATATCAAAACTCATGCTTGATGGTCAGTTTAACCAGTTTTCATCTAACAGACTGACTGGTTTATAAATATCTTTTCTTATTTGTTTAGTACTGTTTGCTTCTTGGTCATCAGAGATGATGTTTATTTGTGTGACGCTACTGATTATTAGTGGAATTACAGATTCAAGAGCAGGTAACTGTTTGTTGTGTGTATTATATACATCTGTATATTTTCTATTTAATGCTACATCGTTCAATGTATGTTGTCTTTTTTTGTACAGTCTGTCTGTTTATAATTTGCACTGTTTGCTTGCACTACGTACTGTCACTTATGATACAAGTTTGTATAGTCATACAGTTGTTTGTCATACATTGTCCGTCTGCATTCTGCTTTGTATTGAGCATATGCACCCAAGACTTTAACTCACCACTTGTGGTGATGTGACAATAAAGGTGATTTGATTATTTGTTTGCACGTACCAGGTTTTGTAGCGATCAGTAAAACGGCATTGGATCTCTTGTTCACGTTTTTGCTTCGCTCACTCTGTAAAGTGTAGAGCACTTGAAATGACACACTGTAGCTATTCATATCTATATTATCACCATGTACCTCACTACATTGTTAATATCTGCTTGAGTTGTACTTCATAGTGGTCAACTTTTGAAAATTCAATTTTAATTTTAGTTAAAACAAATCAATCTGGATTTTAACTTTTATTTGTATTTGTAGTCGATCATTAGCGTTCAGAAAAAGCCGAGACCCCACACTGAGTCAAGACATGACCCTTAAGGATCAGTTCTATTCATATTTTCTTTCTATCATATCAGATAAGTTTGATGTAGTCGGACCCGTAGCTCCTCTGTTGGCTTTAGCTGGTGAAGATGTGATTCTGCCGTGTTCTCTCAAACCCAACATCAATGCTGTGAACATGAGAGTCGAGTGGTCTAGACTTGATCAGAAAGTAGTTCATCGGTATGAAGTTCAAGAAGACAGAAACACAGATCAGCTTCAGTCCTACAGAGGAAGAACTCAATTGTTTAAAGAAGAACTAGAGAAAGGAGAAACATCACTCAAACTCTCAAGAGTCCAAATCTCTGATGAAGGACTTTACAAGTGTTTAGTTTACTCCACATCCTGGTATGATGACACCACTGTTGATCTCAGAGTGGAAGGTGAGCAAACCAGCGAAAACTAACACTGAATGAGTTTAGTTAGGATATATTTCATGTGCTTCTGTTCAATAATATTTTCCACTTTTGTTGTGTGTAGCTGTAGGACGTCTTCCAGTCATCACTGTAGATGGATTTGATGCTTCTGGTGGTCTTCATCTACAGTGTGAATCTAAAGGCTGGTATCCTGAACCTGAACTTGTGTGGCTGGACAGTGAAGGAGTCACTTTAACATCTGAATCTACAGACACACACAGAGACGACACAGATGGATTCAGTGTGAAACACATGATCACTGTATATAACACTGACACTAAATATCACTGTAGAGTCAAACTGAGACATCACATGATGGAGGCTGAGATCATTATCTCAAGTGAGTACACACACTAGTCACGTTTCTATTATTTAGTTTATTTGTTTTTTGGTTTAAGGATAATTCACACTGATCCAACTAACATGTCGATTTTTCCATTTGCATATACATTTTTTTTAGTATAAATTCAATGCATTACATAAAACAAAAGCATTTAATGTGTGTTGTACACATTATATTTTGCTGAAATGTCATGTACAGTGACTGTTCTTTGTCGTGTATTATTATAATTCTATACTTCATTATTGAGCAACAGTATACTTAAGAATTGTTTGACACAAAATGCTCAATTTGCTGAGTGTCAGTTTTATTTTATAGGTCAAATGTTTAACTCTCAGAAGGCATCAGTGATCCTGATTTCAGTTGCTGTTTTGCTCAGTGCGATCGCTGTTATACTGATCGCTGTGTTCGTTCACAAAAAGAGAGGTAACATTTTTATCATTGTATACGGTTAATATGTTAAAACACATAATGAATAATGAAGACAAAGTGGACTGAGTTCAGAATAGAATTCAGAATAAAAATCCTTCAATACTGTTGAGAAAGCATTTAAAGGTGACACATCAAGATGCTGATTGATGACAAGCGAACATTTCTGAACGAATTCTTCACAAAGGTTGCCTACAGTAAAGATGATAAAATATCATTTTCATTTATTTAGAATTTATAGACATTAGACATGACTCCCAAAATTGCATGCATGTTATTTTTCATTGTTATCACTGTTCTAAAATTAGCAAAAATATAAATAGTAGGTGACTATAAACTTAATATAAACACATAACATTTTTAGTCACTTTTTCTTTATATTGTGCACTTCAAAGCACCTTTGTGTTATGAAATAATGAAATAATTGTTTTTTGTCTTTAGAGTTGTATCAAGTTTTACAGAATCTGAAGACGAGTACACAAAATGGTGATTTTAAATATATGGCTTTATTTGTGTAATATTTCATTACTATTATTTGCAAATTTAAGTTTGTACTTAATTATCAATCATTATCGAATCCTCGATTTGAAGAAAAACTCTGTTGAGGACTCTGTATAACTTCGTACTTTCCTGTCTGTTTTTAGAGATCACATTAATGAGAAAATATGCAGGTAAGTTGAAGTTCTGTGACATCATCACTCTACATCCCGGCGGTTGTTATGGCAAAATACCCAAAAGGATGATAAGGAAGATGACGCGCTTTTATTATACAGCTACATGAGAAAATAATTGGACACAAATATCGGTTTAAAATATTACAGTAACGTTAGCTCATTTGTTACAAATTGAAACCTGAGTTAAAACGTTAAACACTTACGCCGTCCCATCACATATCGCATGCTGCTCATAGAGAGAAGCGCTGGATAAGCAGGTTTCACTTTTTTTCTAAGCACATTTTTATGTATTTTTTTCATGTCACAGACACGCAAATAATCACATACGTACAACAATAAGTTTTCATCATTAATGGGAACATAAACAAATCACTAGTGATCAGACATTTATTCTTTATTGTTTTGTCAGCAGAGTGATGTCATGATGAATTTTGATTCGTACTAGTTGTCAACCAATGGTTACAAAATCATGTGAACTAAAAAAAACATTATTATTACGTGCACACTGTTAAAAGCAAAAATGTTCATATTTTAGCAGTGAACGTGACTCTGGATGCTGATTCTGCTCATCCGTGTCTCATTGTGTCTGAGTCTGGGAAACAAGTGAGATTTCAATACACACAACCAAATGAAGATAAAGAAAATTTCAAGTTTGATACACGTCACTGTGTCCTGGGAACGTTTGGGCGTTCATCAAAGGGATTTTACTATGAGGTGCAGATACAGGGGTTAACGGATTGGGATGTGGGTGTGGCCAGAAAGTCCATTAACAGGAAGGGTTGGATCGAGCTAAGTCCTAAGAATGGATTCTGGACAGTTGGGGTGAGATTTGGAACTATGTATCAGGCTTGTGGAGATCCACATGTTCCTCTTTCCCTGCATGTCAAGCCTCAGAGAGTGGGGGTGCTTGTGACTTATGAGAAAGGTCGGGTCTCCTTTTATGATGTGAAGTCCTGGTGTCATATCTTCACTTTTACTGGTCAATCTTTCACTGAGAAACTTCGGCCATTTTTTTGTTTGGGTTTTGGTAGGAGTGATGCACCAGCTGTAATGACCATTTGTGATCATTTTTAAGAATGTTAACCATAAGGAAGTGATTGTGTTTAAATACATTATGTAAACTATAAGAGCTATTATTCCTGTGCCAAAGCCTCACGTAAGTCATATATGGACCCAAATGTGAACCTATCTGGGAAAATCATCCTAATTTACAGAACATTCTGAAGTGTACCCTTAATCACAAAAGAAGATATGTAAGGAAATATTGATAAAAGAAAGATGTTTGACAACAGGAAGTGCTGGCTGTACAAGGGTTTCCTGTTTATTTCGTGTATAGGAGGCTAAAGTTTCTTTATAAGTTTAGAGAATATTGCAAACAGTAATAATGATACAAATTGCTTAAGTTCCCATATAGTGAGAAAAAAGTGTACATGTCCAAACAGAAAACATTATTAGCTAGAATTATGATCCATGATATTCTAGTTGAATGGCAATAAATAAAAGTAAAACCAGGAAATGTTTCATATCATATCATTTCTTCTGTTTAATTACTAAGACAATCATCGAGATGCAGGTAAGTTATAAATACTTTCCCCCCCACTTAACTATATTGTGCGCTCACGCACGCACGCATGGGACACAAACGGCACAAGGGCACATCGGTAGATCTGCTATAAGAAGGTAACATCATGCAAGTTTTTTTTATTTGTTACTATTGTTATGTATTTGTATACCAATTTGTTATACATTATTTTGATATGTACTGTAGATATATTTTGTATTCTGTTTATTGTTCAAAATGTGACTGCAATATAACATGCGAGGCTGAGGCACAACACGCATACTTGTGAACTGTGTATTTCTTTTTCAAATGTCATACATTGATTAGACAAATAAAAAGTATTTTGACTCTTAAAGGTCCAGTGATCATCTGTAATTATGTTTAATGACAGCAGGAAATAAATATCATCAAAAAAGTGTAATACTTTCAAAAAATGTGTTATTTCTATTCTTGACAGATGGGGGCAATAGAGAGTCATACTCTTGGTATAATGCATCTGTGACAAATTTGATTTGAATGTGTGATTTCTTAGTGCTCTTACTGTGATTTCTTAGTGTCCTTACCTGTGATTTCTTAGTTTAGTTCTCTTAATAAAATCTACATGTTATAAAACAGATGTAACAGATTCAATATCATATACATAACTATGTGTTCAGATGTGTATAAAAACCTTACATAATAAAGCGTTATGTTTTTTTAAAGCGTTAACGGGTGGGGGAGGGGTGGAGTGAGCGCTTAGTTGCAATTCGCCACCTCACCACTAGATGCCGCAAAAAATTCCACACAATTCCTTTAAAAGATAAAAAAAGATTTTCACTAAATATGTGATTTGTGCCAAATATTACACAGTGAATTTTCCTTGATTTATTCTTCATGTATACGTGACTCGTATTCCACTGAGTTATAACTGATTATTGATGTTATATCATCTGTGACATTGCTTTCATGATTCATGTGTCCTAATGAAGAATAAAACAGATGTTGGGATCTTTATTAAGCTCACACATGTTGAGATAATCCTCATACTTACAGATATTATAAACTGTTTACACCAAACTCAGAGAATCTGTCAGAGCGAGAGAATCCACAGAGATCTGATCTGGTGTATAAATCAGACTAAACTCCAACAGCATGTGTATTTTTAATGTACTCGAACTGAAGCTACTTGAGGGAAAACTGAAAACATACATAACAGTAAAAACTTTGGATCACAGTGATGAACTAAAATAACAGATCTGAAATAACTCAAGCTTTAGAAAAAAGTAACTTGGCTATATTTTGATGCTTATTAAAATGTATTATGACATTTGAGTAAAACAAGACCCAGGAACCATGAAAGGGTCTATGTTACTTTAACCAGGTGTATTAAACAAGTCATTTTAATTTGCATTTGCATTGTTGAATTATTGTCGTATTATTTCCTATCAAAGATTTGAAAGAGCCTTTCAAAAGACACTTTAGATAAGATTCAGGTCTATTAAAATGTATGGGATTTGTTAACAGTGTTATGTGAAAATCCTAAGTGAGATTTTTTTTTCATGTAGCACTAACAATTTATTTATATATTTTAACTATTTAACCACTTTTTTGGTTCTTGTCCAGCTGCTTTGATGCAATGCAAAACGTTTGCATGCGCGTGTGTGCGAAAACCAGTTTTTTTTGTTAATTGCACATTTTAAAATCATTTTTAATAAATGTTTAAATATAAATGATTTTTTTTACAGTTGAATTGAATAAACATTTAAGCTCAATGTCTTATTGTTGCGTCATTGTGTTTTTATTGCTTCACACTGAAACTGGCTCAGTCTCCTGAGAAATCTACACCCTTAAAAACATTGCTATAAATGTGTTTTCTATTTCAGCCGTCCATTCTTGGCTGTTTCACCTTTAAGAAGCCCTTCTGCTGCAGTCTGCGTCTCACATGGCTTTCAGATTTCCACGACCACGTGAGTCATTCTGCATCACTTCTCTGGTCCCACATACTCGCTATCATTTTGACTTATAATAAATTCAGAAAAAACCATTTTCTACATGTGTGACATTCTCAGTTGTGAGATAAAAGCATGTAAATGAAGTTCAATATGATTGTCGTGTAGCTGTTAATCTTTTCTCTGTGAATGAACAGAGATGTTGAGATAATCTCTCAGACTGCTGATGTGACTGAACTGAGAGCTCACGGCACACATGACACGTCTGGATGTGCTACGCTTTGGCTATGCAAATAAATCAATCAATTGTGATGACAGCAACATTGTTTTGGAAAGAGGAAGGGCAGTGATGGGCATCTTTAATCCCTCTTATGATGCTTAGAATATATAAGGACAGATGTGTGTGTTAGTCCTGACCCACCTCGACACACACAGACGCTGAGATATCAGACACAACAGGTGAGTTAACCTGAATTGTGAAATATGTTTGCATGGATCAATATATTTGCTACTGTTTTGTAGGTAAACTTGCATTGCATTACAAAATACAAAACAAAGTAGCACTTTTGAAGGAAAATGTTTTATTACAAGTTTTACTTCGCATTTATCGATAAAGATATTTTCAATTTTGCATGTTGAGTGTTAGAAGCATGTTAATGTGATAAAATACACCTGTAGGAATTGACCAATACAGTACATCGTCCCAAAATCTCCAAAAGGATGAACTTTGTATTGAATGTCTAAAATGTTGTATTTTCATTTGGTTGAATAATTTGTGTTTTAAGTTTTGCTTCTTTTTTAAATACTAAGAGCATGGATGTCATTGATGCATTTACATTTAGTCATTTAGCAGACGCCTTTATCCAATGCGACTTACAGAGAGATTTTTTTTCTCATTATACATTCATATTACATTACATTATACATCTTTATTGATAAAAGGAAAAGTTTGATGTCTAGCAAATTCTGCTTGTTGTGCATTGACCTTCATGTAATGAGATTAATTCAATGGATTGAACAGCAGATCGGAGGGGAGCTATCATTGTGAGGGGATTAAAGCAACATCATTACAGAGTCTAGACACTAATTATTATTATTATTAAACATTATATATTTCATTATTAAACATTTTTAAGAAAGTTTAAATCAGAATAATTTCAGGGTTTGATATGATGATGATGATGATGATGATTCATGACACTTACGCAGCAGGATCATAGGAAGTAGGGCTTGTTTTCTTGTTTAAAATAAACGATTTTTGTTCATTTTAATCAGTTTCTTACACATCATCATAGATATGGAGGTCTCCAAACCCAAAGCAAGCAGCAAGGTTGCCACACGGACCGCAGCGCCCGGCAGTCCCCGCAAGGCTCCGCCTAAATTCAAACAGAGATCCACCCGCCAGTTCAAGAGCAAACCCCCAAAGAAGGGTGTTATTGGGTAAATGACTTTAAAGTTTTTTATTGATGTTCAATAGATTTGCATGTTTTATTTGTGCTCAGGCCATTAGCATCATTTTTCTCAATATATAAACTAACATTATAACAGTCCACACTATGTTGTTATTCTCAGATTTGGTGAAGATATTCCTGGAATGGAGGGTTTGGGAACTGGTACGTACCTCTGAGCTATAATAACTATATATTTATTTATGGGTTTTAAAAGTCTGAATACACTGGAAAACCTGGATTTTGGAAAGAAATGTTTATGATTCAGTTCTATTTCAATACCACTAATCAGATTTTTAACACACTATATATAAAACAGACAGTATAATGAATGAACTTTGACTTGCCCAAATGAATTTATAAAGCAATAGCTTGTTCTTCTGACATATTTTACCCAACCAAGAGTAGAAAAGGTCAGAACATGACAAACATTAAGAAATGTTTTTTGCTGTTTGACCTTCGAACCTCACAGTATTTCTCTCTGAGACGTTGAGATGTTTTATATCGGTTTTTCTTTACAGACTTTAACGTGATTTGTCCTTGGGAGGCTTACAGTCACCTGGAGTTACATGAGCTCGCCAAGTATGGCATCATATGAGGTCACTTCCTGTTTCTATGCTCCCAACACAAATCATCAGCAGCCAATGAGTGATCACAATAATCCACATGTCTTTTAAATTATTCATGACAAGCTAGAATGGTAACACTTTTATATTAAACATTTGCATACAAGCATTGATACATAATTGACTTTTGCTAATGTCACATTTATTTGATGCTTTTCTACTCGACATCTTTAAAACAATATGATTGTTATTCAGGCAAACAGGCACTGTTTATTATTATTACGTTTAATATTAAGTTGTGTAAATGTGTTTGTCTGCTTTGGGGTCTGCGTGTGGAGCGAGACCCGGGAGCTGCTCTCTGTGAGAGTTCGGCCCGGTTTATTGGCTTTCTGACTCGATCCCCAACAGCACAGAAAGTGTTGAATGTAAAATAAAGTTTTTAATACATTTCAGTTGTGTGTCTGTATTGCTCGACCTACAGGGAAGTGCTTTACGTATATTCATTTTGTTGTATTTATGTGGCTTAAAGGAATCGTTCCCAAAAATTAACTTTCCTCCATCATTTTCTCTTCTTGTGTCATTTCAAACCTGTATGAGTTTCTTCTGCAAAACAAAAATCGTTGATAACCAAATGTCATTGACCTCCATTGTATGAACACAAAAACATCTTCTTTTGTGTTGCACACATACAGGTTTTGAATGAGGGGAAATAATTAATATCTGAATTATTATCTCTTTAAGTCATCAAATAGTTATTGTATGAATGCATGAGTTCTTTGAATGTACTTGGCAAACGCTTTCACCCGAATCGACTAATGAGAAAGCATTTAACATTTTGTTTGACATATTTCCTGTATCCTTGTAACACGTGCTATTTTACCCTCCTATCTTAAAATTGCTAGACTGCCAAGTTTATCATCAGATGTCAAACACATCTGGAGATGCATAAAGTCCAGGCTGGTGCAGAATAACCCTGGCACAACATTGAAAACAGTTATTATGAGTCCATGTAATGCCGTGCTCTGCTCCGCTGGATCTTCAGCAGCAGACGTGCTGTTATAAACAGAGTTAATATCTGCACTCCCAGCAGAATTACGACTACTGTGCCGATGGCTCCACTGTGTTGCTCTATCCAGCGGGACATGCCGCCCAAACAGCCGCCCAGGAAGACAACGCTCTGGGCCGAGAACTCGTCCAGCCGCTGGGCGCCGACACCACACTGAGAGTTCCACACCGTGCCGTTCTCCAGGGGATCTACACAACAGGAGGGGGGCACGCCGCAGGCCTGGATCCCCGAAGCGGAACAGTTAAAGTACCTGTGCCAGAGAAAGAGTCGAATTTAAAAACCTAAAGGGGTTTGTTATTTATTTAAAAAATAAACACGCCATAAAATGACCAAGTATAATGAAAGAAACAAATTCTAGAAGAAGTGAGAATAAGAAAACCAAGAAAGACAAAACCATGAGCTCAGAACTCACTGGAATGGTTGGACGTTTCTCTGTTACAAATTAAGTTATATAATCTGTGTACTTAATGCAAACTTTAGACTACCGTAGCCTTGGAAACTCATAAAATGAGTAATGATGTCAGCCCCTTTCCCGATTTCCACTTATTTTGTTTGGGCACTCACACATTGATTTCCCAGTCTCTGTACGTGTCTGCCCCGCAACACTGCAGGCCCGTCTGGATCTCATCAGCAATGAACCTCAGGTCCAGGTCGTCCTGGTACCGTGCCATAGCGGTCAGCATCCCTGAGCGCAGGTAATCCACGATCCGGCCCTGCAGGCTGTACGCCACGATCCCGGCCAACATCTGCACCACCACCAGAAGCAGCAGAGCCCCCGAGAAGGTGCGAAGGAGACAGCGGTTTTCCCGTAGAGCACCTACGCATCCCGTAAGACTCAGCAGAGTTAGGAGAAAACCGAGGAATGAGAAGAGGAGCATGGGGTCCGTCCCAATACTGCCGATCTTCTCTTGAGCAAAAGATTCTTTATGGACCAGACCCCAGAGTCCCACGACGAGAGTCACTATACCCAGGACGGTGAAGAGAAGGTTGCTGGTGATGAGGAGGTACTTTAAAATGTAGTCGCTCCAGCTGGATGGACCGGATGCTTGTGAACTGGTGCCAGTCCATGCTCTGGTTAGACCTTGATGGTTAGATGAACTCGAGCTGCTTTGACTTCCAGAGCTGTCATCAGTTGTCACATAAGGGGCGTGCGAGGACCTCTCTATATCTCCCTTGTGACAAAATAAAATAAAGTTTTTGAAATCATTTTTTAGTGATTTGCTATTTTCTGCACGAAATCATCCTATATAATATAAAGATCATTCTGTGAAAACGAGATATTTAGCAAGCACAATTTTAGCCACTTTTGTGGTCAACTGTGGCAGGTGCGCGATCTGCGCCTGCGCAATACATGAACCTCACCAAACCACCTGTGAGCTACTCTTGTGTTGAGCTATGTGTATTTAAATGATGCATTTTTACTTATTATTAACATTATTGTCGGAAATATACTTTTCACATCTTTTTTTAATGGGAGGTGTACGTCTGGTTATTGAACAGCATACGCAGGACGTCATGACAGACAAAACGCGAACAACGCTTCAAACCATGCAGGAGGCGCGTGCACAGCGCACCACGATAGAGGTGCGTTTACGCTTTACTTGCATACACCACCAAAGCTTTTTATGTTAGTTCATAGTCAGAAAGCTAATAAATTTGATAACATCTTAAAGAAAACAATCTTATAAGGTTGTGTGTCATGCGGCTGTTCACCGGCGTTTGACATCAAATTACCGCGAGAGCGATATGATCGGTTTACGTTTGTAGTCTAGTCTGCAATTATTAAATGTAATTTAATAAAACCAGTTTATCTTATGTAATACCACGACAACTGTTTGTTGCGTTGTCCGCTGATTCCGCATTTAGCATCCGATTCACAACAAACGACTCGATCAGTTCTTTTAATGAATCACACGTATCGGTTAGATTCAGTTTCATGAATTCTTGAACTGAATGACCTCAAAAAGTCCTTACATGACATTGTATAGTAATATAATGAAACATATTGCACTTACTAAAGTAAAACCATGGTTCATTTTCCTTAAGGGAATTTGGGAGCACGTAGTGATATTTGAAATAAAATATTAACCTATACCAGACCAGTTATACCGGAAATTTTATGTTGCCAATAAAGGCGACCGATAGTTTTTTTTAATGGTCGATGTCGATACGATACGATAGTCTATTAAGAATGAACTGTGGTCGATTGGCTGATAAATGCAATTAAATGAGTAAATGACATACAGAAAACTAAATGAACAATTATTGTGTATAACATGTTTACATAGTGAACACATGAAGAGATCCACACATGACGTTATATTAATAGCTAAACATGGCTTAATATGAATTAAATATAGCACTTTAAACATATTGATACTTACCATACAATTTTTGTGTCTAATCCACCTTACACAACCCATTTTACTGTGGTCACATTACATTACTAAGTGTCAGAAATGCATGCTTTACATCTTACTGCCATTGTAATGAATAAAATGTGCTGTATGGCGGCTGTGGCTATAAGGAACTGCTTCCAGTTCCTTTCAGCATTTCTTTGACAACAATATCTGTGTGGCAGCAAATATGCACAGTGTATTCGAGCACGCTTTAGTACGAAATACCTCGGTAAACCTTACCTTTGGAATGAGAGGTCTGTTTTCTCCTTTCTCTGAGCTGTTTCTTCGCTCCCAGAAAAAGAGAAATCTCCTAAAAGATGGAAATCGCCCCATGCCTCCCAAATACTGGGAGAAGACTCCTTACATCCTCCAGGCTTCTCAAGGAGGGATGGTGGTAGATGCTGAGTGAGAGTATGGCATTCCAGCATCATGTGAGAGTCACAGGTCTGAGGATTACAGGGTCAGGGTTTAAACTGCTGGCCTGAAGGCTGAATCACACAGCAAACAAGTATCGCTCACATGCAGAACACGGATAACATGTTAACTGCTCTACTGTGATGTTAGTCAGAAATTAATCCTAGAAATATGCTCTTTATTATGAAAAACACATTCATATGCAGTGGCAGTTTGTGAAAGTGGACATTGTCCAAAAGAATCATGTTGTATTTTCATGGAATATTACAAAATAAATGAATAGTTGAAGTCATTTATTTAATCATTGGTTTATTGCCAATTTATAGCTTTCCTGTAGCTCAGTGGTTAGAGCATGTTGCAGGATTGAATATGGCATAAATGTAATAAAGGTTTAGTTTTATTCTTTGAAACTGGACTTTTCCTGCTCCAATGTGAAAAGTTCTCTGTTAACCAGAGCTTCAATGCAGAACAGAAGGTATTTTAGGAATGAACGGAGCAGATTTTTCCTCTCGTAACTCCATCAATGGCCAAATCCTCTCACCACCTGACTCCAAAAATATTGTTGAAATGCTTGAGAATTAAAACCTTAACCATAATTATTGAACCAATAACATATTAGGAACAGCATGGCAAGTCAATAAAAGCACTCAGTGCCCTAGCAACCACATGGGACGTCTCTGGCAACCACACACATGCTGTAGTGTACATCATGGTGGCGACTTTTGCACCACTCGTTGTTTCTTTAAAAAATGCAATAAACGTAATTACAATGCAAGTCAACTAGTAGATAAATGCTTAATGAGGCTACCAAGAGATTATTTTTTCATAAAATATAGGCTAATATTAAAAGAATGGAGTAAAATATATATTTTTAGTACACTCACTGTATTTTTACTTTTTGGTACAAATTGATACTTGCTCATACAGAGTAACTGTTATTCCTTTGTTTTGTGGAATTTTTCGGGAAAGTTTTTTCCATTTTTATGTTGATAAATGAGATCCACCTGTTAAAACTGGCGATGGTGTAAACTGTGTGCCAGATCTGTACACGTGAACTGAGATTCTATGGTGTAGACTTATTTAAACGTATGCCTGGGGTAAAATTGTATACTTTTAGATAATAAATAAGTTGCTTTATATGTGAAATTGAAGATATCTTTGCAGACAGACTTACCTTCTCAACAACGGCTTGTTTTTGCATCATGGTGAGGACTTTTCAATTGACTTCTGCTGTTTTTATACTGAGCTAATGATACTATCTGCCCCCCAAAACACACGCTGCTATAGTTTTACATCAGTATATTTATTTACTGTTTCCTCATTTCACTTTCTTGACACAATGAAGTTGACAACAGGTTTTATTATTCTTGAGGGTTCCTACAATGCGGCTATATGGATTTCTTTCTTAAGTTTTCAGAAGGGGTCGCTTTCTGGCATAAGAAGTCATTTCTCAAAATTGTATTGTTTGCTGCTTGCCACGAATGTATTTTGAGCACAATTTTTTCTACACACATTCATTTCTGTACATTTAAGATTGAAAAGAGGTGTTATTCTTCACATGTCCATCTAGATGTAAAACAGATCCAAATTTATCAATTGATAACAATTTCAGTATTTGTGCTATGGTCAGAATGCCAACATTTTTTGAGGTGGCAACATCATTTTTTATAATTCAATCGTTCAACATCGCTGCATGAAACAAGCAGAATGGCACAAGTGACGATTTGAAAGCGAGACAAAATCGGAAAACAAAGCTTTTTTTCTGGCGCCCGTGGCTCAACGTGATGTCATTCTTTCCACAGGTCCACGCTGGCCAGGCCTGTGCTTTGGATCAGATCTTATGCCTGAAGCTACTTGAATAATCAGACACCCAGTGCTTGGATTCAGGATCCGGATCAGGGTTAAAGGTAAAATATTACCCTTGGCATTGTCTGTTTTTACTGTAATCCTTCTACTTGCCCAGTGTTCTGTACTTGCTGGACAAAACATTTGACATGAAAAGGAACAGCAGGTTGTCTCTTAATAGAAAGATTTTCTGGATGCTTCTGAAAAACTGCAAACAAGTTTATAAGGAGTCTATGAAATGGAATAAACAAATGTTTCGCTTCCTTCCTAATCCCATCTGTACTTCCTCTACGGCTTTGCTGTCGGACGTTTTGACCTTCTGCATGTGCGTCTGATGCCTCTGGATAGGTTGAGACCTCTGGGAGAAATGTATAACCCAAATGTCTACAAGGTTTCGTGAGTGTGTAAGGTTTGTGAATCTCAGGAAAACATGTTCATGTCTACACTGTAATTAAAAAAAAATTATTAAATACATAGAATTTTTATGTAATTTTTTAAAAATATGGTCAATAAATGTAAAGATTACAGAAAAATTACTCAAATTTACTTATTTTACAGTTTATTTCTGGTGCCCCAGCTGCCAGAAAATGTAAATGTAATGTAAATTTTATATCCTGTAATTTTACAGGAAAAATTTATTTTACGGTATATTTCTGCTAGAAATCTGTTTTTGTTCAGATCTTTTTTACAGTGTGGTTTGGGTAATATTTGACTTTTATCTGTGTAAAGTAAAGTATGTAAAAATATGATTCATTTTCATAAGGGCTTTTTATTAAAAAACGAGTGAACACATACACGTTTCTGAAAATGTGCATACAGGAATTAATAAGACGAACTGACATTTTAATTTTATACCAAATATCCCATTCATACATTTTTGATTCCAGTATTGGAATTGATTTTTGATTCCCAAAAAATCTAAATATTTTTTATTTGTGATTCATGTCACCCTAAAATCAAATAAACAAAACGACTTTACATAAATATGAAATAAAAAAATATAATCAAATTGCATTTTATTTACAGTATTATAGATTTTATAATTTTTTAATTTGCAGTTTTACTCTTACTAATTTGCTCTCTTCAATTGATATTCATGTGTAATCCAACTTCACATTGTGTAAACATGTTTTTTTTGTCTCATTGATGTTGAAGTTTTGTGTTTCTGAGATCAGACAGCTGTTTTCCAAAACTCAAACCCTCTGAAGGTTCTTAGTCTCTCTTGCCGTTCCATACTGCCGGATTCTGATTGGTTTAACAGTTTCTGTTTGTTTATTAAAGATCCCTTTTCAACACGTGTGGAAATATACCTCTGCTTCTCCTACATTGCAAAAATATGACCCTGGAAAAGCTCAGGAGGGGTTTATGAGCCTCTTTGGTTTAGTTTCACCTCGAGTCATTTCATTTAACTTGAAAAGAAAGTCTTTTTGCATTTAATGGACTTCGTTTTTCTTAGGTTCTAAAGCGAAATGTGTTTATTTTAGTGTACTGAAGCGGATAAGTAAAGATTTCTATGGATTTGTTGTGATCCTTTTAAAACAAGAGCGATGCATATATTATGAGTTTAATATGTAGTGTTTGCAGATGCACAAATCTTGTGAAACCTGGAAAATAATCACATAATTTTGTGTAAAGCACATACTGTATGTTTCAAAACGTGTGGTGGTGTTTCATTAAAGATTATTATGACATTTATTATAAACATTTGTGCTTAAGTTGTCTATATATAATACAAATGGTTTGTAAGCTAACCCTAGTGTTTTATTTTATGGGCCTAAAGTTAAAAATCCTGTTTGGCCGAATTCAAATAACAAACCTTGGAGGTCCTGTGGCGATGTAATAAAACCGTAGCTGCAGTAAAATATCACCATGTTTGATTGATTCTTGGTACATGCTCTGTTTTTTGTGTTTTGTATTGTAGTATGTGGTTTTCTTTTTTGTCATGCTGCGTTTTTACCGAAATAGAAGCAAAGCCAAGCCGTTGTTTGTTTCAAATGCTGAATTACGTAATACTTTCATGACTTTGGGGAATTGTCTTGGCCGGTGAAGTCTCTGCACTCTTTGAGAACATGCAGTTTATGTAATAAAAGATTAAAAGTTCAATGAAAAACATTCACAACGGCCCATGAAATACAACCCTTCATCATCTATTTTAGCCTCTTGACTGAAAACGGTTTGGTTAGATCACACCATCTCTCTAACAATAAGGTCAAGATTGTTTTGGGAATAAATGCAGTCGCTTCTAATAAAACTAATGCTTTTGTAAATCCATATGGAGATTTTCATTTGTTTTGTGCTAACTATGACAATTTTCTGGTCTGTAAATATATATCTTCAGTTCTTTTTTTGTATGTTTATGAAGTTTATCCATATTTACAAAAATAAAAGCACATCCCTCCGCATGGTTTGAGAACCCAGACGGTTACGAGTGAAAAAAAAAACTCCCGTCAATATTAGAAGAAATAATAGTCCCAATGGTGGGATTGAACTTTTTGTCAAATCCTTGAAAATGAAATGCACATGTCTTACACACTTTTCTCTTATGATTGTAATATTTCATTCTTCTCTTTTACAGGTTTTTTCCAATACAGAACGTCGGAGCTTCAGGTCCTGCCGTACCATCTCGGTTAGATGCAGATGTTGAGCAGAACATTACAGGGTGGAGCAGGAATGCTTCGACATGAAACGCTTGTCGGCTGGAGCTGATCCCGGGGCCTGGAAATGACGCGGCCGGAGTGATAAGTGCTTGTTTTCTCTGTGACAGGAGTCTGGGGAGAGAGGGAGGTGATCTGCATGTGTTTGGCCAGAACACAGCGCCGTTTAAATTGATCTGCTTAGTTATAAATGGAAGCAAATTGATCTTGTAAAAACACAGTCATATATTTTTAACAGAAAAGCCATGAAACTTGATATTGTGGCAGAGACTCTTGCCAAGGAAATCTACTCGGTCTAAAAGACTCTTGTAGTTTAGTGTTTTATTTCCTTATAATTATGCAAAAAGGCAAAAAGAAAAGTGAAATTGGAATATAAATGTGAATCCGTGTCGTTCTCCGTGTTTAACTGTCTGTGATGAGGGGGTGGGAACAGAATGAGGGAAGGCTTTTGGATCGTGCATACTGATATAAGACAGTAACGTTCCTTCACTTAATCCAAAAAAAGGGAATATTTCACGCAACTGACCACAGGAACGGACTCCTATCACAGCAACACAGGTATTTACTTTGGTCTACAACTCATATTTTCTGACACGCGCATTTACTTTTCCACTGAGATCTTGTTTGGAGAGTTGTTGCATTTGACCCGCGTGGTCAACGCTTCTGTGTTAAACGGCTCACGATCTGTTTAGCAGAAATGTCAGGAGAGTTCAACATCAGGGTTGTTTAACTGATTCCAGCGTGTCTTTAGAGAAATGTGTGGAGCATATGCCGCAGTTTATTATGTCTTATAAAAGCCAGAGAGGAAGATCAGACTGAGGATCTGAACTGAACCTGATGATTGTTGTTTTGTTGAGGAAGATGATGATGAGGAGGATGAAGAGCATTTTAAACCTGCTGTCCCTGATGTGTGTGTGCACCGCTCAGCAGAAATGGACCAAGGACACATCCGTGTGGGACCAAAGAGGTAAAAACGCTATTACACTCATCTTTTCCATCAGAAATGAATGTTTTTTAACAATCGCACCTTATGTTCAAAGAAGAACACACTTCTAAAATCATATAAAGTATAAGGTTCTTGTGTTGCCTGCATGTTATATGATTGGGAAAGTTTGGGCTGGTTTTGCAGAGTTAAATTCTGGGTTCTTCAAATACTCGGAAGCAAAAGGTTCCTCACAGTGATGCCACAGAAGAACCTTTTTGCTTCCCCAAGTTATAATCTAAAGAACCTTTTATGGATCCATTCTGCCAAAAATGGTTTTTGTATGGCATCAAGCACCTTTATTTTTAGGAGTGGAGTACCGTATGCCATTTTGGTTCTAATTGGAACCTTTATGACATGTAAAGAAATCTTCGCTGATTTAAAAATAATATGACAATTAAATTACAATGTAGAAATATCTTCAAACAGAGAACTTTAACAAACTTTAACAAACTCACATAAAACAACAAAACAAACAATCCATGACCTTGCACTGAATTCACTTTTTCTATTAAATATTTTATATGAAGTAATTACATTTGAGTTGTTGACAAATAAGGTTGTGAATGCAAAAATATTAATAATATAAAAGAATATATTATTAACAGTTTGTTTTATACGTTTTTGTTATGGTACACAAAAAAATAATTGCTGGAATTATGCACCGTTTGCCAGTAACTTACTGTAGATTTAAATGTATCTAATTTATTGGCAACGGTTTGTTTAAAGAAAAATAAACAAGTCTTTATCTTTACAGAAAAAAACTATAAAATAACATCATCATGCAAAGCATTATGGGAACCAAAAATCTTCATCAACCTTTTTCTGGGGTTTTTCTGATTCTCAGAATGCGTTGCATGAGACTGTTATTTTATAGCTTTATTCCATAAAGATAAAGACTTTTATCTTTAAGAGCGGGCACATTGGCTTATGTAAAATCCTAAGCAAAAGAATTTATAATTTGGCTAAGAGAGTATCAGGATCAGATGACCGAAAGTTACTAAAATAACATATAAATAGAAATCTGATTAATCTGAAGTGTGTTCCCTTGTTACAGACAAATCAAATGGCAAGAGTTGCTCAAATCTGACCCAAGTACTGGACAACTGGAAATATGCCATCATGTACCAGGTGAAGGATATGCTGGTCAACAATCATGCGTCTGTTTTACCCGAATACGTCAGGTGAGTCGTGTCATTTGTTTAGTTTTTGGGAGCTGGTGTGTCACTCGAGCGGTCTCCATCTGGCCCTGTCTTTCACTATATGAGCACACGGGAAAATTAGGATCACATGGAAAAAAGGAAATGATTATTGATCCAAAAAATGCTTTGATTCAAACAGATCGGTTAATCCGCACAATATGCAGTCCTCAAAATAACGGAAATCTGATCATACGCCTAAAATCTGTGTAGCAGCTTTACGGATTATTGCTCACGATAAATGTGCTGTGCAGTCATTAGTCATTTGTTTTGAAATGAATACTGATTCTCATTTATTACCTGACTCAGAATCAAATGTATAACCCGACTCGGCATCAAATTCAGCTCATCTAATCCAGATGCATCTTAAAATAACTCATACAGCATGAAGGGTTGACTTTAGTAAACAGCATTCAGTCATCATTTAGTCATGTGCTTCACTTTTTTCAGTTCAGAAGATATTTTGAGAAATGGTTTTGTGGTTATGCATTGGAAGTCAATGGGGTTATCAACGTTCTTCCATACGCAGGATCCAGGGCCTCTCTGATGCGGTGGGGGATCTCTATAAGCAGTTTGACGCCCTTAAGGAGAATTTGGGAAAGTTAACCACTAAGTTTGACAGCGTGGAAAGCTTTGTGGACGATCTCCAGACAGGAAGATTTCCCAAGCCAAAGCTCTGGACACCTCCGAGACTGCCTGTCAACAAAGAGCCACATCACTTACCCCTGAAAAACCCAGCACAGGTCACAGGCAAAGCATTATGGGCTCAAAGACTGAGAGCCAGACGAGGACCTGGCACTTAACAGACTGAACACATCCTACAGCTGATCAGTTTATTTCATATAGAGACATACAGTAATAATAATAATGCTTTTCTAATGGTAACCTGCTTCAAACTAAACCCGTCAGGTATTGTTATTCGACAAATTCTGGTATTTACAAACGTCTCTGTTGACTGTTGGGCACATATTGCGAAGGACCAATGAGTTATTTGTATAGTTTGATGGATTTCATATATTAATGTATTCAAAATAAAATTACAAGATTGACAAGAGAAACAGAAATAAGAGTGTACATAAGATCACATCATAAATGTAGACAATAGTTCATTATGTAAGTGCATAATTATGTGATCATATGCAGGACAGATGAACAAATATTGAAGGTACAATATTATTACTAATATATATAACTGTAGACGGAGCTATGGCTCATATCTGCGCTGTTGGGTCATGGCGACCCAGGTTCGAGTCCGGCCCGGGTCATGTCCCGATTCAGTCTCTTATCCTCATGCTCCTGTCTCCACTGTTTTATATATAAAGGCCAAAAATATAATTATAAAAAACATTTTCAACTGTAGACTTGGCAGTCCTGTAAGTGAAAATGCTATATTTTGCTATATTGCAAACACATATGAATGTGTGTATATATATTAACATGTTTATTAAATTACTAAAAGTAATAAGTATATTACATCAACAGCTGACTGCAATGAATTTTGTTGCGTGTTTATATCACATTTCTAAACTATTGTCCTCTACTGGACAAACACTGTAAGACATCTACATAAATCTCTCATAACCATTAAAGCAGATGAATAAAGGAATTATCTGTTTTTTTAACCTGATTATTCTCATTTATGTGTGTTTTATAATAAAATGTAGGATAATTTTTGAATGAAAATATGATTTGTGCAAAATCCATCAAAAACTATTTTTAACTTCTAGCTCTGACAATTTGTTTAAAAAAATTTTTTTTAGGTTGTTTGCTGATCAAGTTTCTTTTCCCACAAAAGAGGATAAAATCGTTACTACTACTTTTGTAAAATATATATATATATATTTGGGATCATGTGCAAGAAAAGAACCTGCTCGTTTTGAAGAGAGTTTTAAAGTTATTACAGTCGAGGCTTTAATTTACAGTTAATTATTTGTAAGTGATCATGGCTTGAAACCAATATGGTTTTATTTTCCTTTGCACTGGCAGTCAATGCAAAGTGTTTCGTATAATTAAACATATTTGTTAATGGGTGAAATGAAACGTACTCTAATTTTGTACGAAGAAAGCGCACCTTTATTTTGAAATGCCCACAGCAGGAGGTGACGTGTCAGGAATCTGCTGTAATTGCAGATATGTGCACGTCGCTTACAGTAAAGGTTAGTTCGGTCGCTTCTGAATATCTTTTCATTTTTGTTTTATGTGTTTGTTTAACTTAAGTAAAACCTTTACAAATAATACATTTATTACGTGCATGCGTCTGCTTTACAAATAAAGTTAAACAAATAAACTGTTATTGTTTAGACTCGTGAATTCTTGTGTTTACGTTACGCACAGTGTAAATGTGTGAATGCTTTTCTGACGGCAACTTTGCGTTTCTAACATTTGTGCAAAAAATATCTTGCATTAACAGTATGTTGTAAGTATTACAGTGGATATATTGTACATCTGAACAACCACTTGAATTCAATACATGGTACTTCGACAAACCCTAAGGACGGAAAAATGTTTAAGTTAATATTAAATAGGAGATTGAGCATCATGTTTTGTCACTGTTTAATGTTTAATCCTTTGCCCTAACATTTGTTGATATAGTGACTGTATTGTTTCTCTGGTTGATTGACACCAGCAACAGAGGTCACATCATAGATACTTAAAACCTTTTGACAGGCCTTTTAGATCAACATTTCTTTCTTACAATTTAAAGAAAATAAAGTCAAACACTTTTATAACGACCCACTGGAACCATACACACAAGAAATGCTCTGTTTGAATTACTAACATTGAAACGATATACCTGAAATAAAACTTTTCCATTACTTTGTAAAACAATAAGGGATGTGGGTCAAAGTTTATTAAGGATGCAAGTATTATATTGAAGTCTTCTGAAAAATAATCATTCAGCTGACAATACCTAATCCAGAACAATCTACGCTAAAGTGTTTGCTGCTTAAAGACACGATTGTAGCTTATGAATCACCCTGGAGGTTTACCAGCCTTTAACCACTTTTCATTGGACGGGTATCAAGCCAAAATCCAGGTATATGGCAATATAACATTACACAGTAGTATATTACAAGGATATGTAATAAAATGCAACTTGTATTGTTTTAATTTCATTAGCAATGGAAGACGACATACAGGAAGAAGTTCTTTCACAGTTTAAAGATAAGCGACTGGGTGGCTGGCAAATCTTGCAGATGGCGGCGGGGACGGGTTTGGCGGTGTATGCCGTCTGGGCTGGAGTCTTGATGCCTGGCTTTCGCAGGGTGCCACTAAAATTACAGGTAACGTTTAAGTAGAATGTATGCTGTATATATTTGATTGAATCAACTGATGCTGTGCTCTATAGGTACCCTATATGCCGGCTAGCAGATCTCAAGTATGTAACGTTATGACTCTGATGAAGGGCAGGTCTGGAGGCATCGCTGACCTGGGGTCAGGTGATGGCAGGATTGTAAGTGATCATCTTCAATTTTAGTCTTGTGCAATGTATGATGCCTTATAGTTTTTATAGAGTAAAGCATATGTGTTTGTTTTAAATGCGTGCAGGTATTAGAGGCGTGCCGTCAGGGCTTCTCTCCAGCAGTGGGGTATGAGCTCAACCCCTGGCTTGTTCGCCTTGCGTTTTTTCATGCTTGGAGAGCTGGATATCATAGAAGCGTTTCATATCGACGAGAAGACCTGTGGAAGGTGGTGTGATATCTACACTAAAAATATGATACGCAAACTCATTATATATGCTATAATAAAACTGTACTCAAATACATGATAATAATTATGCGTGAACGACGTGTGCATCTTTCTAGGTCGATCTCTCAACTTATAAGAACATCACAGTATTTCTGGCTCCTAGTGTGGTGAGTACCACAGTAATCCTTGAAAAATAATAAGTGTAAATGCAATGATATTTGACTAATATCTGTATACATTTGAATGTTAAGATCCTGGATCTTATTAATGAGAAAAGATTGTTGATTATAAAGCCTCATTGACGTTGTGCCGTGTGTTTCTCAGCTAAGCCTTTTACAAAAGAAGTTACTGTCCGAGCTTCCTGAAGATGCCTTGATTGTGGCGGGTCGTTTCCCGTTTCCTGATTGGACGGCGTGTAAGGTAGAGGGAGAGGGTGTGGACAGAGCGTGGGCCTATCACATTCGAGAACTGAGACAACTGAGATCTGACCAAAGCAGCTAAACATTTTATAATCAGATTTCTGATTTTAGCTTGATTTTATATCGTGTCATCGTTTGCACAAAATGTTTTTAAAGAAGATTTATCTGATAATATACAATTATATCTAAATGTAACTTTTATTTACTCTTCCTTAAAGTTACATAACACTGAACTTGACACAAAGTTGGTGTCTGCGTGAGTTCCTTAAAGTGTTTAAGCCTGTGGATAACTTCCTGTTTCTGTGTGACCTATATCATGTTTTGTGTATGTATTTGACTATCTTAAGTATTTATCTTTTACAGACAAAAGAAATAAATCATATTTATTGTGAGTCAGTTTTATTTCGCACTTTTCTGAATGTTTTAACCGCTCAGTTTGCGCTCTTACTCAACATGTTTTTGATAGATAGGTTGCATAAGGTGAAACCGTTGAGTAAACCACATAAAACAGCTAGATGAGAAACACAATCTCTTCCCATCCATCTTCAGAAATGATCTACCTGCAAAGATCTACCACAGTAATAAACAGAAGTACCACAATGTAGCTTGGCATTATTGTTTCCAGCTCGAACGCATCAAGGAAGTTTTAAAGTGTGAATTCCAGGCATACAAAATTCAATTAATTTTAAGTTTCACATCTTTCTTTAGTGTGAAACATTTGAGCTTAGCATATACATTTAATTGGCAAGTGCAATCTCCATAAATTGTACTATGTATTAAATTGTACTATATAAATGTTTAAAATGTCAACATTTATTTGCAACAACATTATGTGCCATGTAAATACTGTAGTATAAGTTTTGGTCATTTTAAATTTACATCATTTATTCATTTAGCTGGTGCTTTTATTTAACATTCAACTAATGACCATTAGATATCTTCACTGTACCCTGTTAATACTACCTGTAATCCTAATAATGTGCCCAAATACAATTGTAATTTCTAATGAATAATTAATAATTGTGTCATGAATATATAAAGCAACAGTGTCTCAAATACCATCATGATGAATGGTACAGTATGCACACTTCGAATGAGGTAATACCTGCATCCTAAATGAACACATACTGCAACCAAAATATGTCTTGTTGTGGCCGGTTTCATCCGGCCCGAGATAAAGATTTCATTTCCGGTAGTGTAATAGGTCGGGTACATTGTGGGACAAATGTTACTACTAACTAGCTACCTGTAACTGTTACTGTAAGACGGAGACCAGAGCTCCTCTAGGGGGCGCTTGACGGCTCACGGAGCCGAATTCATCATTAAGTTACGTTCAAATCTCTCTAGCTTTTTTGCCTCGTTCGACAAATTTGTACACAAATAAATCATTTTAATTCATTGTGCATCAGTATTGCTAGCTGGTATGTGAATAAAAATCCGAAAAGTAAAAGTGATTAATATTTTAATTGAAAACACTCGGCGTGAAGCAATGACTAACTTAGCACGTGTCAATACGATTGTAATATTTACATCGGACTAATAAATAAGAACAAAATTACAGCACATTATAAAAAAGTAAAGAAAGACTTTAATTCTGTTACAAAATGTCTTTTAAAACCTGAATGTTTTTACATGCTTTTTCTTTAAAGTTGGGGCAAAAACGTTCCATGCAATTTTTTATTTAATTATATTTGATTGTATATTATGTTTTTAATGATAATGAAAAGTAAAAACCTCAAAGCAATACGATGCAGCTGTTTAAAAACGTTTAGGGGTAAAATATACCACCGATATGCTTTGTATGGTTCTCCTTAAAACGTACCCATTAAGCCACGCCCACTCAAGTACACACCACGTCACGCCATCCGCCTTCCACTTACTTTTTTAATTTCTCTGTGTGAAACGTCACTTCCGGCAGTTTAATGAGCAGAAGAGAGGAAACTGAAAAAGGCCTGTGCGATCCTACCAATCCAAGGAGTGGCTTTACCAGCCTTCTCAGGGCTGAAATTAAGACACCGAGTCCCGCGTTACGGTACCACCTCCTGAGATTTACACACAACAGAGTCCCGACATATTTTTACGACCGGTGTTGTGTCCGTCCTTCATTTTTAACGCAGTAATTTCACGCGGTTTCTCTCCGGCTATCCGGACAGCCCGAGTCTCGCCCCCTCCTCAGCTCGCGCTAGGATCAACAATAATAACAAGTGTCCGGGAGCCCGTCCCGGGCGTGTGCGGGACAGCGATGCGGGGTTTCGGGGCATCCAGGAGATGAGAAATGCAGGCCCCTGGGGAAGCATGAGTGAGCAGAACCACACCAAACTGATATTGTAGCCGCATACGAGATCAGAGCCCGGGCATGGTGAGTGAACAGTCTTGCATTTATGTCCAATTTTGATTTACAACGTATCATGTGCTTTATGTAACGGCTGTTAAAGCGAAACTGCATGTACTTTTTTGTGTTCACGTCAAGGCCCAAGTTGTTTGCATTGCGTTTGAAGCGCCAGTGCTTCTGTATTTATTCCAAAATGACGATATTCCTTTACGTAATAGATCTAGATTTTTAAATATCTATACCGTAGCACAGATACCTAGGTAAGTGCATGTGCGGTGTCTTCTGACAGTACATATTTCAGATGTGAAAGCACATCAAATGCGCGAGCTTTTTAATCCGTGACATGTTAAATAAAGCACCGAATTATGGAGCGAGTCAGAGAAGCATCTGCATGTGTGTGTAACGGTGACGATCTGAATAGTAATGAGGAAATCATGGACATTATTCTCGTGACGCCATCGCGAATGTACTGAAGTTATGTGCCGTGAAGCAACACGAGACATGTCATGACTCATACAAAGAATTCAGAACCTTGAGCATCATAATCAGCCCACTTCCTGTATTCATCTTCCTCTTTCTTCTTCTATTTGAGCATACTTTCACACTTGCATGTGAAAAAGTATTTCGAGTGTGAGAGTGTCCTGCTCATTTGTCCTTTTACCATTATTTATATTTTTCTGTCTGATAACATGTGGTCTGTAAACACAGATCTGTTCAAGTTGTGTTGCTGGTATGCAAACTGTTGGTAATTCATTTTGAAATTGCCTTAATATAAACATAAAATACAGACACCAGGCAGGTGGAAAGAATATTATTTTAATAAATGCATTAGCGTTATCTAGTTGTGGTCTGTATCAGCTTCACAACAGAAGTGGGAAGTAGAATTTTATGTTGAACTACTTGCAGTCTTCATGTTTGTAAATTGTTTTTAAGTTAACGAAAATTCATGTTTTACATTCTTTCTGTGAAAAGAAAGCATCTTTACAACTGACCTACTCTTATGTCTCTGCCATCTGCGTCACGTTAAAGCGTTGACCATACGTAACTTTTAGAAAAGCATGCACATGCACGATTGCATTAAAAGTTCAGATCAAAATGTCTTCACTTTATGTGACACCATCATTTTTGTCTTGTCATCTTTTTCTTACGCCCTTCGCAATCTCTTTTTCTTTCTTTCTGTGTTCAAGGCGTCCGAAGACACCTCCTTGCGAGCCCTGGAAAGTCTTATGACAGAGTTTTTTCACAGCTGCACCACCAATGACCGCAAGAGAGAGATCGGTGAGTATCCGTCTGATACCGACTTCATACATTTACACTCAAATCTGCAGAGTCATCATTTGTCCCATTACATTTTGAGTAGGCCATCACCAGTCATTTCTGTAAAGAAACCATTTTACAAGGAATGTTTATTTATTTTAAATAAATTTTATTGAAACCATGCAGAGGAAAAGATTACGCTCCGCACATTCTTCTGTACAAGGATCCCAGCGTTGGTTAGAAATGTGCAGGATCTCTGCGTTCTTCAATATTTCAGTTTGCATTAACTTTTTTGATGCATCTTTCATAATGTAATAGAAGGTTTGCAGAGAGGTTTTTGCATCTGACGGTGCACATGCAGCCAGTGTGTGAGCGCAGCAAAGCAGCGTTACTTATTTCACATGCGAATAGGACTTTAATATCGAAGGCACATCAGCATAAAAGTATAGGTGGTAAAGTATGCATTGCACCTTTTAAGATGAACTTGAATAATAATACTTCCATTTATATACTGTATGTTTATATATACTTTAGAGTGATTGAATATAATCCATGTCCTCTTCATATCCCAAAAAAAGATTTAGATTTCAGGTTGAGATAAAACTACTTGATGTACTTTGGATAGTTTCCTGAAGTAGACTCGACAACGGTATTGGCACGTGAAATATTATTCCAGTGACATGTTAGTCAGTGGAAAAGTAGATTTGGGAATTTACTCAACATTTGCATATTTGCAAACACACTTGTCATCTAAATGCCATTTTTGCAGATGCTTTACTGTGTGTGGATTGAAGTCGAGTGTAATGTTTGTGTTATCTCGAATAGTCATCACACCATGGTCGCACAAATGAGCTGTAAGAAAAAATCAACCCTCAGCTCCAAGTAGCTCAATGTGTTTGTCATAATAGCGCTGTAATCTGAATTGGACCACATTAAAAGAGACAAACGTACTGTCATTTGAACGCTTCTGGATAGCGCCTACGTCAACGCAATATGTTCATGTTCATGCAAATATACCGGACCAGATGATTTGTTAACTTAAAATTAGACTCGTGGAGTCCTGCATTGTCAGCTGTGTTGGAATCTGGTGTGTAATGGTATTTTGCATGTACACAAAAGATTTCAAATGTATTAATATTGTTTCAACAAGTCAGTTGTAGCGTAGAATTGAACCGGTCCATTCATTTACACTGAGCGGAATACAGGTCTGGGTTGTGTGAACGCTCGCGTGTTGGTGTTGAAAGCAACAACAAACTGCTCAATTTAGGACCCGTCTGAATGTTTCTAATGGCTGTTTGCTTTGCAGAAGAGCTGCTGAACAGTTTTGCGGGGCAGTCTGGATCCTGGAGGCATTGCCTCTACTTTCTCTCCAACAGCAGAAATGAATACGTCATGATGTACAGCCTTACTGTGTTCGAGGTGACTCGATATATTCAACTACTAAGTACCTCAACTATTGAACCTTACGAAATGAATCTCACCAAAAAATACAATAGCACAGATTAATGATCTATGTTGGTTTAGTTGTAGCTCTAGTTTGCTATCAGTTCAGATGTCAGAGGTGTATTGATCCGATGTGGACAAAAAGATCACACGTTCTTCTGTCTTTGCAGAATATTGTTAATAAGATGTGGGTTGGTGTGCCAAGTGAAGACAAAGCGGAACTCCGAAGCTGTTTGCCCAAGCTTTTGCTATCCCAGCATGCATTGCTCCCTTTCTTCATCAGGAACAAACTTTGCAAAGTCATCGTTGACATCGGACGACAGGACTGGCCAATGTTCTACCATGACTTCTTCAGCAACACCTTGCAGGTACTTACGGTTTTAGCGTTAGATCCTTTTACGCATGGCCATCCGTTACAGATCCCTTTTTATTTATGTGACACATAGTTGAGCCATTTTGACCTTGTTCGTGAATTCTGCACATCGTCTCTTAATGCATGTAGTCTATTATTTAAACAAAGCCGTCTTCATGATAAAACTGCACATGATGATGATGATGTTGTTGTTGTTGTAGTTGGTACAGTCTCCGTCTCTAGCTCCGCTGGGTTTGGTGCTGCTGAAGATGACCTCAGAAGAGTTGGTCTGTCCGAGAGAAGACTTGAGCGTCGCTCGCAAAGAAGAGCTCAAGAAACTTCTACTGGAGCAGATACCCACCGTACTGAATCTTTTGACTGGTGAGAAAGACGCTCTAGACATCGCACTAAAATTCTCATTGAAATCGACAAGGGTTGCAATGAAAGGAATAATTAAAAATCACATTTTCAGACGTGGTATGCTGTCTGTTTTTTGGCATCTTTTTCCATACAATGAAAGTAAATGAGAACTGTTGCTGTTTAGCTTAAAATGTATTAAAAAAAGCATTTTAAGTGAACTGTTCCTTCTGAAACTTATAGACGTGTGAATGTAAGCAGCCATGTTGAATGTTTTTTTTAACAGGTATTCTGGAGAACGTATGGGACAAGCACAGTCTTACAGTCGCCACCCCCCCTCCATCGCCCACTTCTAGAGAATCAGGTGAGTCTTTCTTTTGCCCCTCAAAATAAAAACATCACTTCTACGACACGACATGTAATATTTTTATCTGCATGTGATATTAATCGCATTGCTTAATTTGTAGGTACAAGGTTGTTTTTTTTTACAGTCTGCTGGTTATGTAAACTATAATGCTGTGTTCACACCAAATGCAAATGAGTAAATACATACAAATCAATGCAAAGACGCGAATAGATGCGAACTCGTGCTGAGCGTTCGGAATTACGTGCATTGGATGGCGTGTTTGAGACAAACGCGCATCGAGCCCGTCTTCTGCGCAAGTTGAAACTTTTAAACTTGAGCGCGAAATTTGCCCGAAGAGCTCATTGACACCTGCTGTTTGATGCGTCACTATCGTATGATGTTTTCATGCCACATGCACAAAAGTCAACACAAAAAGCGAGGAACTTGATGCTTCATGTTTGGTGTGAACACAACATAACTATTAGATATACATAAGATTTGGATAAGTTACCATTATCTTTTAAAATAAAAGGTTTTTAGCCCTAAGTTTCCACTATTTAGGACTCTTTTGTTGCCTTTTTAATAAAATAATTCATTCAGTCAATTACCAAAATAACAATTTGTTGTTATGTCATTGTCGTACGTGTTGTGCAGGTGTTTTGACGGGTGACAGCACACCAATGAACCTGGACGCCGAGAGCGGCGCTCTGTGTCTTCTAGCGCTGGAATGTCTGGCGCATCTTTTCAGCTGGATTCCCCTTTCCTCCTCCATCACTCCATCCCTCTTGGCATCCATCTTTCATTTCGCTCGCTTCGGATGCCAACAGCCAATCAAAACGAAACCTCTGCCCACTTCGAACGGAGACTCCGCCCCCGGGCGTCTCCCAGCCAATGGCGACGGGGGCCTCTGCAGGACCGGTCAGATGGATCGTGCCCGTCTGGGCGTCATGGCCATGAACTGCATTAATGAGCTGATGTGCAAAAACTGCGTCCCCGCGGACTTTGAGGAGTTTTTGCTCCGCATGTTTCAACAAACTTTTTATTTGCTGCAGAGACTCACAAACACGCATTCACACAGCAACACACACACTATTAAAAACAGACTGCAAGAACTAGATGAAAGGTAAGCGTTGGGTTTGACTGCTTAATTTTAATCACAGACACAATTTAATCGCCGCTTTCTGACTCTGTCTGTCTGTCTGCCTGCCTGTTTCAGCTATGTGGAAAAGTTCACAGATTTCCTCAGATTGTTTGTTAGCGTTCATCTGCGGAGGATCGAATCGAACGCCCAGTTTCCCCTAGTGGAATTTTTAGCTTTGCTCTTCAAATACACCTTTAACCAGGTAAAACACCTCTGTCTCTTCCTCTGTCCCTGTCTGGAGAATATAAAACATTTATGCACCTGTTTATTTCATTCATTTGTTTGTAGCCAAGTCATGAGGGTTACCTAGCCTGTCTTGACATCTGGAGTATATTCCTGGACTACCTGACCACCAAGATCCGAAGCCGATTGGCTGACAGAGACAGCATCATGAACAGGTGCATTAAAAGGAAGTTAAAAGGTCCAGTTTGATAAATTTAGCGGCATCTAATGGTGAGGTTGTGAATTGCAACCAACGGCTCACTCCACTGCTCACCCCTCCCTTTTGTAGCACTTCGGTGGCTGACACAGGACTGTCGTCACGTTTTCGCTTCTTTGCTGAAGTAGATAACATATTTACGAAACGCATTCTGTAGAGCAGTTTGTCCGTTTAGGGATTCTATGTAAGGTGACCCGCGGTGTAAAACATAATATCTTTATACACATCTGAACACATAGTTATATTAATGTATATTATGTTGTATTTCTGTCCTCAATATTACACATTGCATCTGGAGCTGTAACGTTTCGTGTGTTTGTGCAGGTATAAAGACGCTCTTGTTTTGCTATTGCGAGAAGTTCTCAACAGGATTCAGTTCAGGGTAAACCAGTGTGAGCTTGAGGAGCTCGACGACGAGACGCTCGATGATGATGTAAGAACCCAACAAACACACACACACTTTTTCGCACACTTTTTGTGTTAGCAAGAGCATCGTTTTTGTTTGCCGCCTTTTTGGACGCATCTCTTTTCTGCTTCTGGTTTCTATAGCAGCAGACGGAGTGGCAACGGTACTTGCGTCAGAGTTTAGAAGTGGTTGCCAAGGTGATGGAGTTGTTGCCATCCCAGACCTTTTCTGTGCTGGTACGTACGTGTGTGTGTTCGTGCGTGCGTGCGTTCGTGCGTGCGCGTTTGTTTGTGCGTGCGCGTGTGTGTTTGTTTGTGCGTGCGTGCGTGCGTGTGTTTGTTTGTGTGTGTTTGTTTGTGCGTGCGTGCGCGTGTTTGTTTGTGCGTGCGCGTGTGTGTTTGTTTGTGCGTGCGTGTGTTTGTTTGTGCGTGCGTGCGTGCGTGCGTGCGTGTGTTCGTTTGTGCGTGCGTGTGTGTGTTCGTTTGTGCGTGTGTGCGTGCGTGTGTGTTCGTTTGTGTGTGTTTGTTCTCCCTTTGTACTGAGAACAATCGTCAGCTTATTGGCAAGTCTAATTTTGCAGGTTTTAATATAGATGCAAGCATTTGATATAAAACATGTTTTAAGAGACCATTAGGTCTACAATTCCTGACATTTAATAACTAATTTCTAGACATTAACTTAAAGGGACAGTTCACCCAAAAATGAAAATACTGTCATGAATTACTCTCTCTCTAGTTGTTCCAAATTATAGTATAAATTTCTTGGTTTGGTTGAACACAGAAAGATATTTGGATGAATGTTTGTAACCAAACAGTTTTACTATAGTAGGAAAAATGTCAATGGTGCCCCAGAACTTTTTCCTGTCCTACATTCTTCAAAATATCTTTTATGTTCAACAGAACAAAAAAGTAATTTTACCTACTATGGTAGTCAATGGGGTCCAAGAACTGTTTGGTTATAAGCATTCTTCCAAATATCTTTCTCTGTGTTTAAAGAAATGTATACAGATTTAGAACAACTCAAAGGTGAGAAAATTATGACAGATTTGATATTTTTCTGTGAACTTTGCCTTTACGTTCTTTGTCAAAATACAATTGACGTAAATTAATGAAATAAAACCAAATGCACTACACTTTGAAAGGGAAAAAGAGGAAATACTTTAAGGGAAATGTTTAGTATTTTAAGATTGATCACCTAAATGTCAAAGGCTCTTTTGTGATGCTTTATTTATGAACCGTTTGTGTGTGTTTCAGTTTCCAGTGCTCCAGGAAGATCTAGACATTTACCTCGGCCTTCAGCAGTTCATTGTTACATCAGGAACAAGTGAGTTTCTCTTCAATTTTATCCATTCATTCAAAATGGAAACATTCAGGCGGTCAGAATCTCATAGATGCTTCAAGCGTTGTGGTTCTGTTACTTCGGTGAAATGCACGAGTTGGTGCATCCATTTTGTTCAGTGTTTAAAAATGAGCTACTTTGTCTTCACATCACGCATTTCTCTTTGTGTTGTCTAATTTGACTTCGTTTCAACACACAAAGAGGAATTTACTGGTCATGTGATATGCTTGACGGCTTCATTTCCTTGTTTGTTGTGCACATTTGTTCGGGGGCCTGGGGAAATGTGTTTGGTGTGATTGAATAGTTCTCTCACGTTCTCTCTGTATGATGGCGTTTTAGTGTTGTCGCTCTTGTGTGGTTTGTGATCTATAGTCAGCTGTTGTTAAGTGGTTTTACGCCTGTGTGAGCAGGTCGCAGACTGAACATCACAGCAGAAGCCGACTGCAGACGGCTGCATTGTTCTCTGAGGGATCTGAGCTCTTTGCTGCAGGCTGTTGGACGTCTGGCCGAGTTCTTCACTGGTGACGTTTTTACCGGACGATTTAATGACGCTCATGCCATCGTCCAGAGGTCAGTGCCTTGTAGTGTATTGCATTTGAGTGAAATATGATGATGTCTGAATGCACTTTTTTTGCATTGAAGCAAAACGTGCAGGTATGTTTACAATGTCAAAGATTACTTGCTAACAAAAATCTTTGCAATGTCCAAATGAAACCAAAACCAATTTTGGTTAATTTTACTCTGTAAGAAATGCCAATTTTAGATTTCGACTTTCTAGGGATTGCAAAGCATTTCCCTTTTTTGCGAACACTGTGTTGTCATAGTATTGCTCAAACACGGCACATGATTCATATTTATGATGGATTATTGGATGAAACGAGTACAACGTGTTGGGTCAAACGTAAACAAGTGTCTAATGATGGATGTCTTTGTCCTCACAGATTGGTGGAGGTGTCGTGTTATGGTTCTCAGATCAGCCTGTATGATGTTGAAATGGCCGTTCCGTCAGTGCTCAAACCCAACCTGATCGATGTGTGAGTAAATATAATATGTGACTTTATGGGTCAATTTTAAGAAAAAATTTAGATTTTTACATCATCTAAAAGCTGAATAAATAAGCTTTCTATTGATATATGGTTTGTTGGGATAGGACAATATTTGAGGGTGCAAAAAAATCTAAATATTGAGGTCCAAATGAAGTCCATAGCATATTACTCACAAAAATAAAGTTTTGATATATTTACGGTAGGAAATGTACAAAATATCTTCATGGAACATGATCTTTACTGCATTTTCTAATGATTTTTGGCATAAAAGAAATATGGCTAATTTTGACCCATACAATGTAATTTTTGGCTATTACTACAAATGTTCTTGTCCTACTTAAGACCAGGACCCAGGATCCAGATCCAGGGTCACATATATGATTATGTATGTATGTATGTATGTATAATATATAATAACAAATGTGTTTTGTAGCCACGCACAGTCATTGGCCGCTCTGCAGGCGTATTCTCATTGGCTGGCTCAGTTCTGCAGCGAGGTGCAGCGTCAACAACATCAAACGCAGTTTGTTGATCTCATCACGTCCAGCATGGCCGCCACAACCCCTCTTATCAATGCCAAGGTATTGATAATACATTTCCTTCTATATCTAATGTTTCTGCGCTATTCTTTTCCCATTTCCTGACATGATCTGCACTTACTCCAGGTGCCAGAGAAGTTACTGCTATCCGCGTGCCATCTCCTCGTCTCCATGGCGACCACCGTCCGGCCGGTATTTCTGGTGTCGTTGCCTGCCGTGCAGAATATCTTCAACCTGATCACAGAGAATCATAACCACAGATTACCTCAAGAGGTGCGTGTGTGCGCTTGTGTGCGGTTTGCACGGTCTGTGATTTGTTTGTGATGTCATGTTTTGTTGCTTGTTTCATTTTTAGGCTCACGTCCTTGTGTGTCGAGCTCTGTCGAACATGTTACTGCTGCCTTGGCCCAGCCTTCCAGAAGCAGAGCAGCAGTGGCCGAGCCGATCGGCCAATCACACGCGTCTTATCGGCAGTCTTACCCAGCAGTACCGCCTCCTGTCCCGCCCACCTAACCATCACCACACAAGTGAGGCCAGCAGAGAGTTACTAATAAACACAAAATCGAAATGTTAAATTATTGCTGTCATTTATGTTTTTGGTTAGAAATAAGTCATATTTTATTTGTGCATCACCATTGTTTAGTTTGAATAAATGAAATGAATTCCGGTGTTGCGCCTCTGTCAGGTAAAGCCGTGATCCAGCAGACTGTGTGCGTTTTGAGGGATCTGGTGGACAGTATATCAGGAGAGGCGACCAAATCGCGTCAGATCTGTTACCACAGCCTGCAGGAGTCCGTGCAGGTCACGCTGGCTCTGTTTCCCCTCTTCATCCAGCAACTAGGTAAATGATCATCTGGAGAGATCGTGAAAACTCGAACAATAAATGAAATGCAAAAATAAATACTTCTTACTAAATCGTGTCGATACATGAACAAATGATCTTCTGTAACTCTTCATATAATAAGTCTTAAAGAGCACCATGAAAAGAGGAATAACTAGCATGTCAGAACATGGGAGGTTTGTTTTTGTTTTCTAAAGGAAGGTATGCTCATCCACTGAAACACTCCCAAGCTTCCTTTGTTTGTATGTGAACAGGCAATTACACGGTTAGCTTCTAACAAACACAACATTTTAAAGGCACATGTATGTTTTACCTTTGTCAGATATGATGTTGTCTCAAAAGGGATCTATGTAGGGAACAGACACACGGGTTTGAACAGAGCTGTCATGAAGAACTGTGACAAAAACCCAATAATACTGTGTTCCTCTCTCTCTCAGACGTGACGGATGAAATGCTCAGTTTCTTCCTCACGCTGTTTCAAGCTCTGCGTGTGCAGATGGGCATGGCCTTCACCGAGCAGATCATTCAAACCTTCCTCAGCATGTTTACCAGGTGAGCTAAGCCTCCTTTAGCATAACAAGTTTTATTCTGGGTTGCGTTTTTGTGGTTGACGGTGTCGTCTGCGTTATGTTCTTCAGAGAGCAGCTGGCCGTCAGCATCTTGCAGGAGGGCAGCTCGGGCTCTAATGTGGTACAGAAATTTCTGAAGATTCTGCAGGTAAAACGCTGTGTTCGCCGCACGGGCGTGTGTTTGGTTATTCTCAGACATCCCACCTCTTCCGCATATTTGTGTGGCCACTGCTGAAATAAGACAATATTTCATTCCAAAGACACTAACGTCTATGAGATTAAGATAGGCTGGTATCAATGGTTGGACATAAACAAACCATTTCCCGAGTTTTAAATATGAGACCTTTGGAAAGTAAATGGAAAACTTGGCTGGAAATATTAAGTGTATACAGTACGACCTCCGTGAAATGGGTGTTTGCAGGGTGGGTTGTCTGTTTTCTGTTGGCGTTCAGCGTTCATCTCTGTTCTCTTTCCCCAGGTTGTCGTTCAGGAGCCCGGTCAGAGCTTCAAACCTCTGTTACCCAGCATTCTCAGTCTGTGCTTGGATCAGGTTTACCCAATAGTGGCAGAGGTACAAAACTTGGGTGGATTTCTGTGTCCCCACAGCGCTTGAACTCGAAGACATTCATAGGACAAACAGTCTTCATATATATAGAAAGATCATGTACGATAATTATATTAAAAAGCTCATCTTCGTTTCTGTGTTTGTTTTCTCAAGCGTTCCTGTCCAGATGTGAAAGCGGAGATGTTTGAGCTTCTCTTCCAAATTCTTCATCAGAACTGGAGGTTCTTCTTTAAGACTTCAGTGCTGAGCAGCGTGCAGAGAACCGGAGCCGAAGAAGTCATGGAGAACCAAGCTCAGTTCACCACTGCCATGCAGGTATCAACACCCGGCACACAACAAGATAATCAAGCCAAATTTGGTCCCGCTTCTCTGTACAGTCTTGGTCACAAGGTGGCACTTCAATCGATTTTTGGAATCATGATGTTTATGGTCTATCACATTATAAACATCAAACCAATGCTTAGCTTTACCCACCAGTCAGTGGGTTTGTTTTGTTCTTCTGTGTGGAATATATTCATCTCTGAGCATTGTGTTCGTCTTCCAGGCATTCGGTCAGTCCTTCCTTCAGCCGGACATTCACATCTTCAAACAAAACTTGAGCTACCTGGAGGTTCTGAACAGCAAACACAAACTGTATCACAGGGTGAGACGCACACGTGTTACACAGCAGCAGTTGACTTTTAAACAACGTCCAGCTTGTAAAATGTCAAAAGATTCAAGCTTAGCATGTTTCATGCAGTGTTGAACTGCAAAGTCAAATTTCCATTGTGTTGACAAGCTTTTGGACCCTGTTTGTGTTAACATTGTCCTCTCATATGCACTGCAGAAGCTGTTTCGAAATGCCATGCTGTTTCACTTCATAAACGTCCTCCTGCAAGTCCTTCTGCACAAGAGTCACGACCTCCTGCAGGATGACATCACGCTGGGGCTCTACAACATGGCAGCCGTGGATTTTCAAGCGTTCTTCTCTTCCTTCTTGCCCGAGTTCCTCAACGGCTGCCAAGGACTCGACCCACATCAACGCACAACGCTTGCGCGAAACTTCACACCAGAGAGGGTACGTGTTCTCAGGCGTTGCTTAAATGTTGCACACACGTTGAAATGTCAAGTTTTGGTTACAATTTTTGCTCTCTTAATCCGTTTTGGATGATCTCAATGATGCAACAAATTTACCGTCCTCGTGTTTGAGCATGAAAGTCATGTCTTGTGTTTTCCACCCCTTGCAGGACCTGCCATCATTTTCTCAGGGAGTTTATCGACTCGTAAATGACCTGCGCTTCTACAGACTGTGCAATGGAAGCCTTCCGCCAGGAACGTTGAAATTATAGCATCAAGCCACACCGCCAAATCATGACCCATACCTGTAAAGACACAGATCGCTGCTTTAGTGGTCACGTATTGCCTTTCGCCAGGGGCCAGCCTGTGATCTCAGTGGCGGCGTGCTTGTTTTATGTTTCATTCGGCTAGATTTTACATGTTGCCAATGATCAATAGGCCAAAGCGGATGTTCTGCGGCTGCTGTCGGGACTGGAGCGCTTCTCAAAATCGTCTGAAATCAGCCGATGGGTTTGAAAGCACTGCGTTTGGGACTCACTGTTGCGGAGCGCTGCTTTCCGAACTGTTTGCTGTTGTGAAAGCACACTTATTTTGTTGAGATGAACAGACGGCTTTTGAAATGCGCTCGCGTTGGTTTAAAGCGGTTTTACGTGCGAGCTGGCATTGGAGCATTTCTGGAGATGTGAATGGTTTTAAAGTGAACTCGTGCAATGCAGAGCACTGGTTTTTCTTTTCTCTTAATTGTCTGATTTTATTACCTCCTCCTCATTTCTGTGGAGATGGAGTCTTGCGTTTTGTTTCATATCATTCCATCCTAATCCAGGATAAACAAACCTTCAATAAAGTTTTATAATGAAATGTCTGTCTGTTGTGTTATTGTAGACAACATTAAGAGGTTTTTCATAACTGATGTTTTCTTAGATGACAAGAGTTTATTGTACCGTTAGGGATGAGAATAATGGCAAACTAGTCAACTAACCAAACAAGCAACTTGTTCGAAAACGAGCTATACATCTGATTTTTAAAGCAGTGATGAAGATGAAGCTTAGCTACAGAATCGTGTCTTAAAGAACTGCTTGAATGCTTTCATATTGGCGGAAACAGGGCGGTAAGAAAATCTTTTGTGTGGCCTAAGAACAACCAGCAATTTTCATAATACTGTTTGATCAATATATGTTTTTATACCATTTCCTAAACTTGATATACATATTTATTTGAACATTTACTATAAAATAATTTGTGAATTATTGATGCATTTTAATAATTGTTTGTTGTACAACACAAATCAGGGAACAACGTAAGACAATGCAGACTAGCCTACACTTGTTATTGCTTTGACAAAATGTTAAAAGCGTCTGCGTAATGAATTCATTTATTACACGGCTAGTTGAAATGCTTGTTTCTGATTGGCCAGTCCTGATATTTGCAGGTTCATTATTCATAGATAATAACCGCTCAAAACTATAACACACGGTAACAATACTGCAAATCATTTGAACAGGTTCAATATTACACAAAAAATACATATAAACATGTCTTTTAATGACGGTATAATTACAAACAATTAAAACAAATCACTTCTTCGTGACATTTGAACGTCGTTTCTTACCTCAAAACATTTCCTCACGGAAGGTCTGCACTTGGTAAAAATGAGCTAATAAAATGTTTCAAATTCACACCTTTTGTGTGTGATTAAAAATGTTTAATGCTTAAATGTAAAATATTGAAAATAAAACACAATATTTGTTTATAATAATAACAACATTAATAGAAAATATGTGTGCTGTGTTTAAATGTCTAATAATAATAATAATATTAACATTCATGCTATTAATAATAGTAAAATAATGCGGTGTGATGCTTATTAAACTGTTTATTTGTCAAAAATGTAGCAGTAACCATGGTAACGGATTTAAAATAACCACCGTCTTTATAACTAAATTTCCCCTAAATTCACTTTTTTCGTTTTTCTCCACTAAAAACAAGTCGCGTTCCTCTCAGACTCGAGACCAACTCGATAGGTATAATGTACTTTTTTAATAGAAAACTATCATTCATTCTGTAAAGTCTTGTGTTGATGTAATTATTTACATTTTTTCTTTCTACGCTGTCGATGACGTGTTGTGTTCTGTATTGAACAGGCGAAGGTTGACGTTTTACTTCTTGTGTAATGGCATTTAAAATTAAACTAACTGTGACAAGAAAAGAAGATTTGTATGGTTTAATTTTGTTTTAACAGGCAGAAGCAGGGCAAATGTGTTTTTACAGGACGGGAGCTCCATGCACCTGCACATCGTCTGTTTCTCGCCGCAGGGAACGAGATGAAAGTGTGGGACGCAGTCAAGAACTGGGGTCACCGTCGACATGAGGATGTGTGTCACTTCCTTACTTACTATGAGCTTTTCATGATGTTTGTAGTCCTGATCAGCACTGCAGCAGAAGTGGCCACAACATATGAGAACATTATTGTCACATCAGGTAGATTGAAAAGTTACACCTGTACCTGTTTCAACTATGATGGCAATGACCAGGAGTCAAGCAGTTGGAGAAACGCATTTAAAGCTACAGTTTGTAGTAAAATATTCAAAAACCACCAGGCCAGTGTTATATATTTTGAGTACTTACAATATCTCTAATGTTTTAAACTACTTGTAAATCGTGAGAAAAGTCGCAGTTTTAAATAGTGACACGGGGCCGTGCAGTCGCTTGTCAATGACGTCATATCCGCGTTTTTTTAATGCTTTATTGAACATTTTGTTATAACCATACAATGTTACAACAAAAAAGAAAAACTGGAAAAAACATTACAATGGCTCAGAACAAACAAGAGAGAAAATATATACAAACATCAGGAGAGGGCATTACACCAAAAATAATAATAATAATAATAAAGTAAAATAAAATAAAAATACCAACATAGAGATTACAAATTAAATAAGTTAAAAAGTTTATAAGTTCTTTGTGCTTTGTGCTTTCGCGTTAGACAAAAACATAATTGTATTTAAATACTGTTTTAACTCTTGAAGAAAGACTACATAAATAGGTTTGCAATTGGAGAATTTACATTTTATGTATTTAAAATCTACAAAGAGAAAGGATAAGATTGATTATAAAACAAGCATTTTGGTCACCATCAAAAAATCAAAAAATGACAGCTTTTGGGCTCATAAAAAATTTGTAATAAACGAACCGATATGTTTCCAAAATTGTTGAATACAGTTGCACGACCAAAACAAATGAATAAGTGTTTCAGTGCCATTTTGACAAAAATTACATTTGGTGTCAAAATCAGATCCAAAGCTTTTCTTTAAAAAATATTTGGAAGGTTATATGTTATGGAGTAGTTTAAAAGATATTTCTTTAACTTTATTTGAGAGGAGATATTTTTGTTGCATGGGACGTCATATCCGCGTTACCCTTTGTTACCGCCTTTACTGACGCATGACAATTTCTCTTTTTTTAATTTGATTTTTTTATTACTTTGAACAGAAATAGACAACAGAGTTGACAACAATTTCTCGTTCCCGTCTGATTAATGGCCATCAGCGGTGGAGTTGAAGACAACAGATCCCATAATTCCACGCTCCTTCACAGCGTCATCAAGCTACGGCATTGCTGTTGTTTTGATCGTGCGCCCTTTAGCGGCGAACGGCACCTTTAAACAAGTAGTGATCGCTGCAGCCCGGAGACCTGCAGGTGGGATGCAAAATGCATTAAATGAATATACAATAAAACCAAAATGAAAAAGAAATGAACAAAGCACGTTTTAGTCAAATAAACACTTAGGAACACAAATGTCTTTACATTGATATAAAAAGAATAATTATGCCTATTCTTGTATTTTAATTTCAGAAACCACAGTTTCTCTAAACCACTGCGAGCACTGCAGTTTCTATTTATGTTATATTAAAACTGTGGATCATGAACCAATACTACAACACACTATACATTAAATAAAACAATCAAAATCATCTGGAGGTTTGTACAGCCCACTTGCGGCTAAAGTTCCACCCACTTGCGTCTGACCCGCCCATCTGCAGCTCGCTCCGACCTCCGCTGATACCCATCTCCCTTTAAAGGAATATTTCAGAGGCAAACAAAAATTACAAGGCTTTCCTCCAAGCCAGATGCCGAGGGATAACAGAAGTTAGACATTATCGTTTGGGCCGATAATTATGGTGTAATTTCTGAAATGTCCCTTTAATATCTGTTTCGATGTAATGTCTTTTCATTCAGACACGTTCGCTATCTTGCATTGAGTCTTTAATGAGCTTTACATTAAAATTATAACCTTCCCGATCTCAACGCACCTCACTGTCCCCTTCTGTCAAGTTAAGTGTAATGTATGTTGTTAATGTGTTTAATGTTATTTGCTAACGTAAGACTTCGAAACTCAGAAATTGTGCTTTTAAATGTTCATTACAACGCCTGTTGTCTTGAGTACTAAAATGTCAAGCGCTGAATATTTCTGCGGATCATGTTGGTCTTCCTCAGGATGGCATTTTACAGAGCTGGAGATGGTATTCCTGGGCTCTTTTGCATTTGAATGCGTGCTTAAGATCGTTGCAGAGGGTCGCAACTACTTCAAATCCTTATTGAATGTTCTGGGTGAGTTGAATCTTATCACTGAGTTCAGAAACGTCCAGTGGCTGCGTGAGAAGAACGAATACAAATCTCTCTTGTGTGTGTTTGTATTGGCTCGCTGTCCTCCAGACATCTCGATCACTCTCAGTTGTGAGTTAGAGCTCGTGATGGAAGCATTCGAGGACGGCTCAGATGAGGACGGCGGTCCGACGCTGAACCTTTTCCGTGTCCTTAAAATTGTGAAAGGGCTTAAAGGCTTCAAAGTCTTCAGGATCTTTCGGATTTTCCAGTGAGAGTCCATCTGTATTGTATTGAACTTCTGGTCAACTGCATTAGAAACTGTTTATTTATTTACAACTTCTGTTGTGTTGTTGTCTTTCAAGACTTTCATTTTTAACATAATAAAATCATAATCAAACGATGTGAATATTTAGCACGTGAAAACCTTTAACTGTGTTTTTTCAGATTTTTCGAGGGTTTCAAGGACATCTGGTACAGGCTTTACATTGCCCTCGCATCCATCTCCGGCCTCCTTTTGGCCACGAGCTGCAAATGCCTGATGTTTTCAATCATCTTCAGAGTATTTTTTGGCGACACTGACCTGGAGCGATTCGGCTCGATGTTGACCACCACGGCCGCAATGTTCCAGCTTTTGACTCTGGACAACTGGATGGACATCTATTACACCAGCCGAGACAACGGTAAAAAAAACCTGATGTTCAAAACCTCACGTTTTTGCTTGCCTTTATTTAAAAGTCTGGATGTGTTCAACAGGTGCGCCTTATATCGCCTTTTTCCTCGTCTTGTTCCTCCTGATAGAGAGTTTAATCTTCTTCAAGTAAGCAAGGAACTACGTTATCATTTCGTTTCTTGTAAGCATGTTAAGGAATGTGCTCTCAAGTTATCCATTTTGTTTTTTTGCACCACAAGTCTGACATTCACTGTGTTTGTGGCGACTTTCCTCGACCAAAGCGAAGAGGACAACACTCTGGAGCACCAAGATGAGGTATTTATGATTCTACCCAACAATTCGGTCAAATCCTGAATGAACATATTTGACTGATAACACGGTGCTTTCTCATTCAGGATGAGGGTTTGGGGGTGTATAGGACTGAGAGCCAGACAGAACTGAGCCAAGGTGAGAGATTTGGACGCATACAGAACTACAGTAATGTTTGTATTTGATCATAAGAAAACAGTTTAAGGTGATTGAATTGAATTGCTTTCCAGACACTTTCAAACACACATGTTGCACTTCAGCTTTCATGTCAATGACGATTGTTTTTGCTTCTTCTTCTTCTGTACATGACCTGCGTGATGGCTACGCTTAGCACATATGAAATGAGTAACAAAGCTAGGTTTTAGTTACTGTAAACAGACCAGTTATGTGTTGCTTTACATCACGAGGGTTGTCATATCTGAATGAGCAGTTTTGATGCTTCAAAATGGTCTGGGAAGCAAAATTGCATGTTTCGAGTTCTAAATGATGTAGCGCATTTCATACTCATTTAACCTTGTTTTTCAAAAGATGAAAATAAAGCATTTTGAAAATATCTGACAGATAAGACATCAGGCGTCGACTATGAGAAGAGGCTTAAAGGCGCCTTTCCCAAGGATGAAGTCGGTGAACGGTGAGATATCCTAATGTTCGTATTCACAGGCTTGCAGGCTCTTCGGTATCATTTTTCTCCAGAGAATTTCAGGTGATTTCAGCCAACAACTAAACAAATACTTTATATACTGTAACATGGATTTTTCCCTACTCCTTTGAATAAGCCTCCTTTGTGAATAAATGTTCACAAAATCCATTGATACTCTGCTCAGATGGGTTATGACATCACCATGTCACAGTAGGATAGCCAGTCAAAGTACAATTATTTTAATCTTACGGTCAGAGAAAGTTTAGAAATAAAATAACTGTGTAGACGTCAGAGACACAATGTTACAGGAGTATAGAATACAGCCCATCGAGAAGACTTTCTGATCATCCTACAACGCAACGTGTCACAACATTGCCTGTTTTTATTAAAATCAAACCATAATGTTTTCTGTAGGGAAAAAGCTCTCACCGTACTCTGCGTGCAGTTGCTGGAAAAGATTGAAGTGAAACACCAGCAAAACCAAGAGCTGGCAAGGGTGCAAAGCAGGCTTACAGAGTTTATGTATGATGTAAGTTCACACAGTAAACATTTACATTTTTTTGCATTTGGCACAAACTTTCATCTAAAGTCACTTTCATTGATCAGTTTGTTTTCTCTGGGAATCAAAGCCATGTCCTTGGCATTTATTACTGCTTGTTTCTGTGTTTAGGAGCATTTGTACCCTTATGAGGTGAAGGACTGAGGGTGACGCCTGCTACAGGATGTTTATTCATTCTTAGAACTTTAGTTATTTATTTCATAGTTGTAGTTATTGTTTATTTATAGTTTAATAGTTTTATTTATAGGAATTTAAATAAATAATCTTATACTTTATACTGTTTTGGGTCTCCTTATTGCCACAAGCGTCAAAAACCTGATGTTTTCTGTCATTTACGAGCGATTCGGCTCACGGGTCTTCTGACTCTTGATGACTGGTCAGCTCCCGTTTTTGCTTTAAAAGTCTTGATGCTATTATATTGCTCAAGTCAAACCCATAAACTTGGTATTTATTAGTGCTTAGTTTAGTTAAGTAAGGCGAGGAGTTTAGTAAGGAGTGTATGTAGTAGTATTAGTTATTATTCATCCAGTTCTTGTAGTAGGTAATACTTTAAAACTCTTTGTTGTGATCATGTAGTCAACTGATGTTGGCTCCCCAATGTTTTGTGAAACTTAATAATTGTGTTACCTATTAAATTCAACACATCAAACGCATATATACGTGAAAATGTGTAAAACTACCAAGCCGGATTTATGACCAGCTCGTCGTCTTCCGTCCAGCAGGTGTCACTGTGCATAAACGTACACACGTTGCATTTCGCGCTTGAGGAGGGCAAGACCCACATTTTAAAGTTTAAGTAACAGATACAAAAGGCAGAACATTTGTACTCGAAAACCAACGAAATCGGCGGAGAAATGTAAACGTTATCGTGCTTTCTATTCAGAAATACCGCAGCTTCCCGTTAAGCCGTATGCGTTTATAAGCCAACGTTGCCCTTTTAAAAATGGCGGCGACATAGCCGTTCATGGTTTCTTCTCCATCCAGCAGGCGCCAGTGTGGAGTATCGGCGCGTTTCTTCTCTGTTTGTGTGTGCGGTTCAACCTTGATGGCGTTACACGTGAAATCAAATGTCTCGAGCTAATCTGCGTTTTTGATATCGTCACAGCACAGATGGTACGTTCATTTATACACATATTATTGTCATTTATCGTAAGCTCTAAGATATCCATTTACGGTCTTTCTAGAGTTGATGTCGTGAGACGACGTTATCAATAGGATTACGTCAGATATGGTTTATTAAGGAATATGGACGATAAACGAACGCGTATAACAGTAGATATACAAGTCATGCTGGTTAAAGACACGAGACAAATAAACATTTGGATAACTCATGTCTATGTGTCAGCTGTCATTTGGTTTAAATGGTTGTCTATTGACTTTAGGCGAAGTATCTGGCTCAGATTATTGTGATGGGGGCTCAGGTGGTCGGACGAGCTTTCGCACGAGCTCTGCGTCAGGAATTCGCAGGTAACTACGTTAAAATGATTTATTCATATGAATCTGTTTACGATGGCACGTTTGAACTCTTTATTAATGCATGTGTCAATAATGTTTACATACATGTTTTTTGTAAACATCTCTTAGATCATGCATGTTATTGCTGGTGGTGTGAATTAAAACAGAAATATCAAAATGAAGATGTGATCGGTTAAGCCACGTTAGTAATGTATTAATATAATGTAAAGGTCCAGTTTAACTGTAGTGTTTCTGTGAATGCAGCGAGTCAGGCGGCTGCTCAGGCCAGAGGTCAAGGAGGCAGACAGTCTGCGGCTGCGTCCAGCTTCACGGGTATGACTGTACAAGAAGCCCAACAGATACTGAACATCTCCACATTAACACCAGAAGAGATACAGAAGGTAAGATGCATCTAGAGACGTTTTGCATCTGTAACTTGTTGTAAACTGTGAAATGTCTTTGTTCTCTGTACATCTTACTACTAAAAACTCGTATACGGTTTTGTTCTCTTTAGAATTACGAGCATCTGTTTAAAGTCAATGATAAAGCTGTGGGCGGCTCATTCTATATTCAGTCTAAGGTAAGCAATCGCACACCACTTTCAGAGTATTTGTGCCAAAAACATCAAAAAACTAAATTTTTTGTGGTTGTGTGATCGTGTAGGTGGTGAGAGCTAAAGAGCGCCTGGATGAAGAGCTGTCCATTCAACAACACCACCAGTCAAAACCATCAGACCAGCAACAGCAAACAAAACCACCTGACCAACAAACATGAGCCTCACCAACCTCCCAACTGTAATTATAACCCAGAACTCCAATAAAGTGTTTTCTTTTTGTACAATAAGAACATCAGTCGTTTCTTTACTCGGACTGAATGAAAGTTTTCTGGGTATCATGTGTTGGTCAGGCCAGTATTTATCTGAAGAATAGCCCCATCCATGTTGCAGTGTTGCTGTAGAAGACTTTTCATACTGGGGTTCATGTACCTTTCTCAAAATGACTGTATTTTACTAATACTGTCTGGAAAATGAGTATATTATCCATCCATACACATGATTCATCTGCTAGTAGATAACCACAGAAATAGTTTGCTTCATAAAACGTACTGTGAGAGTCTATGGGTTTAAGAGCACAAGCTGTGCTGTGCTGTGCTTTTTTACGATTATATATCACAGATAGTGTTAAGTGACCTATTTTTTTGTCAGATATGGTGACCCATATCCGAAATGTGACCTCTGCATTTAACCCAACCAGTGAATAGTGAACACACACACTTCAAGTCGTGAACACACATACACCGGGGCAGTGGGCAGCTAACACTGCAGCGCCCGGGGAGCAAACGGGGGTAAGGTGCCTTGCTCAAGGGCACGTCAGTTGTTACCTGCCTGTACTGAGAATCGAACCGGCAACCTTCTGGTTATGAGTCCGACTCTCTAACCATTAGGCCACAACTGCCCCCTAATAGAGGTTTGATAGCGTTTTTTAGTAATAAATGAATGTTCCTTTGAGAACCTTGATGTCCTGAGGTTAAGCAGAACCAGAATAACAGAGTAAATACTGACTGTGGTTTGATTTTTTTCAGTATCACGGTTGAAGTGTGATCAATACTGTGGCTTGTTTGCCTGATGTTGCTGAAATAAAACATAACGTTACATTGGTTTTACCTACATTTGTATTTGTAGGTTGATGACGTTTTGCAAATGTTATTTGTCGTCGTTTCACACGATGTGTACAGTATGCCAATATACTTTATTTAAAACCGTGACAAATTGTCAGACTGAAACTTCTGAGTTTAGCTGCAAGATATTAAAAAACATCTGGTTAGAAAAGAGAAAAATTGAAGATATTATGAGATATTACATTTACGTTTAGTCATTTAGCAGACACTTTTATCCAAATGAGGTAAACAATGGAAGGAATTGGAACAACATAAGATGATAAAATGCATAAGTGCAGTAAAAACTGGTCTGATAAAGCCTATAGCACAAAGCTAAGGAGATATAAAGATCTCTCTACACTCTTAAGGACAACCAAAGAAAATAACACGACAGCACCGTATATCAAATGCAAATTTATTAAACATTCGTTTCTTTTATTTTTTTATTGACGTCCTTATCAATATCGTAATAAAATTCCTCTAAAACAGGACCACACAGCTATGATGTACCAACTGGAGACTGAAGTACAGCTCTAAAGTTCAGCATGTTCAACTTCAGAACATGATGCCGGAAAAATAGACATTTTATTTATATATAGATTTATTTTTCATATACTGTGTTACATCTACTTTTCAACTATCATAAAAGGCACTTGGAAAAAAACAACAAAATACTGATATTAAAATATCTCAAAATGTGCAAAAAGGAAAAAAAATACAAGTGAATACCGGCCATTCCAGGCCATAGTCTTTTTTGTTAACCCTTTGTGCATCTCTGTAAACTGTACGTTAGTTCGGTTTACAAACATGTTTTTTTTCTTTTCTTTGCAAGGTTCTGAAGCTCAATTCATTTCACTCGTCTCGATCTATGTACATTTTTCGTTTTGTTCTCCGTACCATATATTTACTGACATCCGAGGGGTTTTACGGCACACAATATTGAAATGTAAATATCTATAGCATCATCCCTGACATTACATTTATTGCTTACGTCTCTGGCATACGTACAATTGCGGTAAATTCAGCGTCTTTGCACAGATGCGCTGTTGTTTTAAGGCTTTTGGACTTCAGAGTGCTCAAAGGGTTAAAGGTTTAACAGCTTATTTGATATTGAACATTGTTGTAGACCCCGAGAGGTCTGTGTCATTGTCAGCTTTCTCCAACCAGCAACAGAAGCCGGGTGTGATGGTCACTTCGCACGGTACAGGTTAACACATTTCAATGTTTGACTTTGTGTTGGTATGCTAAACAATTTAATCTATCCAAACACATATTTAATGCATGTCATCTTGTGTTTGTGTCTACTGTTTGTTTTCTCCTACTGAAGTGATCCTCTTTTCTCGACTCGCGGGCTGGAGAAAGCTGAGCACAGAGCAGCGAGAGCAGAACTGAAGCGACTTCGACATCTGGAAATGTCACGTCCACAAATTAAAGAACACAAATGCATTGATTTTCCACAAAAACAACAAAATATAAACATTATGGAATAAGACTCTGAGTGGATTAAACGTGTAGGGTGGAGTTGGATTTTTCGGGGCGAGCGTTGTTAAAGAAGTGCGATTGTTTTATTCGGAATGTTCTTTTATTCGTTTTACTAACGCGCGGACGGGACGGAACTGTTACAGAAACTCCGGTTTTACTCCGTAGGTTACGTGTCTGAGTTTAGGACAGGAGACTTTATCAATAATGCATCTGGTACTTACTGCACTTTACTATGAAGTAATCACTTTAATCTGAATTAATGTCTCATACTTTAAAAAATGTTTGTGGGTTAACTTAACTGCAAAAATGACCTTACTAAGCATTTTTGTCTTGTTTTCTAGTACTAATATCTAAACTTCTTAAATTAAGATACATTAGTCTTGACTTAAGATATTTAGTCTTGTTATTTGAAAAAATATATAATAATTTGTTATGGGGTGAGAAAAATTAGGTAGGCCTACTTAAGAAAACGGTAAAACTAAATTCACGTTTATTTTTCTCACTCCATTGGCAGATTTTTCGCTTGTTTTTAACAAAATTCCCTAATTCTTATATTTTCTTTATTAACAAGACTAAATATCTTAAGTCATATCTTAGAAAATGTACCTTGATTTAAGACGTTTTAGATATTTTTACTAGAAATGAAGACAAAAATGCTTCGTAAGAGTTCATTCAACTTAAAAAATACGAGTTAACTAATGAATTTCATGCAAACACATTATGTTTACTAATATTTCTAAGTTGAGTTCATTTCAAATTGTATTTAAGTTAACCAACATTTTGACAGTGCATTTGGCACGGTGTGTATCGTTGCAATGTGGAGCAAAACTGCATTAAATGGGTTAGGCCTTTATTTTTTGTTACACACCCTAATTGATGTATTGTCAGAGCATTTTTGGATGTAGAAAACATTCAGTCGTCCTGTGTCGACTGTATCTTATGCTCCTGTGCAGGTCAACACTGTCAGATCCGGCGCGCTACATCTCGCGACCACAAGATGGCAACAGCACTGTGTTTTCTTACGGCGCTAAGTGAGTTCTCTGCCTTAAAACTCAGTGACTCTGAGCTTTGTGTCTGTAAATCTGTAAATCACAACAGAACTAGTCAAGGTTTCTTTTTCGTGCCCCCTTAGAGGACAGATTGTCGTTCACACACCGTCTTTTCTTAAACTCAAGAAACACGTACATTGCAGTGACACAGCTAGCAGCAAATGCAGTGAGCGAAGGAGGTACGTTTGCGGGTGACCGATGTGGACGGTCCTTGGTGAGCAGATAACCAAACTCGCACCCTTTAGCGAACGTGACCAGGCGAGTTAAAGATCTCTAGCTCGCCAACTTTTTTACGGAATGGCTTGAGGATTTGTTCGTTTGGAACATTGGTTCCTGAAGAAGAATAACATAAGATCAGTGCATTGCGTACACCGTCGTCCAACAACAACTCTTGGATATAAATACATGGAAACTTGAAGCAAGAGCGCAGGTCAGTAAGGTAAGACTGCTGTCAAGTGAACCTTAAACACAAGAGTTTAAAAGAGCGTGAAACGGAGGTGAATGTGTGACTAGGTTTGTTTTCTGGCTCGGCGAGAATACAAGAACTCAAGTGAGAGTTAAAAGTTTAAGTCTTTTAGCGTTCGCTTCGTGACAACCCCCCACAGGCTCGACCTCTGACCCCTGTCCCGCCCCCACCCCTGTCGTTCCTCTGGAATGCGGCGCTCAGTTGACCACAGCTGGCTTCAACACAACCTGGCCAGAGGGGATAACAACCCAAGACAGAGAGTCATGGGACGCTCCTGTAGAGAGGTTGAGCACGCCCCCGTGCATCTCATCCGCGCCCTCCTCACCTCTGGCCTTAGCGCGCTCCCTGCGCTCCGAGGCCAAAACGGGCACCATGGGTAGCCCGAGCGCGGAAGACGAGAAGGTATGAGACAGCAGGGGAGATTTGGCCAGGCCGAGCGGAGAGCCGCCGAAGGACAGAATGGGCCCGGCTGGAGGGGAGCTCGGGCAGCCCAGCGTGCTCAAGTCCAAGGGGCGGTGCGACATGGGGAGAGAGCCTCCCAGACCGTGGCCGCCCAGTAGAGCAGCTGCCGCCCCAGGAATGATGATGTGGGCCCCGTTGACGTAAGTCAGCTCGGATTCTTTCCCCGCCCGCGGCTTCATCAGCGAGCCCACCCCGCCCGCACCTCCCCGTTCCTGCGCCACGAAGTGCCCGTGAGCCTTGATGTGCTTCCTCAGGGAACTGGGATCTGTGTAGCGTTTCAGGCAGCCCACCATCTTGCAGTAATAGGGCTTGTCCACGTAATGGGTACGGGTGTGCTTGAAGCGGTCGCTGGAGTTGGAGTAGCGCTTGTTGCAGCCCTCGTAGGGGCAGATGTAGGGCTTCTCTCCTGAAACACAAGCGTCAGGTTAGCGAGTCTTACGCGTACGGTACGCATTGGTGCCGTGGGCGTGATGTGGCGCTGACCTGTGTGAGAGCGGTTGTGGATCTTGAGGTTCTCCAGACGTGAGAAGCTCTTGTTGCAGGTGGGACAGCGGTGAGGTTTCTCGTTGGTGTGAGTGCGGATGTGGATGAGCATCTTGTACCTACCGGGGTGAGAAACGTAAAGATGTCACATGTTAGACTTCAATAGTTTAATGGTGAATTATTCTCCCCGGCATAAAAAACATTCATACGATTCATGCACTGTATTACAATTCTTCAAGTCATTATTTAGTGAGAATCTATTCATCCGTACATTTTTAAAATGGACTACAAAAGTCTGAAATGGATAACAAAAATATTTCATTTGAGAGCTTTACCATTACCATTAACAAAACGTAATACAGACGATTTTTTTTTTTCAACTATTTGTATGGATTTTTTTTTCGTGGAAATTCTGTGAAATGAATGATATTGAGAAAATAATAGCATTTTTTTTTCCTGGGTACATATTTCCTTTAACATACTCTTATTTTAGACAAAAAAGCACTTTTTTATATACAGTAACCAAAAAACATTTTGCCAGCGGTGAGTTGGTATAACTTATAAAAATAAGTTGAAGTAAACAACATTTTACCGTTTAAAATAGTATGTTTAAGAACATGAAGGCAGCTATTTAAAAAAATAAAATAAAATTTGTGTCTGTGTTGAGAGGTAGAAATGAAAGAACGCAATGAACACACCTGGCATTGAAGCCCCGCCCTTTGCGTGCACACCCCTCCCAGTGGCAACAGTACCCAGAATCCTTTTCAGGCTTCACGTGGAAGTCATTGACGTGATCCACCAAGTCTTGCAACGAGTCGAAAAGCATGTGGCACTGTGACGAGAACAAAAATAGTAAGAACCCTCACGAAAACCTTGCGAAAATCGTCTTTTAACGGGTTTATTTCTCACCTTCCTCCATCGGCAGGCCAGCTGTTCGTCGGCGGAGAGATCCGGGGATGATCGCGTGTCCTTGGGTTGGCGAATGAACATTGAGGAAGGCAGGTGGAGCCCTCCTCCTCCTCCAATGGGAACGAAGAACTGGAAGGTTTGAGATGTGGCCCCGCCCTCCACGTAACGGATGTGAGCCGAGTCCTGCGAGGAAAGACGTGATGTCATGAGATGTATTTAATGTCTGTTTTACACCAGGCCAGCGGTTGAAGTAATTCTTGTTAAAGTGACGGTAACGGCGGAGCTGCAGGAGGGCCGTGTTCAGTAATGGCCTCCCAGCGTGACGCTCTTATGAGCATTTTGTCGGATACGTCGCCCCCTGTTTCTGCCTTCTGGCCACGCTTTCTACACGAGCACAGACGGCTGAATTTAATGAGCTCGAGTGAGCAAACAAGACGTTTTTTGTCAATCCGGTTACCAGTACTGCTAATATAAACCCTAAACAATGCAATCCAAATATTAGTTTACATAATATATACCACAAACAAAACTTCCGTTGTCAAGTTCACATTTTATCTCTGGATAAAGGTACAAAATCATCATTGGTTGGAGAGAGTTCTTCCGAAAAGAGAGTTTACCCTGAAAATAAACATTTTGATCATGAACGAGCCTTAAAGGCATAGTTCACCCTAAAATGAAATCCTCTCATCATTTGCTCTCCTTCAAATCTGTATGACTTTTTTTCATCTGCACAACACAAACGAAGATATTTTGAAGAATGTTGGTTTCAGAAAACCATTGGTCCCCATTGACTTGCATTGGTTTTGTGTCCATACAATAGAAGTGAATGGGGTCCACGGTTTTTGTTTACAAACATTCTTCAAAATATCGTCTCTTGCGGTAGAAAGAAAGTCATACAGGTTAAAAATGACATTTCTCTCCATAAAAACACTACTGCTTTCCTTTAGAGGAAGTGAAAGGGTTAGCGATAAAAGAAACGATGGCGATTTTAAGGGGACAATGGCGCTGAATCTGTATGTGAGAGGGACGGCATGCGTCTCGCAGGACGGCATGCGTCTCGCTCCATTAACCGGCCACGGCCAGCAGGATCCCAATTCAATTGTGTGAGAATTGAATTAAGCAGAAAGAACTCTGTGTGGCTGTATCTCGCTGTAAATCTGATTTAACCCCGCGTCCCGTACGCCAGCTCATGAACTGAGAGAGAGAGATTTGATCTGGGTCACTGAGGGTCACACATCTGAATGACTCGTGTCGAGGGATCATTTAATGTTCTCATGTTGATGAATCTGGGTTTATAGTTTCCTAAAATCTCTTTTTATTTGGTCACATTAATAAGAAAAGCAAACAAAATGTTTAGATGTCATTTCATTTCAAAGGTGAGTTTATAGATGTTGCGTTAAAGAATTATATCTGAAATACCAAAAATATATCTGGACACCAAATGCACAATTAAAACATGATTTATAAAAATGTGTTTTGTAAATTTATATATTTTCCTTTTGCCTCTGACTTAAGATTGTGAAATAATAGATTTGATTTGTTTTAATGATGTTTCTGGACTATAAATCCAACTTTTAAATACCTTTATATATTTTTTTTACCTTTATATACTTTATATATGGTTTTTCTAAATTGACCATTTATAGGTTCGTGTTTTAAAAAAGGATCTTTTTTGTTTCATTCTGAGAACTGTGACGACATTTCTTCCAAATTCGATTTTATTTTGCATTGAAAACTTAATAACAGTAAAGATGATGTTTGCTGATCTTGAATTCTGCAAAGAAAACAAGTTTATATTCCTTTATAAATGAAACAGTACTATTGTTTTATATCTATTTTAGGATCAGTTCAAAAATGAATATATGAACTGATCCTAAAATCATATTCCATATTTATCATATTTGTATTTAAGGTTGGTTTCTGTTGACTCACCCCGGGGAAGATGGGGGACGTGCCGTGTCCGTTTGTGAGATCTGGAGAGCAGGTGGTGTTGCGAGAGGACGGAGACATGCTGAGGTCCACAGCGGGCGGCGTGGGGGTCTCGGACTTGTCCTGCAAAACACCTGCAGCACACGTACGTGTTAAACTTGTAATACTGCACGAGATCTATTGTTTGTTGACCTGATGTGTTTACCTGTATGTGGAGAATCAGGAGACGCCGGGATGATGACTGCTGTGCCGTCGTCTGCCATGCGTAGCTGCCCGGCCCCCTTGGCGTGGATGGGAGAGGGCGGAGACCTGGTGCTTCTGTCCCGCCCACCGGCCCGCCCCTTCGGCACTTTGAGGTCCAGCGGCTCATCTAAGGACAGCATGACAGCATGTGGTCTCGAGCCCTTAACCTTCATGAAGAGGTAAAAAAAAAAAAGCATACTTTAAGTTCATCTTAGTAGGTGTACTTAAGTAAAGTTCAAGTATATTTTAAGTATACTTTGTGTTATGTAGTATGATAGATCATATGAGCAGAACCTACGATCTATCAAGTACACAGTCAAGTATACTTGTAAGTGTACTATTTCAGTACTATCTGGGATTAAAGTGGCCCACTTTTTAGTTAATTTTGCACTTTAAATGTCACTAAACTACTAGTTTTTTATTAGATAAAATAGCCAAAGCATACTTTCCTATTTTTTTGTTTAAAGAAATATACTGAAAGCACACTTTAGCAAACTACCATGCATACTTTAAGTTAATATTAGTAGGTTTACTTAAGTAAAGTTTAAGTATATTTTAAGTATACGCTATGTAATATGATAGATCATATGAGCAGAATTTCTTCAGATCCTACGATCTATCAAGTACACAGTCAATGTATTTGTAGTATACTTGTAAGTGTACTATTTCAGTACTATCTGGGTTCAAATCGGCCCACTTGTTAGTTTATAATTATGCTTTTTAAGTGCACTTTAAATGTAACAGTAGTACACTGTGAGTACACAACTAGTAGTTCAATACTTGTAGCACATTTTTTAAGTATACTTTCGCTAAACTACTAGTCTAGTTATTATTAGGTAAAATAGCCAAAGTATACTTTTCTTTTTTGTTTAAAGAAGTATACTAATAGCACACTTTAGCAAACTACCATACCATGCATACTTTAAGTTCATCTTAGTAGGTATACTTAAGTAAAGTTCAAGTATATTTTAAGTATACGTTATGTAGTATGATAGATCATATGAGCAGAATTTTTCTCTAAGTACACAGATCAATGTACTTGTAGTATACTGTACTATTTCAGTACTATCTGTTTGTTTCACTTTTTAGTTTATAAATATGCTTTTTAGATGCACTTTAAAGTAGTACATTAAGTACACATAAAGAAGTAGCACGCTTAGCCAAATGTTCCTGTGTAAATAGCGCACAGGCGCATCCTTAATCCCACACCTGTGCGTCTCACACTTAGAACTGCTATAAACTTTCCTTTTTCTTTTCTCATTGTCTTACTAAACCACACACCCTGAAAAAACATCCCAGATCTAACACAATTACTTCCACAAGCTCCCCTCATTCGCCTCAAACACGCACATACTGTCCACACAATGCACACAGGCAATTACACCCATTACGGTTTCCACATTCCTCGCTGGTGTCAACGGGCCAACACACACACACACCTCTGAGCCCACATCTCTTCCTGCGTGACCCCCACATGGACCCCAAATGTACGCATACGCACGCCTCGAGTCACACAGAATGAGCGCTTTGGGGTCCGCGAGGTCAAGGCAGGGGGTCGCGGAGTTCAACAAACCGCAGAGGGGCCCGAGCCAACGGGGCCAATAACCAACAGATAACTGCTGTCAGAAACACAGAGCGGCATTATCAACACACGCACGCACGCACGCACGCACGCACGCACACACACACACACACAGCATCTTCCATGTGTCCTGAAATGATCTGGTCATCCTCCGCCCTCCTCTCCCCCCTTAACAGCAACATGCAGTTCTCAAAGCGTCCAGTTTTGAGTCTTTGATGCTGTGCCGATGGGATCAGACAGCTTGTGTTACGGCAACTTAACGCAGAGAAATGTGAGAATAAATGTGTTGCGTCACAGCACGAGTTCATGTGTAATCTGTAGCGTGTCCTGAAACAGCGAGGTTACGTTTGCACAGCGAACTTGCGCTCTTTCAGGTGGGTTGGAGATTTTCTAAGGGTTTAGTTAATCATTTTCATGCCATTGAGGGTCAATGTAGAGAAAAATGTTTTTAGCACCTTTTCTTTGAAGTCTTAAAAATGAAAGGTCTTATCAGAGCTTAAAGGGTTTGAAGTCAAAGCTTTCAGAATCCAGCGCACGTTTGTAATATTTCGGTTTGAAAAGTGAGGGGAGGAATGACAGAAAGACATTTCTTTTAGAGATGCTGCTAAAAATGTTAGTTTTTTCACAGATGAATCATCACAATAACACAGAAATATGAATTTGTATTTATTTCAAAAGGTTCAAAGTATTGGAAAGTTTCGACTTCCAGGGAACATGTATTAAAAATGTACAGTAGCGTCTGGAAGTGATGTCCTCGGGGCATATTTATACAATATTTACATAAAACATATGAGGTACAAAATGAGCAGACACTAAACTTTTAAGGTATTTATTGGAAACAGAAAACTTATCAAGATTTGTTGATCATTCTCCTGGGATGTCACTTTTTTATGTGTTGTATATTTCTTCCTTCAATTCTTCTCCCAGCTGATCTTTATATTTCATACACACCAATGCAACATGTATCCTTTGTTTTCAATGCATCTTTACGAAAAATTCTCTCAAAAATCTTCAATACATTAAAGTTACTCTTGATGTGTAAATTTCTAAAAATGTAAAAAAAAAGTAACTTGCTCTTCTTTGCTTCTTTAGATAGCGGGTCTTAAATCCCATATACTCATGTCAAGACTTCTTTGCCAAAGGTAAGATGTTGAAAGAATTCCTTTAAGATTGTGTTGAAGAGATTAAGTCGTAGGTTTAAGATTTCACCTCACGTCAATAGTGTTCAGCGGCGGTTTTGTTTATTTTCCGTGTTTAGTTTCGTGTTAACACACCTGCGTGTAGTTTCTAGTGCACCCAGTGACCCTGATGAACTGCTTCAGGTGTGTCTGAACCCAAGAGAATCATGGGAAATGTAGTTTGGTTGCACAATATGACATTACGTTTATGCATTTGCCAGGCACTGCAAACTTATTTTATTGGGAATTGAACCCAACATATACATTTCATTAATTCAACTCATTTTTGCTGATGTTTTGCTTTCTGTCATTCAAACAACATATGTTTCATAAATCTCATTCTTCTCCAAAAGATAAAATGTCTATTTGGTTTTTCTACAGAAGCAGAAATCCACCCATTATTTACGGACCACTGCACATTTCCTTCGTATTCCTTCATACCACACGGCTCTGTTCAGAAGGAGTCTTATAACAAAAGGCTTCCTCACATGGGTTATGGCTCCATGTGTAAACCATTACTGCTCCATGCCTGAGGACAGCTGTAATAAATCACCCCCCCCCAACCCTCCACGTCCAGCATCCCCCCCCCTTACTCACGCAGACTTCCGAAAGCGTTCAGGAATGGTTCGGTCCGGCCGGAGGAGCGTTCGGATCTGAAAGTGCACAGTCCGCTCAACAATTCCTGCTCATAAAGTTATAGAGTTGTTGTGTTTTGGACAGGTGACAGATTTAAAGGGTCACGTGATAACATCAGTTCTTCAGGCGTGGGTGTCATCCAGCAGGGGTTAAAGGTCATCCAAACTGGTAATGTACACATAATGTAATCCTGTGTTAGTCTGCATGAAGAAGAAACTTCACTTAAAGGTGGATTTATCAGCACATAGATTAAATATTAGAAGATATTATTGATTTATAATAATCTGAAAACCTCAAGAGCAGACGGAGCCCCCCCATCGGTAATGTAAATCACACTTTTAGCTTTTATATTTTATAATAATTCACTTGGAAAGTCATTTAAAGTTATTTCACTTTTTAGTTTTATTGTAGTTTTCTAAATAGTTTGAAATGGCTTTAATAATTGTATTATTAAATCCTATAAATTATTGTATTATATTAAATTATTATATGTGCTTTTCTCATTTTTGTCTATTTTAACAAAAATTATTAATGCTTTTTAATGAATGCTATTTTAATTGGGTTTGATTTACATCAAATCTATTTAGGATGTTTAACAAACGTCATTTGCAGGATTTGTGTGCTGGAGTTTAAGTTTTATTAAGGCCAAGCAAAATACTTGTTAGTCTGGTGTTTACAGATATATATGTTTAGTGTTGTGTACATTAGATATGTGCACAAAGTATAAAGTTAAGTATAAATAAAATGTATCTTATTTTTCAAAAATGTTTCAGATTATCTTAAAAATCTTTTAATCTCAAAGTTTCGAATGACTTTTATAGATCAAAATATAATTGTGCCAACATCTTAATTTCTTTCATTAGAAAACTAGATGTTTATTTAAAAATAGATTTAAATAAAAAGCAGCTAATAAGAGTCCAGCATAGATGGCAATTCCTTCAATGCTGTTTAAAAAGCTTGAGATCTCAAGAATCTGGGTGATACCATGTCAAGTCTATTGAAGATGCTATAATATAACATTTATTTTGGATGCTTTTAGTCACATCATAATTTGGCTTTACTATTATTCAAAAATGTGGAATAAATATAAATAAAGAATGACTAAGTGATCCTAAATCTATACTACACTATAAATCTTTTTATTAAAAACCTATCGACTAACACTAAGCACAGAGTTGTGTAGCGAGTACCCGTCACTGCGGAGGTGCTTTGATGCGATGGACCCGAGCGCTAACGCTTCCATGTGAAGTTTTGGGAGAGGGTGTTGTTTTGCCCCATGCAGACATCTCCACCCTGCTGCGGTGTTGGCGAGGCTTTAAAAGGCAACATTGTTCCTCTCCCCTGCAGAGTAAACACGGGCCGCAGCAGCTGAATGAAAGGTCTGTGCCTCCGACGTGACCCTCGCCCCCTGCGGAAGTCACCTGACCTTCCGTTTCCTGTGTAGGGTGATGGTGGGCAAAGAAAAGGGTCGATGGGAGGGTGTGGGTTTCTCTGACCCCACGAGGTCAAACCTCGGCTCTGTACTAAGCTGATCCCAATTGACCCGGTACAGGTCGACATGTAGTTAGTATGTGCACAACCACCACCACGATGTCCTTGTTAAGGGTAAAGAAAACTAGATCTAGTCAAAGAACAGAGATCAAGCTCATGTTATGAAAGTGAGACAAACTACATTTCCCATCATTCTCTGCGTCAGCTCAAGCGTGAAAAACGTGTGAAATCCTTTTCTGTAAGAGTGAGAGAAAAATCGATTTGGCTTCATTCATTAGACGTATAAACTACTACTGTAAATATATTTGAAGTATTATAGCTAGTATTTAAAAAAAAGAACATAGTAGTAAACTATAAGTATAATGTTAAGAACTCACTTTAATGTGTACTTGCATAAACGTGCGTAAACTAAAAAAAAGATACTAGTAGTATAGTAGTTTTACACTAGTTGTGTTACATTTAAAGTATACTTTTATGAACTACAAAATGAGTCTCAGGAAGTATTGAAATATTCCCTTACAAGTATATACTAGGACATTAACTTACTCTATAAACATATACTTGAACTTGAAGTATACGTTGCATTAACAATGTTGGTAAAATGTTCAGGTTTTTGTTAAAGATCATTATTTCCAGTCGGATTGGAGCGCGGGTGATAGCTGGATTTATTGGTGCATAGCAGCGAGCGTACGAAAGTGTGTTTCGTGACTCCAGCTGCTGTGCGAGAGTGTGAAAACGCACGTGTTTTTCAGCGCCAGTCTCTTTGTACTGAACTGTGAGCGTAACTCTATATTCCCGGCGTTCCAGCCCTGGGAGGTCGTCTACAGGAGGTCTCTTTATCCCCTGCAAACACACAAACCAGTTTGAGCTCCCATTCCGACACCGCGAGGTTTCTGCTAACACAAATCTAAGCTCTGATAAATAAACACAGAAGCGATCATCTACACGACGTTTTTAAAAGCAGTTTAACGGGACGCCCGACCTGCGGGTGTCTAAAGGAATCGTGTGTACCCTTAAACTTACAGATCGGGAGCAGTACACGCAAGACGTCTCAGACTTTAGCACTGTGCTTTTTGTAACAACCCACATGAAAAAATGCTGTATTCTCTTAAATATAAAGGTGCTTCAAAAGGTTCTTTGATGCCATAGAATAACCTTTTGGTTCTATAAAGAACCTTTAACATCTGAAGAACCTTTCTGTTTTACAAAATGTTCTTTGCGATGAAAAAAAGTTCTTCAGATTATAAAAAGTAAGAAAGAGACGGTTCTTTAAAGAACCTTAGGCTGAATGGTTCTTTGTGGAACCAAAAAAGGTTCTTCTATGGCATCACTGTGAAGAACCTTTTAAGCACCTTTATTTTTAAGAGTGTTGTTATTTCATGAACAGTTCTTTCTAGTGCATAAAGGTTCTTTAGATTATAAAAAAATGCAGGGAAAAAATGGTTCCTGGTTCTCATAAGAGTCTTTGTGTAAATTGTTCTTTGTAGAACCAAAAATGTTGTTTTTTTGCATGGCTGTGAGTGCACAATGCAATACTATAGTAAAAATACTATTACATACTACAATTTACCCCTGTAAATACTATATTACATAACATCATGAAGCACATTTTAAAGAAGTGTGTGTAATAAAAAAATCGTTGGGTATCTAGGAATTTTACTGTAGTATACTTCAGCATTTTTTCATGTGGAACCACTGACCAGCTATCTGGAATAAACAGAAAATTTGTGACTTTAACAAATAATAATACACATAAAAATCATAAAAATATGACAAAATCTGCAAAACCTTCACCTCTCAAACAAACAATTGAAGGCGTCAATCGTACCTGTAGTACTCATGACATTTTCCTCCGAAACAAAAAACACCTTATATCAATAAGCAGCACAATACAGAAGCGAGTAAACAATTAAAAAAAATAATGTAACCACATGAATAAAACAGAATTAACCTCATCATTTAGCCGGAGACGGACCTCATTTCATGTATATTTATAAGGCGACCCACACTAACTTCACGCCAATGCGTTCAGTCTGGATGTAATGAGGACGCGGCCCGCTGCTTTAAAGGCAGATGGTCAGCAGGTGGTCATGTTTTCGGTTATCAGGAGTCTGACGAAACCAGCTGAAACGCTACACTACAGTAAAAAAAACACTTTTCACCTGAAATGAGAGGCTTTTCTCAAAGATGTCCCTCATTTAAAGGGCCGTGTCCAGACCTGCTCGGTTTTCACACCGAGGGTGAGGAAGGGAGGGAGCCAACGATGGAGTTTCAGTCGAATCTGTGTGTGTTCCCCGGAGGAAAACTATATTGTGTAGTGAGTAAATAAATACTTTCTTTTTTGGGGGGTGAACTTTTTCTTTAGTTCTTGGTTAAACATAATGTGTTGTCGTAATATTTCTCTCTCCTTCCCTCAGGCGGACTGACCCAACCTCCCCAGTGTCGAGCATACGCCCAAACCATAGTGTGCACCCTCCCCTCCTCCCCTGGCACAGAGTCCAGAAGCTGAGAGATTTTTTCCTCCGTCCACCCCCACCCGCCTTCAGCCAGTCGCCTCCTCAGACAGGAAACCTCAGTTTCCACTCCGCCTCCACATGGCCTCTCTCTCTCTCTCTCTCTCTCTCTCTCTCCTCGACGCGATTTCTCCCTCCCCTGCCGGTTTCCCATCATCCCCCCCTCCTCCCTCAAACTGCGTGTTTCTCCGTACGGTTCACAGGGTCCAGCCTCGGATCGCCTCAAGAATCGATCTGTTTACCTCGAAGGAGCTTCCACTAATGGAGTCTGAAATGTGCCCTGTTTTTTTCTGGCTTCCTGTAAAAAGCGTACGCCATGTTACATAATTACCCAAAACAGAGGAAAGGGAGAAACCGAGGAGAAGAAAAATGGCGAGGAGAGAGTCGTAGGGATCCGGGGCCAAGCGCGGAGCGCTGCCAAACCGTGAAAACAGTCCAAAAAAGTGGGAGAGGGAAGGAAAATAACAGGAGGAATGGAGCTTTTTAAACTCTAGTGAGATGTCTTGCTGTCTACTGCCTACATTTATAGTTATTTCACTTTTAACGCAGCATCCGAACCGAAAATAAAACCTTTTAGGGGGTTTAGAATGGTCTGCATTGGCGGCAATTCAACATGTACCGTGCATAAATAAATATAAATTAAATAACAGAAAAAAATACAGACATTATTTTATAATATTATACAAAAAAATTTATAACACTTAAAAATATCTACTATGTTAAAAAATAATGTAATACATAAGAATATTATTGTTTAAAATAGTATTATTGTGAATGTGAATACAATATTTATAGTCATTTTTGGTCTATGCCACCATCCATTTTTTTCACTGAGCCAGTTGCAGTGCATTCTGGGATTGATTTAGCCACAAACTTCCTTTGGGACCATTCGTGTAGGATGTGTTTTTGTATTTAAACAAGTTCGAGCGCAAATTAAGTTTAAACAGATGGCTCGTTCTTTTACTCCCATACAACATCTAATACTTGACACGCTTGTCCATGTGTAAACATGTTTAACCACCAAACTATTCTGATCGGCCCATTATTTAAAACCAATGTTGATCAGTTGTGACTTCTCGCGCATGTTTACTAGACGCCTTAGTTGTGCATGACCCCCTATGGTCAAAACAAGGTATCTTATCTACTTCAACATCTTCTGAATTTGGAACATGTCTTATAATACTATAGGTGTAGGTAAGAAGCACACTTACAGAGAGAGAAAAGATCTGGATGAAGTAAAGGACAGCAATAGAAAGTCACTTAGCAGCCCACCAACGAGCCCCAGACAGAAATCTCAGACACTAAGGAATTCCTGACGGAGGGGAGGAAAAGAGGGAAAGATGAAGAGAAATGCACGGACGAAGGAAGAACGTCCCAAAAGAACCAAAGTCAAAGTACAACTGGTCTCCAAGAAAACCTGTGTATCGTCATTGAGCAGTTTATGACGTTATGTCAATGTCTTGATGCTGTGACGCTGATAGAAGAATTATGAATGAAAGTTTATAAACATTTCTTAACACAGGATAAAAAAAGTCTAAAAATGCTTAAATCGAGATTAAGATCAACAATTACTTACGACGTTTAGTGTTGTTTTGTAAAGAAAACCCATCTAAATTAAGTCTGTTTATGCTGAAAGCATGCAAAATCTGTCTTTGGGGTTAGAAAAAAACCTTCATTTCAGTTTCAACTTAATTCAATGGACAAGTTTACGTTTCTTACCCAACTGGCATTTTTTTTCTCCGTAAAAACAAGACTTAATACTTCTCAAGTAAATGCGTCTTGATTTTAATTTGTACTGGAAAATAAAAAATGAAATTTTGCAGTGAACAGACATTCAAGCTCCGTTTAACCGATCGGATGTGATTGTATTCATCCGAACGTCATTAGATGTTCAAAAGTGGGTGTTGTTTAGTGATTGGAGGAGAGAGGATGAAAAAGGAAGTGAAACTTGTGAGGTCAGCCGAGATATTATTTTAGAAATATTATGTTGTATTTACCATATTTGACCGGGAAGATGTTACAGTGAAGCGAACAGAATTCATTATTGTGTTTTTATTTTATTTCGGCAGACTCGAGGCGTTTCAGAGACCAGATGCATTTCACATTCTGTATCTATCATTCCTGAAGTAAACAGAGCCAGCGGTGGGATTATAAACCACAGGTTGACCTGACGTGACCCGGGGGTGCAGGAGGTCACACAACACCACAAACTGTTCTTCCATTGTTTCCATCTGGAATCGGCATCGCTGTAAAAGAAAACAAGCGTTTTCCTCCTACAAAACACTTTGTACCCAAACTTGTTTTAAAATTCAATTAGCTGTAAACATTCAGTAATATCACACAGTTTCCAACCAACACAGAGCATTAAAAATAAAGCATCTTCCACTTACACGTAAACATTTATTTGTTGTTTCAACTTAAAAAATTAAGTTACCCGGCTGTCTTAAAATTTGCAGTGAATTTAACATAAAAATATTAGTCATTGCATGAATTTGATGCAAAATTGTTTTTAACTAATATTTTTAAGATGAATTAACAAAAAATTTGAAAGCAGCCGGGTAACTTAATTTTTGAAGTTGAAACAACAAATCATTTTTACAGTGTAGATTTATATCTAGTTTTATATTTACGTTACGTGTCCGTCAGCTGATCCTTGGTCACTTTATGCATAACTAACACCTTGTTACTCTTAAACTAGTGGGACAGAATTTTACTTGATGCACAAATCGTTTTCTATATTATCATTCCTCACAAAAGGACTTGCGCCGCTACGTACACATGACCACAGGACATCCCGTCGTGACCGCAGCACACGTGGCGCTTATTACAAACACCTAAAGCCGAGACACACGTGATCCCAAACAGACACAAGAGAGAAAAGATTTACTTTTCGTGATGTATGCCACCGTTGTCCTATTAGTGAGAATCTGTCAACACATTCCAAGATGAACCGCATTCACCTGATTTTAACTTAATGAACTTTTTTTTCCAAATAAATTTTTTACCCCACTGGTATTTTTACTTAAATTTTTTATATATTAATTATATTTCATGCCATTTTTTATTTAAGTGATTGTGTCTTGATTTAAGAATTTTTAGGCATTTGTGTTTGAGAACTAAACAAAAACATGCACAAAGAAATGGCGAAATCAGCAGAATATTCGATCACAACCTCAGTATCGGTGGCAATTCTCACTATTAACTAGTTTTTAACATGTCTGTTATTGGCATATTAGCTGTTTATTAAAACTTATAAAACACATATTCTGCATGACCAAACTTCCCTAATCCTACCCAATACCTAAACCTAACAACCTTACTAACTATTAATAAGCAACAAATTAAGAGTTTATTGGGGGAAAAGTCGTAGTTAATAGTTTGTTAATAGTGACTGTATCTGTACTAAACTCAATAGAAGTCCTCAAACCGCAGGCCTGTTTTTAATTCAGTCTTACGTTAAATATGTTCTTTCTCACGCCGCTTATGCAATAAACCAAAAGCATTTCGTTTGCGACGAAATTATTGGCTTTCACAGCTCCAATCTGTCAGCATCGGTCAGGTCCTGACTAATACCCCACGCTCATGTCAAACGTACAAATACAGATTGGTTTTCCAACTCCGTATCGTTTTCTCTCTCTTGGCTCGTCTCTCCGTCTTTCCCTCTCTCTACCCTCCCGCTCATCGTTTTGATTTCTGCCGCCTCCAGCCACAAACAGTGATGCAATCCGCAGACTCCTGCGTGCAATAACAGGGCCTGGTGAGCGTTTGCAGGCCAGGGCGCGCTGCATTTCTATCCACGTCTGAAACAAATAAAAAGGCGACTGAGATTTGGAAAAAGTAATGGGAATTGGGATGGTGGGAACCAGACTGAAGTGAGAGCTCATTGTTTTGCTTTGTGTATTTTTCGTTAAATTGTTGTTTTTTTTGGTTTGGATGGTTTAATGTTGAGAATGAGGGCGTCAGCGTGCCTTGGTTTTCTTCAAAGGTTGAAGTGATGTAACTTGACTTAAACTCAAGGTATCTAAATAGACAGGAATGTAATCTCAGACACTCACAAATGTTTCGTTTGTTGCGTTTCACAGAAATCATGCAAGAACTTCAGGACAGAATTTTTCACATTTCACCAACTTGAATGTCAATAGATTTCAATCCCAAAAACTTCTCGAGAAAGCAATGCAGGTGTTATCAAGATCCAAATAACGCATTATATTCACGCTAACATGTTCTCTTCATCTCCACAGAAAACATCTTGAATATTTGCCAGTGACCCGTCTGAGGTCCTTGCCGAGCCGCTCGCCTGTGAAATGGACCTGAAAGGGTGATAACAGTCCCTTTAGGGTCGTGTTTGTGCATATTTCTGCCGATTGTTCCACAGATCCGCCCCTCTACTCGACCTGAGACCTCCTCCCCCTCGAGGCACACGGGGTCACCGGAGGAATTCCGGGGGATTGGCACCTGGCGAAACCCCTGGAACATACGCTCTAGTTCTTCCACTCTCCGCCGGGAGGCCGTGCGTGGATCCTGCCTACACAAACACGACATTCCTGTGCGTGCAATTAAATAATAATCCACAGCCTGTGTAGACATGCAATAAAACACGTCTGTCAAATACAAAGTGACTGGAACTGCTGCGGCGGAGGTCAGCGAGTGCGATCGTGAGAGTGGAAGAACGTTTGTTTGGGGTCTGTTTCAGATCGTTCTCTCACGAAACCCTTCGGTCATTGGGTGGGGTGGCAAACGTCTCGGCGTTTAGAGAGGGTCTGGCATTCTTTCTATCCCACACAGCCGCAGATTTACTGGAGCTTACAAACCCTTTGCCATATTTCAGCGTCGCTGTAAGTTAGCCTTGCAGTTCGGCGAGCCCTTCGGATGACAAATGCGAGTCAGAGCACTCGTCTGCACGGAGGCCCTTGTGTTTTCAAGGGACTCTTGCGTTTATAAGAGGCATAAAACACACGGCGACTGCACGTCGAGTTCACGCCAGCGTTGGCCGCAGCGGGTATACTTCACATTTCGGGAGGCGCCGTCTTTGCGCTGTTTTCCTGGATCCGGATATTATGGCAGTGCCACATGAGAAACAAACTTTTCATTTAAGTAACGTTTTCTTTTTCTCTTACAGGAAAGCCCAAGGCGTGTACTCTTAGGTGCATGGGAACTGAAATCTGCTGTAATAAGAGATGTGCTTCTTCACCTCGGGGGATATCTGTGGTGTCAGCATCCTGGTGCTTTACTCGATAGAGCGCTGTGGTCATTTTTTATTTCATCGGCTACAAACTTGGCCATCGGGATGAGCTCCAAGAGCCGGGGTGGGCGTTTAACTTGTAAGATCAAAGCACGCCGCAATAGGAAGAAAACAGAAAGATGTTGAGCGTACGTGATCAGCGGTCCCCACAATGTCCTCGTGGTCCACATCCTCGTGAGGACAATGTATAGAAATACACGCACGCACTCTTTTCTTTGTCTTCTGTATTCTCTCGTTCCCCTCACACGCGGCGCCTGTTTTCTCAAAGCAAGACCGCCCTCCTCTCCATACCTGCCCCCCTCGGATGCCTGGCAGCCAGACAAGGTCAACATGACAGGATTTCTTTTTTCCCTCGCTTCACCCTTTATCTCTCGCCCTCTCTCGCCGCCTCTGTCGTTTCTTTGACTTAGCTCAGCTGAGCGACGGGCTCCTCCCAAACACGGGGGTCCTTTCATCTTCTGTCTCCGTGAGAGCGAGCAAACATCAGACACAGGAGTAGTGACACAGGGAGGGTGAGAGACGGGAGGAGACGTGTACAGTAAAAGATGGATCGGCAGTATATGGAAAAAAACGCTGAATGTTTCAGATGCAGGAAACTCTTATTAGAGGCACTGAAAACGTACTTTTTGATGTACTGAATATTGTAATATTGGAGGAAAGAAGATGGTTTCAGTGCATATTGAATAAAATGCCCCAGTGAATGGTGCACAATATGACTAGGAACATCTCTTAAAGGGATAGTTCACCCAAAAAAATGGTCATTTCAAACCTGTTTGACTTTCTTTCTGCTGCACAACAAAAAAGAAGATATTTTGAAAAATGTTGATAACAAAACAACACTGAACCCCATTGACTTCCATTGTATGAACACAAAACCACACATTTCTCAAAATATCGTCTTTTGTGTTCTACTGAAGAAAGAGTCACTTGAGCGGAAAAAAATGAATTTTGGTGCAAACTGTTCCTTTAAGCAAAGAAACTGGGTACATTTCTCATAAACAGAATTGGAAACACGTCATCGACCCTTTTACGCTTGGAATTTGTGCAATCTTCAGCTACAAAACCACAGAAAACGTTATTGCTCTTTAGGTTAGAGTTCGGATTAAAAAGAGGTTACAATTCACTGTAGAATATCCAGAAAGTCCCTAATATTCCCATTCAACAGCCTCGACTACACGTGCCAAAGTTAACAAAGATTGCAACTTTATAATGATGCAGAAGCGTACGAACGCTCAGCTTCATGTTCTGAACGTGTTGCTCCCGAGAGGAACTCTGGGGAACAGGAGACCATGGAAAGAAGGAGGCAGTCTCTCACACACACTGACAGGAATGAATTTGCCCAGACAGGAGCCAAACCCAAACCTAGAGCGTTGTGTTTCTGTCTCACATTTGTCTTTCATATAAACGCTCTCACTGCAGTCGTGTTCATTTGTTGTATTGTTGTGGGTATACTGGGAGACCCTGGCTATTGGCCTTGTAAGTAAATAATAATAAAAACCATCTGTGCTCTCGGTTTCACTGCTGGAGACTTTGGCCCGACGCGACTCGTCGTACGGATTACAGTCGAATACAATCGTGGTGATGTGGTCCTGAAAGTCTCCATGCATGAAGCAAACCCTGCTTGTTTGTGGTCAGCAGTTTGGGGTTTTTAATCTCTGGGACATATGCATGAAAACACAAAAGAAGATATTCTGACTATTGTTGGTGACCAACATCTGAACCCCACCGTATAAAAACAAAACCACATTTCTCAAAATGTCTTCTTTTGTGTTTTGCTGAAAAAGAGTCACATACAGGTTCACAACCACACACAGGGTGAATAAATGTCATGGTTTGTGTTTTTAGGTGAATTTGATGTGTGTCGACCTTTCTTCCGTGCAGTGATTGAAAGAAAGAAACCAGCGGTGAGAAGTGGAAGAGGGAGGTACGTGAACGCTCCTCTGTCTGTATTGACTTTGGAGAGGTTACGCTCAGATCTCAGGCCATTGGCAGCCCAGAGGCGTGTGGACCGGTGGTGTAAACCTGGGCGGGGGCGAGAGGGTCCTCGGGCCGGGGCGGGACCAGGCTCAGCGCAGCAGGGAGGACACGAGTGAAGCGTTCCAAGAGGAAATGGTGAGGCCACGCTGTGATTAGTGGTTGCAGTTTAACTGTAAAAGAATGCATGGTCCAAACCCAGCGAGAGAGCCTAGCTTCACTAACTCACCGCCTCATATCAGCAGCTCTCAATGCAAGAATACACTACGATCAGGTACGCGTTGGTTTTAAAAAGCTTTCGCGTAAATGCTTGAATTGTGCCTACGTTTGTGTAAAGAAAAGTAGCCAATTGTCCAGCATTCATGCAAACTTCATTAATAATGCTTCAACTGCATCCCGGCATGCATTTCTTGAAGCAGAGACGGATAAAGTGAGCTGAGCTGCGATCACTTAACAAACATTAATTTCTATGTATGCATCATTTTTATTTTTATTCGTAACATGTTTAAAAAACGCACATTGATGAGATTTAATAGAGCAAATTTAAATTTTGTCTTAAATCTCATCCGCATCTCAGATTTATAAAAAGAGGCCGAAATCTGACAAATGTCTTTATTAGACTTTCAGAAGAGATCTCAACAATGTCTCAAACCAAGCTCAGATTTGTCAAGTCTGCAAGTCAATATTATTGAAGATCTCAATATGAATTCGCATTAAATTGACCCAAATCCAGATTATTTGACCTCTCCAATCTACATTTATTTACACCTCCACATTCTTCAACAATTACACACTCATTTGTTTCTCTTTTAACAATTTTAAGAGAAACATATGAGACTTGGTTGCAACTTCAATGAAACAATATTATATACAGAAAATACTAGGGCTATCAAACGATTAATCGCATCCAGAATAAAACTTTGTCTTTTACATAATATATGTCTGTGTACTGTGCATATTAATTTTGTATTTATAAAAACAAACCCATACATATGAAAATATAAATATAATATTTAAATGTATAAACATTTAAATATAATTTCAATTATTGGTAAATATAAATAAATACATCTAAATATTTCCTAAATATATATAGGCCTATATGTATGTGTTTGTGTTCAAAAATACAAAATGAATATACACAGTAAACAGACATCTATTATGTAAACACAAACTTTTACTCTGAATGCGATTAATCTTTTGACAGCCCTAGAAAAAACACATTATATGAAAATTCAGTCATTATTTACCCAAATCATTCTAAACATGTTATTTTTATGAAACTATTACGATTCTGAACCGTGCATTTAGTTATCAAAGCGCATCGTTCTGTCCCCAAATTTTTCTTGCGATTAATAGAATATAATTTTTTTATCTGCACTTCATATTTCACGCTAGCTTCAAATCCGATCCTACTTGTAAACACTTTGTAGACCACACTTACCAAAATGTTCTCTTTTGAGTCGCTTTGGATAAAAGCATCAGCAAACTGAATAAATGTAAATGCACTTCTTTTGGTCTTCTGCTGATGTTTAGCCTTCGCGCTTGCTGTAATTTTACAGCGTGTATCGAATGAGTGTGTGTGTGATGTGTATTTGTCCCCATTTTAGTGGACGGGGGCCCCTGTGTAGTCACTGTGCATTAGTGAGCGTAATGGGCATGAATTCACAGAGGCACTTCAGGGTGGGTCATATTTGGCACACCGTTCTGAGCATAGAGTGGAACAAACAGCATATTCACTGGCCAGACCCCTCGCAAAAGTACGCCAAAGTCGTCTCCAATTTCTCTAACTTTCAGCTGTGCTTTTGCGTGCGGAGGCCTCGGATATAGTGCCAGTCGTATCCGCTGTCTCTTTTGGGTAAATCGTGAAACAGAAAGTCTTACGGTTCACAAACACAAGACAACGCCAGCACGCACAGCTGGAGGAGGACGTACGGTAAACCCAAGACTTACGGCAATAATATGAGATGTTTGTACGGGAGCATAAGGCAGAAAGCTGTGCACACACACAAGAGCACGAGATTGACATTATCTGGCCAGGCCTGGATTTCGCCACACTGTGTAAAGAAGACAGTTTGGGTCACTTTAGGGTCATTTCTGCGAGTTAAACACCAATGATTTCTACAATCTCAGAATGTCCAAAGAGACAGATGTACACATTGTAAAACATAACGGCTAGACTAAAAAAACACTGACATACAATAACTTAACATAAAAATGAAAGGACCTGAACACGTCCGTGAGCTTCGCACTGTTTACAAAGCATATGGGCTATTGAAGCGGCGTTTCTCACTAAAGGTCAAAATGTCCAAACTTCACATCTCGCTAAAATTACAACCGGCTGTTTTGCCTTCAGGAAACGCAGGAACCCTCTCGCATGTAAACAGGTACATCAGGTATAGCGGACAGTGCGCGAACCAAACGCCCGGCGCACTCATCTTTCTCCAAGAGAGTTTTTAGACCCCCGGTGTGAGATGCTTCTCTCTCCGTTGGCACTTGTCGTCTTTATCAATGGCCCCATGTGTAACAGCCAATGAGGGCAGGCTCTGTTCCAAACCACGTCTCAATGTGCTCACAATTAAGCAAAGGGACGCTGGAATTGCCAAATTGGATGATGACTGCTTTACATCCAGGCCTAAACCGCTGCACATGCACAACATCACTAACTCACTTACTAATACATTTTCGGTTATTGATTTCACATCTAATCTGTGAATCAGAGATAGGCGTTTATCTGCATCTGGGATTGAACAATGTCTGGAATAAGATAAGCCGAACAAACAACAACAACAGATGTCACGTGATTCTCAAATCTAAAAGTTTCGCCACTTTTGAAAACCACACAGACGAGGCTGGAGAAATAGGTCAGGGTCGACCCTAAATGAGCTCAATGGACACAACTAAGTATGCACGCTTATGTTGACGCAAATCTCCCTGAATCTGGCATGGCAGTGCGCCTGAGATCAAAGATGCAAGGTTGCTGTGCCATCAGAGTTCATTAGACTGACTTACCTTCTGAAAAACCTCCTGGATATGTCACGGCCCAGCGCTGGTCTCCACCTTAAACTTTCCAGGGGGAATGCTTGATCCGATTCCTTTCGGTTGCAAAAGAAGTGTCAGTTTTGAGGAAGGCCCGCCAGATTGTATGTGCAGAAGGATCTATAAGACACTGTCACCAGCGGCTAAATAATCTAAAGCTGTCTGAAACCGTCAGACCGTTGTCGGCATGCACATGACAGTGCTATAAAAAGACTTGAAATGAAGAAAACGCGTCGATCCGGACCGATAAATAGTTTATGTCAATTTCAGGCCATGAGAAAAATTCTCATCAAGCAGAAACCCGTTGAATGCGTGTCAACACCAAAACAGTGTCCGTAATGTTACAACCGACCCGAAACGCTGGGTTAATATTTAAGCACAAAAGCAAAACAAACTAAAATACATCGGCAGTGGATTATAGTGACCGTTGTCTTGTCGTCAGGGTGCATCGCTTGCTGGCGACGCTGGTCCAGATGGGCTTTTAATGGGTGGTCGTGCGCAAAGGCGATGGAGAGGAGACGTCCCCCTTTTGCGCTTCGTGTCCGGGTGGTGTCTCCCGCTTCGGGTTTGGTCAAGCTTCTCTCCTGTCCTGGGGCCTTAATGTTGTCCTTGGAGACAGTGAGTGGTGAGGTGGGTCTCCAGCACCCCGGACGCGAGACTGTCCGTGTCTCCTCTCCTCGGGCGCAGCGAGCGAGCGGAGGCGATCTGAGTTTGCCAGCTCAGCGCATGTCCGCTGCTCCGCCCCGTCAAGCACTGAGGAGGGCCGTCCTGGGCTGCCATCCAAACATCTCTGCCTCCCTCCCTCCCTCCGGCTCTAGAAAGATATTTTATTGGCATGGTAATAAAGCTTTACATTGCCAACGCTTTAGTAAACATTACCTTGCTTAGACCCTTTCCTTAGACTTCCACAGCAATTCATTTTTCTCAACTAAAGTGGGTCATTTGAATGTTTTTTATATTCGGTCTCAGATTTTTTATGGCATTTTATGCATTTTTTAAAGCAACCTGATAAATAATGTAATATAAACACATATATGCAATGGAAGTTCTGCATTACATGATAATATAATATAATTATATTTAATGTAAATGTAATAGTAAAATGTATTAGACATTTTTGAAATTGACATGCAAAGAATAATAGGCTACATGATGTAGCTAATGTTTTTTCTTTGACACCGGATGAATCCGTTTGATAGTTTTGTACATATTTCTTTCAGCAGGTATGGAAGCTGGAGCATTGCGCCCTTCATTTGTCATTAATTAGGCCATGAAGTCATAGAGTGCATTGCTGTTTCTAATTCTGAGACACAGCCTGTCGTCTGTATCTCTGGAGAAATCACCCTCTGTGTTGTTTATCTATGAGCACATTATTCAGATTTCTACTCGGTTGTATTTGGTGCTTTTCCAAATGCAAATCGTTCCAAAGCAGCTTAATTGAGGAAAAAAACATTTTAGTACAATGTTATCTATAGGTTCTACCTGAACAGCTCAGTTGCCAATCGCAAATAAATGCTCAAACATATTTGTCTATAAACACCAACTGCATAGATCTCTGTGTTGCATGTCCTTACAAAATCTGGATGTGAACTAACGTTGGCCACTAGAGGGCAGCTGCTTAAATCTTTACGTTTTGTCCTCTCTATTAGTTTTGATTACAGAACAATACAAACAATAAAAAAACTAAATTTTATTTTATTAAGAACAATATGAAGTAATTTATTTATATAACATAACATAACATAACATAATATACAACGTTTTACACACAAATACAACAAAACACAATCATAAAGAATTACCATGACAATCAATTAGATATCGTCGCAAAGTTATAATATTACATTTAATCATCGTTTATTATGTTTTTTATGTTTTTCATATTTTTATAAAATCGTCCAAAAAATTATTTAGCCTTAACTTTGTTACAAAGCGAGACCAGACACTTGTAACAAATACAATCTCGAAATGCTTCGTGAATTTCTGCTCAGCATGTCAGATGCTGAATGAACGCTCGCGTCCGTCCACGTTCACGCGGTTGAGTCGCAGTCACACACATTTCCGGGTTCTTCATGACCGCTCCCATTTTGTGTCTGTGTGTGATTTGTGCTTCGAGCAGGCGGTTAGGTAACTCATGTTCCTCCTCCTACTGCAACTTTCATGCACCCAAAATGGTGTGCGCACATTGAGCCTTTCTTCTCTCTCTCTCTCTCCCTCCTCGGGTTAGTGTTGTTGTTAAGCCCTGCCAGCGCGTCAGCTGATTCTCGTGTTTCACCCCCAGCCATAGATAAAGAATAGCCCATTTGCATGCGCTAAACAGTTTGACAAACACACATCGATATTTTAAAACATACATAATGCGTTTGTCGATCCATGTTTCTAACCCAATTACCCAAATATTGCAAGCGCACTTCTTTAAATACTAACCAATTTACATGCATTGACAAAATCTTGTTTTGGCGTGAATTGCATCATGCATTACTTTTCTGGACGCGCACATGTGCGCCATAATAGTTAAAACACCGTGCAAATGAGATCTTACATGAAAACAATACATGTGTATGCTCTGACCAATTCAGCACGCATAACGTATTTCGGATTTCCCGTCCATTTTGCGCATTGGCTAATAATATATAAACCATGCATAAGAATACGTTTTCCATCAAACAAGTTATCAAAAAAGTGCTTTGCTTTAGAAAAGGGTTTCATGTTGAAACGATGTTGCAATGGTCTTTTGTTTACATGCATGTCGTTATTTTCGACGGAAGACGGATTTTTGGTAGTGCAATGCTGTGTGTGATTCCTACCAGCTGTTTCCCGCCTTGAAAGACATCCGATCAGCTGCAAACACACACACACACACACACACACACACACAAACACACACGTCCATGCAGAAGGAGGGAGGGAGGGAAAGAGAGCGAGCTAGCGCCATACACACACATACACACACACTACGAGGGAACCCCATCAGCTGGAGGAGTAGAGTAACCTTTACAACTCAACACTCATCTCACACTCCCATGCCCAAAATCCCCAGGACATTCATACTGTTTTTTAAATGCGAAACGGGCAAAAAGGACGGGTTTTGTTTTTAACTAAGTAACATTGCGAGAAGAATCGAGGAGCCAGAGCTGGAGAGAAGAGGGGAAGCATGGAGTATTTCATGGTGCCAGCTCAGAAGGTGCCCTCTTTGCAACACTTCAGGAAAACCGAGAAAGAAGTCATAGGGGGCTTGTGTAGGTACGTGAGACCCTCTTTAATTCATTGCATTCAACGCGCGCGATCCTTTAATCGCGCGCCAGCAGCAGCAGCGCTCGTAGTAGAGTAACATGCATGCATGGTGTGATTTCTGTTATTGTGTACACGCGCCTGTCCAGCGGCTTAAGAAAGGACATAACCCGTGCGAGACTCGATTTTTTTTATTTCATACATCTCCCGGGGCTTCGCGGCAACCCATTGGCTCGTCGTGTCAACGTTAACTATAAAATATCTCGGGGAAATCGATGCGTTTTGTCTCCAACAAACATAAACCACGTGGTTGCATGCATACACACCACGCTGCTGAGCTCGCGCGTGTTTTTAGTAACACAATGCCCCCCGATTTCATCATAATAACGTTATAGTATACGAATAGGGAGGTTGCTGTGTCAAATAAATCGTTTGGGCTGAAGTTCGGGTGTGTGTGTTTTCGGGGCACAAGTTATTGTGGGCACTGCGGCCATGCTTGTGACTCGTGCATTTGGCGTCGTCTGTTTCTTATTGGAGCCAAACGTTAAAACTCCTCACGGTGCCTCTGTATGTTCACATTGCCGACTTACGAGGCTAAATACGAATGTAAAAGGTACGAAACGGATCAGTGCGTGCGGTGGTGGACGGTTCGGTTGTTATTTGGACTGCGTCGGTGCTGCCGCATGGACGGAGGAAGCGCGAGAGGCGCATTGTTGTAATGGCGGACCGTGTTATCTGCGAAGGGGATTTTTTAATATAAAACTGGTACGGAGATTTTGCTAATCTTTCTTGTTGTTTTTGATGCGTTTCATCGTAAATCGATCATGAGACAGTTAAAGGTTGGTAAATAAATAACTGGCGTTATTAATAAGGGGGTGTGTATGCTGTTGAAGGAAGGCCCCGTCAATGCGTCTGCGATCCGTTCTGGGCAGGGGGCGGGGCCAGTACGCAGTCAGCGCTGCGCATCATGGGAACTGTTGTTTTCGGCGGTGCCAAATGAACTACGTTTGGTGTGTAGTGATTCATTTGTAATAAGATTCAATTAACAAAAGCAATTATATATGCAAGAAATACAATCAAAGGTGAGAATTCAGCTCAAATCCATACATTTTCTACTACAACATACAGTAACAAATATATAAAAGCAAATTACATATTTATGAAACTTTTATATTTGGACACCAAAATACTTCATTAGTATTTAAGTATTTTTCTCCAGAGAATAAAAACAAAGAAATATGGACTTTCATTAAATTTAGGATTAAATTTCTCTGATATTTGGCATATGAAGTGTAACACAAACAAAACAGTATTTGATCTATTTTTGTCTGTATTAAAGCATTATGCCGCCAGTTTATCTAGTGGATGTATTGCCGTAAAGGGACATCCTTCAGATTTTGTTTTTGGTCGTCTGTGTTTAACTTGTCAACATGTTGATGTTGCAGACAAAAATGTTTCTTTGTTCTCAAACTTGAACATGCGTGAAACCATGTATGTGGTTCATTTAATAATGTGTTGGCAATGGAAAAGCATTGAAATATATTTCAACATTAATTCATCATTTATACGCTGCAAGAAACTGGGAATGCGTATATGCCTAGAGGTGGCTGCTCTGAATCTGGCTGCGGTTGCGGTTTGGCTTGTGATCTGTTTGCTGGATTTTAAGCCGCTTGGACGCGAGGAAGCCTCAAATGTGTCTGCACAATTGTTCCCTGTGTTTGTCCGTTCAGCTGAGTCAGTACTGATAAGAGAGGCTTTCCAAAGCTTCCCCAAGATACCCCGCGAGATGCCCAGACAGAGAGAGGAAGTTCAATTAGGGCTTGATTTCCTCACCCGAATCCGCTTGTGCTTATGAAAAGCTGCGATTTCCACGGGCCTGAGTTTAGAGACAATAGGCTTGAAAACATTTTTGATTTTGTGGTGTAATGCTTCTCTGTCACTGACTTGCATGCTGCTTTATGGGTTGTTAAATGGGCGTACTTGTCTAGTGCAGTTTTAGTTATGTTATATACAACAAAAATCCTGTTTGACCTCAGCTTTTTTTCTAAAACTACTCGAAACTGTTCTGCTTATTTTTGTTTGTCTTTTCGTTTATTGACAGATTAAATGGAGAATTGGTCAATTGGAAAGAAAAAATATCAACTTAAAGAGTAAATAGCTTCTGTTTTTTAAGGGCCTACTTTGGTTTATGGAGTGTCCGACAACAGATTTATGTACATACATGGTGTAAAATCACTTTTTTTTTCATAATAAGCAGTTTTTATTACCTTAACTTCTTTACTGACTCTCAAATGATTCGTTCCACAATTCATCTGTCTAATCCCTGCAATTCCGCTAGTGTACTCTGCTGTGATCGGTCAGATGGTCTAGTCTGCTGTGATCGGTCAGATGGTCTAGTCTGCTGTGATCGGTCAGATGGTCTAGTCTGCTGTGATCGGTCAGATGGTCTAGTCTGCTGTGATCGGTCAGATGGTCTAGTCTGCTGTGATCGGTCAGATGGTCTAGTCTGCTGTGATCGGTCAGATGGTCTAGTCTGCTGTGATCGGTCAGATGGTCTCGTCTGATGTGATTGGTCAGATTGTCTAGTCTGCTGTGATCGGTCAGATGGTCTCGTCTGATGTGATTGGTCAGATGGTCTAGTCTGCTGTGATCGGTCAGATGGTCTAGTCTGCTGTGATCGGTCAGATGGTCTCGTCTGCTGTGATCGGTCAGATGGTCTCGTCTGCTGTGATTGGTCAGATGGTCTAGTCTGCTGTGACTGGTTTAGCGCGTGTGTTAAAGTTTTCGCGGGCAGACTGGGACTATTTCTAATGACGTAGATACACTGCGGTTAGAGAATCGGACTCGGTCACAACTCGTTCGCGTGATTCAGAGTCGACTCCCCTTTTTTCCAAGCCAATAACTTTATTTATTCACCTTCGGATTTACAACTTGGCAGACTGCTTACTTTCAAACATGGCAACATTACACACTACATGAAATGTAATTTTGATGATCTTGTGGTGTGTACACTTAAAAAAAAATGATCAGAACACTTTTCCTATACATTCAAACAAATTTGAGCATATACAGTATATGCTCAATATAGTATGTGCGCTATATGCAAATATGGTAAATTGTGTTCTGTTCTCCACAGTTTAGCAAACATTCCCCTCACGCCCGAGACGGCGCGGGACCAGGAGCGGCGTATCCGACGTGAGATCGCCAACAGCAATGAACGGCGGCGCATGCAGAGCATCAACGCGGGCTTCCAGTCCCTGAAGACCCTCATCCCGCACAGCGACGGGGAAAAACTCAGCAAGGTCAGTGACGACTGCACTAACATTAAATGTGAATAAATGCCAAAACTGAACCATTTACTTAACGTTCCATAAACGTTGTGTACAGGTTTAGCGCATGAGCCAATGGCATGAACTGTACTTTTGGGGTGCAATGCCTCATCTGAGTGTAAATGACACCAGGAAATATAAACATTTTAATCTTTATTATTATTCTGGTGTATGTATACATCCATCATCACACAAGACAACGTTCAACATCACTTTAACCACAGCTGCTCATGTGATGTTGACCGTAGCTTTCAGAAGAATGTAATGTGATCTCTCTCTCTTTTTTCCAGGCTGCCATCTTACAGCAGACGGCCGAATATATCTTCTCACTGGAGCAGGAGAAGACCCGGCTGCTGCAACAGAACACCCAACTCAAACGCTACATACAGGTGAAGATCTTTAACCTGAGAAACCAGACTCACACCTGCTGTATGTTAGAGATAGACTAATGCATCTGCCAGACGGTTAATCGACCGATACTGGGCTGTTTTGACATTACTGGTAGACATCTGTACCCATTTGGCAGGTTAATGGGATCTTTGATTGAGTTGCAAAGTGTGCCGGCTGTTTTTTAAAATTGATTTATTGTTGCCTCCTTCACAACAAATATGTTGGTGTATTTTCAGAAAACACAGCATTGCTGTTTGTAACATCCTTAGCTAGAAACGTGACGTTTTATTTGGATGAAAGCGTCTGCTAAATGACTAAATGTCAATGTTATTCCATTTTAATGTTGAAATATTACAGGACTTGACGCTACCAACTCTACTCGTCTTTTCTTAATCACTCTAACACTGTCATCTCCTCAGAAGGAGTTCAGCGGCTCCTCTCCGAAGAGGAGGCGTGCGGAGGAGAAAGATGAGGGCATCGGCTCTCCAGACATCCTGGAGGAGGAGAAAGTGGAGGATCTTCGGCGAGAGATGATCGAACTCCGACAACAGCTGGATAAAGAACGCTCGGTTCGCATGATGCTGGAGGAACAGGTGCGACACCACGCATAACGCCGGTTTATTCTATTATTAGAGGTTTTTTACGCAGGCATTTTTCTTAACGTCTTATTGCACAACATGTCATATGCATTTAGTTAGTTGAGCTTTATTGTCATTCCACTACATGTGTGGACATACAGTGGAACGAAATGTTGTGTCTCGCAGGACCACAGCGCTACATAAATAAACATAATATAAACATACAACACTAGTCGTAGGAACATACATTAAACCTATACATGGCTAACTTACTGGTAATTTAACTATACAAATACTATAAGTAATTGACTATACATACACATAACATAAAACAGACTTCACTCTTCTCTATTGGTGCATTCATAAGGGAAATGATTTAAATGTTAAGACCTGGTTTCTTGAGTCCACTTTTATTGCTGAAAGTTTGTGAAACTTGGGCGCTGTTTGATGTGTCGCTCAGAGTTTCCCTCGGCCAGATCTCGTGTTTGTATTCATAGCAGCGTGGAAGAGTTGCCGTCTGTATAATCCGTTATCAAACTGTTCATTAGCGGCGGCGGATCGTCTGCTAAAATTAGCTCACTTTAGGCTTTGTATATTTAATGAGAAATCACAGAAGGTGCAAAACTCCCTCGAGAGCATCACACTTGAAATGCAAATGAAATCCTGCTCTTTGAAACTCTCTTTCTTTAGAGTATAAAAAAAACACCGGGCACTAAATGGGACTCACTCTCTCTTTGCGTTTGGATCAGATCCGCTCATTGGATGCCCACTTGTATCCTGAGAAGCTAAAGGTGATCACCCAGCAGGTCCAGGAACAGCAAGTGCAAACGCAGAATCTGCTGCGTCTACAACAGCAGGATCCGGTGGCAAAGGAGACGGCTCCCGCTCGCAGCCCGCTGGTGAGACGCTACGCCATTTCTCTCACGTCACATTAACAAGTGTTAACATTGACTGATGTGTTGATCCACTAGAGGGCATTAGAAGAGTTTAAGATCACTGCATGCAGAATTGCCAAAACACAATGCAAATAATACAATCCTTTATGAGGGGTGAAACGTAACCAAAACCATTCATTTTACTGAACTAACTAAAACCAAACTTTGTTTTCTGTAGAATGCCGTACACTTATAAAGTTGTGCACAATATGAGTGAGGACAAAGTTGCTTAATATCTTCTTTGTGCTTTATCTCTCAGGTGTTTTCTCCTGCCACGCCTCCTGCGCCCACCCATCATGCCACGGTCATCGTTCCCGCCCCCGTGCCGCCTCCCCCTTCTCATCACGTCACCGTGGTAACCATGGGCCCCACCTCCGTGATCAACACAGCATCCACGTCACGACAGAACTTGGACACCATTGTGCAGGTAAAACACTTTTGTGTCCTTAAACAAACCACAGTTCTATAGTAAAAATGAAAACTTTTCGAACTCTGAAACAAGACGTAAAATCAATTTATGAATCTTAAAAATAACTGGTTTAAATCGCTTATGTTTTTTGGGTCGTCCCGTAGGCAATCCAGCACATCGAAGGCACGCAGGAGCGGATTGTCGTGCCCGAGGAAGAGAAGCGCAGAGCGGTTATCGTCACCCCGGGTCGTGTCCTCACTGACTCCGACACGGCCTCCGACAACGAAGGGTCCGAGGACTGTTAACTGCCCTAGCCGCCCCCCCAACCCCTCCACCTGTAACGGGGGGAACCGAGAGGGGGGTGCGAGGGGACGGGCCTCCTGCAGAAATCCTCTCTCTCTTCTGTCTTTCTCTCGCTCTCTTCACGCTCGCATACGTGACTCACAAATGTCGACGGACTCGATGACTTGAAGGTTCATTGTGAAAAAATGAAATGTTACAGAACGCGCGTCAAACAGAAGTGCGCTCATGTATACTCCCACAGTACACTATACTTCCATAGCACTCTCCATACATTGATATAACAGGCTCTTATTCGTTTCCTCTGCACGCTCGTGGACTCTGCCGTATGAAATACTAACAGGCCTTCGTCGCTCGGACCAAACCGGGCCTCCGTTTCATCTCTTCCTGTTCTCCTACACGAGGAGAGCGTTCTGATTGGTGGAACCCAATCCTTCGCTCTGCAAAGTCTCTCATCTCTAAACAAACTCTTTAATCCCCTCGCCCGCCCCCTCCGATACGCCATGTTCCTCGTTTTATTCTGGGGAGGCTTGAAGCATCACTGTGAGACTTCAGAAACCTGTTCGACGCCGCGGCTTCCAAAACCTTACGTTGCTTTTTTCATCACGTTTGGTGCAGTTGCGTTTCTAGTTCTCCATCGCCAGCGACGTGCTGGTCGGTCAAATGAAATCTGTGTGCTGAAGACCACCGGAGGGGCAAAAAACGTTGGCAAAAATGCCGACGTGGATGGAGGGGGACTGTGCACTTAGTCGCTCGCCTTTACTGGGCTGGGTTCCCAGTACGCACGCTCGTGCAGGTGAAGCGCCGTCACGTCAATCGCCCGGCGCTGTCTCCCAAACCCCCTTTTTTTGTATCGTTTGTTGGTCATTTATTGGAATAAGCTAACCGATTGTTTGTGTATCGCCAATGTTTTGTATGCATTTTTTTTAAGAGCGTGTGGAAATAGCACTACTCGCGGTTTCAGCCTATGCAGACCCTGACAGCTCTCTCTTCACGTCCCTCGGGTGTTTGGTGGCCGTTGGTCTTTAGGCAAATTGTAATGTAAGTCTGTCCCCTAACTAGTGTTCAAATCTGCGGCCTGTAGTGACATTTACAGCGACTCGACTTGCGCACTATGCACTCGCTGGTTCAGTTGCTGGCTTGAATGTTTTATTTTCCTCATAGTGTATGACGTTCATACACCCACCACAGATAATCAGTGTCACGTAAGGGGCACGTAAACCCGTTTCTTTTTTTTGTGCCGTCTAGACACTTGACCCGACTCATACGAAGCCATGCGATACCGCGAGCCCTGGCGGGACCGAGCACGGGTATCTTGTGCCTACCAGCGGCCGGTGGCTTGCCTTAACACAGCTTCAGCGGGCGTAAGAGGCCTTAAACTAACCATGAAGAGAGCTGAGACGCACAGCTTACCATCCCGAGAACATTTCCAAACATTCCTGAACATTCAACCACTGTGTATGGGCGTGCCGGTGCGTAAACCGGCAAAACAAACGGCGTTCGCCATCTAAGACGAAATGGCGAATCTCTCGTTTTTTTCATTTCATTTCGACTGAAATTTGAAGTGTGCATGGTCCCCCTTTCTCTTAGGAAATATTACAGGGAATCCTTTTGCTGCTGGACAGATTTTTAAACATTTTTCTCTTTCGGATTCAACAGGTGCTGTCAGCACGCGAGCTCCGTGAACCTCGGCGCTGTCGTCGTCGAATCGGGGCTTCCGGACGAACGTGCCGGGCGATACGTTTGTTTTCGTTTCATTCGATGTCACGTTTTTTTTTTTTTTCGAGTAAAATGGTCCGCTTGGGTCGTCCTGCTTGTGCTGTCTTTCGTGGAATCTTTAATAACGGTTTTGTCTTTTGGAAAATGAATCTCAGAAGTCGCTTCCCAGATTTGAGCATTTCCTCTACTGAAGCCACAGGGTGTCTCTCTCTTTTCGTGTATTTTCTGAATCACTGTAAGAACTCTAGAGGACATATCAAAGGTCGGGTGTGTCGAGGAGAACGGACGTGAAGCACTTACTGTAGTATAAACGAGGGACGGCTCTTGTTTTTTTAAAGAGTCTTCTCCTCGGCCGAAGCTCTTCTCGCTGTGTTTTGAACCACACGACTGTGTGTAACCCTCACATTGTCCGAGCGCACCATGTCCTTTGATCCTTTCCATCTCCGCCATCTCCAGACTCGTCCTGTCTCTCATCATCTCTCTCTCTTTTCGTTCGTCATCTCTTTATTTTTTTCGTTTCTGTTTTTGTTCTCATTGTTTTGCTTTATGTGAGACCGTTAGTCCATTTGGTTGTCAAAAAGCTATTGTATTTTTTTTTAACTGGGGAAAAGAGGCTTGTGCCTTTTGTAAAAACAGAATAATAAAGTTTGTACTTTGTTTTTTACAACTCTTGTTGTTATGTGTACTTATTTCTCTCTCTTTTTTTCCTTTAAGTGTTAAGCTCTTAAATGAGTTGTACAGTAACCGTAACACACACACACAGTGATCATCGAGTAAAACACACCTAAGATAAGTATTTAGTTTCAGGTGGTTCAACTTTAACATTTCAAGTTTAGCGGTGGTATTTGAACTGGGATTTGGTGTCTCATTGACTTTAATGGTGCTTGTATAACACACAGGTGAATGAAGGGAGTGTGTATCTGTTGAAGAATGATAAGGTGTTAATCTGAACCCTCGCTCACTTTTACACCTAGTTCACGGCTGTCGGCTCCTGTCGTCCTGCCCAGCATGACTGAGATTAACACCAGAACTCATTCTGAGCAGCTTCTGTTGTCATTTTTTAACCAGAATATACCAAAAAAATTAAGAGCTCATTTCAAATTTTCTTTCTTTCTTATTTTGACCTGTTTCTTCAGTTTTCATTTTCGGAAAATTAATGTAAATAGAAACAATACTTTTGTTTAATATTAGGGAGAACTGATGTTAGTAGTTTACAGAATAAAACAACAATCATCATTTTACTTAAACACATACCTAGTAGTAAAGAAAAACTGAAAATGGTCTTTAAAATGGTCTCTTAATTTGTTCCACTGATGTATAAGAAAATATTTATATTTAATAAAATTGCCATTAGTTTTAATCTTTTTTTTAATCTTTTTTTTGTAAATTGGGACACTTTAAAATCGATTTATAAAACTGCCCAAAATGACCTGAATTAACCTAATAAAATGTGTGTATATTTAGTTCAAGACACCTCAGATTTGGAATATTTCCAACCTCAACCCGGAAATAATTTGTGTTTTAATGCTACTAAATTAACATAAATATTATAACAGTAATATTTTAATATGAATAAATTCAGATGTTACGTCCGGGTTTGTGGTGGGAAATATCTCAAATCCGAGGTGTCTTGAACAGCATGAATATACTTTTACAAACACATTTCATGAATTTACATGTGTCATCTTAAACATTTGACCAACCATGTATGTGTGCACTTTTTTTTAAGAATAATGAAAAAAGTGGGTAAAACTTACTTCTTCGTCAGTAGGAAAAAGGTTATATTTTTAAACATTCTTTGCCATTTACATTTACATAAATGCACAAATATATATACATGTGAACATTATAATATTATGATAGAAATCTTAAATATTTAAACAGCCATGTATGTGTACATGCACATTTTTGCATACGTTTATTTATAGCTTTCGTTTACTAAAATACATTTCCAGGCATTCTTTGCTGTTAGTTAGTAACTAAGACAAACTAATGTGACAAACACTTGCAAGCCCTCTGTACAATAACATCATTTATTTACATTTACATTTATTCATTTGGCAGACGCTTTTATCCAAAGCGACTTACAATTGAGGAAAACAGCAAGCGATTCGTCTAAGTAAGCAATATTCACGAGAGGTGCTAGTAATACAAGGTTTCAAATACAACGTCAAGATAGTATAAGCAAGTATATAGAGAACATTAGAAAAGGAAAAATAGGGGTAAAATGAATTTTTTTTTTTTTTACTTTTTTTTATGAGACCGTTAAGTGCTCATGGAAGAGGTGGGTCTTCAGCTGTTTTTTGAATTGTGAAATTGATCCAGCAGTCCTGATGGAAACAGGAAGATCATTCCACCAGCCGGGAACGGAGAAAGAAAATGTCCTTGAGATGGATCTCATGCCTCTCTGTGAAGGAACAATGAGGCGCCGCTCGTTTTCAGACCGCAGACTTCTGGAGGGGATGTAGGTCTGTAAGAGAGAGTTGAGGTAGATGGGTGCTGTGTTAGTGGCTGTTCTGTAAGCAAGCACCAGTGCCTTGAACTTAATTTATACTATAGGCTATTAGTTTACGTGTGTTTGTCTAAGAGAAAAGCGTTATATGTGTCCCTTTTTTAAAATGTTCATTCTTGTTTGTTAAATCCAGCTGAAGTACAAACGGGACGGTTTCACACCCCTCGTCCAGCGTCACGGCCCTGACAGCTTTGCTAAAAGAGACAGTCAGCTGCTGTCATCTGTAGAGTCCCATGTCGCTCTGACACCAGCCCCCTCCACGTAGACGTTCCCCGTCCATAAGACCACCCTCTCGCCGGTGCCCTCCGACCTTCTCTGCCTGGTATATATAGCCTGAGAGGCTTCCAGAGGTCTCCTGGCAGCCAACATGAAGGTCTTACTCACGTTCTGCTTCGCCGTGCCTCTGCTGCTTCTGGCCACAGCAGGTAAGAGCTTTTCACCATGAAAACATGACTCGTGATGTGCTTAACGTTGCCCGCCTCTTTAAACGCGCCTGTCGTCTTTCATTCGAAACGTTTGGGTTGGATCTGAGGCCGGGCTGGTACAGCATTGCTTATTCTCCTACAAAATATGTGTCATTTTGAAATAGTTTGTCAAAACTTTCGAGCCAGCGAGTTCAAGCCAAAGACACCGAACGGTGCCTAAAATTCACCGACCCTCGAGATGAAACGTGGCTACGAAGCGCTAAGATCGTTTTGATTTATATATGTTCTGTAATAAGCCAGCTTTTCAGTCGGGGTTATTTTCGTACGGTAGAGGTTTTAGCCCTCGCGTCGTGCGTCAGCTGTCGTGAGGCGTGACGCCAGCTGACGGAAAGCTCACGTCTTCAGCTTTTCTTAAACACAAAGACACCATGTACTGTAACATTGACTTTTTTATGAGTTCCTTCAAACCTCTTGTTGTTTTCGTTCTCAAGTTGCATCAGCTATTGTCTATGACCTCACGCTATATAAAAGTCTAGCCCCATCTTTAGCTCTGAGGGTCTGTTACCCTTCTGCCGTCCTTGGGCTTCTCTCGGCCGGCCGTCGCTCGGGTCCGTCAGGTGTCTAAGATTGGAAGTGATTCTGCAACCGGACACTGTCCACTATAGATTCCCTGTGGTCCCCCCCGCACAGCTGCTGTCACCTGACACAATCACTATTTATTTATTCCCAGCCGCCGGCCATATAAGGACATGCATTATCTCGACAGGAGGGGCCGCGACTATCCGTGGTGGTCCGCATTCGTTGTGTTGTGTGTGTGTGTGATGTGCAACACCATCAGTCATATCTGCCGAATGATGGAGTTTCAGGTTTGGGTTGCCAGGATGAGTATTGTTGGATAAGTTTGACTCATTTGAAAGGATTAAATCTGCTTTTAAGATTGTGTCCGTTATGCAATGCGGGAATTTCGGGGTTGAAAATTCACTGGTGCAAATCCTTGGGTTGAGCTGGACATCTTCATCTGTGAGTCTTTAATGTTTGAGACACTTGAGACTTTAAAGGGACAGTTTACTCCAAACCTGTGACTTTTCTTCTTCTGCAGAACCCAAAAGAAAATATTTTGAAGAATGTTGATACCAGAACAACACATTGACTTCTATCGTATGAACACAAAACCACTCAAAATATCTTTCGTGTTTCACGAATGCAGGCTTTGAATAGCATGAGGATAAATAAATGATGACAGGATTTTCATGTCTGGATGATTTATCCTCACATCTTCTCAACATGGTCGAATTTGAAACAAATTCACAGGACGTTGCATCATAATTCATGGAGTTGTCTTCTGTATAAAATTAAATGACAAGCAACATATTTGGTATAATTTTGCAGAGCCTGCGTCCAGTTGCTTTGCAATAGGTCAAAGGTTTCAGGACCCTAAGACCTGTCTTGACCATCTGTCTGGCTTCCACAACATCTCACTTTGCTCCTGTTTAGAGACATCAAAAGTTGACAAAGGGGGCTGTTAAAAATAGTACGAAAGAAAAATAACTTTACATTGCGTCAACTATCACTCAGTATGGCACTTATGTATTTGATATAGCTTTTCTGTAGCTCAATGGTTAGATCATGGCGCTAGCAACGCCAAGGTCATGGGTTCAATCCCAGGGATTGCACATACTCAGAAACAAATGTATAGTATAATGCAATGTAAGTCTCTTTAAGCGTAAATGTAAATGATACTGTTACTCATAGAGAGTAAGGGCTCTCCCTGACTTCCAGTAATGCTGTACAGCGGGCTACTCTTTAGGGACTCCCCTCGGCAAGGAATTGTGGGACAGGTCGCCAAATACCGAGTCCATAAAAAGAGATAAGGTCATGCAACGTGGCTTTACAAAAACCCTTTACCCCTCTGTCCCATCTGATGTTCTTACTGCGTCCTAACTCTGCATCTGCGGCTTTACCTCCCGGATATGATGTTTGACACAATGCTTTGTTATTTTGTGTCAAGCTTTGATGTCAGGGGCTAAAAACGACAAAGGACGTCTGGAATCCTGTCACACAAATGTTCATTCCTATGATATAATATGCAAAGTTGAGATAAAAGCAATTCGCATAAATAACGTTTGAACATGAACGTACAAGAGAACGTGACTCCGCCTCCTGGATCTCGGCACGTCCCATTGTTGATCTATTTCTGTCACAGAGCTCTGAAACCTTGACACCTGTTACTATTCGTGTCTCACCGCGATTCACCCTCAACCAATAAAAGTGCGACGCACATTACGTGCATCACACAGATAGATCTGCGCTATTACAATCATGATAATACCGCGGTATTCTTTGAAGCGCCTACAGTAGCGCGTGCGCACCTCTCCATAGCGACTGGTAAACCCTGTGGGCTCAGGGCTCACCTCCCTAATCGTGTTCACTTTAATTCAATTTACCTCCTGTGTCTGCCAACAGAATATGATCGGGGGGTTTACCATAATACAGAAAGGAACAGACCCATGAGCCGCTGGAATTATATTTGATGTTGTGTATGACATTACTAGCAAATATCAACATCTATCGCTTTAAGAGAATACAACCAGTTGACAACACGTTTTACTTTTAGCATTTTATTATGTGTGTATGGAATACAGCACACCGGGTTATTTTCAACCCAGCATTGGATCAAAAAGGAAGCCCAGTCATTTGGTTAAATTAACCCGGTTTATATTTGGCCCAACAATGGGTTAAAACAACTCAGTATTTTGGGTTGAAACAACCCAGCATGGGTTCATTTACAACCCAATTGTTGGTTCGTCCCCTTTGCTGCGGTCGGGTTTGTTTCCCAATGCTGGGTCAAAAATAACCCAGCATTTTTTTAAATGTGATATCCATATTATTATTCTCTCGACATCTGTGATGTATGTGGCAGATTTTATTTACGTTTTCACTTTTTCTTCAGACGGTGGAGTATGTGTGAGTTTTTAACCAATAAGCTCTGGTCCACAGTAGCGTGATGCTGCATTCCAACAGAGTGAGCTATGGCAACAGCTGTGTTTTTCTAAAGCCTCCGTTGCTAGGCAACAGGCTCATTGGACCTTCATCGCCCCAGCGACAGATGCTGCCGCTCTGCGCTTTCGTCCTTCCGGTGCGTACAGGGTTACATTAAATCTCGCCCCCATTGATGGACATTATGTGCGCTTGAAATAAATGTATTTGTGCTCGTGTGGTGACACAAGATGTGTGTGTTTTATAACACACGCAGCGCATCTGTTTAAAATGTCCATTTATACAAGTCATTTATTATATTTAGAAATTTTATTATAGGCTACCTAACATATTAATTTGACCCTTGTGCACTGTAAAAAATCTGCAATTTTTAAACTCATCTTTTTAAGTTGGATTTTTTGAGTTGTACTGACTTCCAAAATTTGAGATAACTTACACAATTGAGTCAACTCAACAAGATTGGACAAAACCATTGAATTTACTTTACTAAATTAAGTTCAGCTGACTACAATCCAAAATTTTTTTACAGTGTGGTATTGTATGTTTCTTGTTTCATATATGAAGAGTTCATTTGCAAAAACAGATAACAGATTTTTTTAAATCATGTTTTTTATCGTGCAATACAATTAATTTTAATCAAACTGTGGTTGGGTTGTTTTGATAAAGTAATAATATCTCCCAAAAACAAAGTAACACAATAATAAAAAACATGATTTTAGATTTTTTTTCTTTTGCAAATAAACTCTTTATATAATGCTTTGGTAATATTAAATTGAAAAATATATAATAATATTTTAAATTTTAATTTATATTAGGCTATATATTATATTTAATTTATAGTGGAAAATATGTAGTTTTTTACTACTTTCTTGTTTTATATATGAAGAGTTCATTTGCAAAAACAGATAACAGATTTTTTTAAATCATGTTTTTTATCGTGCAATACAATTAATTTTAATCAAACTGTGGTTGGGTTGTTTTGATAAAGTAATAATATCTCCTAAAAACAAAGTAACACAATAATAAAAAAACATGATTTTAGATTTTTTTTCCTTTTGCAAATAAACTCTTTACATAATGTTTTGGTAATATTAAATTGAAAAATATATGATAATGTTTTTAAATTTTAATTTATATTATATATTATATTTAATTTATAGTGGAAAATATGTAGATTTTTACTACAAATGACAGCAATTGTTAAACTTGTGCCTGTCATTCACTCTTAAAAATAAAGGTGCTTAAATGGTTCTTCACAGCGATGTCATAGCAGAACCATTTTTGGTTCCACAAAGAACCTTTTGTGGATGTTAAAGGACCTTCATGAAACCATTTGTACTTAAGGTTCTTCAATAAGATAGCGAAGCACCTTTATTTTTAAGAGTGTTGTTTTTAGGAGACTAAACTAGATGAATTTTATGTGAACTCTTTATTTAAAAATGTTCATATTTTGTCATTTAGTTCTAATCTAATTGTTTTAGAAGCATGAAGAGCGATCGAGTACACCTGTGGTACCTCACAGAAGGCTACATTGTTCACATTTCACACGTTTAAACTCCACACCTCGCCTCTAACCTTGCGCTCTTTCAGTGCCGTGCTGAGCTCAACATTACCCCGTTGTATTTTTAGCAGCTTGACTTGGCGAGCGTGGTCCGAGGGGCTCGTGTGCTTTAACCGGCACGTTGTGTCATCACAACAGGCCCGCAGCCTTCGGTGCTGAGAGCACCATCTGTTCCTCGCTCTTCTCGAGTCTGCCTCCACAATATGGCCGTGCGTTCGGCGGGGCGTGCCTTCAGCTAACTGATAAAACCTGTGAAGTGCTCGGCCGTATCTGCTTGTAAAGACAGAAACTGCAATGTAGTAAAGATCACGAAGGGACTACTGTGGAAAAGAGAGAAATGTTTGTTTTGTTTGCCACTCCTGTTGGAAAGTTGAGCTAATAGCTACTAGTTTAAAGGAATAGTTCATCCAAAAATGAAATCTTGGCATCATTTATTTACCCTCACGTGGTTGTAAATGTGATTCTTTCTTCAGTGGAACACAACAGAAGATATTTTGAAAAATGTTACAGTTGAAGTCTGGTAGTTTGATTCTTCAAAATATCTTCTTGAATGACACAAAATGATGACAGAATTTTATTTTTGGCTTGCTATAGTGCTGGTCCTGATGCTGGTTGAAGATTGTACTCAGTCAAAGAAGCATTTCTTCATTGTCTCTTATTTTAAGTTGTGCTAGCTTACAGCTGAGATGCATTATATTCAGTAAAAAACACCTTCAAACGCACATTAAAGCATTTGATTCTTCATTCAGCAATGTCATTCAACCGATGGGATGAATTCTGATCCTGCCGAATCATGACTGGCCCACATTCACTGATGCTTCGAGCAGATGCTGGATGATTTAGCATATATTACTTGAGCTACTCGAGTTATTTCAGTCAAGGGTCGCAGCCGAGCTAACACTTCCTTAAACCAGTTTCATATAAGCAAATAAATACCGATGGAAACTTGAGTACAACATAAACAAGCTGTTGAGCTCTATAGGCCACTAGGGGGATAGAAGCAGATTGATTTGATTTGTCTAGTTTTACTGCCGATTTACATTTTGGGGTTTGATGTGGATCTTATGTGATAAAAGCGATGCTGTGGTTCACTTGGTTTTGAATAAAACAAAACAGAATTTCTTGAGTTGTATATTCACCCTGTCAATGTTATTGTATTGATACATTCATAATCCCTACGACATATTTAGCATAGAGTTAGTGGCATAAACCTGTACACAAATTTTGAGTTCAGTCAACTTAAAAGATATGAGTTATATAATGAATTTAATTTAAGTTGAGCCATCATTTCTTTTTTTACAGTGTATGTTTTGAAGCTGAACTTTGATAACATTATACCATTTTGACCCCTTAGTCCTTTTAAAACACGAGCGTCGCTCACAGTGCATCTGTTTCAGCTTCAGACCCCTGGAGAAAACTCTGGGATTAAGTGTCTGGATCAAAGGCACAATGACCAAACCTCACGGTTCATTTCTCGCAGCGATCAAACCAGCAACCTTCCCATTATCAGCCTCGCGCTTCAGCCTCCAACCACATCATCCTGTCACAGCAGATGAGTCTAGAGTTTAGACCGATGACTCTTTTAAACACAGACTCGCACCAGCGGCTTTGGTTCACATTAGCAGGAATCTGTCATTTATTTATTTTGCAACTACTGAAGCATCCTGGCATGAACTCTCAGACCTCCGTGTAGATATCGATCGTAGAAAATGAAGCTGTAATAAGATCTGTCCATGTGTTCGATCGTCGTTTCCGAGCCTCTTTCTGGTGTAATATTACCGCTATGAGGAGCCGTGGGGAGAAGTTTTGAGCTTTTATTCGTGAGAGATGTTTGGGATGTTATTGAGCCAAATGCATTTTTGGGAACTTCATATGAAGATTCGTGTTACTTTTTTAGTTTTGCAAATACTGCTGTGAGATGTTATAAGAAAATTGTAACAAATTGTCTGTATGAGATCAAGTTGAACGTGTTGAAGATCCAACTGTTGGTTATATTTAGGACTGTGAGGTCAAGGATAATATCAACATACCTCATAATCCAACTATTTGGTAGCCATGTTCCCTTATCTTATGAAAGCAGGGAGTCCCCCATATCCCCAACACCCCCACAGCCATTGTTTTATATTTTTAGATTTGATACGCTAATAATCATTTGACAGTCGCTTGACAAACCGAGGCGTCATTCAAACCGAAATGAGAAACGCAATCGTAGTTTTCTCAATTTTTGTTCTTTTAATAGAGATGTCATGGCATGTACAAGTAATGCACGGCAGCGTTTCTAAATATAAACGTGGAGACACAGTGTCTTCCTCTCTGGTTCCATTTATGTCTTCTGATAACAGCGGGCTGGCAGGAACACCCCGAGGCATTGTGGGTAAATACTTACAAACAGTGATATCGTGGCGTGTATATCAACAGTATGACAATAATAGTCCAACAATGACCTGATGAAATGCATGCTGGAATGACCGAAACCTCAGACCGGTTAATAATAGCAAACACGCTGATGTTTATTCTTACGGTTAAAGTTTAAACACGTAACTATGTGTAACGTGTTCTGCATGAGTGATGCTTGATATTGTGTGGCTTGTGAAGGTGTAACTTTATAAGAGGTCAGACCGTCATATGACGCTTTTATGAGCTGTTTTGAGACTTTGTTAAACTCTTTGTAAACCCACTTGGATACAACCGATAATTCTGCAGAGCGATAAATACTTCGGATGAATGGATGAGAGGCGTTTTATCGCAAGAAATGCGCCGCAGTGAATTATGGGCCATTCGAGTTTACCATCTGTCTTTTCTTGCGTTCTCTGCAGAGGAGGAAGTTGTCCTGGAATCCATCCTGAGAGACAGATCCCACATCGAAGACACCCTACGGCTCGCAGCGGATGATAAAGCAGGAGATTATGCCGGTAAGGGAAATAAAGCTTATGTCCTAGATGGATACACAGCGTTTCAGTAGACTTGTGTACGCCACGTTAAGTTAAACCGGGTTGTTTTTTTTCCTTCAGCTTCATTGCAGGGGTTGAGGAAGATCTACCACAGCTCCATCAGACCCATGGAACAGGCCTACAAGTACAATGAGCTGAGACAACACGAGATCTCAGGTACCGACTCGATCTTCCTCTCTCATCCCGTGTGTGTAGCATCTGAATGTTCATTGGTTGGTTCACCTCTTCCTCACCATGACATCATTCTTCTCATTTAATCCGGTCCACCGAGCATTCAAGCCATATTAGAAATGATCATATTCATAAGAAGGAACCCAGGGGTTGCTGTGTCAAAATGTCTTTTAATGTGATGATACACGTGTTCAGATACCAGAGACCTTTTTACAATTTTGCATTGGAAGCAGCTTTACGAAAATACAATTCCGCACGAGAAATGGAGACATAATAAAAAACAAATGTACATTTCTATAGATGTATCTATTGGGTTGAAATCAGACCATTATATTCATAAGGTGATGACATAGAACCATGTCTCAATGCTTGAAGTTTAAACATCTGTTTCACAAAAGGTTTTTTATGGTGAAAAAGGTTCTTCAGATTATAAAAAGGAGAGAAAGAGATGCTTCTATGAAGAACCTTTGACTGAATGGTGAAGAACCATTTTTGCACCTTTATTTTTAAGATGTGTGTGTAAAATGAACGTGTCCTAATATATTATCACATAGTAAAAGCTTAAAGAGGCGTATCCATACATAATGCCAGGTCCCTACTGAAATCAGATCATGCCTCAGAAAACCTATTCACATGACTTTCTATTTTAAAAATAAAAATGTTAAACTTGCCGTGCATTGAAAACCCTATAGATGTCTCTATAGCTTTCTGTCCTGTGTTTTTAAGCAAGAGGTTTGGATCTCAATAATAGCGAATAGAAAACTGATTCAACCTCAAACCAAATTTTTAGCAAATGCTCAGTTTTTATATATCATTTCATCAGACATCTTCAGCAAATGTGGTTCTTTCATATGGATATTTCCTTCGACTTACAAAGTTCCAGATACATGAGAGCAGATAAACAAATGCCTTTAGGAACCAGATTACATATGGAGGAAGTGCTGTGTTTTTCACTGCACACACGGCACTGAACTAACACAGATCTGAGAGCTGACACATGTGCGCTCCAGCATTCCACAGCTGCGAGAGAGAGAGAGAAAGAGAGAGAGAGAGAGAGAGAGAGAGAGAGAGAGAGAGAGAGAGAGAGAGAGAGAGAGAGAGAGAGAACAACGGCTCCATCTGAAAACAATCAAGGGTTTCTCAACAGCCCCCATTTTATATGAGATCTCTGTACAAATGCCTCATGAACAGACGCGTTTCAGTTTCATTCATTATACAACAGTTCTTTATGAATGACAACGTCTACAAGAATAAATAATGACTTTAATTGATTTCCAAATACAGAATGTTCAGAAAACATCTCGATGAATAGTGACTTACAAGTTTTATGGTGTCACCTCCATGCAGCATCTTCAAAAACCATTTTTCAAGTTTAATAAAAAAAAGATATTTTTCAGATGCTTTTAAAACATTAAAATTATACAGAAGAGCTTGTTTATATTGTAAATTCAGTACTTATTTGATTGTTAGCTTGTTTAGTTAGTTTGTTTTTAGAATCATGTTAGTTATTTAAGAGTTTTATTAAATATTTTGTTAAGTAAAATAAAGCTGGAGCCAAATGTAAAAGTAGGAGAAAATAGGAAGAATCACATTACAAAACCAGTAGACTATTGTTGTTTTGTGTATTTATTTATATGTAGAGGTTTGATTTCATTTTAAAATCATTTTGAGGATACTACATAGGGCTCTTGTGTTAGGTTCTCTGAAGGGTGACTTTCATGGCACTGAGTGTCCTGCTAACCCCTGACAGATACTGAGATGGGATCACGCTTGCCCCCTTGTGGTTCAGCATGGTATTTAACCTCCTACACTAAACCCTGAGACTTTCAGACAAAAAAAGAATCAATATGTAAATGCAGATATGTGATGAAAGAAAGAGGAAGATCCCAAGACATCACATGACAGTTTAATAAAGTAAATAATAATTCTGGGCAAATGCCTTTGAGTCCAGACGCTTTAGTTTCATCCGCCATTGACATTAAAGGCAAATTTAGCATGTTAGTGCAGAAAAGGGCTGTAAAAACCATAAGACAAAAACAAATAAGTATGATATTTAGGGAGGTTTATGCAAAGACAGACATTTAAAGATATTTGAGTGAAAAGTGAATCTCCCAAAATATATATGTCCGAGTTGCTTTTTGGACCTTTACGATTCTTTGCATTATTTTTCAAGACAGCAACAAATACTTATAACGTATAAATGTACAATTTCTGTAAATGTTATACATTACAATTTATACATTTTTATTTATTAGTATTATGCGTTAGAGTAAAATATTTTTTTAACTATAACATATTTTTATTTGAAATTTGATGAGAAATCTTCTTGATCCTAATGTAGCTCATTCAATGTTTATTATTTTATCGTATCTTATCCTATAAAACAAACACAATAAATAGGATATTTTGCATTGTGTGATCATCTCTGGTAGAAAACGTTGTATCTGGACGTCCATCATCCGCACACATTTCAACTCATCGCATATATTTCACAGGAAACGTGTCTGTAACCTCTCTCTGCTCTTTTTTTCCTCTCTTTTACACCTCCACGTCTTCTTTATCACTTTTCCTCACACTCATCATCTTCATCCTCTCTCACCCTCACATCTGTATCTTCCTCCCCTGACTTCACACTGCCCCCCCTCCACTAAACAGCCTATCCTGGACGCACGCTGGGGGATTCAGCCACAGGTGGGTATGACGGGGGGGTTTCACTGCATGGCACTGCCTGCGTCTCTTCACCCCCTGCGGTGTGATGTCAGCTGCCGCTCATCTGCCCATGCAGATACCATTAGTATTAAAACATGTCTGTATGTTATAAATCATCGCTTTAGCCATTTGAAAGTCATCAGAATGTAAGGAATTACAAAAAAAGGGACATTTAGAGAGAGGGGACGTCGAGTCATATATTTTGTTTATTTTGGCAGAAGAGAAAATATACATTTTAATATACATATCTGCTACAAATTTATATTGTCAGTCTGTTTTTAGGAATACAGGTGCATCTCAATAAATTATTTTATATTGATGAAACCTATATATTATATAGATTCATTACACATAGAGTGAAATATTTTAAGCCTTTATTTCTTGAAATTTTGATGATTATGGCTTACAGTTAATCAAAACCCCAAATTCAGTGTCTCAGAAAATGAGAATATTACATAAGATCAATAAAAAAAGCATATTTTAAATAGAAATGTCAGGCTTCTGAAAAGTATGTTCATTTCTATCCACTCACATACTTTGTTGGGCCTCCTTTTGCATGAATTACTGCATAAATCCGCCTGTGGCACTGCTCAGGTTGCTTTGATAGCGGTCATCTGCATTGTTGGGTCTGGTGTCTCTCATCTTCCTCTTGACAATAGTCCATAGATTCTCTATATAGGGTTCAGGTCAGGCGTGTTTGCTGGCCAATAAAGCACAGTAACACCATAGTCATTGAACCAGCTTTTGGTACCTTTGGCAGTGTGGGCAGGTGCCAAGTCCTGCTGGAAAATGAAATCCGCATCTCCATAAAGCTTCTCAGCAGAAGGAAGTGCTTTAAAATTCAACGGCTGCGTTGACTGCGGACTTCAGAAAACACAGTAGACCAACACCAGCAGATGACATGGCAGCCCAAACCATCACTGACTGTAGAAACTTTACACTGCAACTTGGTTTCTGTGCCTCTCCACTCTTCCTCCAAACTCTGGGACCTTGATTTCCAAATGAAATGCAAAATTTCCTTTCATCTGAAAACGGGACCACCGAGCAACAGTCCAGTTCTTTTTCTCCACGCTTCTGATGTTTGTCTAGGATTCGTCTGTGTGTTGTGGCTCTTGATGCGCTGACTCCAGTCTCAGTCCACTCCTTGTGAAGCTCCACCAATTTCATGAATGGATTTTTCCTGACAATCCTCGCAAGGCTGCGGTTATCCCTTTTCCTACTACAACTTTTCCTTCCACTCAATTTTCTATGAATATGCTTGGATACAGCACTTTGTGAACAACCAGCAATGAACTTTTGTGGCTTCCCCTCCTTGTGGAGGATGTCAATGACTATCTTCTGGACATCTGTCAAGTCAGCAGTCTTCTGACCCACACTGAGAAATAATTTAAAGGCTTTAAAGATTTTGAGTTGATTATCTGATTAGGATGTGACATCATGACTTTCCAATATTGAACTTTTTCACAATATTCTAATTTTCTGAGACACTGAATTTGGGATTTTCATTATCTGTAAGCCATAATCATCAACATTTCAAGAAATAAAGGCTTGAAAAATTTCACTCTATGTGTAATGAATCTATATAATATATGGGTTTCATCAATATAAAATATTGACCTTTTTCATGACACTCTAATTTATTGAGATGCACCTGTATACTCTCATACATTATCAATGGCTTACAAGCTTGTAACTAACTGAGTGATTTACTACTAAACATATATATGATATCATGTTATGATATTAAGTGTTTGCAGGTGGGCTGTGGAAAACTTAGGCAGTGCATTTATCTGATATATCTGATAAATGAGTAAAAGTGTTTTGCATGTGTGATCCTGGATTGCATGAGTCGGGGGGGAAGGACACAAGAATTAGATGCCATGTCAGTTCCCTTCTTATACAAGAACTCCATCATCCCACATTTAGGCATGTAAGCATCTAATATCTGTTTTGAAGAGATGAAAGTGTTTAATGAAACCAAATCATTCAAATTGAGCAAAACATGTTCGATCGCTTCATCTGCAATTTATTTCTATAACAATTTGCTTTTTTATCATCATGAAAAAAAGGAAATGAAATGATAACAGTAAAATCAAAAATGCATGCTATTAAACTGCACAGTATAATTTGTGTAACTCGGGTCCATTTTATTGTGTCTTTCTTCTTTTTTGTTGTTGCGATTTATATAACATCTGAAGTTGTTGTTTTAAATGTGAATGTAAATTGCTAACAAATCAGAACTGAGCTTAATTTTCTGTTGATATATAACTGCTGCTTTACTTGGACAAATTATTTTACTTGGAAATTGCATTTAAATGCAAGTCATGAAATAACATAATTGAAGAAGGAAATAGACGGTCTGATCTGGGTTTTCTTTATTCAGCATGGTGTGATGTAATGAATTTAAAGGGTAACTTCACCCAAAAAAGAAAATTCTTTCATCATTTACTCACCCTTCTGTATCAATGTCTTTGTTCTTCTAAACACAAAGGAAGATATTTGAAAGAATGTCAGTAAACAAACAGATCTCATCCCCCATTTAGTAAAAAAAAAATACTATCAATGAGAGTCAATGGGAGATGTTTGGTTACTGACATTCTTACAAATATCTTCCTTTGTGTTTAGCAGAACAAATAAATGTATACAGGTTTGAAGTGTGAGTAAATGATGACCAAAATGATTCATTTTTGGGTGGAGTGTCCCTTTAAGAAGAATTTATTATTAACAGTATGTCATTTGGTCAGATTTTTTGTGTTTCAATAAAAAAAAATGTCTTAATCCCAGCAGAATAATATGAGTGTAGCAAAGTTATAGATTTTTTTAATTCGTGAACATCACATCAATAACAAAAATGTGTGTTTCTTGGGATTCGGATTATGTTTAGGTGTGAAACGAACACAGTTTGCCGTGGCGCTGAGCAATGGTGCATGGCACATAACACCCGCTGTCTCTCTTCTAACCAAATGCAGTTTAATGTGATGACTGTGTTTGCTTTATGAACACTTGGAAAATGACAGAAAAAAGCAATGAATCTACGAGACACATCATGAATCACAAACGGGTATTGAGCAAGTAAACATTAGTTGAAAACTTATCTTATCACCTTATCTCTGATTCACAAGCTTATAATGATTAAATATGATTTTGAGCTTCAGTTTGACATCCTTTGACTATAGAGATAGTTTCATTATTTTCTCATTCTCATGTCATTTCACACCTGTATGCATTTCTTTGTTCTGATGAACACAAAGATATTTAAAAGGATGTTAGCAATGTTCAGTTTTGCGACATCATCCACTACCATAGTAGAAAAAATGTATTTGTTGTTCTGAGATATTTCGAAGAATTTGACTACCATTTTATTTTTCCTACTATGATAGTCAATGATGTACCAGAAACTAAAAATTGCTGACATTCTTCCAAATATCTTTCTCTGTCTTTATCCAAACAAATACATTTATAAAGGTGTGAAATGGCATGAGGGTGAGCAAATGATGACATCCATTTCACTATCACTTTAAGATACATATTAAAAGAAAGCTGCAATTTTGTTTTAAAGAGAGATGGCAACATGAAGGCAAAACTGACAGATTGCTGGTTGCTATATTCATGTCAATTGCTTTTAACACATATTCCCCAACTTTATTACAAATAATATGCTTAGACAGTCCAGCTTGGTCCAGCGTGTCTTATCGTCAGTGGTTATACTGTTTATTTATTAAAATAGTTTTTGATGTACTCAACTGTTTTGATTCTTCTCTTGCTGTTTCCCAAACAGATGGAGAAATCACCTCCAAACCCATGGTGCTGTTTCTCGGACCCTGGAGTGTGGGCAAGTCCTCCATGATCAACTATCTGTTGGGTCTGCAGGACACTCCTTACCAACTATATACAGGTAAACATCTAGAACTCAAAAAAGAAAAACCCGGTGCTCTCCATCGGCTCGTGAACATATATTGGGTTTGGTGTTTCATTTCCAAAGATGGTTTGGTGATTTTTTCTGTGTTTCTTCCCGATCTTTTACAGGTGCCGAGCCCACTACCTCAGAGTTTACAGTCATCATGCACGGAGAGAAGATCCGCACGGTGGAGGGCATCGTCATGGCTGCCGACAGCTCTCGATCCTTCTCTCCGCTCGAGAAGTTCGGCCAGAACTTTCTGGAGAAGCTGGTTGGAATCGAGATGCCGCACAAGCTCCTAGAACGGGTGACTTTCGTGGACACGCCTGGAATCATCGAGAACCGCAAACAGCAGGAGAGAGGTAATATATTACACACGGCTGCAAACGCATCTGCTTAACTACAACGTCACCCATAATTCCTGTCCCGTCTCCTTAAACCCATTTCCAGGCTACCCGTTCAACGACGTGTGCCAGTGGTTCATCGACCGCGCAGACTTGATCTTCGTGGTGTTCGACCCCACTAAGCTGGACGTAGGTCTCGAGTTGGAGATGCTCTTCCGGCAGCTGAAGGGTCGGGAGTCTCAGATTCGCATCATTCTCAACAAGGCCGACAACCTGGCAACGCAGGACCTCATGCGCGTCTACGGCGCCCTCTTCTGGAGCCTGGCGCCCCTCATCAACGTCACCGAGCCGCCCCGCGTCTACGTCAGCTCCTTCTGGCCCTACGACTACGCCCCCGACACCAGCCGCGAGCTCTTCAAACGGGAGGAAATCTCCTTGCTGGAGGACCTCAACCAGGTGATCGAGAACCGGCTGGAAAACAAAATCGCCTTCATCCGTCAGCACGGCATCCGCGTGCGCATTCACGCCCTCCTTGTGGACCGCTACGTGCAGACCTTCAAAGACAAGATGAGCTTCTTCAGCGACCCTGAGCTGGTCTTCAAGGAGATCGTGGACGACCCGGACAAGTTCTACATTTTCAAATCCATCCTGGCCAAAACCAACGTCAGCAAGTTCGACCTGCCCAACCGAGACGCGTACCGCGACTTCTTCGGGATCAACCCCGTGAACAGCTTCAAGCAGCTGTCCGCCCAGTGCTCCTACATGGGCGGCTGTCTGCTGGAGAAGATCGAGAGAGCCATCACCCACGAACTGCCCGCCCTGCTCAGCAGCATCAACTCGGGCAAGAACCCGACCCTGTCCTCCTGCGAGGCCACCGGATGCGGGGAGAAGCCCAAGAACCGCTACCGGCGAAACTGAGAGAAGAGCACGAGGTGGGAGGGAGACTGAAGGAGAGAGAGAGAACGAAAGGAGGAGACAAAAACAAAGACGGAGCAGTGGAGCTAATCCTGCTCCCGCCGCAGGTCCGTTTCAGTGAGGCGGATCCAATGGGACTTTTATTTTCTTCAGACGAGTGAAGAGGTTGTGTGTGATGGGGGGGGTTTGAGGGAAGGGGATTATGGGATACCGGGAGGTTCTGAGTTTCTTGTGAATGTGAGGAGAGTTCACGACTCTTCTTCTTTCCGCACCACTTTTATAAACTGCAGTTTTCGGAGGGAAAGTGTGTACGCATGGGATGACAAAAAATGGCTGACACACACTTAAAAAATGTAAAAAATAGCAAAAATAAAATGTCGTGAGACCGAACTTGGCTATCTGCTGCCTCGAATGTGAACGAATATGAAAGTTTGCTTGCAGATTTTGTATCCACAAATTTGTCTGTTTTTCAAACACATGGTTATACACGTTTTTTGCCAAAACTTCATATAGTGACTATTTTTAACTCTTCTGTTATGTTGATAAGCTAAATCTTTGGGTTTTACAGAATAATAAAGCATAGCAACGCTGCGTTTTCCGTGCACATTTCCATTTTACTCGCACCGTATACTATAAATGCCAATCTGTCCAGAATTCCACGGTTTATAGCCCGGTCTTATGCAATGGTTGGGTTTGTTAGGAAAAATGATGGAATAGTCTAGCTATCTAGATATCACTGTTACCTCAGAAAGCTGCGTTTGTCTAAGCTTCAAGCTTTTTGCCCTGGTTATGATTTATGGTGAATAGAAATACACTTTGTCTGTGAAAAAGGAGCAAACAGTTCACTTCCACTGGAGCGACTTACAACAGAAATAAAAATGTTGTTAACACGGGCTTGTTGTTTATTTGGAGCTGGATCACTGCGGTTATAGACTGAGATCTTTTCGGGCCAGTTAAATATCAGGGGCGAGTTTTATTCCCACCCTCAAAAATAGGAGATAAACCTTGGAGACGAGATGGAAAGATCACGGTGGTCTTTAATAATGCAAGTGTCCTGAGAACATTTAAGTCATTTCACAATTGCAGAAGAGGCCGTCCATTTATATAGAAATTGCACAAGTTGTCCACTAGAGTGAGCACGAAATGAGAAGAGATATTGCATCACATTCACACAACGCTACAAAGACGTGTTTTGGAAAGGGAGGTGAATAAAATACAAATGCAACCTGAAATAAATCGACATCTCAGTTTGGGGACAGTAAAAATAAAAATGTCATCATTTATGTGATTCAAACACTCTTTGAATCACATTTCATCTGTGGAGCACAAAAGAAGATATTTTGAGAAATGTCTCAGTAGTTTTGTGTTCATAAATGGAAGTCAATGGGGTTCAGTGTTGTTTGGTTATCAACATTTTTCAAAATATCTTTGAAGTAGGTTTAAAATGACAAGAGGGTGAATAAAACTTCATTTTATTTTAATAAACCTCTTCAGAAGTGTGTTGGAGGGGTTTCAGGTGGGCAGCAGACCTTTACAACCCAGTGCAGGCACACATTCAGCTTTCTCTATTCAGGTAACTCTTATTATTTCAATCCAATTCCAATCATTATTTCTCATTAATTATCCTTTGTCCCTTACACTACATCACAAATGGGTTATGAATGTAATTTCACTTTGACTTTAATGAATATATGTTAATCAGGTCCCTTGTATTTCTAAATTCTTCCTCTTCACATATTGGATGAAACTCAAGTCATTGTGCAGCATGTCGCATTCAGGAACAAAACGAATCCAGTGTCTCGTTGCCAAATGTTATTAGTCCTAATGTCTTTATAATGGCACGGGCCTGTCTGCGTGCATGAGGACACAGTCCAGCGATCACATCTTTCAAACAGAGCTGCGCTATATTCCCCCATGGCGAGGGAAGCCCTCATGGAGAAAAGTATGAAAACGCTCACATTTACCCACATGTCACACTGAGGTTTCCCTGGTGCTCGCTCGTGATTGGAGAACAGGTCTGGAAACTGCATTGCACCATCACACAGAGTCATGGTTTGAAGTGTAGTTTACTGTAAGAGAGGATTGTGTAACGTTAAAAAGAGAAGGGGAGGTTTACAACAAAATGTTGCAGAAAAAGAAATGAAGCGTACCCAAACAGAGTTCATTTTGTGTTGTGGTTATTCTCCTTTTTCATATGGAAGTTTACCCAAAAATAAAAATTCTGTCATACTCTATTCACCATCGTGTGATTCCAAACCTGTATGAGTTTCTCTCTTCTGCACAACACAAAAGAAGATATTTTGAAGAATGTTGGTATAGGCTAACCAAACACTGACACATTTCTCAAAATATCTTCTTTTATGTTCCACAGAAGAGAGACAGCGTGAATTCTAACAGGCATATTCTGAATGTCTGTGTGGCCATGTTTGTATCTGAACTGACATCTGAAGGTCTTTAATGTTAAAAGCAAACCTTGTTTACCTAACTAAGCATGAGTTGTTTGTTTAGCATGTACAGTATGTCCTGACATCGCTCAGATCCTCTCTTCTCTAGATACAGACACACAGCTGCGGTTCTCCAGGGAATTGCTTTGATACTCTCTTCCTGAGGTTTGTAAACATTTCTTTACTATGTATAAATGACGTTGATTCAGTTAAACTGGTTAAAGCACAAGCTAAAAGAGTTTATTAATTAAAATATGTGGATTAAAGATTAATTTCATAGACTGAGATCAACATTTAATTCTAAAATTGGAGGATTTATCTATCCATCTGTAATCTCTAACACATAAATAACCATAGAGATGACAAATAGATTAGATAGACAGAATTTTGCTATGGCCCTGTGTTTGACAGCTGTGTGTTCTCCTGCATTACGCGTCACGTTGATTGGAACCCCCACCCCTACTAGCTCTCGGCGACGCGCCCGGACGCGCACACTGCGGTTTGAGAACAGCCCGCTTTCCATGTGCCTGCGTGCTCGCCTCCCTTCTGTTTTCCTCTTTCTCCAGAGCGCGCACGCACCGCTTTATCTCCACCTCTGATTTATTCCGGCGACTGTTGGACGCGTACAGACACCCGTCAGATGGACGCTGGAGATTTGGAGATGGTGTAACGCGCACTGGCGCACCAGAGCTGCCGAACACACACAGACATGAGGTGTTCAAACGAGCGGCGTCTGTCAGCGGTGACGAGCTGTGTTCTGACGGGGAAACCGGCACAGAAAACGGTATTTGGATCTCAGGGGGAACGCTGTCCGTGGAAATGACTCCTGAAGCGAAACCAAAGGCGCATTTCATCACTGTGAGTCTGTGGAAAGAGCAGAAGAGAGAAGATCTATCTGCATCGCAATAAGAGAAACTTACATGACTTCTGGTAAACGAGGGGAGATGATTTTAGGTGTGGAGTGCAGAAGTTTTACATGCGTAAAAATGTATGTGTGAACTGGTTTTAAACGCACCAAGTACCTGATGGACGTTTGGGAATTAAATCTACATAAAGTGTTTGTGATTTTTTTTTTTTTAGCCTCATTCATATATGCGTTATTTTTTACATTGTATTTAATCCGGATTTAAGCGCATGTTAGATCTGTGAGAGTTTAGGATCGAAGCACTGTTTACGGGAATAGTTACCTGTCAAGAGGTCACTGTCAGAAATCTCGTTTTTATTTCACTGCATTGCTGTGCCGTTGTGGTCAGTGGAAAAGGACGCGGAGTTTCCAATGAACGCGCACCGTGCATGTGAGAAACAAAAGAGGGCGGAAGGTTTATTTTTAGGAAACCGGATTGAGTTTTTTTTTAAGATTGCGTGTTTGTTTTGGCTAGTGTAGATGCTCATTGTGTTTTCCCAAGACTTTTAGTTTGGAAACTTGAGGTATGACATTTCAGTTTTTTATATTTATTATGTTTTGCTGTAATGGATAGGGAAAATGCCATAGCTTAAATTCTGACAAGCCTTGAAATGTGTACCCAGATGAGTTTACAATAGCTTATTTAAGCAGAGTTTGGGTCAAAATGCATTTTAAGTAGTCAAAACCAACAGCCCCTGGCTCAAGTCTTAATTTTTGTGCTGTTATTATGTAATACTGGTTTTCCTGGAAGAACTGGATTCACTTTTTTGGTTTGGATAAAGTTCTCCAACGCCAGGAAGAATGTGCTATTGCCGTCATGAGGTGAAATAAGCACAATAAAAAGCTTGAACTGTCTAAACGCATATGTAAAGAGCCAAAGCTATTCGGCCCATTTTCCCCTGCTCGTTGTTTTTTCCAGCATTTTTGTTGCATTCGTCCCAGTTCGGGATTAAGAACATCATCATGGCTTCTCCGCAACATCAACAACTGCTGATTCACAACAGTGAGGTGAGCTGTGATTCCAGCGGAGACGGGCTGGTGTCCGTGCGGCTCAGCGGCGCTAAAGCGCACAAACAGCAGCGCGGGAGTCTGGGAGCCAGCGCCATGTGCAGCATCTTAGGGGGCTCCAAACACTGCAAGTACAGCATCTCGTCCAGCTGTAGCTCTGGAGAGTCTGGCATCCGCAAACCCGTCTTTAAAGGTTTGCGGACCCAGAGGAAGATGCCACAGCTGTTTGAGAGGTCGGCCGGGCACTTTTGGAACCCCAAGTTCGACTCGAACATTCTGGAGGAGGCCTGTCGCGAGCGCTGCTTCCCGCAGACGCAAAGGCGCTTTCGCTGCGTGCTCTTCTACCTGGCCGTTGCCAGCCTCCTCTGGGGAATGTTCTTTATCGCTAATGCCGATCGATGTAAACAGACTGCCTTTTTGTTACCCACTGCATCTTTTCTCCTCCTGTGCTGCCTCCTGTTTGTCTTTACTTTCACCAAGTTCTACGCCCGCTGCTACAACCAAGCCTCGCTGCTGCTCATTGTAGTCACGTTTGCCCTCACGCTCGCACCGCAGGTCCAAACTTCAGGCTTCGTCGACTTTAGTGTCGATCCCGTGAAGGTTGAATACGACACGGATGACTTTAGTGGGGCGGATAGTGGAAATCTTACTTTTGAAAGCAGTGGAGCTTTAGTGGCCCCGTGTATGTCACCGGTCGGCACCTTCTCTCTTGGTATGGAAGTGCTTTCGTTGCTCTACAGTTTCCTTCATGTCCGTCTGTACGCCTCGCTCCTGCTCGGTTTGCTCTACTCTGTGCTTTTCGAGATGCTCGGCTGGATGCACTTGTTTCAGGACGACGGGTGGAGCCGCTCCTCTGAGGAACATTTGGAAACGCTGTATTGGCTGATCCCAGGTAGAGCCATCTTGCATCTCTGCGCCCACATCATCGGTATCCATCTTTACATCATGTCGGAAGTGCGCTCGCGATGCACGTTCCTCAAAGTCGGCCAGGCCATCATGCACGGGAAAGACTTGGAGGTGGAAAAGGCCCTGAAGGAACGAATGATCCACTCCGTGATGCCTCGCCGGGTGGCGGACGAGCTCATGAAGCAAGGTGACGAAGACAACGACAACTCGATGAAGCGGTACTCCACGGGAGCGGCGATCGCCGGCGCCTCCAGCCCGAAGAGTGTCAAGCGCAAGAAGACGTCCATACCACGGGGACAGATCATCTTCCGACCGTTCAACATGAAACGCATGGAGCCCGTCAGCATTCTCTTCGCGGACATCGTGGGCTTCACCAAAATGAGCGCCAACAAGTCAGCGCACGCTCTGGTGGGACTTCTCAATGACTTATTCGGCCGCTTCGATCGTCTGTGCGAGCTCACGTGCTGCGAGAAGATCAGCACGCTGGGAGACTGTTACTACTGCGTGGCCGGTTGTCCCGAACCACGCGAGGACCACGCCTACTGTTGTGTGGAGATGGGACTGGGAATGATTCAGGCTATTGAGCAGTTCTGTCAAGAGAAGAAGGAGATGGTAAACATGCGTGTCGGCGTCCACACGGGCACGGTGCTTTGTGGGATTCTTGGCATGAAGCGCTTTAAGTTTGATGTCTGGTCCAATGATGTTAACCTTGCCAACCTCATGGAGCAGCTGGGCTTCGCTGGGAAGGTGCACCTGTCTGAAGCCACCGACAGGTTTCTGGACGACCGGTACCTGCGGGAGGACGGGCGAGTCACGGAAAGGATCGGGCCGAGCGTGGTAGCAGATCAGCTTAAAGGTAAGATATGCGTTTCGTACATTTGATGCAGAGTGAATGGTTGGGTTAAAAACAGATGAGCTCAACTGTGGTTATAAATTAATGTCCCTATTTGACCCAACCATGGCTTGCAACAACCCAGATTGTTTTATAAGGAGTGTAGTACTGTAATGCTTTCTTGTCTTGACTGTGGTGAGTGATGCACTTTTTGGCTTTTAAAACATGATTTTGCTTTTCATTGTTGATGTATTTTGCCTTTTTGTTGAATCTTGTAATTTCTCTCACATCAGGTTATTTGAGCAGGTGTTTTGTTCAGTCGCACGCTCTCACCATTTATTCACAGCCTTCGAGATGTGATTCATGTTGAGATTTGTGCAATCAGTGTTTCTTGGAAAATGAGTGCGATTTCTCTGATGAAGAGGATAATCTATTGCATATTTTGTGTATTGCACACATGCGTTTTTTTGCGTTTGGGTTGGAAAAATCTAGACTTTCTAGCTGGTATGCATTTAGGTACCCAGAGGAAAATATTATTGTTGCTCTTTCATAGCTCAGGAGAGTTCCCCATTGGTTTCATTTAAGTGTCAACTTGATCTGAGATTTTTCCACTAAAATAGCTTATGAGAAATAAAAATGAAAAGTATGGAGGTGTAAAATGAATGTAGATTGAAGAGGTAAAATAATCTGGATTTAGGAAATATTGAGATTTTTGATTGTAGATTTGACAAATCTGAGCTCAGTTTGAGACATCTTTTTTGAAACTAATGGAGACATTTGTGAGATATCTGACTCCTCTCTTATTTCATATGCAAGGAATTTATGCAAATGATTCAGTACTTTGTGTAATTTCGCCCTAGTCGTATATAATATTAATTTCTTAGTGTGGTATTAATCTTTTCAGGTGTAATTTTTTTAAATAGATCCTCTCATGTAATGAGGAACTCCAGACTGTAATTAATACGAAATGCAATTTTCATTTTGACAGTTCTGATAACAGGTTCGACTAAATCTCTTCAGATGGAAAAGCATATGAGATCACCAGATTGACTTAAATATCGTTTCTAGTTTTTCACTGACATGCTGATATTTCCCGTCTGTGGTTGGATGAATTCAGCAGGTAGCAGAAATCTCAGAGCTGTCACAGCATCATCACCGCAGCTGCCTTGGCTGGTACAGGAGGGCAAGTGGAAATGATGCTGTGACTGTCGCCCTTGAGAATCTCAATCCGTTTTGCCAGCGCGTCCCCTCAATCGAAGAGAATTGAAGTCTCTCGAGTTTCATTTTTTCCTTCATCGCTCCTGCGTTCAGAGAGGGTAAATGGCCTCCTTAAAACGTTCCCATGGCTTGTGTTTCTAAACATCTGTCAGTTTATTCCCTTCGTTCTTCGTCTCGTGTCTTTTCACTTCCACTCGGTTCCTTTTCAGCGAGTATCTTTGCTTTGCTTTTCACTGCGTGACTCAGAACAGTTCAGCAAGGGCAGTAATATTGCATAACAACATTTCAGTTTCTAACACCACTCAACTCTCAGCTGAATTCACTGGCTCTCGGTTTAACACACACACCCGTTTCGCTGGAAGCTGTAAAGTATGATGTTGGTTCTTAATTCATCAACAAAGTGATTTACAGGCCAGCGTTCTCACTCGATTCCAAGCACTCAAACCTTGTTTTTTTCTCGCCCACTAGCCACAGTTGAATTTTTCCCACTTTGACGGCCTTTTGGACTCATGCGCTGTATTCAGTCCAATGCACAGGATTTATCTTTCTCTCTGTGGATTTACAGGCCGAGAGCTCTCTGTCAAGACTAGAGACGTGCAGAAATCTTTCAGCCGCTGCTAGTAGCAGCATCAATCACAGACGCTTGTGTGGAAACCTGGCAGACCCCCAAATGGAAAATGTCCAGATATCAAGTCATTCACACCGACCTGAACACTGATCACAAACTCAAATCTTTCTTTACAAGCTGATGGGTTTTTTAAATGGACATTAAGTTTACCAGCTGGCTCTTTTGATTTACTATTAAGATAGAAATGAAACAAGACACGCATGAGGTCATTCCGACTCATCTGCACTGTTCAATCTTCCCATAAATGATGTTTTAATATACTGGGTAAATTATAAACTCACCATTTTTTATAAACATAGAAGCATGTTGTTGTATAGCATGTCACTTTTTTCTTTTATCATAGTTATATGAACAGAGGAGTACATTTTAATACATTTTATAGATGTTATGCAATGAAAAATCTGTCACTTTATATAGTTTAATATATAGTTTTTTTGCTGTGTTGTATTGTAATTTGCAGTCCATCTAAAGGCTTTTGTTTGCTCCGAGTAGGGCAAATATGTGACTTATCATATGCAAAATAAAAGTTTTTGTTTATTTAATATATGTGAGAGTACTGTGTATAATAATTATATATCTATAAATATACACACATGCATATATAATTGTAGGAATTTAAAAAAATAAATAATATAAAAATATAATGTATGTACACCTTTTTTTTTTAAATATACATGCATAATTATTATTCATAGTACATTGTTGTTATGTAAACAAAAACTTTTATATAACAAATAATCAAGATGAGTTGCAAAGAATCGTCTGACAGCCGTACTTGGCACTATATTGGCCCCACTTTTTAGTTTTTAACAGCGTACTTTTAAAAGTAAACTTGAGTACACAACTAGCTTACAACCGTTTTATTTACAAGTGCATAAAAAGCAGACTAAATGTGTACTTTCCTATTTTTTTAATTTTAGTTTGAAAGGTCCTGCATGGCAGGAATTGCCCACATTCAAACACACAAACGGTGGGCAAAATGTGGATAAGAATAATTTAAACGTATTCTGATATCCTGACCTCGAATGTTCTCGCTTTTTAAGAGTTGAATAGGTTGTTGTTGTGTCTAGAACAGTGTAGCTCGCTCCTCACAAAGAACCACAGTCTGTTTTATAAATAGCAAAAGTAAGAATAGTCATAACTGTTGCCCTGGATAGACGAGACGCTGCATTGCCCCGGGGATCAGACGCTCTGTGTGTTTGGTGGCGTCTTGCAAAACACATGCAGTTCTGGCCGAGCTCTCTTGTTTCATGATGGGAGATTAAACCTGTTGTGGTTGTTTTTTTTAATAACCCATTTTTTTTGGGTGTATGTACCTTTTAGCGTGCGCTCTACATTTTATCCCCTGTAGTGCTTCCGACATCCCGTGTGTGTGTGTGTGTGTGTGTGTGTGTGTGTGTGTGTGTGTGTGTGTGTGCGTGTGCGTGCGCGCCAGCCCCTGTTGTGTGCGGTGATCATTTGTGTGGAAGTGATGCTATTTTTAGCCATTTCCCTGGAAAGTACCTGGCTGTGTCTCGGTTCTGTGGTGCTTTCAGAGAACGAAGCCCAAACAATCATTCTGTCAGCCGATGAAAGAATGTGGGTCATAATTTTGTGGTCCACATTTCTTACGTGTTAGAAAAAAGCCTTTGCTACTCACCCAGAGAATATGTTATATTATTGAGAATATTTATATTGTTATAGTATTGAGAATATGTTATTGCTCAGATGTTGCTAAAAATGCTTAAGAGAACAAAAATACAGTAATTGTAGAAAAATGAATGAGGTGTACATAAATGTTTGTAGAGGTGAAATCATCTGGATTTGGGTCAATTTGATGAGAAATGTTTGAGTTTAGATCAATAATATTTAGCGGTGACAAATCTGAGACATTGTTGAGATTTCTTCTGAAACTCAAATGGAGACATTTGTGAGATTTCTGCCTGTTTTCTCAGGAGAAACATCTGAGACGCAGATGAGACTAAAGCAAACGTTTCCATTTGCTCTCCATTTAATCTCATTGATGTCTAGAAGAAATAACTGAGATTTTTCTTTCTTATCTGATCCCATCCTAGCACAGTAATATTTTTTTTGCATTTTGCATGTTATGCATTTGGTGCTTTCTATCTTAATTCAAAGTATCTCTGTAATATTCTGGTCTCGCATCCCTCCATCACTGTAAATTCATTTGTTTCTAGTGTGTAATGAATTACGCAGCATCATTTAATTACGGTTATGGGTTTTCGAGAGTGTAATGGTGATGTATGCGCTTTCGCAATTCCATCTTGATATAATATTGATTTTAGCCTGGCCCGTATCATTCACGCTTTGATTTCCACACACATCTCCTCCTGTTTCTGTTCTTCACTGGAGCTTGTAGGAGAGACCCAGTAGGTCAGATTTTTCCATTATTATGTTGACATTAAAGAATTGGTCGTCTGTTTTGCTCGACCCAGAATCGATCGGTGATGTATAGTGTGCATACAAAAAAAAAGCTCTATGTATTGCTTACCATCCTAACGTTTTATCTGAAACTTTGTATTACTTCTTGTGAATATTGCTTTACTTAGACGAATCGCTTGCTGTTTTCCTCAATTATAAGTCGCTTTGGATGAATAAATGTAAATAGGTATGTTTGTTTTTTACATATAATCACAAATATAAACTTAAAATCAGTTTTCTTCAACACTATTAAAGGTTATGTGGTTGTTTATGGCTGGTAATTCAAATGGTTTGTGGTTCGAGCCTTCGTGTTGTTTTGTTAAGTCACCCTTACAAAAAACAAGTAGGCGATACTTCAAGTTTTAGTAAGCTTATTTAAGTCAAGTATACTAATATTAATGTACTAGTTATATACTATACTTGTAAGTGTACTTTTTCAATAATACTTGAAACTAAATTGGCCCTCTTTTTAGAAGTATATACTTTTTAAGTATACACTACAGTAACAGTAGTAAACTTTGAGTGCAAATTTGCATGAAAATATATTACAGGTCAAGATACACTCTTAAAAATAAAGGTGCTTCAAAAGGTTCTTTAATGCCATAGAAGAACCTTTTGGTTCTATAAAGAACCTTTAACATCTAAAGAACCTTTCTGTTTCACAAAAGGTTCTTTGTAATGAAAAAAGGTTCTTCAGATTATTAAAAAGTAAGAAAGAGATGGTTCTTTAAAGAACCTTAGGCTGAAAGGTTCTTTGTGGAACCAAAAAAGGTTATTCTATGGCATCACTGTGAAGAACCATTAAAGCACTTTTATTTTTAAGAGTGTACTGATAGTTTACACTTTGAAGTATAAACTTGTAAAATACTATTTTAGTAGCTTTTGTACTGCGAGTATACTTTCGAGTTTTCTTGAAAAGTGAACGTCATACTATTCACATTGTTATTATGATTATTTATATTGTTTCTTATACTGTTACTATATAAACTTGAACATAGACAGCACAACAACTAACCAAGTATGCTTATTGTAAAATACGTCATTATACAAGTGTATTCAAAACATTTTTTTTTTTTTAAAGTACAAGACGTGATAACATAAATGCAAACCCTCGAGTGCCTTGATATGTTCTGAAGACTTGAAATATCCAAGAGAGGACCAAGATACAGATTTTACACCCACACAGCAATTTCTTTGCATTCTCTGTATGTACTAAGTGTATCTCCAGCAGAAGACATAATCCAAAGTGGCTAAATATTCTATATGTCAAGTATTAAGTGTCATCCTGAAAACTACATTAAAGTGCATACGTTAGTTTGCAGGAAGGAAGCACCCTTTAATAAACTTCTTTTTGTGAAGTTGTTGGTGGAAAGGATCTCCGGCGTATAAAGATATTTCTCCGGGGATGAGTTAAGTGGTTAGATGAGACTCTGTCCCTCCGGCAGGTGCTATGACGGCTAATGAGACTCACAGTAAATGGATGTGGATGTGATTCCCAGCATGCCGAGGAAGCAGCTGTTGATGTGAGATTGGACGTGTCTGGAGGTGACTGGAGAATCCTCTCTTGGTTTACTCGGTGAACTTCATAACACAGTGTGTGACCCATCTGCTTCCCCGCTATGGGGATTATAACCACACCAGCGCCGTTCTGACCTACTGAGATGTAAAGCGGTTAATCGAATATGAAAACTGAACAGTGGAGGTGCTGTTTCTCATTCTGATGTCATTTCTTTATGTTATTTCTGTAAGGGTGTACTAAGCAAAGCAAGCACAAGACGGCTCAGGGATGTGATGCTGAGGCCTCGGGGCGAGATGATGAAACTTCTCTTTGAATTATGATGGTTTTCAGATTTAAAATGTTTTTTTTTAAATAATTGTAGAAACAAGCTTTAATTTTGCTTGCTTGGTGCTGATATGCAGGAGATTAGTTTCTCTTCTCTCCTGCCTACGCAATCTTCCTACGTGTTTTTCTATTCAGAAACAGGCAGGGGGTAACCAATTGAGAACCGAAATATAAAAAGTGTAAAGAAATACATCAAATATACAAAGATAATTATAATACAAAAATGAAATAAATATGAAGCACACAGTGTTTGGCTCTTACAATAATAATATGATTTTTAGTAATAAACTGTCAGTATTTAAAAAATGAAAATGTAATATAAATTATTATAAATGTAAAAATGATCAATATATATAGTAAAAACGTGGGTGTTGTCTCTAATGGGCTGTTTTTATTATTCAGTTTTTAAAATTCATGAGATTTGTATTAAATATATTAAATACTATAATAAATAAAAAAGAATTAATTAATTATTAAGAAATTAATTTATAATACATTTTAGTTTGTAATATATATTTAGTCTTTCCTCGCAGGTCAGATTTTGGAAATTGTTCAAATCTAAAATATACCCAAAAGTCATAGGATGTTTTGGTATAATATAAAATCTAGATTTGACCTGAAATCCATGTTGGACAGATATTACACATCATTCTGTTCGCAGTTAGCATCTCTGTAAATGTCACGCGTTGAGTCTGGAGTGAAACCATTATGTAGGTCCAGACGATGACAGCGATAGATGTACGGAGACTGTGTTGTGAGAGCAGGTGAAGGCGGTTTGCTGTAATGAAGGGAGTAAATCACTGCTAAACCATTACAGCCAAACATCGGCCGTGTCCTCCGGGAGCTCACGCGTTTGACCCTTACTGTCATGTATTCCCAGAGTCCTTCAGCGTATGGCTCTCAGAAGACGCTCTTATCGGCCCGTCCATCAGCTTTTAAAGGCAACTGAGCCGGTGCAGAATTGAGCAGGTGGACCGACGCAGTTCATAATATTGAGATATTGTACAATCTTATTTGTTCTCTTTCGCTCCAGTGACCTTTAGGTTTTTTCTTATAATCGTAGGGTTTTATGTGGATTTTATTTGTGTATACAAATGTATTCATTGCCTTTGTGTTTATGATTTATCTTGAAGTTTAATGAATCCATACATTAACGGTTAATGGTTTAGTTCAGTCTGAATTTTCTGCCTTCCTTTGTTTGTTGTAAAATATAGAGTTTGGTTTGGTTTAAAATATAGATGTTGTTGTATATGTTGATATATATGTATGACTTTAAATTGTCACCAGCATCACATCACTTAACTAAATATTAAGAAAAATATATAAAATTGTTTTGGCAAGTCATTATATAGCTATTAATCATAATCTTGTGCATATTTTATACAGTAGATTTGATGAAATATATATTATATTCTTTTTCATACGTCATTTTGCATAGTTTTGCCTCTCTATGTTTAAAACATACAACTGCAGTTTACTGTTTACAAACGTATTCTTGTGAATTGGGGTAAAATAAGTAGATATGTTTAAGGGACTTTTTTATTCTTAGCCCAAAATCTTGCAAATTGCAGTTTTAATCATGCAAAGACACGTATAAATAAGTACGTCGATTGATAGATGAAGTATAAACACTGTGACTTTTTTATACACTTTTTGTAAGATGTATAGTCGGATTATAACTATCATTCTCTTAAATTTAGCAGGGGTTTGTGTTTTTGACTTGGGCCACTAAGTAACCTATTGGCAACGCCCGAGCAACCACCCAGCAACGCCCATTTCATTACTTTTACATTTTTGTTGCCACTTTTAAATGTTTAATGCAATTTTGCAGCAGTGGACGTTAACGTGAAAGCAGTTTGGAAGACGAGAATATTATGGGCTGTGTGGTGCTTTTTTCTTCTCTTGCTCACCTCCAGAGCTCTTCCGATGAGGACTCATAAATGAAAGATGATTTCTCAAGGATATCCCTGAGTTCATTCCGCAGTCTCTTGTTGTTTTGAAACGCAGACGCGTGCAAGCGTGACAAACGTTGTCAGACCGTCTTCACTCTTTGTATTGTGCGTTTAGTTTGAGGTCTCATTCGCTTCGACGTTCACGTACGGTTTGTGTGTATTCCTGTCTGTTGTCTGTTCCTCTTTCTCTTCCGATTTTCAACATTTTGCGTTCGCTGCTCAGCTTGTGTCTCAGACATTTTGGATAATATGTTCGATTATTAATAATCGAACAGATTGTGACACCGTTGCACAGATCTTGTGGACATTCAGTTTTTAAGTGATGGATTGCATGCTCAGATCTCAATTTTCTGGTGATACTTTTACACAAAATGCTTTGAAATCTCAGGTTGAAGTCAATCTTACGTTGTGTGCTGTCATCTATTATACTGCATCTCTGTTGTCACCAGCGATTCTCTATCGTGCAGAAGAAACCTATTTTTCATAAAGCGAGCCGCTGTTGTATTTGTGTCTTGATTTTTCTCTCTCTCTTATCTCCCAAGAGGCCTTGCCTTCTCTCTATAACAGCCATGGCCATGCAGAAGTGATAGTCAAAGCGGTTCATTCAAGGACAAAGAAGCTGAGGTGTGTGTGTTATTCTGTGTAAGCGTTATTACAGGGCTCAACTGTATTATGCGTCTTATGTTTACTGGATTTTCTGGAGTAGCGAGCAGCTCCTGGATGGAGATCTTTATCCATATGGAGAGTCAGGGGGGGGTAAGATACCGCTGATATGAGAGACCTTGAATTTACAATATAAGGCCTTTCTGTATTTTATGAGTGACCATATCGGTGTCAGACGATTTTTAATATATATGTTGCATCAGTATATAGATTGACAGATATTAGATATAGATATTTAAAATATAAGTGTTTTTCAATGCCATGTTATAAAAATAAGATGTACATTATAATGCTTTGTGATGCCACTTTTTGTTTTGCACCTTTCTTGTATAAACTGCAGCTCAATGTGGTTCTCATTTAGATAAAGCATACAAATAAAATATTTTTAAGCATAAAATATATTTTAAACAACCATGTATATGCTATAATGAACAAAGGAAAAAAAATGCTTTTATAAAATATTTATATAAGATGCGTTTTTTTATGCACTGTAAAAATGTATTTGTTGTTTTAACTTATAAAAATAAGTTACCCAACTACTAAAATTTTTAGTTAATTCAACTTAAAAATATTAGTTAACATAACACTTTTGCATGAAATTCACTCAATAACTAATATTTTTATGTTAAATTAACTGAACATTTTAAGGCAGCTGGGTAACTTAAGTTTTAAAGTTGAAACAACAAATACATTTTTACAGTGTGTTAATGTTTGAAGTTTGTCTATTTTCATTTTATTCAAAGCTTGATCTCATTTACAACATTCAGAAGCGAAATTTTGCTTCATATATTTTCCGCCAAATCTTTAAAACTTGAAATGACAGTCAGTTCTTATTTTCGTTTCCTTTATAACCAGAAGTGAACCGAACACGTCTCAGTTTATACGCGGTGTACATCACATCAGTTTTGTAATGTCAGAGGTGTTGTTGCAGGTTTATTCATTATTTCAAGTTTTGTTTAGCTCTCAACATCAGCCTACACGCCAAACGCCATGAGCTCGGCTCCAAATAAAGTCCTGTTTCTACAATGGATGGCAGGTTTAGCCGGAAATAGTGGGAGGGCTTGACGCAAACACAACACTTGACTTCACTGTTTGATAAAGAGAGAAATGTTAGTGACAATACAAAACACATAAGTAAATACAATATTTGTGAGCAGAGAAAAATGGTCTCAGTTATGTTTCAAAGGGATAGTTCACCCAAAAATAAACATTCTGTCATACATGTACAGTATATGACTGTTTTCAGTGCAACACAAAAGAAGATATTTTGTGAAATGGTTTTGTGTTCATATAATGGAAGTCAATGGGGTTCAGTGTCAACATTCTTCAAAATATCTTCTTTTGTGTTCTGCAGAGGAAAGAAACTCATGCAGGTTTGGAAGGTCTTTTTTAATCTTAGGAACAACAGAAATAGACACAAATGAGACATTTGTTAACACAAACACAAAGAGGTATCGAAACACCTGAGGAGGAAGAGCTTTGATGGGAATGAAGGAGAGATTATGCTCCGAGTGAAATGAACACACACACACACACACGGCGAGAGGAATCTTTGTGCTTGTGATGATCTCCCACTGAGCGTTGAGTACCGTCCTCCCGCTGCTTCACTGTTACCATCTCAAATCTCTCATGTGAGAGTGAAGAACATCATTCTGCAGATTCTCCAGCCTTCCTCCACAGTCTCCAAATATAAGACTTTCTTTAAACTGCATGCAATGTGTGACATCTGGCAATATAAATTATTAAACACCAGACCTTTGTTTAATAAGGTCATACTGTACCATTCTGCTGAAAAGACCACCTCAGTGTGAATTTTCTGCTTGCTTCAGGCTGGTTTGGCTCTGCCAAAACTTAACTGGAGAAGGTCAACCAGAATGGTCTTACTAGTGAGGCATGAAAGAAATGAATGTCATATGTTTATCTTCATGGTTGTGATTTGTCTTGTTATGTGAAACAAAGCAGATTTCCTAGAGATTTCTTTGTTTTTAAGGGCTGGGGCTATTAAACTGTGTGACATCAAGCAAATACTCAGAACACTATGTATAGTAATATAAAATAATAAAATCCATTGTGGTATGGAGTTCTGCAAATGCAACTTGCATTTCTTTACTTTTTTAAGTTATGTTTTGTCCTTTATGGCTTCATTTTGGATAGGACAGTGAAGAAAGAGACCGTAAGTTAAGCAACGAGACCATTTTTAATGTGAAATCTTACTTAATGAAGCAACCATGTGCACACCATCTGTTGGTGTTTTGTACCATTCAGATCTGGTGAAAAAAACATTACAATACTATTTACATTACTGTTCAATAGTTTTGGGGAACATAGGTAAATATGTTGAGACTAGAAGCATCCAAATTAAATCAAAACTATGTTTTATTCGGGCATCTTCAGAGTCATCATGCCCAGAATTTGCTAAATCGGTCATTTTATCAGCCAACTTCATTCATTTCTGTCTATTATTGCTTTTATTAGCTGTTATCTCTTCATTTTTTTGGTTAGAGTTAGTCATCAGTAGAGTCATATCTTTCTAAAATATTTTTATCATAGAGGTTACAGTATATTTCTATCTACAAAAATAATTTCATGTATAACCTTCGGATTAAAAGATTTTTAAGATCGCGATCAGTCAAGGGTTTCAAAATGTTTAGAAAGTAGTTTTAAATCTGCCGTACTTTATTAAAAAGTCTTTTTTGTAGCTGCTTTGCAACAACGCAGGATTGTAAAAAAGTGACTTTGAAATGTGTTTGCAGTAGGTCCAAAAATCTTCCAAAACCAAATTGCTGTATCTGAGCAATGCTATTCATATACATTATATACGTCTATTCAGAGTATTTTATATGTCACAGAATAAATTGACATGAAGGTATACACGTGACATGGGCATGGGTGTGTTTATTGCCCAGTTTGGTTTTTTATGAGCTCCTATCACAATCTGTTCTCTGTCTCACGCTGAGAGGACAGACGCTCCCTATCACGTGTTGTGTGTGTGTGGAAGTGTTGAAATACAGTTTTTGTATTAATTTTGGTTGATGTCGAGAAACTCTTAACATTGATCCGTTTGGCACTGTGGGCGGGTGGGTTCAGGGTCTTTCATTGTCCTGTGAGTGTGGAGGGGATGGGCACAGGATTGGTTTGAAGAGCCACTTTTGTAAATACTGACAAACAATGATGAGCAATCGATTGTGCGTGAATTCGTGAATTGTATTGTTGTGTACTTACGCAATGGGTGTTAAATTGACACGCACTGATTTTATCGAAATAAACGGTGTGCACGATCTTGACACCGATAGTGTTTAACAAAGCTTGAGTCTCTGGAGATACGAGCGTCTCGAGATATCTGACACAGTTTCCTGTTTTTCAGGCCAGAGACGAGCGATTGATGGGGAGACGTGCGTTTCGATCGATCGGCCTGTTGCGCGTCTGTCAGAACAGGGTTGCATTAAGCGCCTCGCTGCGATCTGGAGACGTCCGTTCGCACCGATTCACTTGTGTAGAAACGTTGGACTGGCTGTGAATCTTAGCACCTCTGATGGAATGACAGCTGAACGCTGATCACAGTTCAAGTGTGCGAAACACTACGCAATTCAATTCTGATGTTTTTCTGATGTCGTCTGGGGATTTGTTATTGACCGGGTTGTGAAAAGTAGGTGGGAACATTGAACATCATGTGTAACACTTAGGATTTCATCCTTTAAGTGTGTGTACATTTTGTGCAGAAACAACGTTTGTAAATTAGGTCCTTGTCCTTTGTGCGCTTCACCCGGACTTTCGTGCCTCATTTGTTCCTGCAAACACATGCAAAATGTGTGTTATATTGAAAGCATGAATCCTGAAACGGTGGCGTTTAATGATAAAAGATGACCGGCGACAGCAGGCGTTGACAGCAGGATGTGATTCAGATTCATTGCTTATTCATTCTGAGCCGTGTGTTCAGAGAGAATTTTCCTCGTCTTCTCTTGCTTGACTGTCAATCACAGCTCGACAAAAACCGAATCGGTGGAGACGGACGAGTACACAATGTCTTTCATTTCAAAAGACACTTTCCACGGTACTGGAAAAATAGCATTTATAATTTACTAGCCCTGTTTTACTAAATCTGTATGAAGTTCCTACACAAACACAGATTATCTGAATTGTGTTTCTTATAAAAAATGTATCATGGTTTTATTAAAGTGTGTTTTTTGGCAGATTATTTGTATAACAACAGTTTTAATATAAGTGCCATATTAAAACTATGGTAACTGTAGCAAACTCGTGGTTAATTTAACTAAAGTACAGTTTTTTGGTTTTATTTGTAGGAACACTAAAGTTTTATAGCTCATATGACCCGTGTGCACTCTTGTAATGAGCTCATATGATTCATTATTCTACATTTTGCCCTTTGGCATTACTTTGGAAATGAAATGGTGTGCATGTACATGTGACGGACACGACTGGTTATGAGAAATGCTTAAAGTTTGAATTTGCAGAGGGAAAGCGGTCAGACAGATGATGACTTTTTATTCCTTTTTGTATTTCACAGAAGAAAGTGATGAAGAGTTTTGTTTTAGTTTTATTTACTAATATTTTGAATTAGCTTTTAAGGTTTTTGTGTTTTTATGTAAATTGTTTTTATCAATTTTGTTATACGCTTTTGTCATTTTTCTGTAATTAATTTGTATTTTAGTTCGTTTTTTATTTTATTTTAGTGTCTTAAACTTATTTTAGTTTATTTTGGGGGCAAAATTACATTTAGATGAGTTTATCCAATCATTTGTAGGCCAATATTTTATTTGATTTCAATAAACAGAAACATTTTCATAATTTTATTAAACTACAATAACCTTGATTAAGACATGAAATTTCATTTTTACCCAAAGCGTTCCTTTAAATTGTTGTTAAGATATCACAGAGCATTATTAACACTGTTTTATGATGAATATGATGAATTTTTATGTTTTCTTCATTGTCTATAAGATAAAAGCAGGAAGTCATTACATCAGCATCTTTAGGACTTAGGGCATCATAACCTCATACAAACTAAAGTTTATGTTTCCACAGAGAATGCTGTGACTATAAATGTTAATGGCAAAGATGTTCTGCATAACAGAGAATAAATGCTTGCCAAAATCATAATGCAGCAAAAATTGAGAAAGTTTTAACATTTGCTGCTTTGCATATTCGTTGACTGATGAGAATCTCTGACAGATCCAGTCCTCCATAAAGATTTCTGATATCCTATGCATTCATCTTCATTAAACTGTATCAGATCTCTGTTGTGTGAGTCAGTCTGTAGTTATGGGCAGGGCAGGAAATGTCCTCAAAACTCTTTGATAAAGAATCAAACAAATGGTTGTTTTTGTCCTGTATGTAAGGAACTTAAACTGTTGTCAGTTACACACAGAAACCCAAAGAATAAAGGATTGCTATGTGAAAATAAAGGCTTAAGGGTTTAAAGATGAAATGGTGTATAAGCAACATAGCATACACTGCAAAAAATGACTTTCTTACTTATTATTTTGGTCTTGTTTTCCAGTACAAATGTAAAACAATTCTTAAATCAAGATGCATTTTCTTCATAAGCAAAAAGATCTAAGAAAATAAGTAAATGTGTGCTTAAGCAAAAAAAAATCCATTAAATCTGCCAATAGGGTAAGAAAAATAATCTTGAATTTAGTGACTAAGAAAAGTTAAAACTTCTTACTCCATTGGCAGATTTTTGTGTGTGATTGTTTTAAGCACACATTTACTAAAAACAAGAATTTCTTAGGTCTTTTTGCTCATCAAGATTCAAGAATTTGCATCTGTATTCAAGAATTTTTAGACATTTGTACTGGAAAACAAGACAAGAAAACTAAGAAAGAAGCTATTTTTTTGCGGTTTAGGCAAAATGTGGAGAATAAAAGGCGCTATTAACTGGTTTGTTCATTTGATTCAGATTTTATGCATTTTTCTTGTAGCTGATATATCTGGATAGTTGAGTGTTTTGTTGGTTCAGGGTTTGAAGAACGTGTGAAGGATGAAGCGTCTGCTTCGTTTGTCATCTTCATTTTTAATGATGAGTCGGAGTTGAGACTTCTTTGTCTGTTCTTTATGTGAATGTGAGATTCTCCATATTTCCCATAATTGACTGATTCTTCTCTTGTACTGGAGTGACAGAGAATATTAAGCTAATGGTGTGAATATGAATAAGAAATATTTGTCTTATTTCAACCTCAAATCGAAAGGAAAGAGTTTTACAAAAATAAAGCAATTCATTCTAGTTTAAACATGTGACGTGAAGAAAAAACTTGACATTTAATGGTATAAAAAAATAAAGAAAAGTGTTTTTTTATCTGTGTGCGTGTGCGCACCTGCGCGCTGGTTGCCATGGCGACAGCATCGACCTTATCATTCATTCATACACCTGAATGTGTCTTCAACATTCATTCCCTGTGAGAGACTGAAGGGAGACAGACTTATGTTGTGAGCGCTTTAGCGAGAAGTGAATGCATTAGCAAACCTTGGTGTTTTTCTTTCTTTTGACCTTTTCTAAAAATAGCGTCCGGATAGAAAATAAGGAAAAACAAGGTTGAGATTGAAGGAGTGTTGAGTGAGTTTCTGTACACGCTTGAGTAGTTAGTAAACGTTTCGAAATATTCAACGCAATCTCACGGCGAAATCGTAAGTATTTTACCAGGTGGCTAATTTTGGCTAATTCTTATGAATTATACTGTTTTAATGCGCTTTGCTTTCGCGCCAGTGGCGTTAGTTGTAGGGGCGGGTTAGGGGTTGGCTTTCAGTATCGCTTAATCGTACGTTTTTGTACGACTCACAGCGTATGAATTCATACGAATAACCACCTCGTAAAATACTTACGACTTTCCGTGACATCAGGTTGAAACCTCTGTAACTTCACCTTGTATCCAAATTTCATGTGAAAATTTTTAAAATACAGTTTTTTCTAGCATGTATGTTTTTTTAAGGTTTTCTATGATGCTTAAAATTGAATAGCTTGTTTTGTGTTACTTTGCATACTGACATACTTAACATTGTTATGTATTTAGTTCAACAAACGGGAGTCAACTATATGGCTTAAGACATTGTTCAGATGCTTTATTTTAAGTATTTGTCTATGAAAAGCTCTTTTTTATGCAAAGGTCTAATTCACGCAAGCGTCCTTTTACTAATTCAACATTTAAGATCTAGTAACAGTGGCTTGGGCTATTGATTTGCAGCTATTAGAGAGAGAGAGAGAGAGAGAGAGAGAGAGAGAGAGAGAGATAATTTGCAGTAATGAGACTGAAAAACCTGTGAACAAGTATCAATGTTTATTTATTTGTCATATTTTTTCTATTATAAATAACCAAAAAAATGTGATCAAGTATTTAATACGAGGTAAATAATTTACTAAATTTTCAGGTCAGGATGAAGCGAACATTAATGGAACAAATATCCGTGCTTGTATCCTCATTCTGTTTTCTATTTAGTTATTTTACTTATTCTGTTAAATGTATTTATTTCTATATTTATTTTGGCTCTATTTTTCTATTTAACTGCATGTTTGAACTTGGATGTCTGAGTTATTTCATGTGCATTTTCTGAAAAGTAATTGCATTCTTACCGTGTTGGTCAACCAATCAGAATAAAGCGTTCGACGTGCCTCTGCTATAATAGAATTGAATCTTTCTGACCAGATTCAGTCCATCAGGTATCAGTGACTGATATTGATCAACAAGTGGAAGTGAATGTCAATCCATCGTTCGATCGATCGCTCGGTCTGCATGCTTCATGTGTCTAACAGAGTCACTTTATTGATGTAGTGTGAACATATAACAGACATGAGACATCAGATTTAAGTTCCAGTCCAAAAAAACGCTCATGCATGTCCACATTCATTTAGTGCTTTAACTGTAAATGAAGGAAAAACTTCACATCCTCTATTCATCCCATCATTTTGGATTTACAAAAGTGTTTTGAACCCTTTCGTAAACCAGTACACCTTGTCATTAAATATGTTTATTGCTTGGGGTTAATGTGTAAACAGTGTTTTTATTAATCTAATGAATGTTGTCTCAAGGTCGTATGAGTCGTGTGTTTTTGTGCCTCATTAAAGATGCATGAAGTTTTAAAAGCGCATTAAGAGCCTCGTATGGAGCGGTACAGTGATTTTTTATTCAGTTTGTCCTCCTGATTTCCATACCAGCTAGTGTATCTCCCTCCAGCCGTGACAGGTGAATTATGTGCGTGAAGACAGGAACGCAGACGCTCGCTCATAACGTTGACATTGGCCCTGACGTGTTTAGTTCCCCTGCGAAAACCTGACAGTGTTTTGGTAAACGGGACTCTTTTAGTCTAATAAAACACTCCACTTTTCTTGTTTACTCTTCCCAGAGGAACATGTTTATTGCTCAGATGTTGCTCTTTTATAACTCAGGAGATCTGATTTGTACTCAGTTGTAAATATCAACTTCGTCTCAGATGTTTTTCCAGAAATTGCGTAGGAGGAGTAAAATGATTGTAGATCGTAGAGATCAAATAATCTGGATTTGGGTAAATTTGATGAGAAATGTTTGAGTTCATAATGAGACTTTTGACTGCAGACTTGACAAATCTGAGCTCAGTTCGAGACATTGTTGAGATCTCTTCTGAAACTCTAATGGAGACATTTGTGAGATTTCCGACTTTTTTTCGAGAGAGAAATATCTGAGATGCAGATGAGACTGAAGCGAAAGTTCCCCTTTGCTTTCCATTTATTCTTATTGATGTCTAAGAGACATAAATGAGATTAATAAGATTATTCATTCAGACATCATTTGCAACCCATTATTTTTGTATTATTTGATATATGTTGTAATTGTATGAATTGTATATAAAATTGCTTTTTATAATAAATAAATATATTTATTTATGTATTTATCTACCCTCAAATTAGCTCATGTAATATTCAGTCTGACCTCCTGGAGATGATGACTGAAGGTTACATTTTCAACGTCATTTGCTGAATATGAACTTACATTCAGTTTAGTTCATTGAAAGCATCATCGGCACATTTTATCTTAAACAAAAGTCCTATCATGTGCACCTGGTTTCACTCTCTCTCTCTTCACACTCCATGTGTTTGCTCGGAGATGATTGATGAATCCATTTGATGGTTGTCAACACGGGTCAATGCACAATGAACCAAACTGATACAGACAAACACTGCTGGGACTTGATGTGTGTGTGTGTGTTCTCTCCAGGTCTTAAGACGTATCTGATCTCCGGGAGGAAAGTGAAGCATGCCCAATGGAGCTGCTCCCAGACGGGAACAGAGCTCCGAAAATCCATCAGCGTTGCATCCTGCGCTAACGCACCTGACCTGACGTCATCGGCCTGCGCTCTCACACCGGACAGAGTAAAGGTGCGCAGATATTTACAGTAACCAAATAATTTGATATCATTACAGATCCGTATAAAATGAAATAAGTAAATACTATAAATAGCTCACTGAGATGTTTTATGCTTCATGGTTTTCCATTTATGATAAAGAGAGCCGATGCATTACGTGATTTCGCCATAATGCACACGTCAATAAAGGCGCAGGGCCAGAGAAACACTGGTGGTGGATCTGTGAGGTTATAATGGAGCCGTCCGTGACGCATCCCACTTTCCGTACATTCGATCGACGCGTTCATCCGAGCAACCTTTCAACGGATGCCACATTACCCATGAGCCCATGCTCTCATCATCGCACTTGATACTGATGGGACCTTGGGTTGCAAACAATGGGGGAAAATACGATAAGGGAGACGGATGAAGCGCGAGGCTCTTTGCTGTTGTGCTGACAGTGTAGAGAGAAACACAGACTGATATTGTCATTCATCTCTGAGGCTAAATACAGTTTAATCCTCTGAATATTCATGACGAATCGGTTTACGGGTGCTAAATGGCGCAAGCAAAATATTTTAGTGCTGTTTGTGATGCAAGAATCATTAAGTGGGCTCAATAAACCTTTAACACTATTGCATTTGAGATGTTTGTGCTGCTCACATGAGAAGTGAGGCTTGTTGAATGGGAGACTTTTCTGAATGTGTCTGGTGAATAATAAAATGGACATTTAAAGGGACAGTTCAAATTCTGTCGTCATTTACGCACCGTCATGTTGTTTCAAACCTGTATACATTTCTTGGTTAAAAAAAAGTGAAAGAAATTTTGAAGAATGTTTGTAATCGAACAGTTCTGGTACGTCATTGAATGTAGTAGGATAAGTGTTTGGTTACCAACATTCTTCAAAATATCTTCTTTTGTGTTCTGCAGAAGAAAGAAACTCATACAGGTTTGGAACAACTTGAAAGTGAGTAAATGATTTGGGTGAACTGTCCCTTTAAATGTAATATTAACAATCTTTTTTTTATTCGAACACAATTCATGGTCTCTGCGTTCTTGGTTGCATGTAATTCTCATCATGTTTGTTCTTCTTGTGTCCCATCAGTCCTCTTGTCCCTCGTGTAGCGGGTTGGCTTCAGAAGATGGGATGCTTCTTAACAACTGCACAGATTCAGATCATAAATCCAGTATCAGCAAGGTGTGTCTAGTAGATCCCAATAAAATGAACTCTTATTTTGCATTTTTAAACCAGTGCTGTTTAAAAATGTCTTATTCTTATTAACTATAAGTCATTTTATTACTTAGTATTAGTAAAGCCAGGTGTGCTTTGGTGTATTCAGCACATTTTGGCAGAATTATGCACATTATGTTGTCAGGAATGAATATGGGGGGTTTGCTAGTGTGCTTCATTGAGAGGCTTCAAACTTAATGATCCTAAAAATAAAAAAATATAAAATATATATAATTTTTTATTTGTAAAAAGAATAACTAATATGTTTTGACAATTATATTTTTGTCTACAAAATTAATTTTAGTTGTTTAAGCATTTGCCTTCAGATTAAAATATTTGTATGTGACTCTAAGCTTCAATAGTACTGTATGTATATATTAGATATGCAAAATTATTTAAAAAATTATAAACATTATATATTGTATATAAGAATCATATCTATTAGGCTCAATGCATGCATATATTTCAAAATAATTTTTTATTTTGCATTTAATATAAATGGTTTCAACAGCAACAACACAAACAAATGTTATGTGGCCCAAACAGAGTCCATGTTGAGTAGATTACTTTATTACAATTAATACAAAAATAAAATATTAACAGAAGTTAAATATAATATAAATTGTTATACTTTATAGACCGATAAACAAACACAGATCGGACCATATGCGTGCGTCCAATAAAAACCTTTCTCAAAAAAATTAACATTTATCTACAGCTCCATATTGGTCACATTAATAATTGGTATGTGAATAAATGTATAAAATAATAATCACCTACATTTTATTTCTTGTTTATCTCTCACATCTGAATCTTCAGGGACCTTCAGGCAAGAATCCAAAGGCTCTTAATGGTTTGTTAAGTCCACACCTGGATCAGCCCGTGGCCCACAGTCAGACGTCTTTGTGCGAGATGCTGCAGGAGAAAAAGTGGGGTGGCGGCGTCACCGTCAGCGGCACGGGGACGATGGATCATTCCGCCCTCATCCCGCTGCGCTCCAAAAACTTCCGCGAGAGGAGCGACGCTCACTTTGTGGACGTGATAAAGGAGGACAGGTTAGAAAGCACAGCAGTTTTGAGGTTGTGTGGGGACGGGGCCCGCTGGGACGGAAATGTCAGATAAGATGGAGTGTTATTGTTTAGCGTCCGCCAGAGGAGGTTGTTCTGTTCCCACCGGGGTGCTTGATGCACTTTGATGTAGAAGACTGTACTTTTCTATGATGTATTATATGAATGCCATTTTTCTCCTGGTTTCTCTTTAAAGAGTCAACTTTAATCATTTAATCACCCTTATGTTGTTTAAAAGTGGAGCACAAAAGAAGATATTTTGAGAAATGTGTTCATACAAATAGAAGTCAGTGGGGTTCAGTGTTGTTTGGTTATCACATTCTTCAAAATATCTTCTTTTGCGTTCTACGGTTTGCGATTACGGTTAGTAAATGATGAAAAGGTGTTTTATTGGGTGAACAATCCCTTCAATCTACTCTTAATGCAGTACTTAGAGTGCATACTGCATACATACATTAAAAAACATAGGAAACCAAAATGACCGATGCATCTTGTTTTCTGTGCTTTGACCCTGCAGTCTGATGAAAGATTACTTTTTCAAACCTCCGATCAACAAATTGAGCCACACTTTCATAGACAAGTCCTTGGAGAAGTCTTACAGGACCAGTTACCAAGAGGAGGTGTGTTTCCATCTCATAACCAGTGCTTATAACAACGTGCATGACTGTACATGAACTGCTGATGAAGAGGAACAGCATTACAGGACAGATCAGGAGAGTTTTATTGGACTGTCTGTGTTGCCCTCTAGTGGTTGTGTTTTGAAATACATAAAATAACTTTGCAAATGGCAGGTAGATGTACTGTCCACATGGCCAATGAAATTGTATTTTGAATCATTATTAGAAATGAATTTTTGTGACAGAAAAATTAAGCTGTATCTATCCGGCATAAAACATAATGATCACACAAATATAAACACATCATATTTGCGTTTTAATGCAAGAAATATCTTTAACATACTTTATGTATATGTACTTTATGTTTGTCCTACATATTATCTATTTCATACTTTTCCAGACTTAGATTTATCAAACCATTTCATAATAATTTTGAAACTCAATTCTGACTTTTATGTTAGCAAAAAGACACTAAAACCTACTCAATTGTTATAATTTCCATATAAAAGTGCCATTTTATTTCATGCATTGTTTTACATTTTGATTTAATTGAACAACTAACAGTTCAATTTACAACATCAAATTCACAACCTGGTACTCATTTTTTTCGATTACTTGCAACTGGTGCATCACTTTTTTTGCATTCCAAAGACGATTTAGTTTGAATTTGATGCTTGACCAGTGTTCATTTTGGCATTTCTCACTTGTGTTGTATTCTTGCTTAAATTGAAGAACACATTCCTTCTTTCTCTCATTTCTGTCACTTTCTCTCAGGTGAAGACGCAGGCCCCCGTCCAGACGTTCGCCAGTCCCACATTCAGCTCTTTTCTGGACATGCTCCTGTGTTGCTGTGTTTTTCTGGCTCTCTCATTGGCTTGTTTCCTGCGACCGCTGGTTACCCATCAGCCCATGCCCACTCCTGCTCTCATCGTGGCGGCAGTTTCAGCCGTGCTTGAATGTCTGGCCCTGGTGCTGGCCGTCAGGTGAGTGTTACCCTTTTCATAACCCTTCACATCCAGTTACCTTTTTAGAAATCCTCCAAAGGGTTCTGGCAGTGGCATAATTTGGGGTTAGAGTTTTGCAGTACAGCCGACTAAATAAACAACTAACAGGAACACGACAAGTGCTTCATTATGAATAAACCAAAGCTACGAACTAATCAGCATTAAGAACCTGAACGTGTGTAATATATGTGATATATATTTCTCACAGCTGTTGGCGTATTAATTCATTGTGTATTATGTAGAAGAGCGTTTTATCTGGATATGGTCTTGGACTGCACCAGGACCCTCCTCTGGGCCATCTCCGGCTGGGTTCCTCGTCACATGATCGGAGCGGTGCTGGTGTCATTGCCTGCTGTGGCCGTCTTCTCTCATATCACCTGCAACATGCATCAGTCCATACAGGTATGCAAACATGATGTTTCGAAATGTGTTTTTGTTTAGAATAGAAATGTAAGATGTAATTGAATTGCTATCATGGTACCTTTTCCAATTGCTTTGTGTTGCTAATTGAAAACAATATTTCTTTTTGGAATTTGGGAGAAATATTGTCAGACGTTCACAGAATAAAACATAAATGTTATTTTACCTAAAGACATCAAAAGTAAATTCAGAAATTATTTGGTGGTGGTTTCTTAATTTAGCATTTTTTCCAGCATCAGCAGTCAGCATCACATGTTTGACACATTAAGGGCCGTTCACATTATAACAATATTGATAACTATAAGAATAACATTTTAAAATGTGTTCTTCATTCAGGAGAATAACTGGGTTCACACCACAACTATAACTATAAAGATATCGTCCGCTGGTGTGGACGCAAATATAGTTATGGTTAACATTATAGTTATTGTTATAATGTGAACGGCCCTTTACTGTGCAGATTCGTGATGTATTGAGAAATTGTTAATTATTGAAAACCAGTACAGTATTTTACAAAAATAATATCCTGACCTTCTACTGAATCACAAATGAGGAAATATTCTGAATTTATTCTTAATTCAACTTAAAAATATTAGTTAACATAACAATTTTGTGAACAATAACTAATATTTTTATGTTGAATTAACTCAAAATGTTAAGGCATCCGGGTAACTTTGACTGGAACTCATATGTGGAATAAGGGCTTTTCTTGGGAATATTTACGTAATTACAAAGATGCTCAGTTGGATTCAGATTTGTTCTAAAGTAAACCCTGTTCCCATTCAAAACATTTTCCTCATATGATCTGCATCCAGTTTTCCTCCAGGAGTTTTGCAAATATTTTGCTAAACATACTGTATAGCACACAGCATTTGTGTAACGCCATGCTGCATGTGCTTTTAAAAGCCTCCGTGTACATGTAAGGAACCTATTACGTAACTATTGTACAATATCCTGTCATTAGTTGGTTTAACTCCTTTTTAATCCCGTTTTCCAGTTCACCATGTTCACCTGCTGTGCCGTCATAGTTGCCATCATCCAGTACTGCAATTTCTGTATGCTCAGTTTCTGGATGCGTTCAAGCCTGGCGACGCTAGCCGGACTCACGTTTCTGAGCGTGCTCTGGAGTCCTCCATGCAGGTTTACACAATACACACATTATACACTGAAATAAGTCTTCGAAATGTTTTTGAGTTTGTCACGGACAGTTCGCTAATGCTAATTCACCAGCGCTATTTACATATTGTTTTGATTGTTTGCTCAATGTAAAACTGCCCTTTCTAAGACGTTTATCAGATGTTTTTACAAAGCGGATGTTTTCCAGATCTTTAGCAGACATCTAACAGACGTACCTGTGCTAATGCTGTTTTTCTTTTCTTTTAGTACTTGGGAACATTTATTTTTGAGGTGAGTTTAACACACACACACACAGACACACACACACACCAAATTCTCCAGTAGCGTTAAAAAGCATTGACATGTTTGCTCTTTCTTCTTTTTAATAAGATCCAGTGACGTCAACAGCACTGACTTTGACATCCAGTCCTCTTCAAAAGCTTCGGGATCGCAGGATCTGCTTGGCCCAGAAGCTCTGGTGGCCTTTTTCCTGTTGATTCTACTGGTTTGGTTCCTGAACCGTGAGTTTGAGGTTAGCTACCGTCTACACTACCACGGCAACGTGGAGGCCGACCAACACCGCATCAAGATCCAAAACATGCGTGACCAGGCAGACTGGCTCCTGCGGAACATCATCCCCATCCACGTGGCCGAGCAGCTGAAGGTGACCCAGAGCTACTCGAAGAACCACGACAACATGGGCGTCATCTTCGCCAGCATCGTCAACTTCAGCGAGTTCTACGAGGAGAGCTACGAGGGCGGCAAAGAGTGCTACCGCGTCCTGAACGAACTGATCGGGGACTTCGACGAGCTCCTGCGCAAGTCCGACTTCTCCAACATCGAGAAAATCAAGACCATCGGCGCCACCTACATGGCAGCGTCGGGACTTAACGCGCGACAGTGCGGCGATCAGGCCCACCCGTATGCCCACCTGCGAGCCCTGTTCGAGTTCTGCTTGGAAATGATGCGCGTGGTCGACGACTTTAACAAAAACATGCTGGGCTTTAAGTTCAAGTTGCGGATCGGGTTCAACCACGGACCCCTCACCGCCGGAGTGATCGGCACCACCAAGCTACTCTACGACATCTGGGGCGACACGGTTAACATCGCCAGCCGGATGGACACCACCGGTGTCGAGTGCCGCGTTCAGGTCAGCGAGGAGAGCTATTGCGTGCTTAGCGGAATGGACTACGAGTTCGACTACCGTGGCACCGTCAACGTGAAGGGCAAGGGTCAAATGAAGACTTACCTGTATCCAAAGAGCCCAGACAGCGGACCCGTGCCGCACTACCAGCTCTCGGTCTCGCCGGAAATCAGAGCGCAGGTGGACGGGAGCATCGGACGCTCGCCTACCGACGAGATCGCCAATTTGGTGCCCGCCGCCAACGTCAGCAGAGTGGGCGCATCGTTTTCCGTCAGCTCAGGGCTTACGGGACAGGGCTTTTCATGCAGAGACTTCATCGAGAAGGCATCTGTCAGTGAGGGCTGCAACGGTACGTCCAAAACTCAGCGATCCGCGTCCGCCGTCGGCCTGACTTATAGACCAGAAACCAACTTGAGTGGAAATCTGGCCGCATTCGGTAAACCACCAAACCCAACGTTGACCTCTGATGTGCCGGGTTCCAGCCAGTCAGAAAACCTTGAATCGAAGGCCACAGCAAGGAAAGATGTTGAATACACTGGCGAACTGACAAAACTCTGACATTGACAAGCCAGTGATGTTGTTTTTAACCCTTTAAACAGGGGCTTGCCACCCCTTTCCGTTGAGTTCGTAGAGACAGGCATGCTTAGGGATGTACGTATGCTACCGTAGATTTGTGTGGAGTGGAACGGCTACTGAATTATTATTATTAAACACACAATCTTAAAGTGTTTATACAGCAAGACCAATACGGCAACACAGATCCAGACACTTTTTGATCTTTTTAGCAGGACGACACCGTTCACAGACTGAAGAACCGGACCGGAGAACCACAGAGGAGCAGAAGGAATTGGGACAGCACAAGCCCCAGTTATTCCCATGTATTTACTATAATTTCAATTTTATATCCCACTTACTTTTTCCTGTTGTTTTTTGTAAATGATTCCTTCTTCAGATTTCTTTTATGAAGTGCCTTTAGGATGATGATGTGTGAGGCATTTTCGATTTGGTGTTAAAAACCGGTGTAGATATTTTAAGTTCTACCAGTTATACGTTTCAAGTTTCAATATTTTTATTACTTTATTGCTTTGTATAATAAGACTTGGACAAATGTCTATGAAGAAATCAAATGTAGATCAAGCAAATTTAATGTTTGGTTGGCCGAACAAAATGTGACGGACAGACGTGAAATAACAAGGTGGCAAGTTTGCCTTAATGTAATAAGATCAAAATCTTAAAGAGTTCTTTCACAGAGTACATAAGATGCATCAGTGCATTAGCTCCTTAACTTTTATAACTTGGAGAATAAACCTGAGGAGTAAATGTAAGGATCTTTATAAGCATGGCAACAAGTTGTCAGTTAAAGTCATCATAAAATCCGAATGACACTTTTTCAATGCATGTACATTGTGCACGATTCATCAGTGCACGCTATTCTAGTGCTGACCGATAAACAGAGATGTTTAAACATTATTTTAGACTGTTGTTGTAGTTAATGCAACTTTTCTAAAATCTTACTCGATACAAACATTTAATGTTGCAGAAAACATTTTTGAAAAAGAAACGTTTGTATTGGTACATAGAGATGTGACATTCAGCCTCCTCGTCCCATGAGACCTCCGCAACCCAAGCAGATTGCGTCACATTTAAGTCTGGCAAGTGGATAAAATCAAGTCCATCTAATTTAATAATTCATTCTTACTTTATAGAGGGTAAAATAGGTTATTAAATGGTGACTTTAGGTACTGTTGCTTTTCATAGCTGCACTGAGATCTTGGAATTAAACTTGTGATACGAAGAAAAATATCGGCCATCATGATTTTAGGAAAAGAAAGTTTTGTGAGTGAAGTCCTGTGCAGAACTGTGGGTAAAACAAGCTGGCAATAACCTGGACAGTCTAAATTGACAATGCCAGTTAAATGTACAGATGTTTGTGAAATATTAGAATAGATAAGACCATAGTTCTGACCTGCTTGTCTTTTGCTGTGCAATAGTGAAGGGTAAACTAGTAAAAGGATATAGAAAATGGTTTTAATATCTGTTGATGTGTGTACTTTGCACTGATATGGCATCGATTACTTGACTGTTTCGCTTCAGAAATGATGCACTTCATCTTTTCTCCTACTTTTGATAAGAGTTTCATGTATTTGTTTCTATCACTTAAACTTTGTTTTTATAATGGGCAACACTGTCTTAGTTTAGAGGGTTGTGTGCTCAGACTTTCTCATTTACTTTTCAAGAGACACATTAGTGATGTACACAAGATTGTTCTTTGTGACCTTATATATAACTCTGCCATGATGCCATACAGAAGAAGGGGAATTGTTGTAAAAAGTCGATTCATTTGTCAGTTTGTTTCATGTGTATTAGTGCCTTTTACTTATTTAGAATGCATCGAAATGACAAATAATGTTCATTTTCACATATGCTATTTTCTTAAAATAATCTTTTAGATTTAAAATGATTTTTAGCCCCTGTGCCTTTTCTTTAAAAGAATTTGCTTGCCATGTCCATGCCTGGTGTATATTCAATTTGAATGTGAATATTGTCATTTGACTTCAAGATGCGATTCTTAAATAAGTGACTTAATTCTGATTTCGATATACTTTTGTGACACAGAGTAACAATACCCAGTTTCATTTTATAGGGCACAACCTTTAGACAATAGTAAAAGTGCCGTTGCTACCTAAAGGGGAATATGAGCTCACAACCCTTCAGGGCTCCTCTGTTTTTAGAGATGGAGAGCAATATAAAACTTGGTTAAGCAAATTAAGCATTATGCTTCAGCCGGATGAAACACATTTATGTTTTTTGACATTGCCATTTTAATGGAAATGTACTTGATATGAACTTTTTATTCCATTAAGCACTTGTCAAGACTTTATAGTGAGCAATGAAAGGGCTGAACTAATGCATGATAACAGAAGAGCCACTTTTTATTTCTTTGTTGTTGTTTTATCAGTCATTTTGACCGAGCAATTTGATTTCAGCAACACGTGTATTAATAGATGAATCACACACTGGAACTTCTCGCCAAAGAGTTTATTTATTCAGAATGTATGATTGACTTTTACTCGGTTTCTTTAGAGATACTTTATTAAGTCATTTATAAACTCGATGGCTAATCTGTGTAAAAATCCTCTTCTGTTTGTACACAAAATATCATTCTTTTTTCTATTATTTATACATATGCATGTGCCATACTGTTACATCAGAGCCAATGGATGAAAAGGGAACGCTAATAATACAGTGTTAAAGTAAAAAGCATTTTGTCTGTTGACTTAATTGTCTTTTCATCAGAAATATCCTGCACACACATTTTATACCTACACTCTTTCCTTGTGTACCCAATGCTATATATAAAACTATTGTGAACAGATATTTTTGTATAAGGAGGCCTATAATATTGCAATTTTACTTTATTTTGATGTAGAGAATAGGCTACATTAAAATGCTGAAAGTAAATGCTTAGAAGTGTAATCGTTTGCAAAAATCGTATTTTATTATACCACTTTATGGGTTGTATTGTAGTAGCCTGTAGTAATAATAATAATAATAATAATATATACAGTATATTATAGTAGATTTTTCTAAGGGTTTTCTCAAAATTTTCACATTTTCTTTTACTTCAAATTGAACGGCCAACCACGTCCCCTAGCGGCTATTTGGGTTTACGCCATGTGACGTCCTTGCGTGCGTGAGAGGCGTGCCTGCGCAGCCCCTCCCCCTCCACAGTCTGGCTGGAAAAGAAAAAAACTTTTTTGTATCGAAGGAATCAACAGCCGCCATCTTGTCGCGGATGAGCGTCAGGATTTCGGGAGATCATTATTTAATTTTTTACGCACTCGGCTCCTCCAGAACCGGCTCAAATACCTTCGTTGCGACGGATACGACCAGCTTCGGGCCAAATCGAGGATCTTTGCGGCGAATATAGGCAAATGGAGCCGTTTTTTTGGTCGGCTGGAAAACCCCCGTATATCTGATTTCCCCCTTCAGCGCGAGCGGCGCTCCTGTGCCACTCGCAGATACCGAAAATAATTATTTCCTCGCGTTTTCGATTTATATTTCAGGACTTTCTTGATTTTTCGATCGGAGCTGGATATGGAGCTCGGAGGTCTTTATTTTTATTCACAGAAAAACGCTTGTTTGGAGAGATTCGCGCGAGCCACTTGAAGAAATAGCACGGGTCGATGTTTTTCCTCATCGGTTTTCCTCGATTTTAACGATGATATAATTTATTTTCGGGGGGTTTGGGGTGATTATTACGGTTAATTATGCGGGTTTTGGGTGTTGGATTATCATGGGGTGAATGGCGGTGGCGGAGCGGGGCGCTGTCGAGCCGCGTTTGAGCCCCATCTGTTAATTATTGGCCCCTGATCGCTGAATAATAATAGAAAAACCCGAGGGTCCGTTTGATTTATTTCGCTTTGTCCCCCTCTTGGGCTCCGAGAAGACACATTTATTGCTGTAACGTGTTTTTGTGAAGAGAACAGGATGGCCGATAATCTGCTGGAAATGGGCCCCCCCAACGCAAAACGGCCCAAGATGAGCTCACCTGCGCTGCCCTCCTCCGACCATTCAGGTAAGATGTTCACCTGTCCCATAAGAAACCTATTCGACCTCACATGTCCTGTCAAATACATCTATCACTACGCTTTATAATCCACATCAGTTTGAATAGGATCTTGTTTGACAGAGACCTCACATGTTAACTTAAATGTCTCTCTAGCCCAGTTCAGGTAAAACTCACCTGTCGCATTTGAAACCTCCGAAAAACGCATGTGCTATAAGAATCTCTGCAGGTTAGGTTCAGGTAAACTTCTGCATAAATCGCTTAGACCAGATTGAATGAATAAAACCCACAAGACAAGGTTCATGTTTGTATCTCTTGTTCCACTAGAATCTCTCAGATTCTTCTCACAAACCTATTAAACTGGGTTCAGGTTTTCTTCTAACCTCTAAACCTAGTCTGCTTCATACTCTGTCCATAAGAAACCTGCCAGACCAGGTCCAATTCCTGTCTCTATTCCAGAGGTTTAGCGTGTCACCAGTGAAACATTAAAGGACACAATATAACATGTTTAACGCTATCAATGTTTAAGGCCATTTAAATGTACGTTTTTGTTTATGTATGTGTTCATATAAGTATCTTCACATAAGTATTGTAATAGAGTTCGGGTTGAATGGGACATTTTCTGACATACAAATTATAAAATGGCTGAATGTTTATTAATTGTGGCAAGTAATAATGCTAACCAAGAACCTCATTTGAATCAGAATGATATTATTGTTTCATAGTCATGAGTGTTTTTTATATTTGTAGTTTTATCTTCACAATAACGATTAAAACAGCTTTTAAAGAAAAGCAGAAGTTTTCTTTTCATCTGCAGTCTGTGTGGAAGTATCCATGCAATCAGTTTCAGTCATCTGTGCAGGTTTTAATGTGTAGATTTCTGAACAAATTGGTCCTCTTTTGTTATTTCATGTTCTGCATGGATGTGTTTTCATTATGCTGACATTAATGTTTGTTACAAAAAGATGTACTAATACCTTGCATTTTAGAAATTGCTTTTAGTAAATAAATGAGTGACATCAGTTTGTTTCAGAACTGGTTTGATTTATTATATTCTAGGTTCATTTCTGCTTTGCTCATATATCTTTTTTTTCCAACACAATGGGAGTGTTTTCAAGCGTGTTTTACATGTTGCAGGGTGATAACTGTAAACCAAAAGAGATTATAATGCAGATAGTTGATATTTTAATGTTATTATTATGTTTGTTTTACTCTGAAACATCACCAATGCAGCTGTTCTGTTGTATGCATTGTTTTTCAAATGTGGCGATCTGTTGTCTATTGGGAACAAACCCCTAAACTTAAGTATTTAACTTCAACACATGGGCTGTTAACGCTACAAATGTATAATACTTTATAGGGATGCAACAATACAGTTAACCCACGGTTCAATACGTACCTCAGTTTTTATCCACGGTTTTCGGTTCGGTTCTGATGGCTTTGCACATCAAAGTGCTTTTTTGCATTATTCTATGTGACAGACACAGTAATTCTCTTTATACAAAAATCAATTCGTATATATTCCTGGTGTATTGAATAATATAAAATAAAGATATTAATAATATGTATACTGTCAGTTCACAGCAGTTCTTTGTTTACCGTTTATCAACATGCCAATAAAATATGCTTTTTGAAGATGTGTTGCGCATCAGTGTATTTAAAATAACATAATGCAAACTTGCGATTGCTGTAACGGTAGTAAACTGTTGAACACCGCAAACACTACCAGTCAATGGGCAACCTGCATGTGCTGGGTGAGCAACGCAAACATGCTGCTTTCTTATGCACTGTAAAATCAAATTTTGACGATATCAGGTGTACAATAAACGCGCTGGGTACTGGTGCTTTCGATGCCCAGCCCGTGTCTGTTTGTCAGCATTATACTCGACAGTAAATTGCTTCTCATGTTTGCAGGCAGCCTCGCTTCACCGCTCGAAATATGTTACCAGCATCACAAGCATTCCTAACTTTAGCGCATTGTTATTAGTTATTTAGCCTACTTGTGGGGAGGCGTTTATCTATCTCAGCGCGCATACACACAGACAAACATGAACAGAGCTAGTTCAGAAAGTAATAAAACATACATCTACAAATTGTATGCCACCTTTAAAAATTTATCTTTTCTTTAAACGCTTGATAGGAACATGTTAAACTTTTATTTTTATTCTTCCTATCTGTTGTGAGATGAGATATGATATAAATCAAATAAAAGTGCTCCTCACTTTTTTGCTTAAACATAATATCATAGAAACTTGGTGGATTTTCTCCACATGGGCCAATATGCAAACATCCTTGCAACTGCATAGAAACGCCCTAGCAACCATCCACAAGTGCTCTGACATAATTTTTTTGCATGGACGTTTTCTACAGAATCTCACTCCATTTTAGATGTCTGCTTTTAGAGGGCCAAATGTAGGTATAGTATACCCATATGTGACTCTGGACAACAAAACCAGTCTCAAGGGTAAATTTTTTGATATTGCGATTTTTACATCACCCGAAAGCGGAATATAAAGCTTTCAATTGATATATGGTTTGTTATGATAGGACACAATTTGGCTGAGAAATAACTATTTAAAACTCTGGAATGTGAGGGTGCAAAAAATCGAAACATTGAGAAAATCGCCTTTAAAATTTTAACACACACTATTGGTTTACCGCTGTAATGATATTGTGGAGAATAAGTTAACCTGAAAGCTCGAATTCTAAGCTTTACATAGATACCAAACTTGAGTGGGTAATTCTCAAAGCGCGGCAGCAGCGAGTGAATTTTGTAGACGTGTTTCTGGAAGTTTTTGTCAGCGATTTTGTTGCATCCACCCACAAAAATAAAGTTTAATTTACGGTAGGAAATTTGCAAAATATGATCTTTACTTAATATCCTAATGATTTTTGGCAAAAGAAAAATCTATAATTTTTACCCATACAATTTCTAATCCTCATATTTTATCATTGGTTGACTTCTAAGGCTGTGTAAAAATATTGATACAACAAATGATCACAATAATTTTTTCACGATAGTGTATCGAAAGTCCAACCTCTATTATAGATATATTTTTTAAATCACGTTTAATGTCATATATGGCCAAGTGGGAATAAGCATGGCACTCTAGCTTTTAGAGCCAACGCGTGGGTGCGCTTTGATTTTAAGATGCACAGCCACGTGTTTAGAGCACGCATGAAACGCGCATTTGACCCATATTCACATGCGCTACCCACTCGTTGGTCATGACCCACAGTTTAGGAACCTCTGTTCTAGAGGTCCATGCACCTCAGGGCCACTTCACACTTATTCTTAGACCATGTCCACATTAATATGTTTTTATTTAAAAGAGTTTTTGTTTTCAAAACGTTCTTCATCCACACTAGCGTTTACAAGTGCTGCCTCAGGGCTCCAGACTGCGGCTAAAACGGTTGCATTTACGACCAAAAATATTAATTTGCGAGTGATATTTTTGTGGAGATCGGCACTGGCGACCATGCAAATGTACTCGTTTTTCAATGGAAATGCGGCACTTTAAAAAAAAAAAGCCAGTGTAACGGAGGCCATCGAGAGCTGTGCAGGTAACCTTACTTCCCAACCTCAAGAGGTGTTCTAGCAACAGACCCTAGAGGCTGCAGACTTTATCCTCCTCGTTAGAGCGCCCGACTTCCATGCCGGACCGACGCTGGTTCGAGGTCTGCTCATAGCATGAGCGGTGCGAGTAAGACCGGTTGCACCGGCCGGGCTTTTTCCCGCGTGCCACCGCTCTCCTCTCTGTTTTGTCCACACTCAACATACCAATGATCGATGAGGCAGCACGAAATAAGCACCTGCAGATCTCCGCAGAAAGCTGTGGAATCCATAGAAAACTTCCGCAGATTTTAGCACTTGTCAATGACAAGTAGCCTATACACACACAACGTAAGCACTTTACTTGGATGTGCTGTTTGCTGTGACGGGTTTTAATGAGCCTGAGGAAGAACAATGTGATATTTGAGACGTATCATTTCAAATCCATTCACAGCAGGAATGAACAACAAATTCTCTTAAGTTTTGTTTGAAGTTTTCTTTACGTTGTGTTGTGAACATGGGGAAAAGTGTCCTTAATACACAATAAAATAATCATATGTTACATTTACATTTATGCATTTGGCAGACGCTTTTATCCAAAGCGACTTACATTACATTGTACTATACATTTGTACATTTTGTATAGTAAGCAAGTGGGGGTTAGGTGTCTTGCTCAAGGGCACCTCAGCCGTTACCCGCCAGCCCTGAGAATCGAACCAGCAACCTTCTGGTCATGAGTCCAACTCTCTAACCACTGGGCCACGACTGCCCACTGTCATGTTAACTTAACAAGCCCTTTGCTTTAAGCTCTATAAACAATAATATGTATATTTTTCATACAGTATATATAATATATAAATTGACATGCACATTTTCTGTTGGTTCAAATAAATTCAGAGTAATTTGGTCTGGTGGATTCCGAGTTTAAACGAGTCTGATTCCGAGTTTTAAATGAAAAAATCTGTATGGCCCTTTTTATGATGGAAAACCTATGAGAGGGAAGATGTACACACAACAGAATAACTAAAAGTATGTGATTTAAAAAGTAAATTCTTGTTATGTGGCTCTCCAATGGCTCCTTAACATTTTTTCTGGAGCCCTGTGCCTATCCGCACTGACACGTCCTGAAAACGCTTATCCATGTACTGCGCACCTAAGACACTTCAACCTATATCATGACTTTCTGCTTTATGTTGTGGCAGTGTAGAGAATTTTTTTTAATTGACAGACAATAAGCTTGGGATGTGGCACAAAACTATAAAGTTGCAAAAGCAAAAGTGAAACTATCCTACGAGTTACTTAATATTCAGTCTTCTAAAAAGTATGCACGAACTGACAGTAACGCTATCAAACTTAAGAGCAGCCAAAACAACCCTGCTGAAAACAAAATTTAATGGATTTATAATGAGAATTAAATTGGTTTTAATGGAAACTATAATGGTGTCTACAGGTTTGTGATGGATTCTATTGGTTTGAGGTTATCAAATACCCCAGGTGGTGCAAAGCAAGTTGTACTTTCAGCTCTATTTTCTATTAAAAAATTTTTATTTTTCACACTACACTGTATTGTGTTTGTGTGAGAAAGGCAACACGTGCACGTGCCCTCAAGTATGCATGCTAATTTGTGGGTTTGTGTCAAGTTTGCGTTGTGATTTTTTTGTTTTGTTTCGCTGTGTACTGTTGTCAGAGAGGTTCCAGTGGGTGTGTTGTTTGCCAGCTGGGTGTTTCTACTCCCGTTATTGTGAGCGTGCGGCAGCCGTGGGTGCACTTTTATTCCAGCCGTATTTGCATTAGTGAACATACAAACATAGCCAAGCGTGTAAACGCTGCCCTCCACCAGCTTCAGGCAGACGGCTCGCTGCACGGTTTAATGTCTCGGCTGAAGCGGGACTGATTTTGGGAAGAACGATGCTGATCTTAAAGACACACGGGATAGCTCGCCACCTCTCTTACGTGAGATCTGATGCTCTCTGAATTCTTATCTGTAGATTTATCAATGCTAAGTAAACTTATAGAATAATCAAGTAAATCTCTAGCATGTCCGTCTTATTGCTGACCTCATGTTAATACAATATATTATAATGATTCAGGATTTTCTAAATAAAAACAATACTATACACAAAATGAAATACTGAATTGTTGCAAAGTGGTTAGATTGTTTGCCCTTCATTTTGGGTCACAGTTTTCAGAGCACTTTGACTGACTGATTGACTTTGACTGACTCATTTTATCATTATTTATGACTTCACTCTCACTGTAAAATGTAAAACAAAATGCACATAATTTTTTTTCTGCCTTTGCAATGATTTACAGAAGCTCACTGTAAGAGATCACCTGTGTAGTGTGTTAACTATGCTTTGACCTGCTATTTTTATAGTGTAGTTTCTTCTCTTAGTGTAGCTTGACCGAAAGCTTCTTCCGAAGTAAAATATCTGCGGTATTCATCTCAGGCCCTGCCCACACTAACGATATTGTTTGTATTTTCAAAACAGCTTTTTCTATGCGATTTGGTCGTTTGTCCACATGCAAGCACAGTACCCGGTCACTGAAATCAAAATTCTATCATTCCAGGGTGAACATTTTAAGAAACTTGATTAGGGTTATATCACCACCTGTTGGTTTGGCATTGGCATGGTCTTGACAGCGCTTCATAGCATGTTTTTGCATCTTCGTGTGGAAAAACTCTGTGTACCCGTGTATGTGTGGTCTAGGCATCAGACAACTGTTGTGAAACTTGACTCATTGAAACTATCTTGTGTTGTTTTACACATTAAAACGTTAGTGTGGGAAACGATTACTTAATGCTGAATTTCTTTCTTTGTTACTTTTTAAAAGTTGATGTTGGCTTATTTGTGATGTCTTACAAGTCCTGTTGTGTTTTTATTTATTTAACTACAACACATTTTTTTAGTCGTGACCCATTTAAGTATGCTACAGCATTGCTGGATTTCTAATGTTTCACCAAGTCCTACCTATTTGGTCAGTTTTCCTTCCAGCAGTAAAAAATAATAGATTTTTAAATATTTATATACTTAAATGGAAAATGAAAATAATTTTTGTGCTCCATGTTTCAGGCATATAGAAACAAAAGTTTTAAGTTGACTAAAGTACAGTCCAGTTAAATAAATGCAGCAACTCTTTCCCCTTGATGGAACATATTCCACAATTTCTTTATTGAAGTGTCGTAACTACGGCAGGCTATGTTGGTCTACACGTCACAAGGAAGGTTGACCAGACTGACAGGCAGCTGGTGGGGTACGGGGGGGTAACATATGAGCAGCTGGAGTGGATCTTATTTTAGCCCTCAGTTTGAATGCTCCCTGTGGAGAATAAGACATCCTTACTTCCTTACACGTATTTCAAAGCACAACAACGTGTGTCTGGAAACTGACATTTATTGTTTATTTTGTTAACCAGAGTTATTATCTTGCTGGTTTTTCATTTGCCAATGCATATATGTAATGTTTTTTTTTATTGCAGATAAGCCATAAACAATTGCTAAATTAAAAGCACTACCCTAAAAAAACATTTACAATGTTTGCAACATTTGCAGACCAGTTCGAGTCATCCTCATCTTTGCACATTGCAGATATGTTTATTAAGTTTTGTGCTCTTATGTATTCATCTTTTCTTTTTTCCAGACATTGTGTCCCTGTTCGACTTGGAAAATGATCTTCCAGATGAGCTGATACCCAACGGAGACCTGGGGCTGATGTCCATGTCCTCTAATGGGGATGGAGTGCTTGGAGGCCGGATGGGGGGCTCTGTCCCGGATGCTGCCGCCAAGCACAAGCAGCTGTCTCAGCTCCTGCAGGCAGGCCCTGGCCTGACTGGAAACCTCAGCCCTCAGCATGGAATGGGCGGCCAACTGGGCACCTTGGGCAAAAGTCCCATGGGTCAGAGTTCACCCAGTCACCAGACCCAGCCTCCAAAGCCTGTCGGCACCCCTTCTGGTCAAGGCATGGGCCTCAATGCTGGCTTTAACCAGGCTATGATGAACAATAACAACCAGGCGCATGGACTCATGGGGCAGAACATGGCTCAGCAAGGGCAGATGATGAATGGCATCATGGGGCCAGCCGGAAGAGGCAGGACAGCGCCAGGGATGCAGTACCAGGGTCAAGCCATTCAAGGGGCACCTGTCGGAGGCGGTGCTGGGCCGGGGGTCAGTGTTTCGGGCAGCGTGCTGGCAGAGACTCTTACCCAGGGTGCAACGCAGATGGGGGCGCATAATGCCATCAACCCTCAGCAAGCGGGAAACATGACTAAGGTAAGCCATATTATGTTTTATTGCAAAACCTTTGATCAAAATTGGAACTATTCCACAAGCTCAAATACAAACGCGCAAGTTGTTTCAGTTTCGACCAACACACGTTTGTGTGGTTTTAGTTTCAGCATGTCATTTCCACTCCAAATGGTGACGTTCTTCATGAATGAATAAGTTCACAGTAGGTCTGGGCGCTTTGGTTAAAATCTTGATTAATTGAACATTTTCCCTCGATTACGATTATTGAACGATTTTTTTTTTTGCCAGGTGTACACTGACAAGATTTGAACTGTAAATATGCACAAAGTGGGGTATTTTTCCCATTGAAACATTCCTTTCTTATTAATTCTTATCTCATGTTATTTTAAAATAATTAAAGGAAATAAACTATTTATGGTTATTTATTGAATATTTGGAACAATACACACCTTTGTGTTATTTTTGACAGGAGAACAAACGCAACAATAATCAGCAAATCGTGTTTGCATGTGTCGTGAAAAATCTAGTGTACTTTAGGACCCTGCAGTCATAAGAGCGGTCGCGTGACGGAGGAGGAAAGAGACGGAGTTGAGCGGAGTTTTTATAGTTGGACGGAGCTCATCAATCTTGCTCATCAGTCTGTCTAAAGAAGTATAACGTAAACATGTTTCAGTATATCTATATTTCCCCCATTTTTAAACTTAACGTACTGTGATGACTAAACGGGAGCAGATAAGGAATATGTATTGTATCAACTGTACCTGTCTTTCATGCATATTACATAAACACAGAATATTTGATTTCAGTCTGAATCGGATCATTTAAAAGACATTTTATGCTTTCTTTAGACATACGTTTAATGTTTGTGTGATAAGTATTTGCGGAGATTTGGATCAGTTTAGTGACGCGTTTCAGAAATATCATGTGAGTGGAGACAGAGACGGCTGATAACGCGCCCTGTTTATTTTCTTTATTTTACAAAATCACAACATTTTGTTGTTATTGTGAGTGTACAGATGTAAAAGTAGACCGCTTACAGTTTCTAATAATGTCTTACATATACGTCTACGCCCATAAATAATGAAGTATTTGAAGTCTCTTGAAGTGAGGTAGTGGCACCCGTCTACATGGATGTTAAATATATATAAATATATCGAAATGACCCTTTCGATTACTTTTCGATTAATCACCCAGCCCTAGTTTACAGCTTGTTACATAAACCGCTTGGTTGTTTTGCCAGTTTCTAGGTTGTCATCATTGGTAAATGACTTGAGTTCTCATATTTAATGACAGGTTGCAAATGCATGAGTTTAGATAAACTTTAAGATACACTTGATATTTTTCTTTTATGGTCAAACCACGTAACCACGAGTCTGTACCCTCAAAATTGTCATCCACTATGCTCATACCTTCTTCCGTTTGGTTAAGGAGATAAAGATCATTTAGAGATCAGATTTTGGCTTAGATCTGGGACAATTTGTAGACTGTCTGCCTCATCTTACTTTTATGGTTCTCAGTTTGTCTCACATTTCCTTGACCATCAGGCTTAATCAACTTTGCATGTTTGATGAAAGATCAGATAGAAAGGTCATTGTGCCCATTGCATGTCTCTGTTGTGGTTTAACGTAACCATTCGGAAACCAATCTGCTACTCGCATCACCTGTTCATCGGAAACGCAAACCCATCAAACACTTGAGTCGAGATGTTTGGGTGCATTGAAGTCAGTCTATTGATTAAGATTCTTCTCCTCACAGCACAACAAACCGAAATGTTTTGAATAGCGTTACAGGAGCTTTCAGAGCATGTAAAGGTTTCTATATCTACAGTGTTTGCTCAGAGGTGAATAGATGTGCTGTTGGCACTGGGGCTCGTGTTTGCATTGTACACAGATTATGAGAGTCACAAGTGCAGTTGAAGTGTGTTAGATCAGACTGCATCGGTGTGTCAGTTTTCTCTCTCTTTCTCGCTGTGACTGAAGTGAAGCTTTTCTTTGAGTGTATTTCAGCCGGATGTTAGAATTCTCATCTGTCGCTTAGTTCAAACTAGGCATGGGATGGTTTCAAGGTATATCACGGTTCGAAGGTTTTAAGGTGTCACGGTTTCGAAACGTGACTACCTTTTTTTAAAAACAAACTATACATTTATAACTATAACGTTACAGTATTTAAATATTATAAAATAAACACCTCAAAACCATCAAACCGTCCCATGCCTAGTTCAGACTTGTGTTTCTTTTCTCTACTATTATCAGAATAATGTTTTAACTTAGTTGACATATTAATGCAATGTTTATTAATGTGAGACTTTATGTAATTTGACTTTACCCATGTAAGATACATGAAGTAACCTTCAGTTTAGTTTCAGATAGAGATGGCAATATAAAGGGAAAAGTTACATATTGCAACTAAGTGCTACATTTTTGCAATAAGCTATTTAATTTAGTTATTTTTTTTGTTTAAAGGGGAGGTAACATAATGTTAACAACACGAATGGATTAATGCGATGATGTAATGTTATTGTGCGCTCGTGCTGTAGTTCCCACCCCCCTGGCCTGCGTCCGGCAGATCGCGTTTTTCCAGCTGCATCTCTCTTTTATAAATGGGATCAAACTAAACACTCTTCGAAGATACAACGTATGCAATACTACTGTATAGGTACTTTAAGAGTAACATGAGATTGGCAGAAACTGCGTGAATTATGCCCGCTTTAAATAATACTATTGTTTTGGTTTGCATTCATAAAGTTCCAAATATGGGGGGAAATAAGGGATAGTTCACCTAAAAATGAGAACTTTGTCATAATTTACCCACCAGTCACCAAATCTGTATTAACATCTTTGTTCTTGAACACAAAAGAAGATTATTTTGAAGAATTTTGTAAATCAATCAGTTCTGGGGCACCATTGACTATCACAATAGTTTTTTTTCCTACTATGGTAGTCAGTAAAGCCCCAGAACTGTTTGCAAACATTTCTCCTGATATCGATCTTTGTGTTCAGCAGAACAAAAAATTGTATAAATGTTTGGAACAACTGAAGGGTGAATAAATAAATGACAAATGGAAAACAATGCATCACATTTAAAGTATTTCATTCTCTGCATTATCCAAAAGTGGTTGTAACCACATGGTTAATGTCTAAACTTTCTTGTTGCTGTTAATTTTCCAAGAAATTATGTATTATTTTGATCAATGTTTTGTTGAATGTGGGGTTGACTGGTTGTGACAAAAATGTAAAAGAGAGGCTTTATCGCTTCAGGTTAGCACTTGGTGAAAGAATGAGAGATAAAGCAGAGATTTATGGCTCAGGACAGGGAGTTCCTCACCATGTTAAGCAGCGGAGTGCACAGCGCTAATGGCTGCAGGCTTGCATTAGTGATGTTAAGGGTTCGTGCTGCTGTCGCTGCTAGAGTGGGGGATGGGTTTCACAGCGCTGGAGACGCTCGGATGTGATGCTGTGAAGAGCATCGCTGCATGGTGCACTCCGATCTTTCCCAGTCTACTTCTGGTGAATTGTTGAGACATTTTTAATAGACTGTTCGTTCATTGTTGTTATATTTAGGGCCATATGATTTCCGCGACTAAATCGCGGCATTACAATTGAATTTTTTTGTATAACGTGGAATGAAATCTTGCCAATTTAGAACGTCTTAATCAGAAAATAGCACTGAATTTTTTTTTTCTTTAAATAACATCAGTAGTAATTCAGATATGTAATCTACCTGTCCTGCAGACTGCGTGTCTCTGAAAGAATGAGTCGAGCGGTTTCCTGTAGGCTACTGCATGCATGACACTTTTGTTTCTAGCATGTCACTATATGGGGATGCAAACACATCTCCAGAGCTGCTCTGAGAGTTTACTTTGAGCATTTCATCCCTTCATTTGAGTAAAGCTGCTGTCAAACATGCACTGAAAAGGTCTTTACGACAACCCATCAAAATAAAGGTCCGGTTAACTTAAATGAACTATGACACACCCACATATACAAAACTATAGTATATTATATTCCTTTATTAAAGTAAATGTACTAGTAAAATTGTAAAATTTAAGTAGGTGTAAAAAAAACTTGGAAGCACTGGGAAGATGCTGGTTTATATTAACATAGTTGTGCATTACGACATATTCCGTAATGTTCAAAAACACTGTAGTATCTAGGTGTCTTACTATAGTTAATTAGTAAATGCTATTGTATATTGAAGTATTTTTCATGTTGACAAAACATTACTATTGTATCGAAAGTAGGTTTGTGCCGGTGTTTGGTAATCACGCCTAGTGAAAATGCACGGCAGTCTTATTGCAGGCACGTCAAATCACTGTGAAGAAGAATGTGCCCTTTTTTTCCTTTGACTGGTTAAAATAACACTCGTCATACGCAATCTAGTATGGAATAAAAGATGTTTTATCATAGTTAAACACCTGACAAATTATCAATAAGCTGTCTTTTCCATTTATTTCTTATTATTGGTTAATATTTGAAAAGGGTATCTAAACTTGTTATTGACACTCGAAGACTGAACTTTGCTTAATGTTTTCGACCTGGTTTTGTAATGCATTTCATATGATAATACTGTAATAAAAACTTCATCAATTATCTCTGTTACTGTCAAACTTTAAAAGTGCCTACTTTTGTCTTGTTCTGATGCATTTGTGTATTGTTTAATTTAACAATATACAAGAAGGTGTACGTTTTGCCTGTATAAGTCCAGCTAAACTTAGTTGTGCCAGCTGTAAAATTGTCTTAATTTTTTTTTTTTTTTATCGACCTTTGGGGGATGATGATGTTGACCCAGTAGCCTCTTGAGAATTGTTTAATCGACTGCAAGTCATGCTAATGTAATTTTTAACTTAATTGATTGACTTTGTATTTGCTCAGACTAATAAACAAAGTGATGCAGCATCTCATCTTACCTTTCTGTTTTCCTCTTTCATAGATGGGTCTTGCAAACGCTAACGGCCCGTTCGGGCAGCAGTACGCGCAGGGTTCGGTGCAGCAGATGACCAGTGCTGGACTCAACGCACAGCTCCAGAACAAGGCAGCTCTCTCCAACAGCCTCCAGCCCACCCTGAAGGGTGCTTCCAGTGTGCCAAATCTGGTGAGTAACCCTCCACAGCTGTCCCCTGTTCAATCTAAAGCACTTCAGTCCTTTTCTCTTCCCGCCAACATCTATTTATTCTTTGTGATGGTTATTTGACTTGCACAATGTGAAACCGATAAACGTGAGGTCTATAGAAGTAATGTCTTTGTTAAATGATAACAGCAGAAAATGGACAAAACGTGTTACTTTATTTCAACAAATGTGTGTGGTTGGAACCGAAGCACAGTGCAGCAGCAGACATGATGCTTCTGTTTAATGTAAACTCTCTCTCATCCAGTTGCAGCAGCAGGTGCCCTCCGTGGGCATGGTCCCGGGACAGGGGGTGTCGGCGGGCCCCACAGCCGACCCAGAGAAGCGCAAACTGATCCAGCAGCAGCTGGTCCTGCTGCTTCACGCCCACAAGTGCCAGCGACGCGAGCAGACTAACGGCGAGGTGCGCGCGTGCGCGTTGCCCCACTGCCGCACCATGAAGAATGTCCTCAACCACATGACCCACTGCCAGGCGGGCAAATCCTGCCAGGGTAAGTCGTGTTTTGGAACATAAATTAAAAACATGTTTTATGGGTTTTCATTTTGTGTATAACATACAACATCCTTGACTACAAATTCTACAAAATCCAAATTTTTAAAGTGGCATTTCTTGGCTTTTGAATGCTGCAATCTGAAAGCATTCGTGTGTCTCACGTCTGTCTTTGTTGGTGGTCGTATTTTAGTGATGGCACTGATGGATATGAATGTGACAGTTGTTTAACTCTCACTGAGCTCTTAGGATTACTGTAAACATAGGAAGTCAGTCATGGCTCTGATGGCCTGGTCTTGTTTTAAGCCCCTTTTGTCACTTGATTTGATATCATTTGGCTTGAGAAAGGCATCCGGCCACAAGAGAATTGCTGAAAATGAAAGCCAATTTTCTAAATCTGTTATTTGTCAGCAAGTTAAACTTTTACACATTTTCCTAAATTCATATTTTTCGGTCTGTTTTTGCAGTGGCTCACTGCGCCTCCTCCAGACAGATAATCTCGCACTGGAAGAACTGCACCCGACACGATTGCCCTGTGTGTCTGCCCCTCAAGAACGCCAGTGACAAGAGAAACCAGCAGCGTAAGTCACCATACGCTTACAATCATCAGATTGTAAACACTTCAGTTATGCTAATGCATGTCTTATTACAGTGCTCATATTTACATTAGAGATGTTTTTGTTTTGTGTTCGGGGTAGTGGTTAATGCTCAGGGAAACTGAAAGGTTATTTGTTTAATCCTTGCATATGCATTAACCATTGAGTGTCAATTTACGGCAACATTACATTTTACTGTATCTGGTCCTATTGTGAGTGAAAAATTTACTAAAAACAAAATGTTTAAAACTAAGATTTTCTTTACTGACATTGCTTGGGACGTGTTGGTATTGGAAAATTGAATTTAGATGGCAATTCACTTCAGCCTGTTTGCCAAGTTTACCTGAACACTATAGACACTAGAAATTTTTTTTCATCACTTGTACTTTTCTTATTTTGTTCATTCCTCTTGAGAAAGATGGGATAAGGGTGTACGAAACAATAAATTACAAAGACAATAAAATACAAAAAATGCAATCTTGAAAACCAACAAGAATAAACTTTGCACAATACAGACGGTTTTAAAGCAGCAACATACCATGCACGCTTTTGTGGCCCAAACTTAACTTCCGGTGCACATCCGCAAAGAATAGAGTCCCTGTAGATTATTTTTGATAACAAGCAAAAGAAATAAGTAAATGACATTAGCTATGTTAAAGTAGAAGAAGTAGAAGAACCAAATTCAACAAATTGTTTATTTAATTCATTTATTACGCAATAAAATATTTTCGGGCCAGATGCGTTTGTCCAATGAAATCGTCTTTATAGTATGAATGAGATAAACAGTACACAGTTAAAACAATTACCATCAGAAATTATAATAAGTGTCAAGTGGAAGTTAATTACATTATTAAATTCAATATTTTATTTCTGTAACACTTTTTCCTCCTCGGCTGTTTTTGGTTATGTCTTGAGCCTCAGTTGAAGTTTGTGGTTGATGTTTTCAGATGAGTGCTGCCACCTGTAGGTCACTCATGCGGCTCTGCTGCGCTCTCAGTGTGAAAGCATGAAAGAGCAGCAGATTCCGGCAGGCAGCGGGGCTGTAATCTGACACGACGGGGGAGGGGCTCCACCCATCACTTATTATAGGGGGTGTGGCACGAAGAGGCCCTGCTCTCTGATTGGCCGAGGGACCTCTGACTCATTTAAATCCCCCTGTAGTGGCAACAGAAGCACGTTCTCTCTGTCTCTCATGCAGTTCTGCTCTCTGCCGCCGCGCAGAGCGCTCAGTGTATGCACAGTAGTTATTACACTTCAGTCCGCTGTGTTTGCATTTAAAGAAAAATTACTGCCATTTCTGTAATAGAAAAATATTTGTGTTTATCAATATTTAGAAAGTTTTTTTTCTTTTGGATGACTTATATAAATGCATAATTATATTTATTTTATGGATTTAAAATAAATATTTAAATATTTTAGGTTAGAAAATAAATTAAATTTACTTACATTCACAGTTAGCAGTTGTTGTCAGTAATGTTGTTCATTAGTGTGCAACTGTAGGCTTTTTACATTTATTCATTTGGCAGACGCTTTTATCCAAAGCAAATTAAAAGTAGGAGAGCATAAAACATTTTGTCAACACGCTAAACAGTACTGATATGGTTAAATTGCAATTTGGCACATTAAAGTAAAATAACCTATTTTACTTCCGTTATGTGGTGTAAAAATGGGTATTCATACCAGACAGCTTTGAAATGGTTGGAAGAGGTTAATGTAAAAGAGATGCATGACTATTGCTGTGACTGACTGTAATATTGACTGATTGAACAGTCACAGTTGTGTGTTTATCATCTATTTTATGATGGCATCGGTTTCTTACATTTAGATTTGCATTTGTTTTTTGTTTTGCAGCGATGTTGAGCTCTCCTAACACTGGCATGCAGGCTCCTATGGGGTCCGTGGGCACCAGTCAACCCGCCGCACCGGCCATCAGCAGCGGCACGCATATTGACCCCAGCTCCATGCAGAGGGCATACGCAGCACTGGGCCTGCCGTACGGGAACCAGCCGGCTGCGCAGACGCAGGTCGCAGGACAGCAGCAAACGCAGACCCAGCAGCAGCAACTGCGCAACATGGCGGCGTTAGGTATTACCTTCATTTCTTGAAAATTTGAGTATATTGAGTAAATATGTCGAACAGTTCAGCCTTGTTCATTATTAACTTCATCTCTCCATCATATTGAGCCATTTAATAAACAAGTGCATCAGAATATGTGTGATAGATTTGACAGATTGAATTTGTCTCATGTCTTTTAAACCGTAATATTTATAAATAGATGTTATGACGGCAGTTGTTCTCACAAGACACAGTCTACGAACAGTCAATTTCATTGCATTAAACATCAAGTTCTGTTGTGCTCCTCACTCATGTGGTGTTCATGTGTAATCCCTGTCTGGTTTCCCATGACACATTCAGGCACTAACCAGATGAACATGGGCGGAAACGGTCTGGCCGAACAGACGACCCTTCACACTGATTCCTCTCTCCCTTCATCCCTCAGCAGCAAGTGAGTCTCTTCACCTTTCACCCTTCACCTTTAACCCCAACCATTCACTCATAGAAAAGAGTGCAGAGGGAATATTGCAGCAGGTTATGATGTCAGATAGGAAGATATTATGAATGCTGATTTTGAATGCGTAATCCCGCCCTCACAGTCAGATGATGCCGGACGGGTCGAACATGGGTGGTGCGGGGAACCTCCCCACCGCTGCGCCTCTCTCCATGCCTGGCATGAAGAAACCCTGGCACGAGCATGTCACTCAGGACCTGAGGAATCACCTAGTGCACAAGCTGTGAGTCCGACAGCAAGTCATCTGTCTTCATAAGAAGTTAATTTGTTTAGAACAGTTCTCACACTTTCTTCTAAACACCTGACAGAGTTCAAGCCATATTCCCCACACCAGACCCTGCAGCACTGAAGGACAGACGCATGGAGAACCTGGTCGCTTACGCCCGTAAGGTTGAAGGGGACATGTACGAGTCTGCAAACAGCAGGGTAAGTCGCACATCTCTTTCAAATGTTCTTTATTGCATATTCCAGGGTTGTCAAGAGACACCAGGTGACCCGTGTTTTTGTCGTTGTATTTAGGATGAGTATTACCACTTTCTGGCTGAGAAGATTTACAAGATTCAGAAGGAGCTGGAGGAGAAGAGGAAGTCCAGGCTGTCAAGGCCACCCATGGGCGTTCAGGGTCCACTGCAGGGTCCACAGCCAAATGCTGTGGGACCCGCACAAGCCATCCGGCCACCAAGTGAGTGTTATTTCATGCTGTGGATACCTGGTATTATTGTTTGGGTGAATGTAAGTGATGATTAAAATCTCCAAAATGTCACTTATTTCTTCAGATGGACCCGTCCCTATTTCCAATGTGCCAAATCATTTGATGGCCCGCATGCAAGTCCCTCAAGGTATTGTTTCTTTAAAGTGATGCAGAACTGAGCTAAACACCACATAAAACCTTTCATTTTGGTTACATGTTGACTTAAGCACATTTCGTTTGTATAGATCAAAGAAATTCACAAGTAATGTGCTCAAAAATGCTTAATTCATTAGAAGTGAGTGTCGTGCAATACTTCTATAATGTTTCTTGCAGCGATGGGGCAGTTCAACTCAATGCAGAACGTGCAGATGTCCCAGTCCCAAGTGGGAGCACCACGGGCAGCATCCCCTATGACCCACCCCTCTCAGATGGGCATGGGCAATGTCCCATCGGTAAGCATCATCTGGTCTTTCCAAATAGTCACATGAATATTTCATGTGCATGGCGTTGTGGCCTTGTTTTCTGCCTATTTACTTATCACCTTGTTTTTTTGCAGATGGGTATGTCTCCCTCCAGGATGCAGCAAACGCAAGGCATGATGGGTGGTCATGCTAACAACATGGTCGGCCAGGCGCCCAATCAGAACCAGTTCATGAACCAGACGTCATTCCCAGCCACAGGCATGAATGTGAATGTAAACCAGGCACAGCAGTCAGGACAGGCTGCACAGGTGAGGGGTTTGTCAGTGAAATGCTAGTGGCTTTAAAATGTCGTCTCTGTGGGGTTACAGTAACATGCTTTATCTGAGCCAGTATGCCCTCCATCTCTCCTCTACAGCAGAACGCTAACCTGACCCTGAATGCTGTTGGCTCCCTCGGCCCCCAGTCTGCTATGTGCTCAACCCCTCCTCCACCCTCAGCCTCCACCCCTGCAGCAGCCGCTAGCCACCAGTCGCTCCAGACACAGCCCTCCACGCCGGCCTCTGCCGGGGGTCAATCCACGCCCACCCACATCCCCAGCGGTTTGCCACGCCCTCCCTCAGTCCTGGGCTCCTCACCCGCACCCTCCCACCCGCTCACGCCCCTGCAGTCCCAGCCCGAGCCTCCCATGCAGATGCAGCAGCCCAACTCTGTGCAAACACAGCAGCCTAGCACTCCGGTGAGGATGGACAACAAAATACAGCTTTTGCTGACATCAGAAGACCTACAACACTTGTCGAGAACCGCTGTACTTAAGTTTATTTATGCCAATTCTGTTTTGTGTTTAGCTTTCTCAGATGGCCGCTAGTGTCGATAACAGAGTTCCAACGCCCGCGTCTGTTGCCGAGAGTCACTCCCAGCAGGCTTTGCCTGACTACCCTTCTGCTGAACCCAAAACTGAGCATCAGGAGGACCAGCAGGACTTTGATAAGCGACCTGACGTCAAGATGGAGGTGTGACATCATTACTGACAAAACCATTTAAACCATGATGTTAATTTTATATAAATATGTTAGAAAAACATTTGAATACGAATTTTGTAAAATCGCCTTGTTGTGTAGTATTCACATTTCTTGTTTCGACAGAATGAAGATGTCAAACCTCCTCAAGTGAAGGAGGAGCAGGAGACAGTAGAACCTAAACAGGAACCGATGGAGACCGAGGAGAAGAAACCAGAGATCAAGACTGAGCCCAAAGAGGAGGAGGGATCCAACGCCCGCAGCACCACGCCCTCCGGTCAATCCAGCCAATCACGGAAGAAAAGTAATACCTTCATTCTAATAACAAGTTCAGTGGTAGCATGTTTAGCTTGATGGTTATATAACATCTTGCTGGTTTCTTTTTAGTTTTTAAACCAGAGGAGCTCAGGCAGGCATTGATGCCCACTTTAGAAGCGCTGTATCGGCAAGACCCAGAGTCTTTGCCCTTTCGCCAACCTGTGGATCCCACTCTGCTGGGTATTCCGGTAAATGTACATTGGTTCTGTTTATCTACATTATTTAAAAGCGAAAAATAAAAAGTTTTAAGAGTGATTTAATCATCTCATGGGTTTGGTAACTTTGTATTTTAGGACTACTTTGACATTGTGAAGAACCCCATTGACCTTTCCACCATCAAAAGGAAGCTGGACACTGGGCAGTACCAAGAGCCCTGGCAGTACGTGGATGACATCTGGCTCATGTTCAACAACGCCTGGCTCTACAATCGCAAGACGTCTCGAGTCTATAAGTACTGCTCGAAGCTGGCTGAGGTCTTTGAGCAGGAGATTGACCCTGTCATGCAGGGTCTGGGGTACTGCTGTGGGCGCAAGGTGAGGACTGCAGAATTTTGATTCATAAACACCCCTCTAATGTAAGTCAGATAAACTCACTAGTCAGTCTTGATCAATGACAAGTTGATTGTCCGGTTGAACATCATCAATAAACAGATCAATAAAAAAAGGTCATGGAGTATGAAAACATGAATCGATAGAAGTATAGATTCAATACTTGCATAATTCGTGTGTTAACGAAATTTTCCGTTAATGTTGTCTTCCACAGTACGAGTTCTCACCTCAGACACTTTGCTGCTATGGAAAACAGCTCTGCACCATATCCAGAGATGGCACATACTACAGCTACCAAAACAGGTAACAGACGGCATGATCTATGATGAGAGATTGAGGAAGGAAGGTTGGGGACCGTGATGCACAGATAATCAGACTCAGATGTGGGCAACCTTTTGCTGACCTTATATTGTTTACACATCTCTTTAAAAGTACAATGGGTAAAACCAAAGTCCGTTTAGGAAAGTCCTGCCATTCGGCGGCCATCTTTGCAATGCACCGCCTGAGCTCCTATTGGTCCGCCGGGCAGTTCGGGCAGTTGCTACGTACTTTAAACAAGAAGTGAATGGGAATACTGATATTTACAATTGCCGGCTACAATCCCAATTAAACGGCATATTTAAAAACAACATTTAAAAATGACGTAAACTGTACAAAAATGTTTGTTTCCTATGATAGAATTGCGCTTAAAAACATTATTTTTCATATTGATTTAGATGCTTCGCTAGGACGGCCATTTTGAGCATTGCATTCCTTTCCATTCATTTTAACGGCAGTGGCGCATCTTGTTATATTAATATCTTTGGTAAAACTTAATGGATTGAGCCGTCAACCTGTTAGATAATTCACTTACTTGTGAAGTCTGGAATTTCTATTCTGCGGTATAATCCACATTTTGTGTTTGTTCAAAACCTGAAAACTAATTCAGTGTAATGTTATAATTTGGGAAACTCTGGCACATCACCTGCGTAACTCGGTTTTCCTGTGTGGCTTATCTCTATGCGTATCTGCATCCATCACATCATCTCATAAATCACATAAATCTCTAAATTGAACTCTGGGTGAACTTACTCTTTATTATAGTAAAAGTAAAGTAGTAACATTTAATTGCATGACAAGAGCAACAAGAGCCTGTCTGCTGTGTGTTGTGTCTTTACTTGGCTGTCGTGTTCTGCGCTCTTGTGCTGTTCTGATCTCCATGTGTCGGTTTGCCTGTGCTCATGTGTGCTGACTCCAGTTCACCCAAATATGGCCTTTTGCCGACAGGTATCACTTCTGTGAGAAGTGCTTCAACGAGATCCAGGGCGACAGCGTCACCCTGGGAGATGACCCGGCACAGCCGCAGACGTACGTATTTCAGCTCGCCCAGACACCTTTGATTGTTGTTTGACTGCAAACTGACATAATGAAATTGTCTGACACTTGCTCTTTGGTTTATATTAGTTAGAATCCATGTTGTAATGTCAAATGAAAAAAATTGGCTAATGGCATAAAGTTTTTACTTGGACAGCCCAGAGAATTATACTGAAGATTGAGTTAAAAAATGAATACATCATTAATCAAAAATATATAAAATATCATGCATCTTTTTCCAGTATGATATCCAAGGAGCAGTTTGAAAAGAAGAAAAATGACATGTTGGACTCTGAACCGTAAGTCACTGATTTGTGATCATTACCATGTATGTTAAAAAGAAATGCTGTTTGTATGTGCTGTGCAAAAATGATCAAATGTAAACGTTGTCTGTTATCCAGATTTGTTGAATGTAAAGACTGCGGCAGGAAGATGCATCAGATTTGCGTTCTGCATTATGACGTCATATGGCCATCAGGGTAAGCGACTGATCCCTTCGCTGTCCTGCAGTTGACTGATAAAGTGATGAACCTTATAAAGTGATGTAACTTGCTCCTCATAACTACTGTTTTCCCTATTACAGTTTTATCTGTGACAATTGTCTGAAAAAGTCAGCAAAATCACGAAAGGAGAACAAGTTTTCTGCCAAGAGTAAGCACCTCTGATGCTTGAGTTGTTCGTTATACTTTTAATTGTCTGCCACAGAGTTAACTAAACCCACGTGTGCTTGTTTGATCAGGATTGCAGACCACGCGGTTGGGCTCGTACATTGAAGACCGGGTGAATAAGTACTTGAAAAGGCAGAATCACCCAGAAGCGGGAGAGGTGTTTGTGCGGGTGGTGGCCAGCTCTGATAAGACCGTAGAGGTCAAACCTGGAATGAAATCTAGGTACAGGAATATGAACTAATGTAATATTCGAATGATGAAGACCCAGAGACAGTTTAATTGTTTATCATATCATTTTTCTGCAGGTTTGTTGACTCAGGGGACATGCAAGAAAGCTTTCCTTACAGAACCAAAGCACTTTTTGCATTCGAGGAGATTGACGGAGTGGATGTGTGTTTCTTTGGCATGCATGTCCAGGAGTATGGATCCGAATGTGCTTTTCCTAACACCAGGTAGTGTTGTGCACAAATACTGATCTGTTGGGAAACAAACAATAAATGTTGTCTTTAAAAAGCTAAATATGCCATCTTGTACATTGGTTTTTTTCAGGCGGGTATACATATCATATCTTGACAGTATTCACTTTTTCAAGCCTCGGCTGCTAAGAACTGCAGTTTACCACGAAATCCTCATCGGTTATCTGGAATATGTCAAGAAACTTGGGTATGTTTGTACCATCATAAGCATACGTAACAATTTTTGTTCTAATGTTAAAATTCTTTCTCTTGTTTTAATAGCACAAGGGCATGATTTGTCTTACAAATAGCAGACAATGGAAGCGTTAGAGGAAAACACATTTTGTGCAATTCTGTAGTGCAAAAATGACATGCTTGTTAAGTTTATAAAGCAGTTGTTTTTGATTATGGCACTGATGGATGTAATTTTCACATACAGGTATGTGACTGGCCATATCTGGGCCTGTCCACCAAGTGAAGGTGACGACTACATCTTCCACTGTCATCCTCCAGATCAGAAGATTCCCAAGCCCAAGAGACTCCAAGAATGGTACCGCAAAATGCTGGACAAGGCCTTTGCCGAAAGAATCATTAATGACTACAAGGTATGTGTACAATGTGTCACCATTCAATTCTATTGTTGAATAAATGGCTTTTTGTAGGTTTGCAGTCATCAGATTTTTTTTCACACGTTAGACTATCATTCATAAAATGCCTGACTGTGTGTTGTACAGGACATATTCAAGCAGGCCACAGAGGACCGCTTGACAAGTGCCTACGAACTGCCCTACTTCGAGGGTGATTTTTGGCCTAACGTTCTAGAGGAGAGCATCAAGGAGCTGGAACAAGAAGAGGAGGAGAGGAAAAAGGAGGAGAACACTGCCTCCACTGAGACTACAGAGGTTTGTCCGAAAGCCAAACTCTGTACATGAAATTGATGAAGTAGTTTATAGGCATTTATTGAAATGTTGTCCATTTCCACAGGGAACTCCAGTCGACAGCAAGAACGCCAAAAAGAAGAACAATAAAAAGACCAACAAGAACAAGAGCAGCATGAGCCGCGCCAACAAAAAGAAGCCTGGGATGCCGAATGTAGCTAATGACTTGTCCCAGAAGCTTTATGCAACGATGGAGAAGCACAAAGAGGTTGGGGCTTGACTGATTGAGTTTGTGGAGAAAATACCATTTCTTATGTTGTGCTGATTGCTAAAACTCGTTTTTACTTGATCAAATCCAGGTCTTCTTTGTGATCCACCTGCATGCCGGTCCAGTGGTCAACACCCTGCCCCCAATCATGGATCCTGACCCGCTTCTGACCTGCGATCTGATGGATGGCCGCGACGCCTTCCTGACACTGGCCAGGGACAAACATTGGGAGTTCAGTTCCTTACGTCGCTGCAAATGGAGCACTATGTGCATGCTGGTGGAGCTACACAATCAGGGCCAGGATCGATTCGTGTATACCTGCAACGAGTGCAAGCACCACGTAGAGACACGCTGGCATTGCACCGTCTGCGAGGTCGGTGCTTTTTTTATGGCTTTGACAGAAAATCCTGTTTTATACAAATATTTAAGATTGAAGATACATTTTAAAAACATTTTACTTCTGGTTTCTTGCAGGACTTTGATCTATGCATTAACTGCTACAACTCCAAGGGTCATGAGCACCAAATGGTTAAGTGGGGTTTGGGCCTGGACGACGACAGCAACAACCAGAACAGCGAAGCCAACAAGAGCCCGCAGGAAAGTCGCCGCCTCAGCATCCAACGCTGCATTCAGTCGCTGGTGCACGCCTGTCAGTGCCGCAATGCCAACTGCTCTCTGCCGTCCTGCCAGAAGATGAAGCGGGTGGTGCAACACACCAAGGGCTGCAAGCGCAAGACCAACGGCGGCTGTCCCGTCTGCAAACAGCTTATCGCTTTGTGCTGCTACCACGCCAAGCACTGCCAGGAGAACAAGTGCCCCGTGCCCTTCTGTCTCAATATCAAGCACAAGCTGCGACAGCAGCAGATTCAGCAGCGCTTGCAGCAGGCGCAGATGATGCGGCGACGTATGGCGCTCATGCAGGGCAGAGGAATGCCTCAGAGTCTGCCCTCCCCAACTACCTCAGGAGGTCCGGGGACACCCAACTCTCAGCAGCTGCAGCAGCCTAACACCCCTCAGGCCCCGCCGACATTGGCCAACCAGCCCCAGCAGCCGCATCAGAACATGTCCGGAATGGTGCAGACCTTCCCCAACCAACCTCCTACGCCCGGGTCCCAGGGAAAATCGGGACCACAGTCCTCACCTCTGCCCCAGCAGCAGTCCCCTCTGCCCATGCCTCCGCAACAGCAGCCGCAGCCTTCTCCGCAGCAGCAGGCTGCAATGAAGGTTGCCAAACAAATAGAGATGATGACCAAAAACAAGCAGCTCCAACAACAACAACAACAACAACAACAGCAGCAGCAACAGCCAGACCACAGAATAAATATGAACGGCATGCCGATGAATCAAGCCCGCATGATGAATCCAATGCAGATGATGGGTCCGCGTGGTCCTCCGATGGTTCAGAACATGCAGCCCGGCCAGTGGGGACCAGCGATGCCAGGAGCCATGCAGAATCCACAGGCGCCTCCGTCACAGCAAGTCCCCCCTCAGCAGATGGCCATGGCCCAGCAGCAGCCTCAGGTAATGCAGACACCGCAGCAGGCCCAGCTGATTCAGCGCGCTATGATGCAGCAGCAGCCACGGCAGATTCAGGGCATCATGGCTCCCCAGCAAGCCCCACCACAAGCCCCTCAGCAGCAGGGCATGCAGCAAAGAGGAGTAGCCAGCAGCATCGCCCCTGGAGCGTTGCAGGACCTGCTGCGTACCTTGAAATCGCCAAGTTCCCCTCAGCAGCAGCAGCAAGTCCTCAATATTCTTAAGTCCAACCCCCATCTCATGGCTGCATTCATCAAACAGCGGACAGCAAAGTATCAGTCCAGCCAGCCGCAGCAGGCGCAACAGCAGCAGAATCCGCAGGCCATGCTCGCAGCTCAGCCAGGAATGCAGAACATGGCAGCCATGCAGGCCGGTGCCGTGCAAAGACCCGGCATGGCACCTCAGCAGCCTCAACAGGCCGCTCCGCAGACCATGGCGGCCCTCGGTCCGCAGGGACAAATGATTAATGCCGCACACAACGGAAACCAGCAGCAGATTCAGTTTCGTCGCCAGCTTCTGCGTCAGATGCAGCAGCAGCAGCAACAACCGGGGGCCATGCAGCCGGGAGCCATGCAGCCTGGAACCATGCAGCCGGGAGCCATGCAGCCTGGAACCATGCAGCCGGGAACCATGCAGCCGGGACAAAGGTTCCCACAACCCCAAGGCACGGCTAGTTACTCGCAAATCCGGATGCAGCAGCAGATGGCCATGCAAGGAGGCGCAGGGCCCATGGGTCAGATGCCACCCATGGCTCAAATGAGCCAAGCGGGTATGAGCATGGACGCTCAGCAAAATTTGCTGCAACAGCGCCTGCTGCTGCAGCAGCAGCAACAACAACAGCAGCAGATGTTGAAGCAGCAGATGGGCTCGCCGGCACAGGCCGCTTCCATGAGCCCACAATCCCACATGCTTGCAGGACAGCAGCAGGCCATGGCCAACACCCTGGGCAACCAGGTGAGGTCACCCGCCCCCGTGCAATCGCCCCGTCCCCCATCCCAACAGCCACCACATTCCAGCCCATCCCCACGTATGCAGCCGCAGCCCTCGCCTCAACACGCGGCCCTGCACTCCGGCTCCTCTCACCCGAGCCTCGGGGGACCCATGTCGGGACCCATGGACCAGGCTCACCTGTGCACACCTGAACAGAGTGCAATGCTTCCTCAGCTGAACACGCCAAACCGCGGAGGACTGACCAACGACATGAGTATGGTCGGGGACACCACAGGAGACACGTTAGAGAAGTTTGTCGAGGGATTGTAGCATTAAGAGACATTCTGAAGGACAACGGCACACGTTGTACTGAAATTCGAGAAGTCGTGCGAATACGACGAAGTAACGGACAGTTAAAGGTTTACACAACCAATGGACTGCTTTTTCCTCTGTTGGAGGGATTAAAATTACTGTTTCAAGAGCAGAATCACAAAGGGTTTTTTGGGGAGGGTTGGTCAGACCGGCTGTAATTCAGTCCTGATCCATTTGTTACGTTTTTAATTTTTGTTTTTTGTTTCGGTTTTTTTTTGTTCTCTGGCAGGGGTGTTCTTTTGCGCTATGGACTTTTTAATGAAATTTCTCAAGGCAAAATTTTTGATTTTATTATTGACGACTTTCGTTTTGTATGTTTGCAAACTGAAATGCATTTTTTTTCGGTGTGTGTGTGCTGTTTAGGGATTGTAAGATATTTGGTGTGGAATTTGGATCAGGATTAATCCTCATTCCCGTCTGTATTCACATTTACCAGGTTTGGAAAAGGACACGCGCAGCCTTTTTCTCTCCAGACTGTGGAGTTTGTACAGAGGACCTGTATTCATTTGTACAGAAAAGAGCCTTGGCTACTGCACACACACAAACACGAGCAAATGGTGAAAAGTTGCTCTTATTTTTCAAGGTGCCCAAATGCGTTAATTTATTGGCCTGAATTCAGTAGTAAGATGTAGGAAAAATGTTCCTCTGTTTTCTCGTTTGATCTCTGAAACATCAATGATGTCCCCCTCCACCTCACTTATGAGGCCGGAGATTCGTCTGACTGCTGATTTCTTCAAAGAGTTCTTCAGTCGACCTCTTTTTTCTTTCTCCATGAAACTTGAATTGAAGGTGAACGATTCTTTAATGTAAATCATGCAGCTCGATGACACTGTAAATAAAAGGAAAAAAGATTGAGATCGCTGTATAAACTGGTTAAGAACTTGTTTCGTACTTATATACCATATTGTTAAATAAACTGTGTGCAACAGACACGACGTCTCTTCCGAGTTTACTGTTTGTTTACAAATCTTTTGATTCTGTTTACCAAAAAGATTCGTTCAGTAGGATCTTTTTACAGGTTATTATATTATAATACCGAGTGTCCTTTTCATGCAAATTTGCACGAGACTCCAAAAAGAGTTTGAAGCGTCACTGGTTTACCCACTTAAAGATCATTTTTTGCTTTCTTACATAAAACTCATTGACATCTATAAAAATTCAGTGGGAAGGTTTTTTGGGAGAGCATTCTTCATATTTGTGTGCCAGATATGGTTCGATCCAAAGCAAAAAACTCCATCACACTCATTGACGTAATGGATTCTCATCTCGAGCCTGTTGTGGCTGCAACCCTGGCATGAATGTTTTGGTTTTCCCGAGTCTGGAAGGATTCTGGCCACAAATATTTGAGACCATGTCTAGAGGTAACAGTTAAACATGTCAAACCAGGCAGACTTTTGACTTTATTATACTAGAAATCGCCTGCTTCACCCACATTTTTTATATCAAATTAGACACTAAAAATAAGACACTAAGGAACTTGGGACCATTTCCTTAAAGGCTGGAATACACTACACGACTTTTAAAATCTTGACAAATTTTTTTTTATGTTTGCAGAGGAAAACTGGACGGTATGTGATGAGATCTGCAGACTGGCACAGACTTTCTGCAACAACTTCAGACTGAAAATCTGAACAAAAGTCTTGTAGTGTGTTCCAGTCTTAACATGCAACCTTGACCTTTTGAAGATTTCTATTAAACTCCAGCAAATAACATTTTTATAATCAAACTTTTTGTTGTTCAAACTCTATATAGGTTGGAATGAGTGTTTATTTATAACTTGGAGATATTTTAATGTATCTCGGGTATTTCTTAGTTCTCCGTAATTGCTTTGATCGCCTTTTTCCTCTACGTTAGTAAAACTGTATTTTGACATTTTTCTCAATGTGTAACCTGTGGAGAAACGTATAAATAAAGTGAAAATACGTTTTTTTAACAAAGTGGGAAAAGGTTCATGACAGGCAAGTGTTCGGTAAACTCCGAGTCTTAAATAAGTCATTAGGTCACTTCCCTAAAATGGTACCGCGGTATTAATTACTATAGTAAATTATATTCATGTGTGACAGGAAGGATTTAACATGTGTAAGTCATCCAGGTTCAGTTTAATGTGAGATCAGTTTCCACACATCTAGCGTGAAAGTCTGAGGTTTGGTTTAAGAAGGGAAAGGAGCAACGTAACAAATTAAAGGAAAAGTTGAGTTTGATACCCAACGCCACTGAGTCTTAAAAAGAATTAATAAATGTTTTCTTAAAATGTGTCTTTTTTATATTTATTGTTTTGTGTGAGGGAGAATAAATGTTATCAGTAAGTAGCAGAATATTTAATAGAAACGTATTTAATTTCATCCTCGTGTAAATGTAAAATCAGTGTAATGATGTAAATCGCATGGCTTCACTGCGCCCCCTTCTGTCTGAATCACGAAACTGCAAACACTCATTTTGTCGAGTAATGAAGCGCTTCGACCACAACATTTTTATGCATTTCACAAGCTTTTGTTGAAATAAATTGATAAAATATAGCTTTTCGATAAGAGTTCATGAAACTATTATTTATAAGACGGATAGCTGCAGTGTTAATGCTGGTTAAGTGTATTATTAAAGCATTACACATGAAGTAGGCTTATTTAAATAAAAAAACTTTAAATGTCATACATCTTTATTTTAATTGATTTTATGAGCTCATTTCATTCCTATGGAACAAAAACATACTAATAAAATTTTTAAAACACATTTCCTTCATATGTTTATATATATATATAGACATCTTTGTGTTGAATTTATGTCATTTGGATCTTTTAATGTTCATTAAGAAATGACTTATAAAAATGAAAAATTCAACATTAAAACCAATTCAGGAAATATTTGTAGACCTTTAATTTTCATGTATTTGGGATGCAATTGCTCATTTACTACAATATTATTACACACAACATATGAACACATATTTGAATGAGGGATGGTAAATGAAATAAAAAAGGGTCCGTACAAGACATTAACACTCACAGAGTTCAGTTTCTCTTTGAATAAAAAAACTATAAACATTTAGCAGATTCTTCTCCAGCATAACATTCACTACAGACAGACAAATGGCCAAAATGTGCCTCTTTACAGTCACTAAACTGTGACTCCCACTAAACCCACAGATGTCACAGATTCTCAAGTCTTTATATAAATAAGTTTGTGGTGAAGGAGAGCCGTGCACAGAGTCCAGCGGGGTGAGATACAGCGCAGGCTTCAGTGTTTATCCAAAGCTTGTGTGAGCAGTTTATTCAGACGAGAAATCATCGGACGAGGGTCTTCATTCAGCCCAGCGGCGATCATGGCGTTGTCATAAATCTGGTGCGAAAAAACAACGTAAAATGTATTTAACAATGAAACTCGTGCCACACGCCACAGTAGAAAAAAATCGAATTAATAGAGCGAAGCAGGTCACCTGGTCGAGAAGCATCTGAGCGAGTTCAGGGTTTGAGTCTTTCAAAGCGTGAAGTTTCTTGATAAGGTCGTGTCTGCAAATGATTCATTGATGTTAGAGAAACACAAGCACTGTATCAAAGTTTTGTGCATTAATTAATGTCACCAGAACCATGTTTTAGTAACTAAACGTCCGTGTTATCCAATAAACACACTTCAGGTATTGTGCTTTTGTATTGAATCTATTATGTTTAGGTTATGCGAGTACCCAGCGTTGATCTCCAGCGTGGGCTGCAGGATCTGCGCTCTCTCCTCCGAGCTGCGAGCGAGCTGCTGCGTGCGCAGGAAGTGACGTGCGGCTCCCATCTCCAGCACCGTGATCATGGCCGGGTGCGTGTCCAGACGCGGGGTCACCTACAGAGACGGATCCCAAACACGATCAATCTGCAGTTCACGTTCTGGATGGTTTTTTATCTTAATGATAAATGCAGCAGGTATGTGTGTGTGTGTGAATGTGCCGACCTTGATGTTGGCGACTTTCTGTGCGAGCGAGTTCCTCATCCAGGCCATCAGATCTTCAGCCTGCTGTTCTGTCAACCTCTCCGATGCTGCACAACATAATGACATCATCAGGGTCTCGGCACACTTTCTGAACACTTAACACTATATATATATTTTTTAACACTGCTGATATTTGACCTGCTTTGCTGTCTTGAAACGTCTCTTCTTTGTAATGATCCACCACGATGTCGGTCTCCACTGAGATGAGCTTCTTCCGGTCAAACTCTCGGAGATGAAGCAGCGTCAGCTCATCAAACTGCTCGAAGCAGAACAGAACCTGCCGGAAGAACCAGACCGTCACAAAACCACAGGACCGCCTCGTGAAAACTAAGTATGTTGATAACCAAACAACACTGAACCCCATTGACTTCCATTGTATGATGAACACAAAACCACTGAAACATTTCGCAAAATATCTTCCACTGAGGAAAAAGTCACATGCAGGCTTTGAACAACATGAGGGCGAATAAATGATGACAGAATGTTTATTTCCTTTTCAGTAATTTTGTGAATATCATAGTTAAAATGAAACTGAGTTCACCTCCATGTCTTTTTGTTTCATGGCCTCGAAGTACGGCGAGTGTTCGGCCAGGTGGCGGTTCGGAGCACACAGATAATAAATGTTCCTGGTTCCGGCCTTCATGCGAGAGGCGTACTCCATCAAACTAGTCTGCTGTCCGGCGGGAAAAGCGGACGACTCGAAGCGCAACAGCTTGCCGATGTCCTCCTGCGACATGACAAGAGCCGACATTTACAAACCAACAGAGACGACGTTACATACAGAAACAAACCATGACGTACCTTGACGCTCTGCTCGGCTGTGGTCACGATGCCCTCGCGCATAAACAGGCTGTAGTCCTCGAAGAACCGGCCGTATTTCTCTGGATCTTTCTTGCTCTGGTCCAACAAGAACCGAATGATCCGCTGCTGTAAAACATCTCTCAGTTTCCTAAAAGAGATGAAATGTTTGTTACTCTGGCAGGCGTGAGACGGAGGGTACGTGGAGACGCGGGGTTTGTACCTGATCAGAGCACTTTCCTGAAGCAGCTCTCTGCTGAGGTTTAAAGGAATATCTTCACTGTCCACAACACCTGCACAAACAACATTTTATTTCGTGGTATAGGATTGCACTACAAAAACAGTTTCTGTAAAAACAAATGTGACGCTCACCTCTCAGGAAGCGAAGCCACTTGGGAAGAATATCTGTGGCTTTGGTTTGGATCAGAACCTTCCGGCTGTACAGGGCCACGCTGGATCCCATCTCACGACTCACGTCGAACATGGACGGCTTCTGCTCTCACACACAAACACCGTCAGGATAGGCTGAAAACACACAGACTTCATCGTGTCCGTCCTCTCACACTCACCATATCCGGCACGTAGAAAATGCTGCGGATGTTGAGCGGAGCGTCAGCGCGGTAGTGCAGCATGTAGCGCGGTTTATCGTGAGCCTGAGCCACGTAGCGATAAAACTCCTCGTGCTGCCACTCGCTGATCTCTTTGGGCTCCATCATCCACAGCGCCTGCAAGGAGAGAGAGAGAGAGAAGTTTGCATGCTCCAGAAAGGTCAGAGGTCATTTATTAAGATTTCAATATCAGTATTCTCATACCTGCAGTGTGTTCAGTCGTCGACCATTCAGGAAAATTGGAAAACTGACAAAGTTGCTGTATTTGGTCACAACCTCTGCAGACACGAGTCATTTGAATATTTTTTCTTTAAGCAAAACATGTTTGAGTTGTTGTTTGTGTGTGGCAAACCTTTGACACGGTCTTCAGATGAGAACTCCTTGCAGTCGTCTTTGAGATGGAGAACGATCTTCGTCCCCTGACGTACACCCGAAGCTTCTGCGATCTCAAATACTCCAGAACTGCACGAGCACCAAACTCAATAAGTACAAACGTCCCGCACAGATCTGTTTTTGTATTAAAGCTGTTCTCTCTCACTCCGCTCACCCATCTGAGGACCACTTGTATCCGGGAGCGTCTGGTTCAGCGGATCGAGAGTAAACGTCCACCTTATCAGCCACCATGAATGCGGAGTAGAAGCCCACACCAAACTGACCGATGATAGAGCTGCTGGCCTCCGCTTGATTCTGAAGGGCATCCAGAAACGCCTGGAAAAAATGAAAATGAGAAACATAAAATCATGTCCAGATGCTCGAATCTCAGTCACAGTCCAATAAGACGTACCTTTGATCCAGAACGAGCGATGGTGCCCAGGTTAGAAACCAGCTCTTCATTACTCATCCCAATACCTGTATCCTAGAAATATAAGGAAAACACGTTTTAGATATTCTTCAATTTTTCCCTGTTTTATTAATGCATCCCATGAGAGCCGGTGTGATGCCGGTTTTATACCTGGATGGTGAAGGTTCCTTTGCCTGCGTCTGTCTGCAGGTGGATCTCCATCTGCGCTGCGTCTCCACCTGACGTGATCATCTTGTGCCGCAGTTTCTCCAGCGCATCGCTGCCGTTAGAGATGAGCTCTCTGATGAACACCTAACAAAACAAACATTGATAAACACAACATCATATCGTCATCAACATCCAGACAGAACTGAGCTGAATGTCTTGTTTCTCTAATATTATTTACCTCTTTCTCAGAATACAGCGACCTGGCCACAATATCCAGCAGTTTCTTCGTTCCGCTTGGAACTCATGTTTGGAGAAGGATCCTGATAAAATACATCCATTTTTAGACGTTAATATCTTATTACAGTAACTACGTAATACGTGAATAAGAGAACTTCTTTGGGTGAACTATTCCTCAAAACAACAAACAATCTTTCATACCTTCAACACTCTCGGTTTCACAGATGATGCTGTGAAGCGGCTCCTCTTCTGCAGGTTCGGCCTGTTGAGTGCTGTATGTGCGGTGAAGCACACGAGCATTGCTTGAGCTCCAGACTCTGACAGGTCTGCTGGGATGCTGCTGTCTGCCATTGGTGTCAACTGTTCAAAATTAAACAGAATAATTATGCTTTATAGATCTAATAGTGTGGTTTTGGGTTTGCTATGAATGCTCAACACTCTCTGCTTCAAAATAGATCTACAGTATGTAAATACAGGAGTTGTTTACTTACTTTAGTATACTTCCTAGATACTATGGTGATCAATTAAACACAATACTGTAGTAGCCATGGTAGAGATTACTGAGGTAAATACTACAGTTAATACTTTGCATTAAGCTATAATTCTGCATACATGAAGTAACGTTATGCACATTAGCATGATCTGTCAAATTCATGTTTTAAAACGAAAATGCCTGTTTCCCCCAAGCTGGCCTCTTTTGATAAATTAAGCACATAAATACATACATAATAAATGCAATAAATTGTATAAAACATGTACCTCCAGTGAATGTCGCGGGCACTATTCTGTGTGTTATCCCTCTGCTGGATGATAACAGCCTCACATGAGCCCGCTGAGAAAGATTTAAAGAGTATTTGAGTAAAGATACTGAGCGAATCATTGCTGCTTTGACCTATAGATGCTGGAAACTACGGCGTGACAGGCGTACAGTGAGCGAAAGGACCTCGCCGGCGCGGTCCGATGACGTCAACGCGCGGCTATATACATGCCTGCTTAAGACGACTGGCGGTCAAAAGTGAGCTTGTCAAAATCATTGAGAATGGTGTGTATATTTAATAATAGATAGATATACTTTTTGACATACGTAGTGGCCAAGAAACCGATTGGTGATGTCAAAGCTCTTGGAGGACATCTGCTGGTCGAACATGTGTAAATGCATTCGAGTTAAATCTACTGTATTTGATGGCGTAACTTTCAACTTCTAATGTTTACTTTGACCAGTAGCTAAAGTTTAAATAATCTTGTGTTTATGGTGTTGTTTTGTGAATATGGCTTTTCTTCAGAATTACAGCACATTGGTGTTGATCTGTACTTTTATTCTGCTTCTGGTTGTCTGTCATCTGTTCTCTGGGTCCAGAAACGAACCTCCAGGACCAAAACCGCTGCCATTACTGGGAAACCTGTTAAAGTTTGATGTGGACAGACCATATTTAACTCTTTTAAAGGTGAGTTGAAGTGAACAAACCTGTTTGACGAGTTTCCAAACACGATTCCACCATATAGGTCTTAAAGGGACAAAATGTAATTGTGAACCTGTATATGACTCTTTCTTCTGTGGAACATAAAAGAAGATATTTTGAGAAATGTCCATGTTATGTTCATACAATAAAAGTCAATTGGGGGTCAGTGCTTGGTTCTTTAAAATATCTTTTGTGTTCAAGTCATACAGGTTTTGAATGACATGAGGATGGAAAAATGATGAAATAATTACAAACCAGTGCAATTCCTATTAAAACCATTATAATCTCTTTTATTCTTTTATTAGATGGCAAAGCAGTATGGCTCAGTTTTCACCGTGTACTTCGGTCCAAAGAAGGTGGTTGTGTTGGCCGGCTACAAAACAGTGAAGCAGGCGCTTGTTCATTATGCAGATGAGTTTGGAGACAGAGAAATTATGCCTTTATTTCATGACTTTACTAAAGGACACGGTAAGCCAATACACCAAAACCTCACAAATGTTTTTAGATTCATTCTCTAACATAATACGTCCTCACATACTTGAAACACATATGAATTAAACAAAATAAAAATCTTGTTGCAGGAATTATATTTGCCAACGGAGAGAGCTGGAAAGAGATGAGACGCTTTGCTCTCACCAACCTGAAAGATTTCGGTATGGGCAAGAGAACGATTGAAGAGAAAATCATAGAGGAAACATGCCACTTAAAAGAGGAGTTTGAGAAATTTAAAGGTAAAGATCAGATGACATCCAAAGTGATTCAATACAATAGACATTCAATTTTTCAGCTCTGGAAAAATGAAGAGACCACTTCAAATTTGCATTTCATTCTAATGTTTGTTGATTTGTTGAATTTCATCAAAAGCAAACCCCAGGAATGACATAAATTCACCCAAACAGTGATGTGAAAGATTGAGATCATGAAATTATCTTGCAGTATTCAAGGACTGAAAGCATTGCATCTTTTTTTTGTATTTTGAGCAGTTTGTTTTCACTGCAAATACAATAATATAAAAATGATCACATCAAAACCTAAACCTTTACGTAAAAACAGAAAATTAATTTGAAATCGTCTATTTTTTTCCAAAGACGAGTATTGTAACTATTTGTAAAATGTGCTGAAGACAACCACACAGATCTCAGACGTCTGGAGTTTGTTTCTGAATATTTTTTGAGGACCTCTAAAGGCTCAGTTGTGAAACCTTTTATTTTGGCTTTTATTTTGCAGGAAAACTTTTCGAAACCAAACAGCTGTTGAACTACGCTGCCTCCAGTGTCATCTCTGCCATTGTTTACGGATGCAGATTTGAGTACATTTTACATTTACATTTACATTTATTCATTTGGCAGACGCTTTTATCCAAAGCGACTTACAATTGAGGAAAACAGCAAGCGATTCGTCAAGTAAGCAATATTCACGAGAAGTGCCAGTAATACAAAGTTTCAAATACAACATCAAGATAGTATAAGCAAGTATATAGAGAACATTAGAAAAGGAAAAATAGGGGTAGAATTTTTTTTTTTTTTATATATTATGAGACAGTTAAGTGCTCATGGAAGAGGTGGGTCTTCAGCTGTTTTTTGAATTGTGAAATTGATCCAGCAGTCCTGATGGAAACAGGAAGATCATTCCACCAGTATACAGACTCTCAGCTGAGGAATATTGTGGATCGAGCCAACGAGAGCGTCCTCTTGAGCGGAACAGCATCCATGCAGGTTCCCTTAAAAAAAAAGTATATAGATTTTTGCCTTTATTTGTATAGGACAGTGAGATTAAGTGACAGGAAGCGAAGCGGGAGAAAGAAGGGGGTGGGATCGGGAAAGGACCATGAGACGGGAATCGAACCCGAAGCCACATGTCAGAGCACTTGCCCGACTGTCATCATATAGATTGAAGTTTCTTGGGCACATAAATATTATAATTGAAAAGTTCAAAAAATGTGGCCTGAGGCTGTTCAACAGAACCCAAACTATACATGAGAATTGAATATTTATTGGCCTTTGGATCTTCAGTTCTACAACATGTTCCCATGGTCCGGTCCGTGGATCAAGAACTGGAGACTGCTCATGAAAAACCTCCAGCTTGACATCGATGAGATTTCGGACGTGGTGGAGGGTTTACGTCAAACGCTCGACCCTGAAAACCTCAGAGGATTCGTCGACTCGTTCCTGGTCCGCTAGCAGAATGTCGAGGTTTGCTCAATATAACATTGCTTTGAACAGTCACATGAGTTTTTTTTACTTCTAACGTACCGTTTGCGCAGGAATCTGGAGAGAAAAACTCATTCTTCCATAAGCAGAACCTCATTTTTACAGCCGGCAATCTGTTTGTGGCCGGTACCGACACCACCAGTACGACCCTGTTCTGCGCTTTACTGCTGATGGCCAAACATCCTCATATACAGAGTAAGACTGAAATGAGTTTTTGATTGTATTTATATGTTGTTGTTGTTGTTGTTATTGGCTAATATGTGTCGTGTTTGCAGGTCGAGTTCAGGAGGAGATTGACAGAGAGAGCGGTGGACGGCAACCCGTTACAGACGACAGGAAGAATCTGCCGTACACAGACGCTGTGATTCATGAAACTCAGAGATTGGCCAACATTGTACCCATGAGTCTCCCTCATATGACCAGCTGTGATGTGAACTTTAATGGATATTTCATCAAGAAGGTGAGCTTATGAGAACATTATAAAAACAATCCTTTGGACATTTCATTAATGGTACTATGATGTGTTTAGGACCGTGTACAATGGCAATTCTGTGTGGAGAAAAAGTGATGTCCTGCATTTATTTAAACGTACTATTAAAGATGCATTCGAATGTTGTATTCGTGATGTGTAAATGCGCTTAGAACGTAAACTGAAGATCATCTGTAAGACACAAAAGACATGCATATTAAAATACATCGTAGTATAATATTTTATAAATAACATCTCTCTCTCTCTCTCTCTGTGTTTGGGCGAGAGTTTGGCCAGGATGGAGCTCTTCCTGTTCTTCACGTCTCTCCTTCAGTATTTTTGCTTCTCTCCTCCATCTGGAGTGTCTGAAGATGATCTAGTTCTCACACCAGGTGTGGGATTCATACTAAATCCATCTCCACACAAACTGCATGCTGTGAAACGGTTTTAATATGCTTCTGATTTACTGTCGAATATCACCATGTCTTGGCCTCGATTTGTTTGTAATACATACGTTGTTAATAAGTTAACATTTCAAGAAAACAAAATAACAGGAAAGTCACGTAATTGCAGACATCCCACTCTGTGGCTTCGTGTAATAACGTTGTGTTGTAAAAAGGGGCATTCAAACGTGCATAAGCAATTTTTCACACACGCATCGGGATTTATAACCTTTATAAAAAACAAGCGTAGTGTATGTGCACACCCAATGGACACATAAGCACACATTAAGAATGAAATCTATGCACTAAAAGAGCCAATTTAAAAAGAATGATACGTTTACTTTTACTTACAGATGAGACACTAGTTAGCATGTCATGATCCAACCAAACACACGTGTTTTACTCTTTCTAATCTGGTCATCAGTTAAAATGCAACTACATAGTCTATATGTCTCTTATGTTGTTTTGTTTCTACTTCTGATACTACTCGTAGCAAAGAATGAAAGACATTTTATACAGACAACATTTTAGTCTACCAGGTTTGAATTTGAAGTAACAAACATATTCATCGCTTTAACCTTTCGCAAATTAGATCAGAACAGAGAGTAAATGTCAAAATTCATCCAATGGTCATTCCACATACTTTATTATGCTTTTGAAAACAGCAGATGATTGCTTATGACAGAAAAACATTAAGATCGTTGTGCTTCGGACAATAGCTGACATTTTTACTGTAATGCGAAGCTGAAAACTAAATTAATTATGCTGAATTTACACTACAGGATACAGAAATGACGAGTTTATTTGCGAAATCAGATACCAAAAATCATGTGTTTTTTTCAAGTATGTTATCATGTTTTTATTGTGTTAGTTAGCTGTATTTTATTATTACTTAATCAAAACAACCCAAATGCAGTTTGATTGATATTAAAATGATTGATATTTGATATTTCATTTTTGCAAATGAAATTGTCAAATATTGGTTGCCTTGTCACAGTACCAAATGTACTAATGTTTAATTTCATGTGTGAAAATTAATGTTCAATATGTTATAAAAGGTGAAAAAAAGTTGTTGTGAATGAAAAATTAAAGTGTAGCCTTGTACAACATTTACTTTTTCCACAGCACGATTTTTTTATGGAATCCAAAAGCCTTTTATTTGGCTAAGGCACAGTTCAGGTTACTTTGTGTTCCTGTACTTTTCAAGTAGAAAACAGTTTTACACCAGTCCGCATCCTTCTTTACATCAGTGACTTTAAACTTCTCATATGGAGGAATCAGCACCTCTCTCTCATGATCCCCATACTTAGTATATTTTGCCACATAAGCACCTTCACAAGTTGTGATTACAAAACAAGATACATTATTAGAATACATCTCTGCTACTCCACGATCAGTAGATGAAGATGCAATCTGGCCAAACCGAACCTCACGGTTCACAACGTCTTCATTAAATTGAACATTGATGCCACGATAAGCGGTCATACAGTTTGTTTGTGCCTTTTTCTGTTGTTTATTCAAAATCTGTATCGCATCAGTCAACAAAAAGTGAAGCGAATACCATCCGTATGTCTTGTCTGTGTACTTGGCTTTACCGGTACGGGTAGCTTCATTAAATGGTGTATATACCTGGTCATCACTGAAGACAGCAATGGCTTTTACATGGTTTGTAGTCAATTCACCATCTCCTGTTTTATCTTTAAATTTTTCCCAAGTATTTGCAAAGTTAGCTTTAGCAGGGATTTCATTTTTTAGAAATGTCTCCATCTGCTTTAACATGTTCTCTCTACAGCCGTCATATTTGTCATCTACTGAATTAGGTGCCATATCCAGTGGTTTGTCTTCACCAGCCACTCTGTGAACCTGTAACATATAAGAAAGTATATGATAACTTTACAACATCAATATTCATACCTGTAATATACATGCTTACATTGTGAAATCTCACCTGTCCTAGAGTCGCTAATACAAGAATAATAACTGCAGTGGTCAGCATAGTGATGTGGTAAAATCCCAAACTGAACTACACTAATAAAAACAGATGTTGAAAAACATATTATTACACAAATCCAAAATTGAGAGCATGAATAATAATTCATACATCAATTTGCACAATATACATATTAAAACTGCATTTACTGCAACCTCTTACATAACACAGTTTTCCATTTGTAAAACTATTGTTTGTGATGGATAGCAAAATCAATCAAAATATGCAGTTAACCATTTGAAGTACATTGATGGAGTCTGCATTGTTTTACTCACCTAAGAAGTTTGTTGTTCTTTTGTCAGATTTTGCTGAATGTTTTCTGAATGTTATTTCTCAGGATTAAAGATGAGAGAGGTCTGGAAAAGCTACCGCTCAATGAGTTGGATTTTGAGTTGGGAGAGGGTACCTTTATATAATGTGTATGATATGACATGGCCTGATCTTGATATCAGTCAGGACAATTACTCATTGTTCTCATTCTGTACACTTTAAAAAAAAGGTGTACGATGCAAAAAAAAAAAACATTTTTGGCTGATTTTTGTCATCTAAAAATATAAAGAAAATCTATACAATTATCTCCAGTTAACCAAAGGTAAATTCAAAGATTGTCTTTCTGTGTGAACATATACCAAACCAAATGACCAATAATGTTTACTTTAAACTGACTTCAAAGTTCATCATTCACAATTAAATGTGATCTTTTAATATGCTACACTAACAAGTAAAACACAATTGGAGCACTAGCATTTAATGGGCACTTTTATGTCCATTTGAATATTGGCAAAGTGAGCAGAGACTTTAGAAAAATAGATCAATGCTTTAATAATTTTTACTTTGAAAGTTACAGAATCGATAAAACAGTAATAAAATAATAGATGTCATGCAAAGAGGTTCGTTGAGACGGGTTTGCATTTTATTCTTTTGATCATGCAATTCAGTTATCATATAGTCAAATATTGATGTAATGCAAATATCTTTTATTACAAAGATATTCAGTGAATGAATATACCAGGGCTGGCCAACCAGAATAAAAAATGATATCTGTCATAGATATAAGCAATTAGAATTAAATAGTTCAACATTCTTTTTTCAGGATACATGGAATAAAATTCACAAGTTTAGATTTAGTTTTAATTCTGTTACTGTACGAAACATGAATTAAAATTGGGTTTTAAAAACCTCTTTGTTCTAATCTTTTACAACTTACACTAAGCACTATCATTTAACTTGCATTTTATTTTAATTGTCCAGAGCCTTCGGTCTCCTTCACTGAAAATATATGTCTGGAATTTCAGGGAGTGCTCTTCATAATGTTAGATGATTTCCTGGCTTTTTTCTATTTGCTCTTTTCTTACTCCTAAATTGGTGGTTCACAAGCCCTCCAATTGGCTTATGATAGGACCGCAAGACTGGTACGTAAACCAAAAAACTGTGTTTGTTATCTAAGATGTGCCTCAAGAATACAGATATACACTTGTTGTATATCATTTTTTATTCTTATAACTGGTTATTTTAGTACCTTGAATCATTTTTTATATTTATAGGGTTTTTGTGTGATCCATTGATATTTTCATTTCCCATTACTGTTGTTTAATATTATATGGTGTGTATTGTCGTCAAGTAGATTATCTAATGGTCTCCATCAGTTTAAAAAAAAAATCAAAAGACACTGTATGAAAGACACAATGTATTAATCTAATACATTTACATTTTTTAACTTTTAACATATTAAATTTTTTTTTTTTTTAGAAAACTTAAAATAAAAAATTCAATAGGTCTCTTCTTTTACATTTTACAGTACACAGGTAAAAGTGTATAAATTGATCTTTCTCCTGCAAAAAGCTAATCTTGTTAACTGACAGCTGTTGACCAGCAGGGGGCAGTGCAACGTTTCCACTGTTCTAGAGTTTCACAGTTTTTAGCTGGTCAACAGTAACAGTTGTCATTTAACAATATTTTTATGAGGGATTTTTATTAAACACTGTTACCTGTGTACTTTAATATTTTGTAAAAATGTCAACGAAACGCAATGAAAGAATTGATTCTGCATCCAGCAATGTTACGTGGCTTTATATTAGGTTACACTATGCACTTCTGGTCAAATCTGTAGATGTCTACTTTTCCAGAAATTGATCAGCTCAAAGTGAAGCACAATAACATTACTATGTACTTTAATAAACAGAAAAAACACTTTATGCCATATATCTGGTGTTATTTATTTCTTTCCATATGAAAAGCATAAAACAATTGAGGAAAAATCTCTCTTGGTCAGTTTCTTGTTGAAAGAATAATGTACAATATAAACAAAGGTCTCTCACAAATGATGCTACAAAACTGCTAAACAACATTTTGATTAAATAAAAGGAACGGTTTACCCAAAATAAAAAGTCTGTTATTTATTCATCTACATGTGTAAATCTGTACATTTTAGGAAATGTCTCGGTGGTTTTGTGTTCATACAATGGACGTCAATGGGGTTCAGTGTTGTTCGGTTAAACGTTCTTCAAAATATCTTCTTTTATATTCTGCAGAAGAAAGAAACTCATACAGGTTTGAAATGACATAAAGATGAATAAATAATAACAGAATTCTTATTTCTAGGTGAACTTTCCCTTTAAAGCAGCGTTTCTCAAACTGGTAGGGAATAGAAACAAGTGAGAAAATGTAAAAATGTTTGTGCCCATATCTATGAATTCCTTCAATTATTGACCATACACACAAAACAAAACAACACATTTAAATGTAAGCCTTACTTAAAACAACATTAGACTGCGAAGAAAATGTCATGTGGAACCATAGTAGCCTATGAGAATGATTTCACATCCGAATGTTAATTAAAGAGGAACAAAAACCTTTATGTGGAGAGATGGTAACGTTAGGCGGTAGCGGGTATAAAAGTTAGCAATGGTTAAGTTTGTGACATGGAATGAAAAGAAAACTCGAAATTTGTCACCAGCAGACTATACCAACACAGACGGTGGACCTAAAGTTTATTACTATTTTGTTGGGGCGATTGGGGACAAAAAGTTTGAGAAACACTTCTTTAAAGTGAATCGTTTACTTCGACTACGGTCAGTTTGCGTTCTGCATGTTTCTGGTTTCCTCACCGCATTTTCAGATGTTCTCCACTTTAATAATATTCAGCTCGGCCTTGTGTGGAGACACTGGAAGACTGGAGGTCTGGTTATGTGGGCTACAAGCCTGGAACGTCCCGTCTGCACTGGTAGAAGGCATGTCTGCTGATTTTCTCTCCATCCCCGCATACGAGTCTGCGTGTGACTGCGTAAACGGCGAATGTGCGAACGTTTGCGCCTGCGTGAACATGGGCGTGCGCGTCTGCGCGTGGGTGAACGAGGGCACGCCGGTGGTCGGGCACTGCTGAAACCCGTTCATGGCGGGCGGGCTAAGCTGGTCCAGAGAGAACGCCTCAATGCCCTCGAGTCCCGAGTCGTGGATCTCGTTGTATCGTGTCTGGGCTTGACTGCACTGAGCGTAGACGCCCTGACTCCCGGCGGTCTGGCTGAAGGGCTCGGAGGAGGCCAGGGAACACGACGCGGATAACACAGAAGCGGACGCCGACTGAAGCACGTTGCACGGCTCGAATTTGGTCGCCATATCTTGAAGGGTGCCAAGGATCTGCTTCTGGACTTGAGTCTGCTGGGCTTGCTCTCTCTCCAGCCGGCCTTGTTGTTCCACCATCATCCTCAGCACTACGCCCAGATTTCTCAGTTCAGAGCTCAAGGACTGGATCTGCTCCTGAAGGCCGCTCACGGCTGAAGGGTCGAAGCCGCTCCTCTGGAGAGGAGGTGATGCCTGGCTGGGCACGTTTTGGACCCGTGCGGATGGCGCGGCATTGTGGGATGCATTTCCAGCGCTGGCCGGGTCGGGGAGTCGGATGCCCACGCGAGGAAGATGTTGAAAAGCGCGAACTGGTGTGCTCGTTCGCTGGATCCATCTTCTGGCAGGACTGGGTCCTTGGTGCGATCCCCTCTAAACATTTAAATATATGCACTTTAACGTTATTCGTTAATCAAATTATTTTGAAACCAAATTTTAAATGGAGAAAATGTCAAAAATATTATTTGAGTCTAACTCACAATGCTTGGAGCTCTGGATGCTGTGAGGTCATATGAAGCTGTCTGAGGTAACACAATTTTTCTCCCATCAGGACCAGAGAAACACGATTGATCTCTTCTTACTGACAGCGGCACCTGCTGACTCGTCTGGGGTCCACCGTCTCTTACCTTCACAAAACATACACAAGTTCATTACAATGAATATAACAAAACAAACTGATATAGGATACATGTCACAAAAGCATTTCACCCAAAAATATATTTTCTAAATGTCCTTTAATTTTTAATAACTACATAAACAAAATATTGATTATTTGGCAAACAAACAAATAAATCACATTTTTAATTAAAAGTTTTATTAAAATATTAAAAACATTTTCAATTGTCTTTTCATGTTAATTTTAGTTTAACTTTTAGCTATTTTGTTATGTGCATTTATAATTATATTATTTATTTATCCGTTTTTTGTTTGAATTAATAATTTTGGCAATTTTTGGAATATTTATGACATTTTATTATTTGTATTTATTTAGGAATTTAAATGAACAGAAATGTTAATTATAGGTTTAGTAAATTCACCCTAAAATATCATTAGAACAGTCATCTCACCCTTGCCCTGTGCAGCAAAGCTTTATCCAGCAGTCTCTTGCGAGCCACCAGCACAGGGTTGGCAGGTGAAGGTGTGTGCCGCCGTCTCACAAAAGCACCACCGCCCATCGTGCCCGTGCCGCCCCCTGACCGTGGCACCTGGATGCCAGCGTGCTGCGTGCTCTGCGCCAAAGACGTAACGCTGACAATCCGGATATCCTCGTCTTTATCCCCCTCATGTGCTTCGCTTCTCCCTGCCGTGGCAGAAGTCTGTCCACCTCTTGCATCCGAGGAGGTCATCTGAGAGCTTGTGACCCGGGATGCTTCTTTGAGGATATTCCTCAACTGTTGGTGGCTCCAGGCACTGCCCGCCTCCCTGGCTGACTGCATCACTGCATGGCTGCTACTCACCGCCGCTCCGTCCTCCTTCCGAGTTCTCCCTTGAAACTCCTTCAGGAAAAGGTAGATGGCCTGCGCAGACACCTTGATGTTCTCCAGCTCCAGCACAGCTTTGATCTTCCGGAAACTCAAACCTGCTTCCCGCAGCTCCACGACCTTCCGCTTGGCAGCGTCGTCCAGTCTGCCCATGATGGAGAGCCACAGTACTGAGACTAAACAGAAGACTGGATCAGGCAGAACCTATAAAAACAATGCAAAGACAGACATTCAGAACATTATACTATATTTCATACAGTGTGCTCTTATATACGGCAAACTTATGCCATGTCCTACTATGAAAACTATGAAACTGCAAAATGTCTTCAGTAAGTTTTCTCTTGCGCTTGCATTGCGCATGTTTCTGGTTTCCAGTATTCTTGAAACGTCAAGGATGAATATTTACTATTTTACTATCATCTACAATGTGGAGCTAAATTACAGGAGGTGAAAAATGATTTTTAATATATTTCACTGTCATTATTTGATCTGTACACAGATATTGGAAGGTCTGTTAGTAAAATCTGTTAACTTTGGCAATCTTTGTTACAATACATAATAAAAATGCTAAAAAAATTCGAGAATAATTCTGGTTCTTAATAAAACTGTTTTCTTATATGTGCATTTAAAAGGCCTATATGGTACAGATATAGATAACTGAATGGCTCTGTGGACATGTGACCCATTAACACAAAACTAAATGTGGGTCAAGCTGACAATTTTACTGTATTATTAAATGTCAAATGAAATTGCAAAAGTAGCGTTAGCTGAAAGTGATTTTGAAAAATAGTATGACATGACTTTAATAGTACCATAAGGCATTTACACTATTCTATTAGCATAAACTAATGAAATCTTATTTGTTGCTGGTCTAAGTGAACTACTAGCAAACTTCTTTGCAATATGAATCTCCCAACTGTTGTGTCTCTGTAATAGAATAAAAACAAACCATCCCAGCATTTTTCCAACCTGTGTTTAAAGGTTAAACCAGCATTCGTGTTTAAAACACAGCTCCCAAAACAGATTTCACAGAAGAACAAAATCAAATGCCTGTATGGATCCCAATGGCCGCACATACAGTTTTATTGCACTAAACACACAATGGAAATCATCGCTCACCTACTGCGACATCACTTCACTCTTATTTACGTTGAAACCGACGGTGCAATCCTTAATACGGTCACATGACGATGTTTACACTGATATCTGCAATTGCATAATACAAACACAACAACAAACGTGCACAGATTCGTGTTTTTAATGCATATCCATAATCGGGCGAGCGCAAGCCCCGCCTTCCCCGCTAGTCGCGGAGAAAGTGACATCACACCCGCAAACGAACGCGTGAGGTCATTAAAGCGCGACGGTGCTCGAGCTCGCCGTTTAGTTTGTTGCGCGCTGTTCATTCATCATGTAAGTTTGATGGTTTGTAAGAAGGTTTTTTCCCCAACATTATTTGCGGTTAAATGTTCATGTCGATCGCACTTGTAGTTTTACTCGCGTTTCGTTACGTTATTTTGCAAATAATTTGCGTTTTAATAACAGCGGGTTTCTTAAGTTAGCATTAGCCGCATAGCGCTAAAAATGAAGAGCATCATGATGCCATGAAACCACAAATCAATCACAACATTAAACGCTAGGATTTGTGTTAATTGTTAATAATTGTGTTATTCTGCTTTTGTTAACATGCATATTGCTGATTTAGTTATTAGAGCCCCGGTATTTTAAATTACGTGCTATACGTATTATAGTAATACTTCGTTTTGATCTGTGGATGTGTACTTTTGGTTATAGGCATCATCATGCTATGGTTTATGAATATGGTAATGATTTAATACCATTATATTTGCATTTGATATCATGTAATGGTATCACCGCGGATCCTTTGATCAGATCAATAGAATCATATCTGATCAGTATGATCAAAGCAAAACACCGTAAGGATATAAATGTTGTTAAACCAGATTGATGTGCAGTTTAATAATTTTTTAAAATTTTATGCAGGGCACCTTCACCGACCAAACGCAGGGAGCGTTCTGAGGACAAACCCAGAGACAGAGTGAAGGAGAAACCTGCTGCAAAGGAGGGAGCGGAGAAGGAGAAGGAGAAGGAGAAAGAGAGGGGCAGAGAAAAGATCCGCAAGCGTCGCAGTAACTCCACCGGCAGCAGTAGCAGCAGGTCTGGTCATGTAGTTTAATGTTAATTGGACACAATCTGTGACAAGTGGCATGTATTTTCATTTTAGCAGTTGCCTAGCTGACCCAAACCCTTACCACAACCTCAGGTTAAATGTAAAATACAAGACAATTTTCTACGTAGTGAAGTATTTCACTTGTCCTCTTCCGATCCAGGTCCAGTTCCAGCTCCAGCAGCAGTTCTGGATCCAGTTCGGGCTCATCCAGCGGGTCCAGCTCTTCCTCTGGTACCAGCCGCTCCGGTTCATCCAGTTCCTCCCGGTCCTCTAGCTCATCCGGATCGTCAGGGTCTCCCAGCCCGAGCCGCCGTCGTCATGACAACAGGCGACGCTCACGATCAAAGTAGGTTACAGACGGAGTGCGCACTTTTAAAAACCCTAGGTTTGTTTTGCAATCGACTTGCTGAACTTGTGCTTGTAATCAGGTCCAAATCACAAAAGCGTGGTGAGGAGAAAGAGAGGAAGAGAAGGAGCCCCAGCCCTAAACCAACCAAACTTCATCTGGGAAGACTCACCAAGAACGTCACCAAGGTCAAGATCTTAAAGAGAAACATTGTGATAGGTTCATCATATTTCCTATTGGTTTTTATATCTTGTGTTACACTCTGCTTGTTGTTTTTTAGGAACATATTCAAGAGATCTTTTCAACTTACGGGAAGATCAAGATGATCGACATGCCCCCGGACCGCCTGCATCCTAATTTATCAAAGGGCTACGCTTATGTGGAGTACGAGTCTCCAGAGGATGCTCAGAAGGCCCTGAAACACATGGATGGAGGTACTTGAGATAAGGAGAAGCTCATAACGCTTGACTGCAGATCAGTTCAAAATGACTTTCACTGTTACCTGTTTACTGTCCTCAGGTCAGATTGACGGTCAGGAGATCACAGCCTCTGCTGTTCTGACCCAGAGGATACGAACTGCCCCGCGAAGAATGACGCCGCCACGCAGGATGCCTCCCCCACCTCCCATGTGGCGCCGCACGCCACCTCGCATGAGGAGACGGTGTGTTTTTAAGTTTTGCTTTTGTTCATGTCACATTGATCTCTTGTGTGTGCAAAAATGTTGACTGGATCAGTAGGACCCAATCTTCCCAATGCATGCTTAAATTTAGTTGATTGAATTTTCTTGCACCTGTTTGCGAACAAACTCCGTGTCCTTTCACCCTGTATGTCTGTTTATTTCTTCTCTCACTTCACTAAGACGTCTCTGACAGGGCTTGTGCCTTTTATGCGTCTTATCAGATAATTGGCCTGCGTGTCTGTGATTTATCTCGGCCTCAGCTGACAGTATGTACTCTTAACAGATCTCGGTCTCCACGGCGACGCTCCCCGGTGAGACGACGCACTCGCTCCAGGTCTCCGGGTCGCAGACGACATCGCTCCCGCTCCAGTTCCAACTCGTCCCGTTAGATGATCTCTCTCTCCTCGTTGCAGCTTTACATTAGCTGATCTCTGGTATTTTCCCCATGAAGACCCGTTGCTTTAGATTCAGTTGGATATGTTATTGTCTGATGGTTTTTACTTTCACTAGTACCTCGAGGTTGGATGAAAATGTATTTGCCCTGTCTTACATCATCATCTGAGTTAGTGTGAATGTGATTGATTTTTATTTGCTTGTGTGTTTGTACACTTGCTGGTCTACTAGATATTGCTCCATTTACTGTGATTCTTTTTGTAATGTGCTTTTTGAGAAATGCAGCTTATTACTGGTTTAACAACCAATTGTTCTCCAAAAATATTAGGTTTTTTACCAGTGATATTGTCGGCTCATTTTCCAACCCACAGAATTCAAGATGCTCAGTTTGTAATCCTGTAAAATCTGTTGATCTGTATGATGGAAAACAAATCAATAAACCAGTATAACATCTTATTAGTTGTCTCACATGTTCTTTATTTAAGAATTGGAAAACAAATGGAAACTACTTATCCTCTTTGGATATTTAATACAGCTTTTCTTTTCAGTACAATACAAAGCTTCCAGTAACCAGAGGTTTCAAGTGCCTTACTGGATTAAAATGCACAGAAATGGTCGAATAAAGCGAAGTCAAGAGAAAAACATAATTCTTCCATTGATGGCAATAGCAAGTGGTTTTGCAAATAAAGTATTTTTATCCAGAATACACAAAAATGTCATATGATAAGGCTATAATGTATATTTTGTTCATTGAATGTTAGTTACACATTTACCACTATGGGTTAACTGCTGGTGTGGAGTCAGAGACCCTCAGCTGTGCTTCAGCACCAGTTCATTTTCTCCAACCATTAACATCGCCGCTGAACGAGTGTTTTCTTTAGCGCATGATCCCTGGGGCCGACAAGCCCGGACGTTCACTTTAAGAGAAAGAGCTTCTGGATCTGTGGCCTTCTGGAGATTGACTTGTGGCCGTCAAACACGATAAAGAGTGAGCAGTCGTGAAAACTGTGTCTGGGTAAAATAAAGGAAGGAAGAATAAAAGAGTTCAGGATGGTGTATTGATTTTGTCATTGAATTTGCTTTTGGGCATCAATTGGAGATGTGTTTTAATTACTCAATGAATAACAGGTGGGACTGGACTCAAATGACCTTGTTTTCTGGGTCATATAGTAAACCTAAAACACAAGAAACACTAATATATTTTGGTCCTATTAGAACCATTAGGATGGTTTTTGCGAGACAGTTAATATAAATGAGAAAAAAGAAGCTCTAAATTTTGTAAACGAGGATAAGTTTTAATGTGTTCAAGAAAATATACATTATTTGCATGCCATTTTCCAGCACATATACATTCACTGAAATACACAGATACATTCACATGGCCCAGAGACAGAAATATTAATTTACTTCAAAAAAATTCAAAGCCATTTCTGATTGAAAACAATGTAAATCTGTTCCACACAGACATACATCTTCATCCACATCAAAGATATTTCCATTTATATGTACAAGGTTGAAAAAAACCTTTTCAATTCCTACAAACCACACAAGTGGATATAACAACAGCACACAGGTTGAAAGGTTTGATTTTTTACACCTTGTCATATTTTCAATTGATGTTGATTTTTTTGCAAGCTGATTGTGGCTTTAAATTGTGTGTCTTTCTCTCGGCAGGACCGAGGCTGAAAAGCCCTGGCGCTTCAGAGATGAAGAGAATGCTGGTCATATATTTATTAGTCATTTTTAATGATCTGGATTCTGAATCATTTTTTGCAGGAATCTACTCAAGCTCAGGTGCTTCATGAATAAACGTCAAAGCTATTTAAGGCTGATGTGATACTACACGCATTGGAAAAATGTGAACTCTGTATTAAAATAAAATCTTGAATAACAAACAAAAATGATTCAGATAAAGCCATTCAGATAATGTACAGAATAGACACATTAACAATCTAGTCTATAGATTTGCTTAATATGTATTTTATACATATCTAACATACAATATTATATGCCGTTTGTGTCTAGTTCACTACAATGACACAGGTTATACCTCATTGCTCACCAGCATCATGAACTTTCTACTGACCTAAAACACTTTACAGTACAGCTCCATACACTTTAATATGTTATAAATATGTGTAAATACTGATTCGCCATAATTGCATATTTAAAAAAATGTCATTACCGTCATACAGAATCCTTAAAATTGTTCAATAATTGTCTTTCCTGTACAAGATAATATTAAAACAGGAATGAATGTTCAGTCACTTGCTTTAAAATTTTAAGTACAATCAAATTGCCTTTACAAGTCATTTCAACTTACTATTGAACATTTAGAAATGTTTTTGCATCACTTCACAAATCAAGAAATGTTACAGCAACTCACCACCGGTCAAAATGTTAAAAAAACTCTTGTGTTCAGGTCTATCGGACCCGTTTTCAATGTTTGCTAAAAAATGATTAAATAAATCATTTTAATCTCAGACATTTCTTTTTAAAAATAGCGAATAGCACCTTTTTCATACATTTGACTCAACGGAGGTTATAGACAAATATTACCTATATGTTGCTTAATAAAATAATTGGAATAACGATTTAGAATCTGTAAAGTTTTGTTGATTTAATAATGATTGAATAATGCTGTTTTTGCCAAGTAACAAAAATGTGAACACCATACCAGGGTTACATTGGTTTTATCTGGCTAATATAACTATTTATATTTGACCTAATTTATATTAATATGAATTTATATGAATATTCTATCATATAATAATTGTATTAAACAAACAATTTTGTTGTATATTAATTTTAATAAATAAACAATTTGTTGAATGAATCGGCTAGCTAATGTCATTTACTTGTTATTTCCTTTGCATGTTATCAGAAATAACCTGCAGGGACTCAATTTTTGGGGGGATGTGCACCAGAAGTTAAGTTTGGGCCACAAAAGTATGCATGCGCATACGTTTCTGTATGTTGATGCTTTGAAAGCGTATGAGGCAAAACGTATTTAAGCACCTGTGAATGTATATTACTAAACATGTACTGTAACTTTCAGAAGTACACAAAACTGCAATAGAAAGTCAGTCCATTTTTTCTCATTTTACATTTGATCACCTTTCAGGTCTTGTTTCCTTGTAGAAGAGAGAACAAAACCTTAACAAATTCCTTGTTCTGATTTTGATCACACATTTTACGTCGTCTCTTATCTGTACCATATATAGTTTGAATATATCTGAGATATTCAGCACAGTTAAAGCGCTCCAGATGGCAGGTTCTGTGAAGATAAATGAACGTAGTTTTCCCCAGTAGCTCGCTCCACAGAAAGGGATTGATTTATTTGGAAAGTGCTTCTTCGGGTTGCCCGGTAAAGGATAAATGTGTGTGCTAGGTGTGCCAAAGTCTTGATTTTTGTTTAAAGGAAAATCTTTCTGTATACTGAGCAATGAATGCTTTAAACATTGATTCAAATGATAAAGAATACATTATTTTTAAAGTCTTTTTTGCTTTTATGTAACAGTCAGTTGCACCACAAGATTTTCTGTGTACTTATGTTGTGTTGTTATTCTTCATCAGACAGCGACATTGAAGCGGTTTTCCAGCGCTGAGCATTATCTAAAGGGATGATTCTTTAATAAGAGCTTGTGCCATTTGTGATGGGCCTTTGGAGACCGACAACATATTAAATGAAAATGTCAGCATTGTTTTTTTTTGAGAGAGGGAGGTCCTCTGAAAGGTAAAAGGGTACAGATGGTTTACATATAGTAACATTTCATCTGTGCAGATCTTCTTCATCTTGTCGCTTTGGTGTGCATCAAAACATGCTGGAGATCTTAAAATGTACTGATGTGAATATTTGATCGTCTAGCACACGAGCCACAATTCCGCTTTGAGGTTGAGACCTTTTTTGCATTGATATCCTGAAAGGCATTGGCACGTTCGTGGCTTCCTGGCTTCTCCGCCTGTTCAAACCATTTTTGGCCAACCTCAAATCTCTTTCAACCTGAAACTGGATTTCTTATTGAGGCACTTTCGTCAAACCCAGTTGCTGCCATCTGCTCACCATCATTAACCTTCTTTTAAAGGTCGGGCAAGACGTCTCCTTGCCTGGCGACTTGGTAGCCAGTGTGGTATTGGTACAGCATTCAGGAAGATATGCAGACGGGTTTGCCGTTCTTGTCGTACTGGTACACCAGCATCTTGATGCAGTGGGAATTTGCTGGCGAGATCCACGGACTGCTGGTGATAGAGAAATTGTGACTGGCGTAAAAAGGCGGCGGCTGCTTCCTGCATCGGAACAAAGCCTTTAAAACCGTGGCGGCCATCCGGCGAAAGCGCCTGCTGATGAAGCAGTACAAGAAGAAGTTGACGCCGGTGTTGAGCAACGCGAGCATGTTTGCCACGTCCGTGACCAGGTGTAGAAGTCGGGCGGCACCGGGCATCGCCGGCTGTGCTGTATACAGGTGATAAAGGATCATGAGAGTGCGCGGCGCCCACAGCACGGCAAACACAGAGGTGATGGCCAGCAGGATCGCCGTCGTCTTTCCGGTGGAGTACCCACGCAGACGGAAGCAGCTACGCCTGCAACGCAGCTTCCGTACAATGATGGCATTGAGCGAAAAGAACACAGAGCAGGGGAGCAGGTACACGGTGACGCAGTGGATCCACACCAGCACGTGCTGCCCCGCGCTGCTGCTGCGCCCGCCGCCGCCCGCTCCCGGCAGCCCGTGCCACAGCTCCGGCCACCAGTAGTACGGAGCGCTGGAGATCAGGCAGCCGGCGTACACGGCCAAGATGACTTTGCGAGTTCGGGCCGGGTAGGAGACGGTGTGGTAGCGCAGCGGGTGGCACACCGCGATGTAGCGGTCTATGGTCAGGGGCACGGTGATCCAGATGGAGGTGTGGATAGAGGAGAACTCCAGCACCTGCACGGCCTTGTTGAGGGAGTGGGGAAGGGGAGCTCCCAGAATGAAGTCCTCCAGAAGAAAGTCCACGAACACGATGAGCAGCAGGACCAGGATGTCAGCTACAGCCAGAGCCAGCAGATAGTTGTAGGATGATTTCTGTCGCCGCAGCACCAGTTGGGAGAGGATGATCACCGTCAGGATGTTTGCTGTGGATTGTGAAAAGACATAGGGAGAAGTTAAAAAGAGAGAAGGGTGTGATTTGATGAAAACATGTCAGGGACACCGTGCTGCAAACAGAAAGTCAGACATGCACTAGAATTCACGTGTCTCGCATTCACACACATGCACTGACATTCAGAGTCGTGCTCACATCCACCGACAAACACGCGCATGCACTGACATGCACAAACACATGCACACGCGCATGCACGCATATACATTTGCATGCGCGGCAATCACCAACATGCACATGAACGCACTGACATTTACATGCATGTCCTGTTAATAACTCACACATGCATCAACATCACAGGCATGCACACACACACACACACACACACACACACACACACACACACACACACACACACTCACACACTCACATTCACAAGCATGCATAGACATTTACACACGCTTGCGCTCACATGCATGCAATGTCAGTTACATACACACATGCACACACGTGCATTAACATGTGAGCATCTCAGGGATGTTCGGAACACTTGACCCCCTGAAGTTTAATTTCCTTCTTCTTCCTGCCTCTCTGTTTTCTACCTCGATCTGTCTTTGACCTTCAATAAAGACCGACCAAGCAGCAGCAACAAGTGCACAATTACATCCAATCGCACTGTGCAGACATGTCACAAAGACCCGGAATAAAAGACTCAAGGATGCCCAGACCCTCTTGCATCCACCCCTTCAGCGCCTTTTAACTAAACCGTATTGTTCCACAGGCCACGCACAGGCAGCGTGAGACGTACGGCCAGAAGAAACGGCCAGATTGTCGCGACCTCTCGTTTTGATGAAAAGAGTGCACGCACAAAAGCGCTGCCATTATTTAAGCCAAACAATTTAACCCAGCGGAAGGGGACGCGTGGGGGTCAGCGCCTCATTACAAAAGACCCGGGAGGTGAGGATGCTGACCTGAAAAGTGCATGTTTGATTAAAAGCACACATCATTGTAATTCCTACCCAAAGCCCCTGTCATCCGCTTAGCCCGTGATATTGTGTTCTGCGAATTTGAGAGAAATTCTCTTCAGTCCACGTGGACGGCGTACAGGATGAAACGTCCTTCACACCTGTCAGTCGTGTCTTAAATCTGGTTTTCACCACATAACCTTGTGTGTCTGACAGACTACAAACAAAGATGGATTTGGATCACACATGCCAGGCAGGAGTTTGGGAATTTGCACATTGCAGATACAGAACGTCAGCTGACTACAAATTACACTCCAGTTAAATTCACACATTTGCATAAATGCTCGCAGACACACGACGTCCATTTAAAGACGTCTTTAAAGCTCTCTCTCTCTCACAAGTACGCACACACACATGTAACACTGCTTACTGTATGCAATCCACCAAGCTTTGCTCCCAGAGGAACATTGTTGCTCTCTATCATAGCTCAGGAGACTTAACAGAGTTTCATTAAAATCTACATTTTTCAGATGTTTTGTCTAAAGTGCTTCAAAAGAAATGAGAATTTACATATAGTAATTTTACATAAAGTAACAGTATAGAGATATAAAATGAATGTGTGTAGGACAGTAATTTGGTCATGAAAGGATACTTTAAGCTTTGGTGTCTTGTAAAGGTGAGCACTGGAACTCAGTCCTGAAAATAAGACGGGTTTAAAGGAGACTCGAGCAAGCTTTTGGGATTTGTCTTTTCATCAGACAGATGCAAAACAATCTTCTCAAACTTCAGATGAGGCGATTTTTCTCATCACATCAATAGACTGAATTCTATTAAAGCTGAATTTTCTCTCGATGATGCAATTGATTGTTTCAGGTCAGAATAATGATGCATTTCTTTCATAATGTGCATCTATTCCAGTTCATTTTAGTCCTAAAATATACATTTTATATGTTGTGTTTGTCTTTGCTTTTATCAAAGTTTAATAAAAAATGGTTATGTGATCAGAAAATGTTGCTTGTCAATCTAATGTCAATTACTTTTTTTGTCAAAAATCATTAGGATATTAAGTAAAGATCATGTTCCATCAAGATATTTTGTACATTTCTCTTCCGTCATCAAAGCTGATATATTCAGCATTCAGATGATGTATAAATCTCAATTTAAAAAATGTGCCCCTCGTGGCTGATTTTGTGGTCTGGGGTCACATTTATTAAATCAAAACTTTGATGGTAACAGAATTTCAGATTTAGTGCTAATTGAATTGTGATTGAGTTTATTGCTTTAAGTCATCAACATATTTAAAAATTATGACATTCATTCATGGTTATAATAACAAGGTTCACATTCAATGTGTTATACAGTTAATTTTATGTTACATGTTCAGGATTCGTGCCTTTAATGTGAAACTATTAGAGAAAAGTGCTTCGAGTTCATTTAGTTTCACTGTTCATTTAAAAGAGTCCTAAAGTTAATGAGTGTTTGTGTGTTACCAACCGGTAATAAGTTTCTAATGTGTGTCTGTTAATGTGTATCAGAGTCGCTAACATTAAATCCAGCTCAATAAACCGCTTCTCTAATCGCACCTTTATATCTCTGTCATCCTTTCGTCTCAGGATTTCTCTTTCTTCGCTGGATTAATCTGTCCCGTTGAGAATATAGCTTTAGACTAACAAAATACAATCTATAGCGATCTGTAGGTTGTACATTTCCAGACATTTCCATTTAGCTGCGGTCAACTCTGTAAGCATATTGATTTCACCTGAATCTCTCTGGGGACGAGAACAGAAGCAGCACATTTTAATGCCTCGGTTTGCTTTGTTTTTACCTACACAGTGTGTATGTGTACTTAAGTTTACAATACTAGCATACTACTTTCTGCATACTGCGCAGTGTACAGTACGCTATATATCCACATGCATGCTGTTTATATAAATGAAAAGTAATCTTACACAATGAAACCTCAAACTGTGCTCTCCAAGATAATATCTGCAATCAAAAGTCTGACATTTTAATCAAAAATTAAATATTTTTCAATACATTCTTCCAAAACAAATGCACATCATTTTACAGTACAAGTACAGCGCTTTATGACACCAAAAGGATCAATTGTGAGTTTTAGTTTTAATTTAGATACATAAATAAACTTTAATATTTAAATGATTTCACTTAAGTCTTATCTGCATCTCAGATATGTGACCCTGGATCACAAGACCAGTCTTAAGTAGCACGAGATCATTTGTAGTAATAGCCAAAAAATACATTGTGTGGGTCAAACTGATCGATTTTTCTTTTATGCCAAAAATCATTAGGATATGAAGTAAAGATCAGGTTCCATGAAGATATTTTGTACATTTCCTACCATGAATATATCAAAACTTTAGTAATATGCTATGCTAAAAACTTCATTTGGACAACATTAAAGGCGATTTCAGATTTTCGTATATATCGACCAAACATTGTCATATCCTAGCAAACCATACATCAATAAGAAGCTTATTTATTCAGCTGTCAGATGATGTAAAAATCTCCATTTCAAAAAATTGACCCTTAAGCTTTTGTTGTTCAGGGTCACATATTTCTCCTGAGAAAGAGGCAGAAATCTTACAAATGTCTCCATTAGAGTTTCTCAACAATGTCTCAAACTGAGCTCAGATTTGTGTCCAACCAAAAGTCAATATTATTGAAGCTCTCAATATGAACCCAAATCCAGATTAGTTTACATCTACAATCTACATTCATTTTACACCTCCAAAACTCTTCATTTTACTCTCATTCGTTTCTATTTTATTGTAAGCAATTTTAGGAGACAAATCTGAGACTACATTAATACTTTAATGAAACACAACTGAGAACTCCATCATGACTCAAGCTACAAAGAGCAACCTCTGAGCAATAACACAAAAATAAACACTCAAAAAAACACTTTCTTCATTCAGGCATCGAGCGCTCAGAGAGCCCCAGATCATTTTCCTAAATTGGAAATCATTGGCTCCACGTCTTAAGTATGGAATAACAGCAGCCGGTTAATATGGAGCCGGAGAAAGATCATTACTGAGAATCTGTGACCTTCCAACAGATGCTGAAATTACAGAGATTCATTCTGGATTAACAGCCTCCGTCTTCAATAGAAATCACAAGAACGCACAAATCACACGATCTCCACTTTACTTTGAAGAAGGGAATGATATAAGACCGACCTCCTTCAATTAGTGACCTTAATGAGCTTAACATCTCACCATCCATCCAATCTGAAACACACTCCTCTGCTTCAACTCCTGTTGTTTTCTGAGCTGTGAAAATGGGACTTTCAATGTCGGTTCCAGGTCCTGTCAAATTGTGCCGTGCTTTTGTGGACCAAACCTTACAACAAAGCAAAACTCTTTACAACTAGACATAATATGCAATATTAATACGCAAAATATTTACTATGTGATGTTAAAAGCGACATGTCTCTTTAGACAATTGGTCATTTTCATGTTCTAGGCAGCTAATATTTCACATCTTGTCCATTTTGGCATCATCAACAATTGATCCAAGGAAAATAATTTCCTTGTATGTTTTATATGTTAATAAGCCTAATTTAAGATCTATGCATGATTATAATTGTATTTTACTTGCACTTTTTTTACATAATACCAACAAAAACAGACCTTTGGTCTGTTAATGGGTCACATCCCAACAGTTGAGATCCACTTTATAATAAAGCCATTGTTCACCAAAAAATTAAAATTCTGTGATCATTTATATTTATATATTTATTAATATATATATTATATATATTATTTAAGCTGTATGTGACTCTTTCTACAGTGAAACACAAAATAAGATATTTTGAGAAATGTCTCGGTGGTTTTGTGTTCATACAGTTGAAGTCAATGGGTTTCAACGTTGTTTGATTACCAACATTCTTCAAAATATCTTCTTTGGTGTTCTGTAGAACAAAGAAAGTCATACAGGTTTGGAAAGAATTGGTCATTTTTGAGTGAACGACTACAGTCTCTGTAGTGCATCTAAAATATACAATTGGCCTTAAATAGTTCATATACCTTCGATCTTAATACCTGTCCATCTTCTCAATCCTCATCTTTCTGCTCTTCAGTCCCACCTGCCTTTATTCAACCAATCTCTCCTTTTCTAATCCATCTTTTAATAAAGTCCCTTCTCCGTGCTTTTGTCACTCGCTCAATTCCTTTGAGACACGTCCATTTCCCACCTGCTTTTCATTCCTGCCTGTTCTATCTCCTCCATCTACCCAAACCCCCGGCAGGTGTGATGACTTTCACGCCGCGCTGCCGAAAGACTCGAATCTGATCCCCGATCTGCGTCCCTGTCAAATCTGAGCTGCTATTTAGCAGTCGAGCAACAGGAACACGCAGCAAATGAAAATATTTGCGTGAACTGCTCAGGCTGAGCGCTCCGCTCAAGGGCACGGCGATTTATCTCAATCTGACAAACGGATCGTTCTCCACAGCTCGTGGGTGAAACTGTGTCATGCGGCGGGCGACCTGAGAGAGAAGGTCTGATTAAATTGTTCACCTGCAAAACATCATTAGTTGAGCAATCAGCTTCCGCTTGTGAGGGACGAAATGCAATTTGAGCGGTCGCATATTTAACGCTGGAGGCCAATTAATGAGATAATCGCTCAAGACGTATGATGGTACGACGCGTGGCTCCCCGGGTCATCCAGTTAGAGCCAGATCTAATTTTACCATTGTGAAGTAAGACAATTGAGGTATTTCGTACAGATATACGATTAGCGGCCTTGGAAATGATGTTCGACAGATGGGAATTGCGTCTTGTCACTGGCGACCTTTACAATCCAGATTTGGTGCCCAACAGTTGCATCTCACAAGGTTACAGACCACTTTGTCAAACACAATCAAATATTCACTACACAGACCAACTTCTAAGATTCTGCAATGCCAAAACCCATATTGAACATCCTTTACGCAAACACAATCATGCACGGTCACAATTGCTCACGAATAAATGTGAAAACGTATCGTAGGTCTTACCAGGCAGGCCGAGGCAGAGCAGAGAACTGTAGTAGATGATGGGTAACTGTCCGAGCGGGCACCCGCCAGGACCCCAGGAACTAGAGTTGGGGGACATAACGGTGAAGATGTGACTGTGCTCCATGGCCGCGCTGTCCTTCCTCGAGCTCCGTAGAGGAGAACGACCACAGCCGGACGCTGAGAGAAACAGCTCTGTCCTCGAGGGCTGGATGACACGTGTGAGAGCCGGAGAGCGACCGCAAGCGCGAGGAGGCAGAATGATACCGAGACGCAGACAGAGGTGATGAAGCCGGCGATGTGATGGGAAGAGAGACAGGGATGTGAGGAAGACTGTGTGTGTGAAGATGTGAGAGAGAGGGAGAGGGGGAGATGTGAGAGAGAGAGAGAGAGAGAGAGAGAGGGGAGGGGGTGTTGCAAGCTGGTGGGAATGAAATCTAGGGAGGCATGAACGTATAAAAAGAGTGAAAATGAGTATGGGGGGGTGTGAAAGAGTAGAACATTGGGAGAGAGAGAGAGAGAGAGAGAGAGAGAGAGAGAGAGAGAGAGAGAGAGAGAGAGAGAGAGAGAGAGAGAGAGAGAGAGCATTAAGTGAGGTATACAGAGACAGATGACGGGTGTTGATTTCTGTGGTGACACACTTGTGCATCAGACGAGTGATACAGAAATAAATGTGATCAAGACTTGACTACTACACACCTCACTCTGTGCATTTGTAAAGTTACGCACTCAAATGTATTTAAAATATTTCTATATTGACAATTGTTAGTTATCACAAAAATTAACAACATTAATTAAAATCATAGTCATTTTTTAAATTTAATCGAGTGGCCAATAACAATTTTCTTATTCTTTTTAACCTATAGATGATATATAATACATAGGTAACATTTTACAGTAAGGTGTAATTTACAAACATTATTCATGGATTTTGATTTTTTGCTGAAATATTCTACTTAATACACTTATTATTCTTTGTTAATGTTATTTAACAATTATTCAATGTTCATTTATAGTAAATTTTAGATGAACTAATGTAAACAGATTCCCAGAGCTTAAGGCTAGTGACTTAAATGTAAGCTTTTTATATAGATATTTTATATCTGATATAAAATATGTGACCCTGGATCACAAAACCAGTCTTATGGGTCAATTTTACGAAATTTAGATTTTTACATTATCTAAAAGCTCAAAAACTCAGAAATCTGAGGGTGCAAAAAAAATCCAAATATTGAGAAAATCCCCTTTAAAGTTGTCCAAATGAAGTCCTTAGCATAGCATATTACTCACAAAAATAAACATGAAAACATGATCTTTACTTCATACCCTAATGATTTTTGGCATAAAAGAAAAATGGGAAATTTTTACCCATACAATGTTTTTTTGGCTATTATTACAAATATTCTCCTGCTACTTAAGACTGGTTTTGTGATCCAGGGTCACATATATTAGTGCGATTGTTTTGTCTCAAGATGCACACCAGTAATGTTTTTTGTAAAATATGTTTTTAAAAATAACTTAAATATCATCATTTAACTAAGCCTAGTCCTGGTTTAAGATAATCCCTGTTCGGCAAACCGTCTCATTGTAAAATGTTACTAATACAATTATATTAATAAATATAATAATATATAGTGTAGTAATCAAGTGTAGTCTACATCCACTTAGCAGTAGAGGAAGGGTAGAATAAGAAGAGTATTATATTAACCCTTTTATGGATAGAGGTCACATCCATCCATCCATCTCTATATCTCTTCGAATAAAAATAAAACACATACCTGTGCACTCTTACTGTTAAAACATGTAAACAAAGTTCAGATCTTGTTTCTACATTACAATAGACCAATAAAAACACAAAAAAAATCCTGATTGAGGTTGTCACCAATGTATGCATGAAAAGGTTAAAATGACATTAAAACCGTGGTTAACTCTAAATGTGAACTCAAAGCAACAAGGCAAATGTCTTTTTTAATCCTTCAATCATTATTTTGTGGGAATAATGTGCTCAGATGCATTAGTTATGATATCACATTGATGGAAAGTACACATTCTCCACCGCTGCGGTTCACCGAGTTCATTTCTGTTACACCTGTTTACTTTGCATACCTGATCAGTCACTTCTGTGATGTGGAAGGGAAACGGCTGATTTTGTCCGTGAGGAGTCATTTTTCCGTGGCCCAGCGAATGAGTGCGAAGTGATAGAGAGAACGCAAGGCGTTTAATAAAATATAGTTCATGACGTGCATCGATTATTGAGAGAGACAGAGTGGCAGGTCTTTCCTCATGCTCGCTCAGGCGCTCCTGAGGCTACGAAGCCACTGCTCAACACTACGTGATCTACTTTATACTCATACAGATCTGTACAAACAATAACTGATATGAATCCATCAATTTTCATGTGAAGTAATAAACGTATGATGATGTTGGCCCAGATCACTCCGACAAAGCTTCACTAATACGGCACGAGTTCATTTCAGATAGACAGAGAGAGATTTTGTGTCGAGTAGAATTATCCATCAGCTCGGCTCTAAGCGACAGACTGTATTAATAATATATCGCATACATTAATAGCAGCCGGTGCGTATAACGTAACTGTTTAATTAGATGTTTGATTCTCGTAAAGGGGTGAAAGAGTTCACACATGCATTTCATTTCTCTACCGTCTCTCTCTCTCTCTCTGTCTCTCTCTCTCTCTCTCTCTCTCGCTGTCACCTTTATGAGTCGAAGGTGCGAGCTGATGATTCAATAAAGAAAATAAGATTACCTGGACCAAAATCAGACACATAACACCAACATGGAGGGAATGTGAAACAGACGGTAAAGAACATCGACTGTTGTCACACCTTGCTAGTGTGTTAAAGTAGTGTGAAGACCATCACAGACATGTTAGAAAACAAGTGAAGACTTTCTCACTCAATATGTCGAAGTAATCTCAGCAAAACACACACATGTCTGAACCTGTCGGTGTCCCAGAGTGACACATGCTACTCGCCTTCATATCCGTGTAGTTTCTAGTTTTGCTGTAAGGTAATTTGGATAAAGCGCAAATGTGAAAGTTATTTAAATTATTGAGCTGGTAGATGACATAATCCAAAAAAGCAAAGCATTACATTAAGGCATTGTTCTATAAGAGTAGCTAGATCAGTAATACAAGGTTATAATATTGCATTAATTAAACATAAAAGTTCATAAAAGACCCTTAAAATGACTTTCATTAATGTACACTTGATTCAATCACATTAAATAATATTTGTGGGCGTGTAGTGTAGCATCTAAACACCACCTGTCATCTTCTGAAATTCTTTGACAGAAAAGATGGAAATTATGTAGAAGATCGAACATGACGTGTTTTTATCACGTGACCAGCGTTGCCAATTTAGGTATTTTGTCTCAAAGTTGAATGACTCCCCTTTTTAAGTCTTTTTTATATCATCTAGGGACAAATCGTGCACCTTCTTTAACAAACATTACTGGCACACATATATACCAGTGTATTAAGATCAGTGGATTCACCTGTATGACATCATCAGTGACCGGTTGTAGCTACTTTTAATTGAAAGAAGTTGGCAACACTGCACGTGACATTAAAGTAAGTTCCTCTTTTACATTGTGAATTACTGTCTGTACTTACACTTGAGCTGTCAGGAGTCCCAGCCAGGTCCGAATATAAGACAGTACGATGATTATGTGTTTTTTTGTTCAAATATATCTTGTATATTTGTATAAACACAATTTGTCTTCGTCGAATAATCTGTAGAATCGCACAAGATTTCAGTAGGTCAACGCCGGACGCGTTCGTCACTCGGGGGCGTGTCTGCGGCTTCCAGTAGCCTACCATTTGATTTCAAAAGCAGTTATATATTATTTATATATAAATAAACTAAAATATTCGCGAAAACGTGATAATGTCAACTTTATTTCCCAATGTTCGAAGTGTCAATACAACTTGACCTTCGCTGTTAACGTTCATTAGCGATCCGATCCCGCGCATGCTCTGTGGAGATTTCGGGTCACGTAAACAGTTCTGTCAGTAAAACACCGCGCCGTTTCTCACGAGATACCGAGTTTGACCGCCAGGCCGTTGTTGAAATACATAAACAAACAGATCCACAGAAACACCATATAATCCATAGATATACATGATGAAGAACCAAAGGTGAAAGAGAAATCTTTACTCCGTTGCAGTGGCATAGGCAGAATTGTATTTTTGGTCGGGCCTGAGCAAAAGTGAGCGCACTTTCACGAGGGTCCTTCGCTAGATTTTAGTCTTTATAGACAATAGTCAAGGACAGTATTTTGGTTATTTTTTTTGTTATAAGTTTAAACAATAAACCGCAGTAGAAATGTTTTTGAAAAAATTAACGCTCTAGCAGTTCGCTGCTAAGAAGAAACAGGTTTGTTTTAACGCTCTTGGCTTACCGCTGTAATGATGTTTAGAATAGATGAACCCGAAAGCTAGCAAGCATTTTTGTTAGCGGTTTTGCTGCATCCACTCACAAAAATAAAGTTTTGATATAGGCTATTTACGGTAGGAAATTTACAAAACATCTTCATGGAACATGATCTTTACTTAAAATCCATAAATTTTGAAAAATCCAAAATTTTGAAAAATCCATAATTTTGAAAAATCCATAATTTTGACCCATATGTATTTTTGGATATTACTACAAATGAAGAGTTTGGTTCCAAAACGCTATAAATCCATTTTTTTCCAGAAATCATGTTTTTTGATTGTGCATTCCAATTAATATCAATTAAACTGCAGTTGGTTAGTTTTAATTTAAGCCATAATAACTATAAAAAATAACACGATAAAACACAATAGAAACATGATAACATAATAAAAAACATGAATTGTTCCAATACAAAAATTCATTTATAGCGTTTTGGAACCAAACTCTTCAAATGTTCTTGTGCTCCTTAGGTTTTGTGATTGTATTGACGTGCATGTATCTCACAAAATGTGTTTGATTTTGTATGGCATACATCATAATATGCAATTTCATACGTTAGAAGTAGAAAAGATAGATTTTTTGTTTGATTTTGTTGCAATGAAAAAATAATACAATAATGTTTAAAGGCATTAATGTGCTCGTGGATGTGCTAATATGTGTTGAATTATTCAATGCGATGCCCTCCGCTGTCATTCTAGCAAGTCTTTATTTGTGAATAGAGTCACAATATTGCATATGATTCTTTAACTATGTACATTTAGCTTCATTACATGTAGTAGACCTCCATCAGACATCTATTTCTCAGCATTCACGTGGTTCCTCTGGGACATGTTTGGGATTCCCTGGGCTTTTCCTGGTTGTCATATGAATGTCTAAACCACATGAATATGAAGAGTGGAATCGAGGCTTTGATTTTGTTAACACAATGCGTGGCGTGTCTGTGACGTTCTTTGCACTTCAAACGCTTTCCCATCTGCGTTCTCTCATTAATGCTTTTCTTTCAACCGCATCAATACCCGCAGAAAGGCTCGGACAGCTTTTATTTCCCCTTTATTAAACCATAAGACCATCAAATCTCATTCTGGAAACCTTCAGAAGTGTTTATTAAAGCATTCATCTCCTCACATGGCTCTGTTCAGTTAGTTAGTGAGATATTAATGATCGGTTAATGTATTCGCTCTCTGTCTCCCTGCGGCCTTGATCTGTGTGAGCTGTGACTGAATAAACAGGGTGTTTTAACGCCCGGGACAAAACGACTTAATACGAGCATGCATCTGCAAAAGAGAAACAACAACGTCAAGATGACATTTCATGAACCTGTGTGGAGGACACAGAGAAACCTTCACATAGATTCTGACAGCCCATTGAGAACTCACACGGGTTGAAGTCAATGCAAATGCTGTATGTGGCCAAAACGTGAGTATCGGAGAGCATCATTCTTGGCCCACAACAATATAAATTATGCCTTGTCCTTTTTATAGAATTTCATATTTAATGTATTTACCCCAAATGCAGATCTGCATTGTCCTATAGATAATAATGACAAGCTTTACTTGCATTCAGCTCAATCTCATCCTTTTGTTTGTCGTTGTCTTTAGCGGTTTACAGTGATGCATTACAAGAGGCCATAGCTGTAAGGTTATAGAAACAGTTTTGTTTATCAGTCCAAAGTCATGTCTGATTATATCAGATTTTCTGGGTTGCCTGCATGCAGTTTGAATTGAATTAAATCTATTGAAAGCCATTGTAAATGAGTGTTTCGTCCTAAGTTGACCTTATACTCATTTTTATTTTTAAGTTTAACACATAGTAATGTGTTTAAATCTCGAAGCTGAAGCAAAATCTCACAGATTGTTTTTCATAGCTTTTCTTTTAATATTGTTGTGTATTATAACTATTGCTCAGACAGAATTCGAAACATGTTTGGTTGGTTGTATTGGTTGGTTGGTTCCGTTTTAAATATACGTGAATGTAGTTTACATTGATTTTACAAACTTAAAGCATTATTATTTCTCATATCATAAATTCGATTGTTTCAGTTGAAATTTTATTAAGATATAGAATTACAGCATAGTGTAAATGTCACTTTTTTCAATTTCTCTTTGACTATTTCTCATAACTTTCGGAGGTGAATATAGACCATTATATGTAAATAAAACTAAAATAAAGTGCTTCTGGACAAGTGTTTGCATCTTACATCTTAGTGGTCCATACACTGCTAAAACACAGCAGCAGTTTTCCAGTAACTTATTTTATATTTATCTAATTTATTGGCAACAGTTTATTTAAAGATAAATGAACATTAAACATTAAACAGGTCTTTATCTTTACAGAAATAAACTATAAAATAACAGCCTCATGCAAAGCATTCTGGGAACCAAAAATCTGAAAAAAAATCTGGAAAAGGTTGATGAGGATTTTTGGTAGAATGCTTTGCATGAGGCTGTTATTTTATAGTTTTTTCCTGATTTTTAATGTTTATTTATCTTTGAATTGTAAATTATATGAATATAAATACCGGCAAACTGCTGCATAACTACAGCAAAATGTTTAACACTGTATGTATTACCTGTCAGTGACATATCACATTAAAATAGTTCAAATGAAATAATAAATGTAAAAAGCTTTAATTAGTTAAGTTTATTAATGTAAGATCAACGCAGACTTCAGTCACGCTTAATGTCATCTCAGTAGCTGTACTGTAAATGTAAAGTATTGGTGTATGTGTTTGTGTTTTTAACAGTTGCAGTATAGAGCTCAGCGTCACCCCCGAGCCTCCTCTATAAAAGCAGCGTGCTGAAGGTCACAACCTCCCACATGTGAGGATGTTGTGCGGTTCTCCGTTTCATGTCCCCCGGGGGTCTTCTTTGAGTCTTCGACCCCTCTGGCCACACGTGAGGTACCGGCAACACGACCCTTTGAGGGCTGAATGATAAGCCTTGATTATCGAGTGATTATATCTGACACAGGCCAGGCATGAAAGGTGTTTGTTTTAAAACACCCTTGTTTTCGAGGTCCGGTTTAACATCAAAGGGTAGCAGAGGGGGCGGAGGAAGAGAAGGACATGTGATATTTATTAAAAGTGAAGAGAGAGGTCTTTGGTTTTCTTATCGTGTGTGTCGTTTTCTGCTTCACCTGTCGGATGGAGAAACAAACTATTCTGAGGTTTAAAACGAATTGGATTTCTTTCTTTTAATGAGCTGGAATATAAATTGCATTGGTAATGGGCCTTGAATGGGAATGACTGGAAAATGTGCCGAATTTCAATTCAACACGCTCACATGACAGAAGAACTTCATTAGTCCAACATCAATTATTTATGACAAAAATCAATAATTTCCTAAAAATCATTATTTTTAATTATGCATCCCCTTGATATCTATAATGCACAATATTTGCACTAAAATAGGTATTTTTTAAATAATAAAACATTTGTCATAATTAATACGATCCTAAAATAATTGTTTGCCAGTTTTTGTCTAATAAAGCTGCATTGTGTAAAATATTGTTCGCTTATAAATGAGATATATATGACGATGAGTTACACTTCAGCTTTAAATGTATAATTTAGACACAAAAACCACAGAAATTGAATTGAACTCGAGTATTAGTGAATAAACGAAGAGGTGGAGTGGTTTCTCGGTCAGATATGAAACTCTGGACCCCAGTGCCCAATGTATTTCTCCCCCTCTGGCATTTACTTTGATTCATTTTCTGAATCGGCACCCAAACGGGTTTCCATTGACAGGTTATCAGTCTTTTCCAGCCGTGAGCTCGCAGCACGTCTCTACAGACGCACGTGCAGCAGACGCATGGATTCATTCATGCCCGCAGGACGCTTCGTCGTGTTGATTTGTCATTAAGTGTCCGTGTCTTAAGAATGAAGAGAATCAGAAGATCTTTCTTTTAAGACAGGTCTCTTAGACAATGGAGATTGAATGTGATGTGTTTGTGTTGTTATGAAAATCAGGATTTAGTTGCACATCTTCTGTTAGTCTGATTCGATTAAGTTTTCTTTCTGTAACCGAATCTCAGAGCTCGAGGGCTTTCGGGTCTTCGCTGTACCTGCTGTCCGTGTCTTTATTGTGATTTCGGTTCATTGGGTTCATGTAGTTTAGCAGTCTGTGGCCGCTGGCACACTAATCTCTCTCACCTCATTGTTCTGCCTTTCTGCACCTGACACACTTTGATGAATTAGTATGGCGGCCGTTCTCCAACACACACGCATGTGCTCCACCTGCCATTCCGCTCTTACTTTTTAGATCATAAAGATTTTATGGCCACCAAAACGGGTGATAAAAATTTCTCGCGCACTATGCCGAATATAATGAAAAAGAGCTGGGTGAATAATACTTCATTCTCATGGTTTATGCGTACAGAAATCTCTCGGGATAAGCTAACACTTTGGACACGAGCGCTATTGAAGTTGTAATTGCCTCCTTTTTTATGTCTGACCAAGAAGGCCGAGGCTGTTATCTTCCAGCCTTTTTGGTTTCACTTTGGATTTGTTTGTGAAAAGTCATTTAGATAATGACATTTCTCCGTTTACTGCTGGAGATTTATACCGGTTAAGCAAAGTCAAGTTATAACTTATTCACTTGTTTACAGGAAGTCACACTTTTATATCTATAATGTCTTAATACTTTCACTGGGCTGGAAGTCCAGTTTAGCATTCACCTTAACTTTTTTACCTGCAAACAATATTAAAATTAGTTTTATAGGTAGTAATATGTGGAAGTATGTCAGTAATGTTTGCATGTGTGTGAGTTTAAGTTCAAAATGTTGGTATTATTTGTAAAACTACATGCATCATCAAACATACTGGCCAATGAGCGTATGTTCCTTTTTTACAAATATTAACATATTAGCATTTACTACAGTTGACATAGTGAAAATACATTTGTGAGTTTGGTTATTTTAAAGTATATGTCAGAAAAATCATGTGAATATGAAGTGCTTTATAATAGAACTGTTGTTCAGTGCGCCATCTAGTGATATTTAGACAGATTGCATGCAAACATTTTTTAAAGCGATACTTCACCCAAAAGTGAAAATTCTTTATTGTAATTTCAAACTGTATGATTTTCTTTCTTCTGCAGAACACGAAAGAAGATATTTTGAAGAATGTTGGTAACCAAACAACATTGAACCCCATTGACTTCCATATGAACACAAAACAACATTTCTCAAAAATACAAGTAATTGATAGAATTTTTATTTTTGGGTGAACTGACCGTTTCATTAAGAATACAATATTAGAATATGTTTAGGTAAACCGAAAAACAGCCACTAAAATTTCACAATTTACATTTTTATTACAACTATTTTATATATACAGAGTGCAAATGTAAGCGCTTCTTTCCATTCTCTGGCAAGTTATTTAGTTTCTTTACTACTATGTTGTTCTTGAGCAAGACTTTTAATTCAAGGTTGGGTTAGTGCCCTCAGGTCTCATTTGAGGAAGAAACTGCAATATAAGAAACTAAACATAATTAAGTAATCAGATCAGAAACAATGAAATTAAAGTGAGAAAAGTCTTTGTTTCTACCTAAGAAACTTACTTCACTATATATTTAGGATCTAATATGATACATTTTAATGATAATCACATTAAACCTTGACATAATAACATAAGATGAGATTTGATGCTCAGAGGTGAAATTGAACTTAAAATATCCTAAAAGAGCAATATAATGAAATGTTTTATGAGGATACCCATGAATTCATTTACTTGTTAACCTTAAGGTTTATGAGACCATGAACGTTACAATAATCCCATAGTACACAATATACGAGACTGCTGTCTGCCTCTTACAGCCATTGAACAGACGCTTTAAATGGTTGTGACATGTCGTTCATCTTTTTCTTAAATGATAAAGTCAGATGTTTGAATCTAGAAATCATCGATGTAGTTCATATACACAATATTGCTTATATGCCTCGTAAAGTTTCACACATCTCATCACATTTGTGATAAAATGTTAAATGCTTTCTCATTTGTAATTCGCTTTGGATTAAAGCGTCTGCTAAATGAATGTCATGTAATGCATTTCAAACTAGGACTGTATCTTTAATATGAGCACACGATGCATCATCATTTTAATATTCATTTGGATTGATTTTGACCTTAAATGTGAAATTAATATGTCTATGTCTAATGTGCAGTAAATCCTATTGAAATCAAACTACGCAGGTCGTGTTGCAAATCACAGGCGCTTGTAGAACGAGAGGATCTTGTTGCAGTTTGGGCAGCGATGCTCCACATCTTTACAAGAATCCATCCAGAACGGTGCAATACAGCAGGGCCAACACCTGCACAAGACACATGAGAATCAATCGGTTGGACCAGGAATATTTCAGACAGTGTGATATGTTTATGTCCTCATTTTGTCTGATAGTATTGGAGGTTTACCCGATGAGGGCGAGACAGCCGCACGCCAGCCAGGCCATGAGTCCGGAGTAGTGATCTGTGATGGTGATCACTTGATGTTTACAGTGAGGGCACATGGTCTGACCGGGGAGATCACGCAGGCTAGGAAGTACCATCGAGGTTGTTACAGCTGTAATGAACAAAAACACGCACTGTTTGGATACAACTGAAACCTTTTATATGTTCACGCTTTACATTTTTAAGCACAATATTAAAACAAAGTTATCACTTTTTTTTACATGCATTAACCCTTAATCACGTATTCTCGCCAACATTTTGAGTTTAATAGTTGAAACTTACTTGTGGGTTGAGGGTACATCCCTGGGTTTGAACCTTCAGAAAAAGATTTAAAAGCAATTTTTTTAAGGGCTGTTCAACGATTAATCGCGATTAATCGCATCCAGATTAAAAGTTGGTTTTTAAATATTATATGCATTGTGCATATTAATTCTCTATTTATAAACACATACATGTATATATTAAGGGAAATATAAAAATGATTTTTTTATATATATATATTTAAATTATGTGTGAATACTAGGGCTGTCAAATGATTAATCGCATCCAGAATAAAAGTTTGTGTTTACATAATATATGTCTGTGTACTGTGCATATTAATTTTGTATTCATAAAAACAAACCCATACATGTATATATTTAAGAATATATTGGTAAATATAAACAAATACATCTAAATATTTCCTAAATATATATAGGCCTACATGTATGTGTTTGTGTTCATAAATACAAAATTAATATGCACAGTAAACAGACATATTGTGTAAACACGAACTTTTATTCTGAATGCGATTAATCGCAATTAATCTTTTGACAGCCCTAGTGAATACATACATATATATATATATATATATATCATTTTTGTTTTGTTTTGACTTTTTAGGTTTTTTTTTAGTTTTGTTTTGACTTTCTTCCTGTAAAACTGCTTTGGATCAATGCAACATTGTAAAAAGCGCTATATAAATACAAGTGAATTTAATTTAATTGAATATAAATATTTACATAGAAATATTTGTGTATGTGTATGTGTTAATATAATAAATATATAATATAATAATATAATAAATATGCACAGTGCACAGACATTATGTAAACAAAAAACGTATTCTGGATGCGATTAATCACGATTATTTGTATTAAAATCAACTAAATGTTTGTGATGGATAAGTGAACGCTGTAACTTACCCATGGCTGGCGGGTACATGCCAGGAGTTGGACCTTCACAAAAAGTGAAATTATTTATTTTACACCTTATATGTTTGTGATGAATAACAATAAATGTTTGTGATTGACATTTCAGCGTCATGACTCACCGGATACCTGCGGGTACATTCCAGGGTTTGGACCTTCAGAAACAGATTTTGACATCAGTAAGCACTGCTTTACTCACAGTAATACATGAAGCTTGAATGCTAAAATAAATGTTTGATATTGATATTTGAGAATCATAACTTACCTGCAGTCTGAGGATACATTCCAGGGTTTGGACCTTCAGAAACAGATTTTGACATCAGTAAGCACTGCTTTACTCACAATATAGTGTTTGTTGAAGCTTGGATATTTAAAGACCATAGCTTACCGGCAGCCTGATGGTACATCCCAGGATTCGGACCTATAGAAACAGATTAAAATGATAACAGTGAACACAAAACTATACCCCAACAAACATCAACACTGGATTCAACATTTCAGGTGTAACCCTCCCTCACAAACACACAAACAAACTTTATTTTTCGTCTTGGTAGTAATACAGAAAAATGTATAAACATTTTGTAAGGGGTTAAGGTGAACTATATGACTCATGTGACTGTAGTAAAGTGTTGAGACTAGTATTTTCGAACCTTATTAAATATTAAAATACACTCTATAGTTAAGTCTCATGTATAAATGACTTGCTCTTTTTTTGCTCTTTTAAACATGATTTGAACTTTTTAAACATATTTTAAAGAGATTTTCAGATGTCTATTTGAAAAGTGAACAATATGCATTCTAGATACTGTATATGCTATGCATGAAAGGGTTAATACTACAAAATACTATAGCATACTATGGTAATTATTACAATACACAATTGTGTTTTCTTATGTGGACTACCACAAAAATCTTTTTGTGATCCATAGCAGTGCGCACTATTATTTACAGAAATGTTTGTAACAGAAGCTACATAGTGAGTAAAAGAATACATATGTTTTATTAAATATATTACATTTTAGCCTCTGCCCTTGCTATACCGCTACAGTCCACCGGGGGCGCAGTTTGTGAAGCATTTCTGGAAGCATGACCCCAACAAACACCCATAAATACTTTCAATAAATACCAATTGATGTCTGGAAACATGACTGCTGTCTTACTCTATTACAACAAACACAGATTTGTTGTCTATTTGCGGTCACATTTGAATAAGCTTCATATCAGGATGAGTTTTAGGTTCCAATACACTAAAGGCCTCTGTTCCTCCACACAGACGTTAGGGAAAGGTTATGTAAATCCCTTACATTTATCATGGATTTCTGCAAAAATAGTTTTTACTGAACAAACCTGGTGAACATGACAGTGTGGGGTTGAAACAATATGCATTTAATGTCAGATTTATGCTCCTTCCTGCACAATTGACAAATTCATTTCCATTCTGATGTGTGAAAATAAATACAGTCTGTTCAATAACATCATACAGCTCAAAAATGATCATTTTGTTATATATTTTATTTGATACTTTTTGTCTAATTGTTGTGACCTGATGCTGCAATTCCACTGAGGTCATATCAAAATAATCGATTTAATCTTTTAGTATTTTTTTAGGAAATCCACCTGCGATCATAGAGTCATATGATCAAAAAGAAGGATCTTACCTTGTTGAAAGTATGGATTGTTAACTCCAGTTTTAAGTCCCGGCTCCGAGGATGCTGTATAAGCCACATTTAAAGTATACGGAGGTGCCTGCATTTCCAGTTGATTCTGGCTCATGTCGTTTCCTCCGTAATCTAACGGATGACCCGGGTACGGTGGGGCGGACTCCGTAACTTCAGCGTCCTCCATATCCTCCAAATATACCACCTCTTCCAAATCATCCAGATCATCATCCATGCCTTTATCCATATTCTTAGGTAAGGAAACAGTCAAATTATTACAAAATAATATTTATTAAATTGATGCTGAATTTTGTTTTATCTCACGTTACGAGTGAGATTCACTATTTCTCATCTGCACTAAAAAAGTACAGCACACATTTCCAGACTGCGCACCAATGCAAATGACAAAAAAATGTTGTCAAGATGTATTCAAATCTGCACAGTGCAGCCAAATTTCATTCTGCCATGGAAACTTTCTGTTTGTAAAGGACTTTTCCTTTTGGTCATGGAAACCACAGCATCATCAGGACCAGGAACTAAAGACATGATGTCGCTGTAACAACCCAGTCTGAAGACTTCCCTCCTCCATTTGAAAGTCAAATCCAGGTATTTCCGAACACAATGGGATTGTTTGAATTCCACTTTTCACCTTATTTACAATTACAATTAGCAAAGGTCATTGCGTCCCTAAAACTACCGAGATCTTCATTCATTTTGTGTGGTTTTCTTGACACGCTGTTAGAAAAATGTTTTATTCTGTCACTTGACTGCACCTGATGTAACCTTTAACATCAACTAGAAATGTAAAACATACATATATTTTTAATGTTGTATATGATGTTAAAGGGCACAATAGGTGTATTGTTGGTTTTTTGACAAGTGCAGAGAAACAGATATAAGACATCTAGTTTCACGTCATGAAAGGGATAGTTCATCCCAAAATATATTTTTAATCATTTAATCATCCTCGTATTTCAAACCTGTATGATTTTCTTCTGCAGAACCCAAAATAAGACATTCTGACATTGACTTCCATTGTATGAACACAAAACCACACTGTAAAAAAAATTGATTTAGTAAGTTAATCCAATTAAGTTGTCCTATTTGACATAATCATGTAAGTTATCTTAACTTTTGCCAGTCAGTACAACTTAAAAAGATGAGTTGTAGTGCACTGAGACATTTCTCAAAATATCTTCTTTTGTGAGTCATATACCAGTCATATTCATAAATAAATGATAACAAATCTCTTTAAGGCTAAACCTGCATTTCCCTGATTTTTCCTTACATATTTTCATCATAAAGTCAAAGCGAAGGCATATTTGTTTTATGGAAGAATGCAGAATTGTTAAAAATGAATGCGTGTCTCTGAGGTGATGTGCAATATAACGTAGCATCTTTTCTGTTTGATTTCAAGTTCTGTTACCACATTTTTACCAAATCAAAAACCCATTTGCGATTCGATATATCTTTGACTGATAAACACTTACCTACAGGACTGAGGTGGGTTGAGGTTGGATGCGGTATCTCTTTGGAGATCTGAAGAATCAGTGACTTCAGGAGGTTCAATGGGTGTGTGTGTGAAAAGTAGAAGAGAGGATGAAAAGAAGCCAAAAATGGGAGGAGATTGAATCCATACACTTCCTGGGAACGGGTCAGGATGACCAACCAACCCGTGAGTCAATTAGTCAAGTTCATCTTTAATATGTTTACTGGTACAGTAGTGTTTTAATGGAGGAATTTACAGACATCGTTCTAACCGTCAACCATTGCTTAAAAACTCCGACATGCTTTATAAATCAAAATGTCTTAAAATAGTTTAAACACTTCTCTGATTATGACTTTTCCCTCTGAGATGAACAAAGATGCTTTTTAGTTGTTTACATTATCAGCACCTTTGGGTTAAAGCGTATCTAATATCTAAGTTTTCAGTGGCTTGTGTAACGTAAATTTAGCACAAAACCACACAAAAACGTGCCTTGAAAGCACATATTTAGTTTGGTTTTCTTGCGCCATGTCGTGCCATGTGCTTTGAGCAACACAAACTTGTTTGAATATCTTTGCATCTCCAAGCTAGTTGATGTAGAATCGTCCATGTTGAGTGAACCAATATGTGTTGTAGAGATTATTGGTTGTGTAATTGACTGGCTATTATTTAAAGTTAAAAAAGTTAACCGGTTTTAGGTTTTGGTAGTCTATATCGGATCACCAAGGACCACAAACCAAGAACATTTTTATATTTTGATGTTGATCTTGGGCTACATATACACATACACATATAACGTATTAAAGAACATCATTTATTAACAGATCATTTCTGCAGTTGCCCTTATAAATACATTTATTATATTGAATGGATTTTGCCAATCCCCAAAATAATATAGATGTCATTCACCTAGTGATGTTTTTCACCTATAAGACGACTTGCTCTGGAATTCTGTTTTTTATTTTTATTTGTAGTAACAATAACGCTTTAGTTTCTATTGAAGACAATTTCTATTAATAATCATAATTAATGTATGAAAAATGGCCACAGAAAATATATTCATGAATAAAATTATAATTCATTATATAATATAAGTATAAGTACATATATAATATAAATACATTAGAATTGAAGTAGCAATATGACATTTTCCATTGAAAAGCTGAAAACTATAAAAACATTATTTCAGAATTCACATCTGATAAATCCACTTTTAGCCACTAGATGTCACTGTCACAACTATTGTGGACGGCTCAGTTTTCACACTTGTGTAGATCACAAAAGTCATTTTAAAATGACTAAAGAATACTTTGTGCATCAACTTCATATCATATTTCATATAAGCAATAAGAACATGACATTATATAAGCAATATTATGTGTCTTGGTAAGGGATATATTTACATACATCACATTGTTCTGCTTAACGTAAATAGTAAACAGACAACCTTTTTTGGGTTATGTTTCATTAAAGAAAGAAATAGTGGCCTGGTGTTACTGTTTAAATGAAAACAAAGCGTTTCTTATTGTTTTTTATTGAACTATAATGCACCTTTACTTTTTGTGTCCTTTGTGTCTGTTATCGTGATTTTAATGCATGTCAATTTTTGTCGTCATCATTTTATTTTTCCAAAGGCTGCACTAGACAACTAAACTGTAACGGGACTATTTGCCATCTGACAGCTGCTTATTCAATTAAGACTTCCATGTATTTTCCATTTTGCTTTAATGGCTTCAAGCTCCAAATAGGAACGTTTTTCTCAGAACCATTTTCATAAATACAGCACTTCAACGTGCCTATAATGGCCCTTGTTTAATGGAGTTGTTTTTTCAGAGACCTATATTTTGTGAATTATTTCAAATGTTAGGGCAGAAAGCAAAGACATACGGTGGAGTAGATATTTTGTCCTCAGATTTGCTTGTGTGTGTCAGATTGTGTGCATGCTTTTATTTCAACAAAGAGAGGATAAACACACTTTGAATAATGAAGAAAGTGGCCTCATTTAAGGATTATAATGGTCTTCTGTCCTGTAAGATTTTGCATAAACCCAATTTAGGACTGTTTTTTTGTGAAGTTCCCTATGAATCTGGCATCATAAGAACGGACTAAAAGTCCATTTGAGAGTCACAAGGTCTAGGATGCATCCTCTATATATTTATTTCCATTTAAGACCAACACAGCAGATTCCTGAAATAACCCACAATCCCTTTTGTAATCCAATTACATGAAAGTCTAAATAAAAGTCTTATTTGTTTAATGGCACCTGAAATTGCATTTACTCATAAACCCTTATCAATGGAGTTTAACGCCTCGCTAAACTGGCCAATTTAAATGGAAAATACTTTTCCATTCTCAGCGGGTTCAGGTGACAGAAAACAATCTCTTCTAGCCGGACGTTTCCTCGTCCTCTCTCACAGGTGAACTTCACAAACCCCACGGCTCTCCCTTTTATTTAATAACCTGCAGGTCACACAGACTTTAAAAGTTAATCATTTATTATCATTATACATCTAAAACATTTTTTTAATGGTTTCAGTGTTTCTGTTTTGTGTATGGGTACTTTGTTCAATGTTTTATGTTCAGTCTGTGCAGAAAAAACCCTGTTTGTTTATCTTCTGTAATTGTTTTGCTGACCTCAGAGCAACGTTGTGGTCATGATGTCACTGCAGGACACAATAACATCATACAGATTATTTATATATTTATATCCCTTATGCAAAGAAAACCTATTTACCATATATATTTATTGACAATATATAATTTAATACATTTAAGAATATATAGAATATATTACAATACATTGTAGTATCATACATAGGAAATTGCCGCTTTTCATTTATTAAAAATAATAAGCACTTGGTTCCAATATATGGATACTTTCCAGTATATTATGTATTTTTGTTTCTGAAACACTTTATCCAAAGCAAATGATCTGTATATATTTTCCCTGGATATCAAACCCACGACTTTGGCTAAAGTCCAAAAATATTTTTCACTGAACTTCTCTTATACATGCAGACCATCAAACATTTACTTATTACACATACAGCAGTTCCATGCAAGCAAACATTTCAAATTGAGCACCGATCGGTTTAATATCCCAGTGCATGCTGGGTAATGTCCTTTGGTTTGACATTGAGGGTTTGTATACATCAGGTTCGGATGTACAGATAAAGGACAGGTGTTACCTGAACGACTGACACCTGCAGGTTGTAGTTTATCTGTAAACAGTGTGAAGATAAAGAGAGAGAGAGAGAGAGAGAGAGAGAGAGAGAGAGAGAGAGAGAGAGACGTGGATGAAGCAATGAAATGTGTTAAAACTGGTCTGTCAAGGCTGTGGATGGAAAACTGATCTTTCTAACATGAACAAGTCCACTCGAGCTAGCAAAACATGCGATTAGCCTCAAAACAAACTCATGACGTCCAGAACCTGTTGATGATAAAACTATAATGTACATACAGTTATGTAACTTTAGCATGTTTGCCTTTGAGAATACACCCATTGTACGAGTTTTTTTTACAATTTATACATTGTATAGTTTTGAATGCATCCCATTGCATGAAAGCTTTTGCATACATGTGTAAAAATAAAATGGCAAAACGTGTGAATGTGTGTAGACGCACAGGAATGTGCTTACGTGCTGAAATGTACAGTGTACAAAGTGCAACAGTGATGCTTTAAAAGAGATGTTAAAGCATGTTGTTGTTGTGTTTACGGCTCTGAATCCCATGAGTGTAGCGTTTCAGAAAGCTCACCAAAGGTCTCGTCTGGCTTTTTTTAAGCGGCGTACAATGAATCTTTCTGCTGATTGGCTGATGCAGAGCGTCAGCAGAACATTTAATCTCACGAAGGCCTCGAATTTCTTTCGTTGTCACCGAAAGCACATTTTCAAGTAACCATGTTAAGGAGAGTCTTTGTTGAATGAATTTGGAGGCATTTTTAAAGCACACAGTCTCACCCCAGACGCAGCATGTCGCGATGCATCATGGGATACGTACAACGAGTTTTTTTGTTCTAGATGATGAATCATGAAATTTTGACAGACAATCTAAATGTATTTTGAAATAAAGAGCGTGCACATTTACAGTTTACACAATAAAATGTCAAAGTCAAATATGAACTAGGTTTTCTAGGTTAATTTAAGCCAACGGTTGGATTTGTTCATTTTAGGATAAACATTGGAAAAACATTGTCCGTTGGTGTGGATGCTAACATGTCTTTTTAATTTTTTATAGGTTTTGGTTTTATAGAATTCGGCAAAAAACTGTTCTTAGAAGCACTGATGTTGTGAAATGTTGCAGCTAACTTCTCTAAAAAATCTGTAAAAAAATGACATTTTCTGTCAGCTGGAGCGACACAAATATAAAAATGTTTCCTGTAAAATGACAGGATATAAGGATCATAAATAGTTTTCCCAATTTTTCTGTAATTTTACAGTTTTTGATTTCAAAAATACACTATAAAAATATCTTGTTAAAAAACGGGAATTTTCTGGCAGCTGGGGTGCCAGAAATAAACTGTACAGTTTTTCCCTTTAAAATGTCCCTGTTTTTCTTGTAAAATGCTGTCGTTTTCAAAAATCTGTAAAACAAAACCGTAAAATTCCATATTGTTTTTTAAATAAATAAATTCTGTAAAATTAAGTTGTTTTTTAACAGTGTAGGTTTTGAAGCAGAAGTAGAGTTTTCTCTGTATAGACTCAAATATTTTTACATTAATTGTTAATCTTAAAGCTAAAGTCCACTTTCTGAATACTGAGAGAACTAGACTGCTGGTGTTTTGTCTTTGTAACGTCCTTGTTTTGAAGTTTTCTCGAGTTGCACCTGCCCCAGGGCTATAGTTGAAGATTAGCTGAAATGGCTATACTGTAAATAAATGTTTGTAACTGTAAATGTGATGTGAATAAAGTACAGAAAAGTCTGCTTTCAAACTGCAAATATCCCATCTGTCAAGATCATTGAGGAATGTCATAGCCACTCATTTACTAAGTGAACACACGAAAAACAGACTTTTAATATGTTAGAAAACAGTCAAGCTAAAATGTCTCAACAAAGAAGGATGGACTAAGGATGAAGGATGAAATGGGTCGCCGTAGAATAGCGAGCATTATGTAAATAAACCCCTGACACCCTTTCACTAGATCTCTATTCAAAACACCTAACTTTACATCATCATAAACAGTACACAGCTTAATATATAAAGCAAATCATCAGTCTGTTGACATGTGACTCTTTCCCGAATTGTTTCTATGATAAATACACGTAAAGATACACATGTTTGGATTTGAAACTGAACGCAACCATCCATCCAGAAGCAGACAACAGGATCTTCTGGCCAGTTGATCTGTCTAGATTAATGCGTAAAGTCATTGAAATGAGAGATTATTTATTTGTTGTCTCCGCCATAACTGGATCCAAAGTGACACGGAAAAAAAAGTGATGTGTGTTTTTTATATACAGTATATATATCCTCAGATTTATGCACAGGGGAATCTGAAAATCCACCAAGAGACTTTGACCAAAAATGTAAAACCACCACCAGTTGTCAAACATCCAGCGAAATGTTTTCCGTAACAGCTACCAACCTCTCCGGGTCCAAAGGTTGTGAACAAACATCTTTCTTCGCTAAACTCCACATTGCCGTCGCTTGTACAAAACAAGACGGTTTCGACGTCCATCCCTCAGATTGGTGAAGATCTTAAATGGACTGGCTGGTCACTTGTGGTCCAGGTCGGTGGTTTTCTGTTTTGTCACGGCACCCGGTCTCCAAACCAACTGACTGAAGTAAAAATGATTTTTTTTAAAAACAATATGAAGTCAAGAATTTTATCAACAAAATCTTTTCTTATATTTACGGTATATGCTGGAATTGGTCCATGTAAATACAACAGTGTTCACTGCTGTTGTGTTGTTTATTAATGCTACTGTTTATTATTCCACTGCCCCCATAAACACCAGCAAACGGTTTAAGCTGAATCAGTGTGTTCATGTAAATGACCTACCGTATATATATAAAAACTGTATTATAGTGAGTAATATGCTATGCTAGGGACTTCGTTTGGACAACTTTAAAGGGGATTTTCTCAATTTTTTTGCACCCTCAGATAGTTGCATCTCGGCCAAATATTGTCCTATCCTAACAAACCATATATCTATAGAAAGCTTTTTTATTCAGCTTTTAGATGATGTAGATGATGTAAAAATCTCAATTTCAAAAAATTGACCCATAAGACTGGTTTTGTGATCCAGGGTCACAAATATTAAGCCTTTGTTTTAATAAAAATGTAAGAATTACATTACATAAGAAATAAATGTATTTCAAATACATTTTAGTATATTTATTTTTCACTACACTGTAAAAAAGAAATGTTGGTTCAACTTAAAAAAAGTAACCTGGCTGAATTCAACTTAAAACTATTAGTTAACATAACGGGTTTGCATGAAATTCATTAATTAACTATTTTCTTTTTTTTTTAATTTTTTTTTTTTTAAGTTGAATGAACTCAAAATTTAAAGGCAAACAGGTTAATAATTTAAACCAACATTTCTTTTTTTTTACATTGTAGATGTGCTAACTAGCGTTTAGAGTTTAAATTATTTCTTTGTTTGTGTGAATCTGATTCTGAATCAGACTGGTGTTTCATAATCTGATGTGTGGTGTGATGGCTTTGGGATGATTTATTAATGTTCTACTATAATGTTTGCTCTGATAAGCCTGACATTTATGACCGAGCTCTTTCCTTTTGAGCGATACAACTAATGCAATGTCTAATAAAAACACAACATCAGTGAATAACTGCACACAGGTGAACATCACACATCGAGTTGAATCTTCTTAAGCACTCTGTTGATGTTTATTACGAATTATCCGGGCAATCCTGTTTTTTTTTTCCATTTCCTGCTTTAAATATTTACATTTACGCATTTGGCAGACGCTTTTATCCGAAGCGTCTTACATCGCATTATACTATACAAATTTGTTTTTGGTTATGTGCAGTCCCTGGAATCGAACCCATGACACTGGCGTTGCTAGCGCCATGCGCTAACCACAGAGCTACAAGAAAGCTAGCGTCAATATAATATTTTTCGGTTTGATAGGCGTTGTGCATGTTCTGTGTTTCATCGATGATCTTACTTGAAAGCTCTGCACGCGCTCATCGTAGTCAGAGTTCCTCGGAGAGAAGAACGGGTCATTCTGGCGGCTCCGGTTCAGGTGCGGGTGATCCGGGCGAGCGTCGCTCACCCCGCCGACCCTGTGGATGCAGAGCACCTTCTGGAAGCTCTGTTTGAAGTTATCCGACAGGAACCCATAGAGGAGCGGATTGGCGCAGCTGTTGACGTAGGTCAGGATGACGGCAAAGAAGTAGACGCCGGTCACGATGCTGGTGTCCGGCAGAGTCTGGATCAGGTTGACGATGTTGAGAATGAAAAACGGCAACCAGCACAGGACGAACACCACCACGATGATCACCACCATCTTCGTGACCTTCCTCTCCGACCTGCGGCGCTTGGAGAGGCCGGCCCGCGCCCCGGCGGATTTCACCTTCACCACGATGAGCAGGTAACAAAGACAGATGACCAGCAGCGGGCAGAAGAAGCCCAGGAGAGCGGTGTAGAGGATGAAGGCGGTGGACCACACGTCACGCGGTTCGGGCCAGCTCATGTTGCAGGTGTTCATTTCGGGCTGAACGTCAGAATAAATGATGACGGGCAGCGTCAGAACACAAGATAGCGCCCACACCATGCTGTTAATCACCTTGGCAACGCTGGGTCGCCTCCACCTGGCGCTGCGGATGGGATGCACCACGGCCATGTAGCGATCGATGCTCATTACTGTCAGACAGAATGTGCTGGTGAATTGACTGATGGAGTCCGCCCACATCACGATGCGGCACAGGAAGTTGCCGAAAGGCCAGTAGGAGAGAACGTTGTGCGTGGTGAGAAACGGAAGTCCGAGGATGTACAGCTCGTCGGCTACCGCTAGATTCAAGATGTACATGTTAGTGACCGTCTTCATTTTAGTGTAACGCAGAACTACAAATATGGCCAAAGAGTTTCCGGTCAAACCCAGGAGAAACACCACCAGGTATATCACGGCCATGACTTTGGTGCTTTCGTCCTCGGAGGGCAAGCTTTTGTTGCAGTTTAGGGTGACGTTGGCGATTTTACACTGATTTAAGAAGCCGAAGGTTGACATGTTCAACGTGGGATTCTGGGTCGCCATCTTTTGATGCACGTTCAGCTTTGGCAAAGGACGTCTGATTTTGGAGTCATCAAGAAGCTGAAAACAGGAAAATGAAAACAAGTATTTAAAAACACAACTCACATGTTTTATAAAGTACATTATATAACTATAAACCCCACATTGTTAAAGACGTGTTTTGTTCCCTATCGTATTAAATAGTCAGCGTTTGAAACGGTTCACCCAGTGAAACACGAAAGAAGATATTTTGAGAAATGTCTCTTGTTCAACGTTCTTCAAAATATCTTCTTTCGTGTTCTGCAGAAGAAAGAAACTCATACAGGTTTGACATGACACGAGGGTGAAGAAATGATGAACGAATTTTTCATGTTTGGCTGAACGGTTCACTATAATAATTCAATATTTGAGTTGTTTCCTCTTGTAAGCTACTGTATTGGATGACCTTGACTTTAAGTGGCACTCTCGTTGTACATGAGGCATGCAAAGAGAACAGCGACACAATGTGTTGCACAAATAGATGAGTGCCTTTGATATCCGTTGAACCGTAAACCGAAACAAGGGTAACGCTGTCGGTGTTATGAGTACAAACAGTCCAGTGGACACTAGTTCATACGAACCGTTTGCGTTTCAGCGTACCTGTGAATATTTAACTTTAAGCTCGACGGTGAGAAAAATGTCAGTGACACATCACGTCTATTTCCATCGCTCATCTGACATGTACACAGACAGTTTATTTAATAACCGTGAGTGCTCGCTCAGACGATGAGAAAGGACATCCCTGCTGAAAAAACAACAATAGAAAACAACACAGACGTTCTCATGAATTGAACGGTTATAATGGAAATGTATTGGTTTGGAATGGAAACTAAAATGGTCTCTGTGGGTGTCCGCTGGTAATGTGATGGGTTCTGTTGGTGGGATGTTATGTGGCGGATGGGAACCAATAGGAAACCATTAAATCCTACTGCATGGAATAAGACCAAAACACCCCTGCTAAAAAAAAAACAATAGAAACCATTAAAGAAGTTGTGATGGTTTTGATGGTTTTAAATGGGATTATATTGGTTTTAATGGAAACTATAATGGTGTTTACTTGTATGTGATTGATTCTATTGGTCGGATGTTAAATCCTATTGAAATAATGCCCAAAACACATTAAAAATGTATTTTTGTAATGGTTTTAATGGATAAGCTCATGGTTAATAATGGCATTTTAATGGCAACCATTAGAGTTTGTATAGTTGTTTCACCAGGGTTCATAATGATATCTGTAATGGAAACCATTAAGTTTGTATTGTTTTTATCAGCAGGAATCCAGTGAGCAGAATGACTCAATAAAGCGCAAATCACAGTGGATCTGACGCCTCTCATGATGGCATGAACTCATGAACCCAAAGCTGATAACTTCATTTTTATTTTTTAATAATCACTTTTATTTCATTACGCGTAATTTTACGTAGCGTTATGTAGCCGGTTGCACGCACAAGGGGAACCATAGCAACAGTAAAATCGCTTGAGCGCTTTACATCAAAAGTGCAACTTGCATTTAAGTCTTCATAATGAGTCGCTATTGTTTTAATGCATTAGATGTTTGTAAAGTTTAAAGCGTCATCGCAATGTAAGTTCCTCACCCCTGGTCTGTCAATCACTCGTGTTATTTTAAATACAAATTAAAAACTCAAACTCTCTGTAGAGAATCAACCTGATTTTGAATAGTTTTTATAAATACAACACTACCTTAAATGCGATGCATCGGTGCGCCTCCGTCACCAAAGTCCTGTTTCAAACCAGATCAGTGTAGATGAGATTCGGTGTCTCCTTGTCTAAGATCCAGCATCAACAACCAAGGCATCACCTTCATTCCCAATCCCCGTGTAAAGAAGTGAACTAGTAAGTTATCCGTGGTGCGCGCATTATGCGCATTTCTCTTTTGCAGAAACGCTCAACTTTTGTTGGGCTAAACAGACACATTTAGCCAAACATTTAAGTAGATATTTAAGATAAGTAAATATAGCAATCGCATTTTAGTGTTTTCCTTTATATGAAGGTGATCTGATCCGGCTGGATCCTGCTGGAGAGGTGCTGCTCTCTCCAAGCGCGCACGCGTTTGATTCAGCCGCGCGCAACAGGAGCGGAGCACCTCATGCGTCACGAGCACAGGCGAGTTTCTCTTTTACTTCATTGACAGGCCTATATATCTCTGGTCATTCATGCATGTGAATATATCATAATGCACATTTAACAGGGAATAAAACAGACCAGTAATGTAACATTGGCATTGTTTGTTGTATTAGTATTCAGTCTTTTGTGCATTTTTAATTCAAAAGCCAAAGCCAAGATATAGTGGTTGAGATCTCAAGTGTAAAAAGCTCAATGTTCAAAAAGTCTGAAAAATCTCCATTGTGCAAGTTCTCTGAGGGCAAATGTTATAGGTCTAATGATCAACGACAAGGGTGTGTGTGTTTGTCTTTGCGTTTCATTGCATTCCAGTGTGATGTTATAGACCTAAAGTTCTCCAGTAAATCTAAAGTTTGTAAAGTTTATTCTCTTGTGAAACAGAAACGCTTGTACTTATATATCTGGGGTGGTTCAGAGAAGGTGCACAGAGCTCTGATCTTACTCTTGGTCGTAACACTGATTCGTTTCTGTATGGGAATTTTCTAATTGTTTAATGTATAATCTATAATAATGTTGGATAACAGCATCGCTCATCAGACACAGAAACAGGATCTGATCCATTTTTAGCCGATGTAGTGGAGAATGGCTTAAGAAACACATGTCCATTTGGAATAAGCCATCATTAGTTTTGAGATCGACTCAATGAATACATTTGTGGTAATCGTTCAATTATAAACCCGCATCAGTGGATCTGAGGTTATGCAAGCTGAGCTATATCTGTGCTCCCAGTGCTTTCTTATCAAAGTGACTTACATGAAAGTGCACAAATTGCAGGGCAGGTAGCAGCGAGTAATAAAAGTCACATGCTGAGTTTAGACATTTTACAGCCAGTTCAGTAAACCTGTGTTTTTAGGCAACTATTCAATGTCAGTCCTCTATGTTTATATACCTTTTTATTTTTACTCTATTCTTTTGCATAACTTCACATTTAGAAATGTGTCTCATTCAGGTCTGAAATAAAAGCAGATATGTGGAGAGACAGGAAAAGGAAGTTTCACATCACTCATATGTTTTGGCATTACTGTTGTTTCTAATCAGTTTGTATTTAACTTGCTGTATTTAGTTATGAGAACTAACTGTGTTATCAGTTGCTTTTGTATGTTGTGTTCTTGAATGGGAAAGCCACAGATATTTATAGATCTGCAGACATGTTTGTGTATGAGAAACATCCGTGGAGTCACCACAGATCATTGGAGACCCATCAAGTAAAGTCAGCGGCAGTAAAATCCGGGGAGAGGAAGAGATACATACAGGAAGGGATGTAAATGTCAGGAAAGCCATTCATATACTGTACATAAATAAATGCTCATGGAATCATTTTAATATCAAATACATCTTCTGTACTCTCACATCTTCAATTAATTTGATACAATTAGGTGACATTTGTTTGAATTTTAAATGAATTAAAATATATTTTTATATATAAAAATGTTGCAGTTGTTTTTGTGCTGAAAGTGAAAAGTGAAAGTGAAATGGTTTTTAGACCAACTTCATGTATTTGACTGTGTTCTGACACTCCTAACATGCTCTTTATGTTTAATAATATTTCTTTAAAATCTATAATAAACTTTAAAATCATAGGTAACACTTTACAATAATGTGCTATTTTAACAATGAGTTAATGCATTGGATAAAATTAACTAACAATGAACAATACTAATACAGCATTTATTAATGTTAGTTCCTGTTCATTTTATTTATTAATACATCATTAAAATACAATGTTGTCACTGTTAACATTAGTTAATGAACTAACATGAATAACCGTATTGACATGAACTAACATTAACAAGGATTAATAAATGCTGAAAAACTAAATTGTTTATTGTTATCTAATGTTAGCTAATGCATTTACTAATGGTAACTAGCACCTTATTATAAAGTGTTACTAAATCATATTTTCATTTCTTTAACTTGATGGATTTATTAATGTTTTTGTCATTTAATGTGTGTGTCATTAAAGTCTCAGTTAGTAGAGCATTGCGTTTAGTGGCATCTGCAAAATACATAAGATAATGACATAATCATAAACCTGTTTATTTACATTAAGTAATATAAGTCAACAGTAGAAACAGTGTTTTAAATATGTATTTAATTGTCTGTTGTCTAATACAAAAATCAGAAAGCTAGACTGTACTTAAAGCATTGAATTTAGTGATATTCTGTATTTTGCAGTCTCTAGCCATCTCCCATTACAGTTTTAAAACCACTTGACAGATTAACGTACCAACAAGGGTTGTTTTCTTGTTTGGTAATGACTTTTATATGTTTCCAAGAATTTGCTTTGAAGATACTTACTCATAAATTATTTTACCTTCATATGATGTTGAAAAACCTGTCACCAAGTCTTCTGTGGGTCAACCAGAGATGAAAAACATCTGTAAACAAAATGACCCAGGACCCAGTGCAGGTCATGGTTTGACAGATGATGGAGACAGTGGTTCTGTTTTCCAGCACGGCAAACTTCTAACTTAAAAAGTTGTGCCATCAAAAGTTGAAGGGTGATGAAATGATAGAACAATCTTCTCCAAGGCAGCACTTTTATTGTGCCCATGTTAGGAAGTTCTTCGCGACTTTTTCTCAAAGTTGTAAAGGACATCTTGATGACCAACATTATAGAGTATGTAGAGCATCTCCTCTGCTGCTTTTAAATGTGGCCACAGGCAGGTTTTGACCGTGTTGACACAAGTATAAAAACATCATTAGGTGTTAAGCTTATCAGTTTTTATGACTCCATGTTCCCACTGGTTACTGGACCTCTTATGTCCAATGTATGGACTCTGGAGCTTTGTTAAATGGACCTTGGGAAATAAAGTGTGACACATAGGTCACATCAGTTACTTCAGATAACTAGTGCAAGGTGCACTGGTTTTATTTGTAGAAAGAAAAATACAGAAACAAAAGCCCATCAAATATAGTCTAGTTTATAGTCTGATAGGCTTTAACGCCATCAGATTATTTACAGGATTCATACAGCATCCTGTTAAACTCTTGTATGCATTCACATCGGATTGATTGACACTTACGGTGTATAGTTAGTAATAAAACTATTTGACATTTTACTTTGATCAGGTACAAATGTTGCATGAGATGATGCTTCTTTGACTAACCACTAGATGGCGCAATAAGACAAGTTCTTAAAGTTTTTTTTTTTAAGAAGTAAAAAACGAGCCATTTTTATTTTAAAGATATTTGCTTTACACGCTCATTTCTAGCTACTTTGCCTGAAAACTAATTCAAACATAATTTGATCAATATTAATAATAATGTTGACGTTGCCGCGCTTGTTTTTTGTTAAGGTCCAATCAGATCTCAACTTCTGCCGCTGTTAGCCAATGGTAAATGACGACTGCTGATTGGTCGCTGTTCTTAAATTTCACCCCTCCATCCCTAACCACATTGGTCCAGTTTGGGCACACCCACCAACGTCTTCCATGCAGCCAATCAGTTAGGCATACAGGTTGAACGTCACGTTGCGTAATTAATATTCATGAGTCAACGTTTTACGTTCACGCACGGTCGAAACGCAGCCGAGCCGTGAGATGTATGAATAAAAACTGTAAGTGTTCACTTCTCTTGGCCAGTAAGTTTTTCCTCTTAACACGTAACATTTATCACTTAATGTAGCGCCATTATGTGCGCTAGTATTGTTTACTGCAGTTTAAATCTAACATCACAATTTTGGCTTTATGGTTTCCTTCTCTGAATGTAAACAAGCGTCTGTCTGTGTACTTCTGTTTCTTTACTTTAGATTTCATTCACATCACAAAGCGTTCAGAGTAAATGTAAGATTACCACGTTTTGTTGTGGTCTGACAATAAAGTTGATCTCATTTAGCTGTTTTTAATGTATAGTTGTTTAGAAATTAACTCGATATCTAAGTAAGTTGGTTTGCCTTCTAATGCATCGGCGTATGGTTTATTTGGTATATACGATCTCATTACTATACATTTACGAGTTACATTTATGAGATGTGTAGCTTGTATATATTTTTCTTTTTTTGTCGTCAAATACTTTTCCACAGAAAAATATGACTTCAGTATTGCATTCTGAACCTTACCATAGTAAGCATTAAAGTACACTACACTATTTACTACAGTTTTTTTATTCACTATAGTTAATACTACAGTGTACAGTAGGTGTAAGACATTTCTGTAAACTAGCTAAAAATTGCTATGTACTACAGTTTACTACAGTAGATTGTATAATATACAATATTTGGTAATGCGGGCATTTTTAAGACTTGGTTCACAGTAGCTTTGTGATTTTTAATCTTTTAAATGTTTAATTTTATAATTTTGCTTACACACATTTTTCTTTTTTCAGATAGACAGGTTTGCCCAAGATACTTTGTAATAGGGTTCTTTCGTGTTGTAAATGGTCTTTTTGCTGTATATCTGGACCTTATTCTCCTTCATTGTTACTTCACATGATGTCATATTCATCATCTCAGAGATTTGTCATGGCTTGTGCAGAGCAAATGATCTAAAGAGACTCATTCATCACCGTCTGTTCATCTGAAACACAATGGAGAACTCATCCAGAGACGACTACAAGATCCAGTCATTTGATATAGAGACGCAGACGCTCCTCAAAACTGCTCTCAATGGTCAGTTGTCTTTGGTAATGGACAGTTTTGCATGACCTGTTTCACGGCCAGACTGCTAATGTTTTATTTTCTGGTCAGATCCAGGATCAGTTGATCTGGAGAAAGTGTGCAGTGTTATAATGGAGCAGTCGCTGAAGAATCAGATCTTCAGTCGGGAGGCCGGACGAATCTGTTATTCTATAGTCCAGGTAAACAAACACGTCACAGACAAACATCTAAAAAGCCACTTGTATTTGTACACTAAAATGTATTTTCGTAGCTTTTGTCTTCCAGTTTTTTAATAATTTGTGACTCTGCAAAACCAGTCATAAGTAACAATAGCCAAAAATAAATTGTATGGGTCAAAAATATAGATTTTTCTTTTATGCCAAAAATCATTAGGATATGAATATGATTATAATGTGAATTTTAAACTCTTTGAATGTTATTCCTCCACAGACAGAAGCCAAACAGATCAATGGGAGCTCATTTCGTCGTCACCTGTTGACCCGCCTGCAACAGGAGTTTATTGCCAGAGAGGAGACGAGGAAGAGATCCACTCAAGAGTGGGTTTGTCTTGTGTCCTTTATCTGCAACATCTTTGACTACCTTAAGGTGAACTGACATCACATGGATCTCACAAGTGTTTTGGAAATATACAAAAAAGTTTTATAATTCAATCCATGTATACATCATTGTGTTTGCTGAAGTTGAACTCAATTCTGTTGGTTGCAGGTGAACAACATGCCCATGGTGGCTCTGGTTCAGCCCGTGTATGACTGTTTGTTCAGACTGGCACAGCCAGACGCCCTAAAGAACGAGGAGGAGGTGAAGTATCACAACAGTGACATTAGTGCTCGACTATACAGGTTTTTTTATGGTCAACGCTGACACTAGAGAGTTGATATAATACCACCAGTCAAAGTTTGGAGACATTTTTAGTAGTTTAGTTTAGTTAGAATATAGTCATCAAAACAAACGTAATAACTCAATTACAAGTTATGTTTCTGTTATGTAAAATACCCTGGTTTTCATATATTTTAGTTCTGCATGTTCTGCCATTTAAAAAAAATACATATGCAGTGTAATTTAGTGTCAGATTTTGCATTTAACAGAAAAATTGCAAATGCATTATTCATTCATGTTGCTTTTATATAGATTTTGTAATGCAAGTAACCCAAAATTGACAGTAAAATTGGTCCACATTATCATCACAAACTCATATATGAGGTCTCTCAGATTGAAGTTAAAGTTTGTTTTGTATGTTCTCTCTGTCTCAGGTGGACTGTCTGGTGTTACAGTTACATCGCATTGGTGATCAGCTGGAGAAGATGGACATGCAGCGCATGGATGAGATGTTTTATCTTCTGAGGGATGGATTTCTCCTGCAGGAGGACCTGAGCTCGATGGGTCGACTGCTGCTGCTCGAGATCCTGGAGTTTCGTGCGGGAGGCTGGAATCTCAGCGACACGGCTCAGAAATATTACTACAGTGAAGTGACAGACTGATGCTTCCACCAATCACAGGAGAGAAACACCAAACAGGAAGATAAAGAAATCTTAGCAGATGGAAGGATCCAGTGGAGGCTTGAGGTGTGTGACGGTAGAGGATTAATCGAAGTGTTCGAGTGCGTTTCTATGGTTTTGGTGGATTTTTGAGTTTTTACAAAAAGAAAAGCAAGATGACACACCTCTGCAGGCATTCCTGTGTTCTGTAATAATGTTACAGAGATATCCCAGCATTCCCTAGGACAAACTATTGCAGTTGATTTAGGATGAATGATTGTTGAATCTGTTCTCTGGGAAAAATAATCATTTGTAGCCAAAGTTAGGCAGCTTTGTTCAGCAAATAAGGTGCCTTTGGTTTATATCTTTATTTTGTCAGATCTTAAAATAAGTTAATGTTAAGACTTTAAGAAACAGGTTTCTTGTTATAGAAGCTGAATTCAGTAGGTTTGATTGACTGATGTGTACAGAGATAATAAAAATATGTTTTCTAAATACGTGTTAATTCAGTTCTTATGTATTTGAACACACAGGTCTTTAATAATAAAAAAATGATACCTTGACATTTCCGCTCATGGATCTCTGCTGCAGATATTATGCCAAGAGCATAAATATTTTAATATCTCTTGTTTAAAGGTAATATTTATGTCAACAATAAACACAGACACATCTATATGATTCAACATTTACATACAGTTCATGCTTTAAGAAATATTTTGTGCTTTTTATAATATAAGTGCTGGATTAAAGCACAAGACATCTGTATACTGTTACATACTGTCACTATATTGTATAATTTTGTAGTTTCAGTCCAGTATGTTTTCATCAGGTGGCTGATAATCCACTAGAAATAGACACTTTCTTAATAAACATTTTCTTTACAAATGTAAGTATACATAAATAACTTCCTTTGTTTTGAACAGTAGAAAGTTTTAAATACTTTTTTTTGGTGTGCAAACAATTCAGAATTGAAAGTATTAAGTTTTCAGTTTTTAAATAAAAATGTCTTTGATTTTCTTTTATCATACAGTGGACCACATTGTCAATATTTGACACCTTATAAAGAATTCTTGCTTTTTATTTTTTTATACAAAGACAAACTGCATGTACAAGATAACAGACAAACACTGTAATGTCCCCCAGAATTCTTGATGCAGTGAGTGAGAAGTGAGAATGTCTATGTGGGTCTTATGTGTCTTGATCGCCCCTCTCTCTCTCTCTCTCTCTCTCTCTACCACCAGCGGTAGTGAGCGTATGCCCTGTTGGCTTCGGCCATCTTGTGAAGGTCGTGTTTGCGTTTCACAACGTTTCCTTCATTAGAGAAGGCAGCCAGCAGCTCCTGTGAGAGTTTTTCATACATGTGTGTGCAACGGTGTTTGTTTTCTCTGCATTCTGTTATCAGCCACTTCATAGCCAAAAAACGCCTTCTGTTATCTGTGAGCGGGACGGGCACCTGCGGGATAAACAAATCACTGTAAGTCTCAGGATTTTGCTGTTGCTGTTTTTGTCATTGTTGGACCTTAACTATAAATTCAACATTCAAAATCTCCTTTCTGTTCTGCAGAAAAAAGTTATGATATGAGATGCACTTCATGACATATTTTCACTTTTGAATGAACTATTACCTGGAACGTATTTGTACGGTAAATTGTATAAGAGTGAATTCATTTTTCAGGTGTTAAAACATGGATATTCTTAACCTGGTAGAACTTTCCTCCTTTCTGAATACTGGCCAGACCGATGATGGGTTTGCAGTTTTCTAGGGCCTGATGAAAGATGGCGTATGGACTACACTCAATGTCTTCTCTCTTAGCTGGAGGAGATTTGTGATATTTCTCCACCTGTCTCCTCTTTATGGTCTCCAGTGTCTAAACAAGTACAAAACATCCAAGCAGATTTGTGTCAAGCATTTAATCACATCACACGTTGTCCTGTGTTTTCATCCAAACCTGTGTCATGATTCCTCTAGCAAGGATTTTATTCCCATCCTGCATCATCATGTTGATAAACTTGCTGTTGAGGACAGATCGATCATGTGTTAAGTCATATTTACAGAGAGAATATAAAGTTGTGATCACATTTACAGCTATTAATGTTATTTACCTGATCACAGGATCATCGAAAGGAGAACTGGTGACACTTGACAATGCAGCTTTTATTGGTCTCACTGTTTTAAGTTCTCTCATCTCTTTCTCTTCAGGACTGAGATCTGATTCTGGAACAGTGTGGGCATCTTTACTGGGATCAGGGTCCAGATAGTAAGGATTATACCGACTCCATCTCACGAAACACAGACTGTGAAGGCATGTATAAGAAAACAACACAGATAAGTTAGGTATAACACGATCATTTAAATGCAAAAAGGTATAATTAAAAACAGATTTTATGTTAAATGTCCACAAATACATTAAAAATTAAATTATTGCAATCAAATTACAAAGAAAAAATCATACACGCAGCATAATTTAGAGGTCAGATCGGATATTTAGGACAAATAAAACTAAAATACGTACCTCGATGTCCAAGGTTTTAATAAACGTCCGACGGAGGCTGCCATCTTTAAAATGATGTAAAAGGTTTGTCTCAGATCGGTTTAAGCGACACTAACTCTGATATTCATTGTTAGAGGAAAAGCGGAGTAACTGATCTCAGATCAGATGGTTAAACGACACGGCCGTCATAGGACCTCTGCTAAAGAAGGCTCTCTAAATTACTGCCTGAATAAAATGTATGTAAATGTTGAAAATTAAGAATATGCTCTCACCTTTTAAAACAATTATTGTCATTATATATTATTGTATGTTTTATGAGTCAAGTAAAGCAGACTAGCTAACGTCGGAGTATAAGCAGTAATGCATTATGGGAATAGTAGTTTGTTCGTTCTTTTTGCCGACCTCTTTCTGGCGATATAATTCTAATGTGTATTTTCTTTCGTGTTGATCTGCTTTAGTTTTATTAATTTAGCGCATTATGCTTAGTGTGTGCTTGCTGTTGTACGCATTTTAACTCGATACTTCCTGATCTGTTCACTGACCCAGCCCTCGCGACATTTTAAGAGAGAAAGTAACTTACAGTGATTAAACCGAAAGTAAAAGCTGGTCTGTCGACATTTTACCAACATGGTCGCCCTATAGCACCAAATTATATTTACTACAAATCATAGTAGATATGATTTATTTGTCTAATTGTGTACGTGTAAAGATGCATTTTCTTTTTTTGTCGATGCTGCTGAAGATCGCTGATGGTGAGTTTACTTACAGCTATGGACCTAAGATTTATAGTGCATAGTGCAGAGAAAACACTGTTAATAATTTGAATATATACTGTAGGACTATATATGTCGGAGCTGCGTGGCACATTTAATAAGAATAAACAATGTCTTCTCCTATTAATGATAAATCTCCACAATGCTATAGGCCTGCAATTTAAATTTGTAGTGCCTAATGTTTTACTCTCCCTCACCAAAACGAACCATGGTTTTACTACAGTTAACACAGAAATGAACATAGCTACTTTCCTGTAGCTCAGTGGTTAGATCACGGCACTAGCAACACCAAGGTCATGGGTTCGATCCCAGGGATTGCAAATACTCAGAAACATATCTGTTGTGTAAGACAATGTAAGTCGCTTTAGATAAAAACATCTGCCAAATGTAGAAATGTACTATTGTTAACCCCAATTACAACAAAATAACAATGGTTTTGCTTAGAGATGCATTGATATAGAAATTTTGGCAGATAACTCTTTATATTTGGAGGCCGATAGCCGATATATAGGCTGATAAATTTTCTAAGCATGATTGCTAAAACAAAAGGCAAACACATACAGTAAACAACAAATTTTATTTTTAAAACCTTAACTTCAGAAAAGTTTGAAATGATCTCTGAATTATATTTACTATATATTAACTATATTTTATATATTGATTTCTATGGCAATAAATTGTTCAATAAATTCAGTAAGCCGTCGAAATCCAAAATCCTCAACAATGCTGAAAGTTTGGTCATCAATTGCTATCATTTCCATAACTTTGCATGTGATGGCTTTAGCTTTGGCACTGTCCTTGTTTTCTTCGTATTGACAAGTGTTTGTTGTACTTGCTTATTATTAGTGAGTAACACTGTTTGTATGGCAGTGACTTTCGTCTGATAATCTTTATAAATGTCTGGATGCTGAAATTTCAGATGGATTATTAGAATAGTAGTATTGAAGTTTTTGTTTTACTGCTTTGCGTCTGCTTTGTGTGACATCACAGAAGCGACGATCAAAACCCTAGTGGCCAGTAGCAAGCACGTAAAGTGGTTTAACTAGCAGAAATAATACCTCATTTATCGGCTTAAAGATATCGACTTAATTTTTTATTGGACCGAAAACAATAATACTAAAAATAGCATTTATCATCCGATACCGATATGGCCACCGATATATTGTGCATTCCTAGTTTTGCTACAAAATAACATTGATTTTGCTACAAAATAACAATGGTTTGCTACGAAATGTTAACATAGGTTTTGCTACAAAATAACAATAGTTTGCTACCAAATAACATATACGCACCCCTTAATGCTAGCGAAACTGTAGCAGAACAGTGCGGAGCAGTGCATTGTGGAAATAGTAGTTTGACAATGTTTTTTGAGAACATGTAAAATTAATTGTAAAATTTTCTCTCGACTTTTAGTTTGATCAGAGGCTCAGTTGTGCTGAGTGTGAACGTAATGCACTATTTTCATGTTTCGCTATATAATTTCTGACTAATGACTGATGCCGGTCACCCAGCTATAGACAGTGCAGAATTCCCTCATAAGACAAACTGAAAAGTGAAAGTAGGCTAATCAAAACTGAAAATGAAAGATGGTCCGTAAACATATTTAATTAATTGTAGACATGATTGTTTGGTCTTTTAGATATTTTAAGATGTACCTGCTTTACTGCATTTTCATGCCAGTATTGCTGAGGGTTGGTATTGGTAAGTAACATCTACTTGTGTTATCAGAACAACAGTGGGTCTGTCTGTAAGTCTTCTGTTCTTTGGTTTATTGCAAACTATCGGTATATCGCAAACTGGGTAAATAAACGCTGAGCGACCGGTGATTGCCTGGATCTCAAATCTCTGAAATCGTCTGAACAAATATTTAAATAGATGCTATTTTTTTAACCAACCACAAATTTGAACTTTAAACCCATACATTCTTGCCTGAACAACTCTTCAAATACATTTTGTGACAAACGAGCAGTCATTTTATAAGACTTATGCAGTTTTTCCTGCTCCACTGCCGTTGCTGCGCAATGCATGTCAGGAAATATAGCGTCATAAGTCTACACAAGTCACCTCCAGATGCATAAATTAATGATGAAATGTTCACTTTTGAGTTACCTATCCCTTCACAAGGTGGTAAGCTGATCCCAGTTTATCTGCCTGTTTAAGTCTGCCTGTGAAAAAAATAAAAATATGTATTTTTTTTAAAGGGATAGTTCACCCAAAATTAAAATTCTGTCATTTACTCACCCTCAGGTTGTTACAAACTTGTATAAATTTGTTTTGTTCTGATAAACATAAAGGAAGATATTTGGAAGAATGTATGTAACAAACAGTTCTCACCCCCCATTTACTGCAATAGTAGGGAAAATAAATACTATGGAAGTCAATGGGGGACAAGATCTGTTTAGTTACTGATATTTTTCCAAATATCATAAATGTATACAGGTAAATGAGTAAATGACAGAATTTTCATAATTGAATCCCTTTAATAATCTATTGGTAATGTTTTATCTATTAATACATTAATAATGTTTCACTTTTCAGGCTTCACAGTGAAGGGTTCATCAGATCCTCTGGTTGTTCCTCTGGGAGGTTCAGTTTTTCTTCCCTGTTCTGTTGATAAACCCTTACCACTGGAGGATCTGGAGGTGGATTGGAAAAGATCAGACTCAGAGATTCTGATTCATCTGTATCAAGATGGAGATATTAGACCAGAAGTCCAGCATGAAAGTTATCGTGACAGAGCTAGTTTCTTCACTGACAAAATTCAAAATGGAAATTTCTCTTTGCTGTTGAAGAATGTGACAGCTGAAGATGAAGGACAATACACATGTGCAGTTCACAGTGAACAGTCTCGTGAAACTGTGATGGAAATTAAAGTTGGTGAGTTTGATCAAATGATTTGCGCACATCATTTTAAAAACATAGTCTACCATTGAATTTATATTCTAATATATTTTTTTTATTACATTCTTTCAGAGCGTCTGATAGTGTCTGGATCAGATGAGTTTATATCAGTGTATGTTGGTGAAGACGTGACTCTGAACTGCTCTGTGGATTCTCACATCCCATCTGAAGACATTGAAGAGGTTTTATGGAAGAAAAGAGTTGAAAATGACTACATCATAGTTTTGCTCTATGAAAACAATGAAACTCAATCAGATTCTTCAGATGAGCGATACAGAGACAGAGTCGAGTTCTTCAGTGATAAAATCCCCAGAGGAAACTTTTCTCTGAGACTGAAGAGAGTCAGAACTGAAGATAAAGGACTTTACATGTGTCAAGTGTTTGCTGGAGGACTTTCTGCCAACACAACTTTAATACTACAACAACTGGGTGAGTCAACAATTTCCAAACCAAAACCAAAAATGTTACTAATGGCCAAATGCTAAATTGTCATCTGTAGGAAACTGTGATTAAATATATTAAGTTATTCCATTCATAAAAATGTGTGTGTGTGTGTGTTTGTTTCAGGTTTGTCAGGTTTACACATGATGGTGTTGATTCTGTGTATTTCTGCATGTGGATCTGCTCTTCTGATCTGCTCTCTTATCTACTGGAGATCAAACAAAACAGGTATGCCTTGTTGGAATAAAAAATCTCTCTAGTTCTTTCCAGCATCTAACATCCATTACCAATGTAGCCTACCAATCTTCACAAAAATCTCAAATGCTCAAAAATTTACATATGGCAAGGTGCATGTTAGGTCTATGAAAAGCATCACACATAAGGTAAAATAATTTAATGACAATCTGTGAGCTTACATCAGTCAGAATTACAATTGTGAATAAACATTCAGTCTTTAATGATGATGAAAGCAGTCTGTTGGTTCTTGTTGGTATTTGCTGGTATTGTTCATTGTTCATTACTTTGCATTAAAAAAAGATATCTACATGCTTGTCATTGTAGGTTTTGTATACACTCGCACTCAGTTAGATCAGGCACAGAATAGGGTTGTTAAACAATCCATAAGCAAGAATTGAGGAGGAGTGTGTGAGAAGTGATTTTGTAACAGTATTGGAGGTTGCACTTCTTTTACTACAAAAGCATGATGACTGAACAAAACTTTGGACTATGTAGCTGTTTTACATTTGATACATCCTTTAAAGCTTAAGTGTTCAACACTTCATCACAAGCCTGACTGCACAATGCTTCTCAGACTGCATTGTTTAGTAGAAAATAGAAAAGTGATGTGATATGAAAATGTATTATTTTTCAAGGTGTGCACCCCGTTTTCACAATGTGGGTAATATGCCTCTGCATCAAGTGGCATAAGAAACAGGAAGTAACAAATTCAAAATAGAAACATTACCCCATATATGGCAGCTACAATCTCAGTCTGAGGTTTAGATGTTTTGAATGATATATAGTTCACTGTTTTACTGTAAACAAACAACTATTCAGTATATAGATGCTTTAATGAATGTTTACACATAGTAAAAGTTTGTTTTGCACCCCATACAGACACCAGTGGGACACTCTGGAAGCTTCAGGTTTCTCTTGTTGTTTGTCCAAACTTCTGTCTTTTCTTTGCCTTCATCTTGTGGGGTGTTATTGAGGGTAAGTATAGTTAAGTGTTTTAATTATTTTTGTAAATAACTAACAGCAGTATTAAGTGTGTGGGATTTTTTCTGTCTGTTGTATTAATTCAGGTGTTGTGTCCATATTTTCTGTTATTGCACTCTTTAACATGTTTAAACCATAAAGGTTTTGTCATATGTTATGTAATGCATCATTCAAATCTCTTTTAGGATTTGTGAATGAGACAGTCACTTGCTGTGCTCTTTATATTCTGAGACCTGTTATGTTGTTTTGGGCTGTACGCTATTTAAAGTATCTTCAAGGTATGTTTTAGTTTAAACATTTTCCTTTCTCAAGCAAACCAGTTAAATGCATTTTAAGCATACCAATATTTGGTCACAAATTATATAGTCATAGTAATTTAGTGGAACAGATGTTTAGCGCTAATAAAGTTTGTGATTAATGACGTTGAACTTTGCATAAGGTTGCAAGAATGAATGAAAACTTAAAAGAAAACATTAAAAGTTATTGTTTATTATTATTAAATCATTTTAATAAAATATTAATAATTATTATTATTCAATTAACATTATTATTTACATTAGCTTCCATCTGATTGCAATGATTATTTGCTTTATGGCGTTATTTACTTATTTACAATTTGTGTTTCGAGTGAGCTACAGGAATCATGAATCATACCTAGAGTTTTGTGTTTTTTTAACTAAACATGGTTTCACCTTTATGTAGAAGTTAACCAGTCTTTGTCTTAGCTGAGCATGTACATAAAACTGAGAAGGGTACAATTTGCTCAAGTGGACAGGACTAAAAATGACGTATACACGGATAAGCCAAAACATTATGTCCGCCTGCCAAAACAGCACAGATTCACCCAGGTGCTGACTTTACAAGATCCTTGAAGGTGTCCTGTGGTATCTGGTCCTGTAGGCTGCGAGGGGGAGCCGAGCCACCATAGAGCAACTTGGTGGTCCAGCACATCCCATAGATGTTAATTTGAGCACGATAGCAGAAATGTAAAGTGCTAGAGTATTTCTTTCTCATGTGTGTTTTTACTTAGGAAACGTTTTACATTGCTTCACTACATTATAAAGCATATTTGATATTTTGTACTCTAAAGATTTGCATTTATCAAATTTAGTTAAGTAAAACGTTTGATATAGGATATGCTTTATAATGTAGGGAAGTAAAAACACTGATAAATACAGATTCTTGATCTTTAAATAAAGAGTAAAAATAGTCAAGTACTTTACACCTAGGCACCCTGTCGCCAGTGGTTTGTCCCTCCTCAAACCACTGTTGGTAAATTCATATCACTTGTGACTTAGAGCAACACACCATCCTTGCTATTTCAGAAATAACTTGAAACCAGTTGCCTTATACAGTTACGTTTTTATCCAAAGCGACTTACATTGCATTATAGTATACATTTTGTTCCTAAGTAAGCATGTGGGTGTAAGGTGCCTTGCTCAAGGGCAACTCAGTTGATACCCGCCAGCCCTGAGAATTGAACCGGTGTCCATTTGGTCATGAGTCCGGCTCTCTAACTATAACCACTGGGCCACGACTGCCTGCCAGCTATATGGGCTTTAATTCTGCCCAGATATCACATCCCACATGTTGATTACTTATTGTTTGCTTCGCATATACTGTACCCAAACCTTAATCTATTGCCCTGTTAGGAGATTTGCTCCTGTGACTGGCCATAATGGTTTGACTCATCAGTGTATATGAATAATTTCCTTGCAGATCTTTACAAAATACTAATATAATGTATACAACTTTTTTGTTTACAGGCAATAAAACATGGATTAGGTTTTTCAGTGTTCTAAGAGAATTAGCAGTTTTTTCAATCATTGTTTATTCAGGTAAATCTACACAACAAAAACTACTCTTGTTATTTTAACAAATGTGATGTCAAAGCAAACAGACAGTTTCAAATGCAGGTTCAACTAAAAATGTATTTTCACAGTCTATGAACTAGGAGAAGTCTCAAAAAATCAGAAAACAACAGCTTAGCACAGAGCAGAGCCAGGGGAAGACTCCCAGGTAGCAAGCAAAGGGTAAGGCACCAGACAGCATTAGAGGAATTAGCAGGAGTAGAAGTGCTCAGCAGACAGGCATCCAAGGGAGGGGCTTGAAAATTGAAACAGGACTCAAACAGAATGTAACTGTGGCAGGGCGAGAAGAAGGGCAGGGAAGCAGCTCTGGACAGGACACATATGGAGAACAGGGCCCGTATTCTTAAAGATTCTGAGAATCCTCTAAGAAATCTTTTAATTTAGCTTAAAAACTTCTACGTAGGAGTCTTAGCTTAAAAGCAATTCAGGACCAATCTGAGAGCAACTCTGAGCCAGGAAAAGACAAAAACTTTTATCTTAGTGAGGAGGCGGGGTTGACCCCGTTGCTATGTATGACACAGTCTTCTGAAGACTGTGATTGGTTGGTTGGGCAAGAAGGAAGAAAGAGCGCTTTTTTTATTAACAACATATTGAATATAACATAGTATATACCAAAAATATAAACATATATATTGTACAAATAATAAATACAGACACAACAAAAAAACAAAGCAATACAAAACAAACAAACACAAACAGAGCGCTTTAAAGTATTGTTGTTAGTTTGAATTTACACACGTAATTGTTCCTGTTTTACCGTACTCATGCACACACGCACTATATACATATTCTTTCTTTTTTATTTAGCATGCTGTTAATGTCAACGTATTTGATAGGAAATGAACAGTGACACAATACGTTTGTGTAAGTGCTGTAATTGTTTGTGTGATCATAGAAGGTTGTGACAGACCCAAATCATATCTGCTGCATAGTTGCATTCCTCCAGATGCCAAATATGTTAATATAGGGATTGCTTCAATTTCTGGCACTATGGCATTTTTTTGCGCTGTCTTGGAGATGTTAGCGTGTCTCAATAGGATTGGTCACAAACATGAACTCTGCACGATCTAATGTGTAACAAGTGTCTTATTAACTCACTGTCATTTTCATTTTTATAGCGCTTTACAATTTGCATTTCATCAAAGCAGCTGTACAAGCTAACCAAAACCAAGAAAAACAAAAGTTAAACACACATAAAAACGATTAAAAAAAAGAATCTGATAAACCTTAAAAGTAATATGGAAATTGTCATCATTAGGCTACAACACGTTTCTTCTCACGTTTCGCATTTCATTCTTTTTCTCTGCTGCTAAAGAAACTCTTAAGCCTCTTAAAATTCCTTTTCACTGCTCCTAAAATTTTGGACCTTAAAAGCTCTTTTAAGGGTTAAGATGCTTTATGAATTACTTTTTTCTTTACTAGGATATTTTCTGTAATTTTAAGGGGAAACGCCCACATTTCTAAGAATTTTCTTTGCAATTTTGTCACTAGGAGCAAGATTTTTCATGAATACGGGCCCAGGTCTTTACTAGGCACTAGAACCAGGAAAATTACAGAGACCAACTGGATATGGTAGATTAGAGAAGTAGCACTTGACTCTTTTCTGAGTATCACACTCAACAGTCTGACATGAGACTGAGAACAATAGAAATAAAATATAGAGGTAGAAGATGAAGAGATTAATGAGAAGCAGGTGTGGGGTTTATAATTGAAGAAAAACCCCTAATGCAGATAACAAAAGGGGTCAGGACAGACGTCACTACGTGCTAGTACAAGGCAAGCTGCCATTTAATGCACATAATCACATGACAACAAAATGTTTGAGTTTGTTCATTTTTGCATTATATATTGCTTTATTTTTCTTCAAATATCATGTTTATAATGTTACATTTTTGGGTGCATATTTTGTTAGCAAACATGGCATTAGTTCAGTATTTTAGTTCAGTTTTATCATTTATCTTTTACTTATCTGTATTTTTTAAATTCATTTCCTTGATAGTTTTCTTTGCATATGGCTGGAAAAACAGTGCACACAACACAAGCGTTATACCTCGAGTATTTCTTGGATCAGTTTATGGATTTGTGGTATTGCTGTGTCTCTTGTTCATGAAAGGTAAGACTTTTGTTAAGGTATAATCCTTTAATTTGAGGTTCTCAATCATGAATCTATTTGAGGTTGATACATATGCGGTAATCCATGAACTGTTATTTGTTTTATTAAAAATAGCATAATTTCATTTTTATATAAATATAATTACCTTCATTTAGCTCTTTTCACCTTAACATTTTCAAGTGAGGTAGAAGTAGACTCTAAGACCCCAAAGTGTAAATACTATTTTGCATTACCTTTTGTGACCCTGAATCACAAAACCAGTCTTAAGTAACACGGGGGTATTTGTGGCAATAGCAATACATTGTACGGCTCAAAATGATTAATTTTTCTTTTATGCCAAAAATCATTAGGATATGAAGTAAAGATCATGTTCCATGAAGATATTTTGTAAATTTCCTACCATGAATGTATCAAAACTTTATTTTTGTGAGTAATATGCTATGCTAAGGACTTCATTTGGACAACTTTAAAGGCCATTTTTTTAGACTAGCAGCTTCAAAAAAGAAGTCAAATGTGAACACGGCCTAATAAATCATTACAAAATAAATAAATATTTCAATATTTACTGTGGAGTTTGTTTTCTACTTGGCTGTATATAGTGGCTCAACAATAAAGTGAATCCTGAACATTGCAGGAAAGAATCCAATAAAGTAATTTTTTTAGTTGATTATACCAGTCTTCGTATAGTAACCAAGATGTTAGGTGCTGGGGTTTGTCTTTGCTGCATAATGATATTGTTGCTTGTGATGTTCCTTGTTTTTATTGTGTCATGTTATTGACAATTGTTTTCTTTTTCAGGCAACCAAAATAAATCGTATTACTTGGCACTTCTTATATTGACTCTCCTTCAAATGGTTGAATTAATATGCTCATTTGGATTGTTAAATCTAGGTGAGTGATCATTGTATATAGAGTTTATATAGAGCATTAAACTGATAACAGTATTGGTGCAAAATAACAAATATTAATAAAATATGTTCCTGAATCAACATCTTGAACATTCTTGTCCAGCAATCTGATTTGGTCTGGATTGATGTTGAGTTTATTGTAGATAAGGGACTTGTACATCATATGACTCTATAACTTCCTGCTGATTTAGGGTTAGTTTTATTTGACAGTAATGTTGTTCCACAATGTCTAGTACAATACATTTACATTTATGCATTTGGCAGATGCTTTTATCCAAAGTGACTTACATTGCATTATACTATATATTTGTTTCTGTATATGTGCAATCCCTGGGCTTGAACCCATGACCTTGGCGTTGCTAGCGCCATGATCTAACCACTGAGCTACAGGACAACTGTATTAATAGTAGAACCAATCAGAAATGTTCATACAGGAACACACCTTACTTTGCAAAATTATAGAGACCATAGAACTATTTGTACTTGTCAAAATATGAATATTTTGACTAATTCTCTAAAAAGGCACTTCTTTAGTTAGTGTTTTAACGATTTTAACATTTTATAATTTTGATGAATTAGCTTGTGTTTTTTTATTTGAATATAATGGACTATTAATATCTTTGTTTAGCCAATTTGTCTGTGCCTGGGGTTCAGTGTCTACTGACGATTTGTGTGTTTTTGTTTATACTTCAAAATAAATTCAAAGGTAAGTGCATGTAAAATACATTTACATATATAATTATATATATAAAATATAGACAACAAAATTGTAATGAATGCAGAAGGATATTTTTCTTTTTTTTTTCCACAGTCTTACAGAAGAGATGGATATTGTTAACAATGATGCTTCTGGATATCCCTCTAGCGATCTATTTTCATCTAGTCATATTGGAAAGGGAGAAAGGTATATTAGTAATATTGGCTATTAGCAATGTTATCAAAGTAAATAAGTTACATTCAAATTCTTGTTGTTGATGTTCATTGAAGTATTTTATGGGACAGAGATGTATTTTATGTACTGTATACTGGAGCTAATGTGTTATACTTATTTTTGTGCTTAAAATCGAATTGAATTAAATTGAATATTATATATTCAATATAATATTCATGTATAGAGAGCTTTTTTACAATGTTGCATTGTTTTATATTTGTTACATAAAAAATAGATATCACAAAAGAAATTATTAAATGTATAGAATACATACGGTAGGGTTAGAATACAATGCCATACATCCTAAATCTTAACAGATACTGTAGAGAATAGCAAAGGCCTAAAAAGAGACCCTTGTGGCATTTTCTAGTATTTAAGACATAAACGGAAGATTTCAAATGGGCCTGCAATTTCCTAGTTTGCTAGGATCTAAGTCCATTTTTTAAATAAGAGGCTTATTGATGTATGTTTGTATGTAGGCATATGTTAGTTTGAAGGGACTTGGGACATGTTCTGGTGCGAGTGAAGAGTTAATAATATTAAGAAGAGGCTCTACTGCAACTTTAGTTAGCCCACAGAATATCTTGACTAATCATCTTTACTTTCATGACATGAAAAATTGTGTTTTGAACTTTTCTCTCTTTTTTTATTATAACAGATTATGTGGGATGGATATCTGTCTTTTTATTTATCCAAGCCCTGAAAATGATTGTGCTCTTCGAAGTTGGTGTTCATGGTATTTGTCCACTTTGCCCATACATTATCTCAGTTACAATACTCCCAATGCTAACCGTAACTAAAATATGAGGTACATAAGTAAATGTAATATGACTTATGACAGGTGGAGCTGTATAGCACAGTTTTTGTTACAGTGAATAAATTAAATCCTAAGGGTTACATTGTTAACACACACTAAAAAATGCTGGGTTGTTTTTAACCCAGTGTTGGTTCAAAGAGGGACCATTGCGATAAATAATCCAGCATTTTGGGTTTGAACCTTTTTGACTCAACACTGGATTCAAAATAACTAGTGTAAAAATTACAGTGTACATTTGTAATAATACAGAACATCTTTTGGTTTTCTAAAACAAATGTGTGATTTGAGCTTTTTTAACTGTAAATTTGTGCTCCAACAGCAACTTTTTGGGGAGGGCAGAGACAACGGGACAATGCAGAACAACGCAGAGCAAGCTTTGGTACTACAGAAATAACACGTAAGACATGCAGCTGCATATTAAATGAGCGTGAGATCCCCCACACAACAGAAAAACTCAACATTTTTCCTACCAAGACTTGTAATGTATTCCTGGAAAATGAATGGTTCTGAAAGGGTTCTTCACAGTAATGCAACAGGAAAAAAATGTTTTGGTTCTCCAAAGAACCAGTCTATTTCTTTTTTTACCTCTTTAGAATCTTTTTCAGCACAAGGAACATTTTTGTGCAGCAGAAAGCTTCTGTGGATGATAAAGGTTCTTTATGCATACAGCCTGACAAATAACATTTCAAGAACCGTTCTTTTTAACAGGATAAAACATATATAAAAATGGACTTTTGCCATTGTGTAAGGCACAGGGCAAAGGTAGAGTCAAATGTTTTTAGTGAATTAATGCAATTTAGTGATTGTTTAATGTAGCCTGTGCTTTGTGTCTGTTTTAGTGCCTTTCTGCAGTGTTATTATGTACATGTTTGGAGCAGTTGGTCTTGTTTTGTTGAGTTCTGCTGCACTTGTGACAGAACTTATTTTAAAAGCACGTAAGTGAATATGGCTTTTTTAACATCACACAGTTTTATAGAGGTCCACAAAACATACAGTATACATATACACGACAGATTGCATTATTTAAAATGTTCTAAATGCTTTACTTCATATTTTTAGATGGTTTCTGTTTTATTCATTATGTAAATATTATGTAATTTATTGATTTTAACTGGTAGGACATGGTGAACGTGTGATAAAGGATCTGAGAGTCATCGTCTTTCCTTCTGAGTGTGTTTTTGCCTTATATTGGCTGGTTTTACAGATGCATGCTTTCTGTAAGTATCTTTTAAATCTTAAATCTTTTTTATAGATGATATAGATAGTATGACTTAAGCAGTTGAAACTTTAAGTATGATTTTAGTAATTATTAGGTTGTAATGAGGACTCTGAGAGTCAAGTGTGAGGATCCATATGCAGCTTTAACAGTAGATGGAGATGAAATGGTTAGGGCAGGCAGATGACATTCACAGGTGAGAGAATAGGCAATGGTTAAGTTTAAGGTTAATCAATCCAAAATCACTTAGTATTCGGAAGACTAGTATTCACTGTTAAAACACAGATAAGTGCGGCTATTGGTTAATGATAACATGTTTTTTACTTTATGGTGTTAATTTGACAATTCTCATTTTTTCTTTCTAATGCCTTCTGTCACTATAGGGAAAGTTGTTAAGACTGAGTAAGTTCAGATTTTTATACACTAACTCTTTAAGTAAAATTATGTATGTCATTTTTTTTATTAAATAATTTTTCTTTAATTCTATTTTCCAGTGCACAGCATAATCAAAATAACTTGCCTGAAAGACATCAACGTGATCCCGAGGTAATGTACCAATTGTTTAATATGTAATGGTCTAAGTTTGACATCTTAACAAATGTTTTTGTAAAAGATAAATTATAATATCTCTTTTTAACATAGAACACACAAGCCCATGAAATGGAGACACTGTCCACACCTGATACTAAGGTTTCACAGGCACGTCAATAAGGAATTTGACTTTTCCACATCTATCCTTTGACTGTAAGATGATTTTCTCAGGAGTGGCCTCCTTGCAGTGAATCAGGACAAATTCTACATCTGTGAAGCAATATCATTTTCTGTTTATACTGTGCTTTGTGCAAAGTGTGGTTGTTTACTGTTATTTACTAACTTCTCAAACAAATGTAAATTGTTTCCTTTATCAATGGGAGAATCACAGACCCCTTTATACCTGAGAATTCATGAATAACACGAACAGAAAGGTACATGAGCCCAATGGAGAGTTCTGTACCCAGGGAGCTTTGTACTCTGTATTATATGTATGATACTATTTAAAGCTACTGTAAAGTTTGGTCTAAATCCCATTTATAAAATGAAAGGTACTATGACCCAAGGACATTTCGTTTAAGGTTATTGACTGTAAAAGGGGTAAGGATATTGCATAAAAAGAAGGGTGGAGAAGACTTACTCTGTGAACAACCAGCTTCTTTAGCAATGAACTTTTGTGGCTTACCCTCCTCGTGGAGGGTGTCAATGACTGTCTTCTGGACATCTGTCAAGTCAGCAGTATTCCCCATTATGATGACCCTCCTAAACTCTGAAAAAAGACAAAAATATAAAACAAAAAACATTAAACAGCCTGAACATGATATTAAATCTGATACAATATGGGAGAAAATACATAAATAAACAACCTATTCAAAAATTTAACCCATTACAAGCCAGACATTTTTTGGCATATATGTTAATGATGTGATTTTGGACTGGGGCTGGTAGTATTTCTAAAATAAGGACACATTTCCTATTTTTATTCTATTTTGCCTTCAAGCATTTTATGTAAAGTTCTTTGAATTTGAAATGTGCTATATAAATAAACTTGCCTTGCCTATAGTTTAATAGCCTATAAAAATTAATATAATATAGTTTATTTTTTCTTTTGTCTGAGCCACATGTCTGATTATGTCAGATGAGGAATAAAGGTTCGGTCCGAAATGTGGAATTATAGGGGACCTAATGCGGACTTAAGAGGACGTTCGCAACGTCCGGGGAACGTCCCTTTTTTTGCGGTTTATATATATATATATATTGGCATTTTCTGTGAGGGTTTTGTTCCCTCCATTTTTGACCACTATTTGAGGCAAATAAAACTGTTGTATCTGGTACTTAGAACACTGAGACTCAGTTCAGTTTCAGAGCTTTACTCTTTAGTAGCAGTAGCCATTCACATATACAGCCATACCATTCGGCACTCATTTACATACACGAAAAAACACCCGAGGCTTTAACAGTACATGCCACCACTGACCCCTGCTGGTTGTCATTACTTATAACATTTCACATTACTATATAACAAAAACCCTGCTTAGATCATATTTATTTTATGTATGTAGCCTACAAAAGCAGGCGAAGGGGTAAAACATTGAACTTGTTTATATTTACATTCACGTTACTTACTAGGCAAGCAGAAGAGTGTAGAGCAATGCATTATGGGAATAGTAGTTTGTTGACCTTTTGTGACGGTATACATGGTTTTTTTTTGTCGTGTTGCTTAGCTTCAGATTTATTATATAGGCCTAGTAAAGTTAACGTTCTGTGCTTAGTTTGTGTTTATTGTAGTAGCACTCAACTAATATTTCCTGATCTTTTCACTGAGCCAGCGCCCCTAAGACAATTTAAAAGTGAAAGTAAAATAATTATTCCGAAAGTAAAAGCTGGTCTGCCGACATTTTAAGAACATGATCGTCCGTCAGCAAATTATTTTTTACGACAATTTATAAAGGATATGATTGTTTTGTATCTATTTATTAATGTATCTTTGAAGATGTACATGCCTATATTATTTTTTATGTCAATATTGCTGAGGATTGCTGATGGTGAGTGATATTTACGACGAGAAGCTATAATACGCTTTACTGTGCTCACGTTTTCTCTCTAAAAACAATTACTTTTTGAATGTGTATTTAACATTTGCAGATTTCTTTTTAGTATTCTTATAAAATGAACCTAGTAATATGTGGATAAATGGTGATGCCCTGTTCTGTTTGTTTATTGACAGATTTACGGTTTTTGAGACTAGATGAGATGTGTAAGCCATAATAAATGACAAATAGCATTGCAGTAGGTATTTAAAATATTAAATGGCTGAAGTGTTTAATATTAAAATAAAAATTAATGACCAGGCAAATTAATAAATACTATGATGACTGATCTCTCCATAATGCAATATGGCTGCATTTAAAAAATAATTACGTTTTACTTTAAAAAGTACTTTCTTACCGCAGATTAAGGCACGTCGGGCACACTAAAATAATGTTTTAGTTGGACCAGATCAGGTTCCTCAACTAATATTGCGCTTGCAAACAGTGAATGTTTGCTTTTGTTAAACCTTTATTATTTAAAGTATATTGTTGATGTTTATTTATTGTTTAGGGTTCACAGTAAAGGGTTCATCAGATTCTCTGGTTGTTCCTCTGGGAGGTTCAGTTCTTCTTCCCTGTTCTGTTGATAAACTCTTATCACTGAAGGATCTGGATGTGGATTGGAAAAGAAAAGACACACAGACTCTCATTTCTCTGTATCAAAATGGAGATATTGAGAGTTTTAATGATCGCGCTCAATTCATCACTGAAGTCTTTAAACTTGGAAATTTCTCTCTGCTGTTGAAGAATGTGACAGCTGAAGATGAAGGACAATACACATGTACAGTTCACAGTGGACAAGAGTCTCATGAAACTGTGCTGGAGATTAAACATGTTGGTGAGTTTGACTACATGTGTTCCTCACATCATATTTAACAGGATTTAAAAAATAATATTTCCTTTACTTTGTGTGCTTTAAATGTCTTTCAGAGCGTCTGATAGTATCAGGATCAGATGAGTTCTTATCAGTGTATGTGGATGAGGACGTGACTCTGAACTGCTCTGTGGATTCTCACATCCCACCTGAAGAGGTTTTATGGAAGAAAAAAGTTGAAAATGACTACATCAGAGTTCTTCTCTATGAAAACAAAGAGATTCATCCAGATTTATCAGATGATCGATACAGAGACAGAGTTGAGTTCTTCACTGATGAAATCCCCAGAGGAAACTTTTCTCTGAGACTGAAGAGAGTCAGAACAGAAGATAAAGGACTTTACATGTGTCAAGTGTTTGCTGGACGATTCTCAGATAACACGACTGTAATACTGGGACAAATGGGTGAGAAAGATACACACAATTTATTTAAAGCTCAAACAAACTGATGCATGTTATTGAGTTGTTTAGTTAGTAATTTTAAGTCAGTATTTCTATTTTTACAATAAGATTAATTCCAACCACAACTCTGACAACCTGCATCATGTTTTTGTGTAACATGTGTAACAAAGTATTAACATTTTTCAAAATTCGTATTTATTCCTCTTAAAGAACAGTCATAAGATGTTGTAAAGAAATTATGGAAATTATTACAAATGTGTTCTTTTAATAATTACAAAGATCATTTCTCATATGCAGCAGTAGGTGTCAGTATTACACAACTGAATTTAATGACTCGGCGTAACAGCAAATTTTGTGTTTTACACAATTGTGTTCACTGTGTGATGTATTGACATTTAGTGTGTGTAAATTATTCTTTGCTTTATTTCTGCATTTTTGACATTTGTAAGAAAATAATCATTATGTCTTGTGTGCAGTAACTGATGTTTGTGTGTGTTTCAGGTTTGTCTGGTTTACACATTATGGTGTTGATTCTGTGTATTTCTGCATGTGGATCTGCTCTTCTGATCTTCTGTCTTATCTACTGCAGATCACAAACAGGTGTGTTTACAAAAAACATTCTTCAGTTCTGTAGTTTTCAGTTCAATTCTTCAGTTCAAACTGTAAATACTTATAAACATTAAACATGTGATGCATTATTTTTGGCTCACAGGACCATATTATGTTTTCTTTCACATATTTTTGCACTTGAATATATTAAAGCTTAAAACAAGTGCTAATAATAACATTTCATAATGATGTAGCACTTGGCTGATCGATATAGTCACAGATTATATCAAACATTATTGTTGAGCCCTGTGTTTAGTGGGCACCTTACAGAGTTCATGCGGGCTACCAGGTGCCCCGGGGACCACGTTGGAGACCACTGTCATAGAAGAACCATTTTTGGTTTCCCTACAACAGTGTTTCTCAACTGGTGGGTCAAGGGTGGGTCAGTGATTAATAATTGATTATTAATCTATTAATTATTAATTAATAATTACTTATAATAATAGTCACAATAATGATCAGATTGTAAATTTCTGAATATTATATAAAGTCTTTTTTTGTATCATGTGGTGCTGCTTTATGTTTCCAATGATGTCATGATTATGTCAGATGTGTCCGATGCTTAATTTTAATTAAATTCATCATTACGTTTGTAAAATAAGTTAAGAAGCAGCAGATTAAGATAAAAACGACTAAAATGTAGTGTCAATTGTCTAAAACTTGATTGAATTTAAATCTAAACACAATCGATAATAATTACATCTCAACATGTTTTGTGGCCATGTAAAAAAAGAATGATGAGGTTGTTGAAGCAGTAAAAAAGTGCATTTAACGCACCCTCCCCGCACCAGACATAAGTAGGTCATCTTACATTTCATACAGTTGATTGGTGACTAATATGATGCTGGCAAAAACTTACTGTGTGATATAACATACAGAATACTGTCAAAAAGAACCTAAAATGAAAGATGTCTGGGCCAAAATGACCCTGAATCAGCTTTTGTTATATTTATTTAGTTATGCAATCACACAAGCGCAATATCAGTGCTATAAAAAACTGTTTGTGTGTGTTTGGGAACTGGTGTAAGGTATGTGTAAGGTCCATAAAGTAGTACATACAATACAGTTTGTCCAAATGTGCTTGTTAATGCTTGTACATCACAGAAATATACAACATTAGTCTTGCAACTCATTTGACTGATTGACTCATTTGTATTATGTTTCTAGACACAGCTCTTCGTCTTCAGATGTTTCTGGTCTTCTGTCCAAATATCATCATGTTCTTTGCATTTGTCTTCTGGGGTGTTTCTGGAGGTCAGTGATTATGACATATTGCTGGATCTGTTTCACATAAGTAGACACACCGTTGACCCATTTACACTTTAATTCTTAAGTCACTTTAATTTTGTCATTAAATCAATGCATTGTGTATACACCAGTTAATTGTCATTATTTATGTGTTGTTGTTTCAGGATCTGTGTTTGAGACGATCTTCTGCTGTGCTCTTTATATTGTCAGACCTCTCATGTTACTGTTTATTGCTCCGTATAAAAAACAGTTTACAGGTTTGATTCACTTTTAATGATTATCATTTTATCACAAGAGATCATGAAAATATTAATAAAACCCAGATGTTCAGACTTCACATCTCTGTCAGTGATTTTCAGAAGCAAGCTACATAAAGTCCCCAGTAATTTATCTTCAGTGTTTTGGTGTTAAATTATAATATTTAATCATGATGTATTTTCTGTTTTACAGGCAAAATTAAAACACTTTTGCAAAGGAGTTTACAAACTGATTATATTTCTTTCACAACTGTTGTTTATTCAGGTAAGCACATACCACTCAGCACTTGTCATAAATACATGATAAGAATAATTTAATAATAAGAATAATGAATAATTTTGAAAGTCAGATTTTAAATGTTATTTTCTGAATTATATGAAACCTTTATTTGTATCATATGGTGCTGCTATATATTTTTTTTTACTTACGTCTCAACATATTTTGTGGCCATCAAGTGGCCATATCAAGTGTTATAAGCAGTATACTGTAGTCAAAAGAGTAAGAAGTCAAAGAGTGATTAACACTTAATATATGGTGCTGTGCATATGAATCATCTGTTAAATGTGTAGTGTGGTCTGTAATTCTGCTGTATTTATATTTTGGCTGTGCTGATCATTTTTCTTTGTCCTATTTTCTAGTTCTTTTCAAATCTGCTTGGGAAAAAAGTCTGAATTATAGTGCTTTAGATAGAGCCATGATAATCACCCTCTTTGTAATAGTGCTTCTGTTATGCCTCATCTATATCATTTACAGTGAGTATTTTTCTGAGATTCCTCCCAACACATACCAGTAACTGACACATGCTGTGAAATCATGTTTTATTAGATGAAAGTGACACAATCTAAGAGATTTACAAATGAAAATATTTGTCAGTTAAACTAAACATTTATACTAGGTAAGTTTATGACGCGGTTAACGTTTCATACCTGCGCATGATAGAAAACAGATATCATAGCAGAGCTGTATAGTATTGATCCCTTATATTGGATGACTGTGGTGATTGACCAATCATGTACATATCAATGTAGAGCTTCAGTGCAAGACAGCAATGTTTTGTAGTCTTAAACATATCAATGATGTCATGATGGTCAAGACTGTCAGATGAAACTTCAGAATATAGTGTAGAGCAGAGATTGTCAAACCTGCCCCTGAGATCGGCTGTCCTAGAGTTCAGCTTCAACCATAATCAAACAAACCTAAATCAGCTTATCAGGGTCTTCATCACTTAGAAAATACAGAGGTGTACTGGAGCAAATTGGAGTTAAACTTTACTGGACAGTTGATCTCCAAGAGCAGGGAATAAAGTACAGAAACCTTTCGAAAGTAGTCAAGTTGTTAATACAAATGGAGACCAGACATTTTTGATGGCAATATGACAATTAATTAAAAAAATCATACTGGGAGAAAAATGGCTGCTTACAATATAGGCTTTAAGACATGAATGCATGATTTTCTGTAAATATATTTTAACACAACATGCATTTCAATTTTTGAGGAACAGTGTAGATGTTTAAATTAAAATTAAAATAAACTGAAAACGTTGTGGTCCTTATTTCTAAAAGAACATATCTTAAACAGTTTTTAGGAGAACTGCTATCTTTGAAATCTGAAATCATTTAAAACTGTTAATTTAGCCAATGTTTTTATCCAAAGAGACTTACAAATGAGAACAATAAAAGCAGACAAATGAATAAAAAGGGAACAATGTGTAAGCTGCCGAGTTAGGTACAGAGTCAGTGATCATACTGTCGCTAACATCAGAGCTTTAAATTTGATGCGAGCAGCTGTTGGGAGCCATTGCAGAATGATGAAGAGAGGTGTGGCGCGTGCTCTCTTCTGCACATCTTTCTGACGCTTTTTGGATCTTTGTAGAGGTCTCACAGTACTGGATGGCTAGCCAGGAGAGCATTACAATAATCCAGTCTGAATAGAACAAGTACTTGGACAAGGAGAAGTGTAGCATGTTCTATTAAAAAGGGTCTGATCTTCCTAATGTTGTGTAAGGCAAATCTACATGCCTGGGCTGTGGTCTGTGAAGCTTAACTGATGTCAACCATCACGCCTAACTGAATAGAGAGGTTGTGATAAACTGTTGGCTTGGCCGACATCACAAGCAGTTCCAGCTTTGTCACCACTTTATACATCCATATACATATGCAGTACTTTACTTTTGATCACATATGTCAAGTTCAGTCAGGCATAGAGAATAATCACCTCATTCATCTTAAGGGTTTAAGAAAAAACATTTTGTCCTAAAAAAGCATTAGCAATTAAGGGGGTTTTGCTCTCTGTATGAACAAATGTAACTAGATCACATCTGATGTGAAAACATTTTTTAGTTGAGTAGTTGAACAGTTTGCCAGGTGTTTTTTATTATTACAGATAGCATGTCCTTAGTCTTTATTATCTGTTAAAGCATGAATGAGTGGAATTAGTTCCTGTACATCTGTTTCAAATAACAGTCTTGCTCTAATAATGCTGATATTGCTCATGAAATGTCTGTATATGTTTCTTACCACATGGTTTATTTATTATTTTCTCATCTGTTCTTTAAACGTTGATGACATAAATTTAAAACATTTGAATCCTTCTGATAATGATTGTTGTGTTTTTCTTTAACAGTCTTGCTTACCATCACTGTGACATTGAGCCAGAGGATAATCACTATATTCCGTATTGTGGCTGGTTTAATCTTTAATTTTCTGCCGTCATTACAATTCGTCCTACTGTTCTTCACATTTGGATCAGCCACTGGAGGTGAGATCACCTTTATAACCTACAGTTAAAAATTTGTTTATGAGAAATAGTGAAAGAAAACATTTAGTATTTCAAATCATATTTAGTGAATCCAGTGAAAACTGGTTGATATTTTAGAGATTCAGAACTGATGGTGAATCACAGCAGTGTGAGATGATACTAATTCATCTGATTCATTACCTGTGTATATGCAATAAGAAGTTTGTAATAACTTGTCATATTTATTGAAATAAACACTTTTTATATTGTCAATTAATAATGAATGAGTTTAGGTTCATGATGGAGTTTCATGACAGGAGCTTGTTTATATAATCCTGTCAGTCAATTCTTACTATGTCACAATCTCAACTATGTTCATTACACTGTAAATAGTCAATGGGGTTGATATCTGGAATATAAAGCTGGAATGTAGATACATTGTACCGAAGTATAATATGAGCATTGTTAATAAATTACTAGCGTAACTTGCACATTAAAAAAGAAAATGTAATGAATTTTAAAGGGAGGATTGCTATTAATGATACAGTACTACATTTATACTGTGTTTACCATCATCATTCAACCATCATTAGATTACTAAGTCAATCCAGGGAAGATCTTAGGGGGTGTGAGCCCCTCCATGTACAACCCATTAAATGAATGTACCCTCTTATACTGTATGTGAAGGATTTTACTGGGTCAGATCATCCTCAAGATGGCAAGTTTTATGTGTTTCTAGTATACAGTAGTTAGTCAAAAGTGATGCAAAGAAGGACAATGGGCATCCCCGGGTCATTGATGTGCATGAGGAGTGAAGTCTAGCCCGTGTGGACCGATCACACAGAAGAGTTGCTGTACTATAGCTTAAATTGCTGAAAAATTTAATGTCGCACATGATAGAATCAGACACACAGAGCATCACAGTTTTCTGCGTATGGAGCTGCCCAGATGCAGACCGGTCAGAGTGCCCACCATGACCCCTTCGTCATCTATAACATCTACACTGGACGTGTGTGCATCAGAACTGGACCATGGAGCAGAAGATGACCTGGTCTGGTTTTCTTTTAGATCAGGTGGATGAATGGGTGCATGTGTGTTGAATACATGGGGATGAGTTTGTAGCAGGATAAACTATGAAGAAAAGTCAGGCTGGTGGAGGGTGTGTGATGCTCAGGACAATGTTCTTCTGGAAGACCTTTGGCATTCATGTGGATATACAGTTTCCTGAACATTTTTGGAGACCTAGTATACACCATTTCATGATAGCAGTGGCGTCTTAATAATAATAATTTACACTGTCACATTGCATACAGAGTTCAGGAATGGTTTGAGGAACATGAAGAAGAATTCAATGTGTTGTCTTGACCTCTAAATTCTCCAGATTGTAATTCATTTCAGCATCTATGGGATTTGGTGGACCAGCAAATCTGATTTATGGAGGCCCCACTGTACAGATCTTAAAGGATCTTCTGCTAATGTCTTTGTGTCAGATACCACAGGAGATGTTCACAGATCTTGTGAAGTTTATGTCTTGACACATCAGTTTTGGCAGCACAGGGGATCTAGATGATATTATGTACTGTAGGTGGTTAATAATGTTGTTGCTGATCAGTGTATGGTTTTAATATTTCACTACTTGTCTTGTAAAAGATTAAAAGTCTGAGATCAATTAGAAGAAAATTTTACCTCTTGTTGTTGCTTTTTGGAAAATTATTCAATTATTTCCAGCTTCATGTTGAGTTATGAGTTACTGTAAATGTAGTGTCTGATGAATATAATACTGTATCTGTTGTCATAGGTAAATCACTTAAACACACACATTATTCTCTGATGTTTATATATTTGTGTGATGTGAATCTGCTGTCAGCATGTATTTTAATAAAATGGCTCCCTTTTTTTTCAGGTTTCTTCATTGTTGCAATTTTACCTGTCATAACATCAACGACCAGATATAACTGGAATGTTGTATGTGGGGATACAATGGGCTGTAAGTATTTGAATGATCATCTGATTTCTATCATACATGCAGAGATAAACCCTTACATGACAAGATATATTAATGCATGTGTCATTAGTCATCATGAATCGTTGAGTTTGGATGTTGTGTTAAATAAGAGTAAAACTATTTTCAGTTCTTCAATAGCATGATCATCTATGTTCATTTGCTGTGGACATTTGTGAGATGATAATCATGATTTTAAAGGGTATTTTCCTTTAAATGCAGTTTAATTCAGTTAATGTTTTTTTTTGTTTCCAGGTTCACCTTTGGTCAGGAGATTAGTGTGGATCATTTTAATGTGTTTCATGAATGCAGTACTGATCTATTTCTACATCACAGCACTGGAAAAAGAAAATGGTAAGAACATGTTTTCAGCTTTACTGTAGCTCAGTGGTTTGAGCATGGCGCCAGCAACACCAAGGTCGTGGGTTTAATCCCAGGGATTGCACATAGAAACAAATGTATAATGTATAATGTATAATGCAATGTAAGTCGCTTTGGATAAAAGCTTCTGCCAAATGTGTAAAATGTTATGAACAAAAACATTCACTTTTGTCATGGTGGGGACAGAGGACCCAGATGCAGGCAACGGTAGGGGTAACAAAAAGGCTTTTATTATAAAAAACCTGAAACTAAAACAAAAGGCCCACGATGGGGTAAACAGAACAAAAGCACGAGAACTAAAAAACACTTGGCAAAACTGTAAAACAAAACTTCCCACGAGGGGGCAAAACAGGAACAAACAAAACAGATGAGACAGAGACAATGACAAAGGCTTGACTTGACTGGACTTGACTTGACAAAAACACACCGACAAAATGCACGAGCTTTACAAAACGAAACAGCCATAGAAGAACCCAGCGGGCAGCGCACTTCTCCGAGGCTGAGCAGCGGAGTCGAGAGGCGTATGTGCTCTTCGGGATGCGACAGAGGGGCACCGACCTGTTCGACTTTGCCGAGGAGTTCGCAGCAGTCGCTGACACCACCGAATTCTCGGAGGCGGAGCTCAAGGTGGTATTTAACACATGTGTGGATGAGCCCCTTGACCCCTCCGAGATGCGGCTGCTGCGTTCCCGGAGCTTTGCCGAGCAGGTCCGGTTCGCCTACTTCCGGGGCGACCCCGAGGCACCAGCCTGGCCCTTGGCTCCACCCCCTCTTCCTACCATCCCGGAGAACTGCGTCGTGGCTGTGGCAGCCATGGGAGATTCTGCCACCCCCACCTCTGCTCCCGGTACCCAGCCAGGATCTGGATCAGGACTCAGCCGGGCCCCCAAGTCTTCGCTCCGGCCTCCCAGCCGGGCCCCCAGGTCTTCTCTCTGTCTCATCTGTTTTGTTTGTTCCTGTTTTGCCCCCTCGTGGGAAGTTTTGTTTTACAGTTTTGCCAAGTGTTTTTTAGTTCTCGTGCTTTTGTTCTGTTTACCCCATCGTGGGCCTTTTGTTTTAGTTTCAGGTTTTTATAATAAAAGCCTTTTTGTTACCCCTACCGTTGCCTGCATCTGGGTCCTCTGTCCCCACCATGACACACTTTGAATAGCTAAAAATGTCTGTCATCTTTGTGTTTCTACTAAAAATGTTTTTACCAAATTAGTTTATAAATAAATTGAGGACTTAAAATATGTGGCAATATAAATAGATTTGAGTTGTTGTGAAGGTTATAATATTGTTTTTAATTTCCATGTACAGATCGTGTTGGATGGGCCTGTACGGTTGGGTTTCTACAAGTAATATGGACGGTTTGGAATTGTTTATGGTCATTTCATGATTGGGGTACAGTATTGATCATCTGCTTTCATCATTATCTCTTCGTAATGTTTTATCTATCAGCTCTTGCTTATTGTCTTTAAACCATTATGTTTTTTACTTGTTCAATTATTCACCATTCACCAATTAAGAAAATGATCATATTGGATTCATCCTCTCTCCTCATCTGATGTGTGTTTGTGATCTCTAGCTATTATTTATCTTTAATAGTTCTTAGTCAAGCAATATTGAATCATTAGTGGGAAATGTTTTCTGAGGGTGTGGTTGAAGTCTGCTTTATGACACATTGTACTTCACTCTCATGTTTTAATCACCCATCAACTTATCAGCCTTTCAGTTTGTTATTTTCTCTGTTAAAACTAGTATTTAATTTTTAAGTCATTTGCACAAAATCTTAGAATGGTCTAAGAAGTAAAAGTAAGACTGATCTCCCCCTGGCCAACTTTTTCTTATGACCTGTGTTGCCATGCAGATAAATAAACTGTCAACTGCTCGTGGCCTGACCACTGATCTATATAGTGACTGTATTGGTCATGACGTCATTATATAGATCAGTGGGCCTGACTTTGGGGGTTTTTCGGCAGTTTAACATCATGCCATGAGTGTTTATTAGCATTTTTTGTTGTTTTCCACCTTATTCTCGGTGGCGCTACTGTAGAAATTATTATATAACTTCCGGTGAGATAGCGGAAGTAGTGTATTGCACTTTGAATAACTTATTCTGATGACAGAAAATGAGACTGTGATTCATATTTTGAATTGTAATAATGTTGGTTTTAAAGAAAACTTTTAAAGGATGAAATATTGTACAAGTATCAATAATATCTTCATGTGACTTGTGTCATATGTGAGTTTTGAAGCTGTACAAAAGACTTATATTTTTTTGTGCACATTCATGAAAGTGAATAAATGTAGCAAAACAAGCTCAGTGCCTGTACTAATACCCACACATGAGGTGTGATCAAAGCAATTAAATGTGTGTGACGCCTGCAAGTGCATGTATAGAGCATTAGATTATGTGATGAGACTCACTTGATAAACCAATTTGTAACCTTTCATAAACAAATCCTTCCGCAGACAGCTGTATGAATCTTAATGTCTGTTTTGTGGTCCCTGAGTAACAAACAACTTCTAATGAAATGATAAAAACTGTGTGGGTATTGGGATCAGCACTCAGTTTTGATCTCTTATGAAAGTGGTTATACACATCAAAATGGAGAAGTTATTTAATAACTAAATTTTTGTTATTAGGATGAATTATACTTTAAGTAATTATATTAAATGTATTCATTTACAGGTTTCACCCGTATCACCGCGGTGTATGTGTTTGGATCAGTTGGTGTTGTTTTATTCAGCGCTGTTGGACTGATGACTGAACTGATACTGAAAACACGTGAGTAAACACGACACTTTATTAAGTTAAAACGGGAGAAAATGTTTTCATAACCCATTAGGTTTGTGGTGGAACTAAACCAGCATTACAATATACAGGCATAAGTATGTAGACACTTTCTTCTAACAAACAGGTTTGGCTATTTCAGTCAATTCTGTGGAAACAGTTTTATTCTAGAGAACTGTGTGCTGCTCACTTTGACAACAGTTTATCGAGGATCTTTTCTATTTTAGCATATCAATGTCACTGTGCACACATGAGGGATCATAAAAAAATGATTTGCTGAGTCTGGTGTGGGTGAAAAACTCAGACCTGGACCACACTGAACTGTTCAGATGAATTGAAATGCAGATTGTGAGCCAGAATGTCTTACACAACGCATTTCGTTGTCTTTTGTCTGGATGTGACCCATTCCCTGCATTCATTTTCCATTATTATACAAATAAATGTTCAGTAAGACAGTAGCATCAGTGAGGTCAGACACTGATGTTGGTGAAAGCTAAATGTAAGGATCAGGTCTGAGATTTATTATGACAGTTAAGTTTGTCCACACTGGATGCGCTTCCAAAACTGTTGCAACAGAGATGGAAACAGAATTCTTTACATTTGTAGAAATGCCATTTTGAACAGTTTCAGAAGCAACTTTTGTCTGTCCAAAAATGACAACACTGCTTTCACACTAAAGGTGTTCAGCTGGGTTCAGGGCTTGGCTTTAAGCAGATCAGTCAAGTTCTTCCACACTGACTGAATCAATCATTTTTATCTGAACCTTACCTTATACAGAGAGGCATTGTCATGTTGGAATAAAAAAGGGCTCTTCCCAAACTGTTGCTATTAAATTAGAAGCACACAGTTCTCTAGATGGATTATTATCCCTTACAAAAGACTTCACATGTGCAAAAAACACATGTGCTCACACATGAAATGTGTTTTTGGAACACTTTTGTGTGAATTCCCATGTTAAAACCCATGGGATCACATGTGCACATGTGCATATAACCACATGTTGCACATGTTTTTACATGGGAATTCACACAAAAGTTTTCCAAAAACACACATTTCACATGTTAAAACACATGTTGTACACATGTGAAAAACTTGAAATTTGTGTATCTTTTCTGTAAGAGATTTTATGCTGTAGCATTAAAAAGATAGATCACCCAAAAATGAAATTTCTGTCATTATTTACCCATCCTCAGATTGATCCAAACCTGTATAAATGTATTTGTTCTGCTAAACATAAAGGAAGATATTTGTAAGAATGTCAGTAACCAAACAAATCTCATCCCCCATTTACTGCCATAGTAGGGAAAATAAAAACTATGAGAGTCAATGAGGGATGAGATCCGTTTGGTTACTGACATTCTTCCAAATGTTTTCCTACGAACAGGGTGTCCCAATATTTGTCTATATAGTGTTTTAAAGAGATAAAAGGTACTGAAGAATTTTCAGTCTCCAGTGTAAGATATGTTTCTCTTGTTCTTCTCAGTTAATGGTGAAGGTCTGGTGGGGGATTTAAGAATCATCGTGTTTTCCTCTGAAAGTCTCTTCACTGCATTGGTGGTGATTATAATAATACTTTCACCCTGTGAGTACAAACTGATTTTTATTAAAGACATTACATTACATTCTTGTTGATGATCTTTGTAAACATGTTCACTTATCTGTATAAATATTTAATACTCCCATTATCACACAACTCTGTAAGGAAATAAATAATCTTCTTCGTGATGTAGTTTTAGTTGAAGTGTGTAAGTGTGATGTGAGGATTCATGTATTTCACACATTGACTGTGATGTGACAGAATATATCACATATATCACCAACACTAAACCAGCTATCTATATAAATCTATCATTTATAATATGTTTAAATAATAATCTGATGATGTTTTTCTCCATTGCTCTAAACACACAGGGATCAAAAAGGATCTGCAGTGTTGTCAGGTTTGTGACATAATGTAAATCTTATTGATTTTTGATGTACAGTTAAACTGCTAATGTCATTGTTTATGTTGCACTGCCTGATATGATAGTGAACATGGATTTAATATGGACACTTCTACAACCTACAACACAGTCTCACAAATTCGTTACATAGTCACAAAATGTAATCTATTGATTTGGTTCATTGACACGAATTTCTCCTTTTTTTCATGTCCCTGACTTTTGTTGTGTCAGTCAGCACGACTTGTCAATGTAATGTATTTCAATACACTGTATCTTTTATATGTATAAATAAATATCAACGCAATCTGATGGGAATTCATACCTGTCTTACGAGGTGGCTCATTCGTGTAAATTCACACAAATATCGATTAGGTTATAGGTTATAAATATATAAATGTATTTTCACACATGGTATGTATATCGAAAGTTGTGCTGACTGGCACGAATAAAGACAAAGCGTAAGTCCATAAACACAAATCAATAGATTCTAAATTTTGTGACTATGTCACAAACTGCCGTGACACCGGGTTGCAAACCCTCCTAAATTCAGATGGCAAATGTCTTTCATCACTGATTGGTAAAACCGGGTCTGTTCTATTTGCAAGGGTAAAAGTCACCCATGATAAGTCTCCAATCATAAAAGCATAATAATAAAAATAGCATTTCACTGAAGGCAATATATTTGTCCTCAGTACTGTTCATGCACCTTCAGAGAACCGTTCCAAAACAAAATATTGTTTAAAATGTTGTTTTGTCATTAACACAGATTCCAGCAAAGTGTAGAAAAGCTGTGCCTGCTGAATCACCTCAGAATCAGGTTTGTATCATATGTGAAGCTGCACACAATATATTTTCATAATTAAACAAATCTTTAAAAGTAGAAATATGATGCATGAGTAATATAGTTCTGATCCTGGAGTACTACAGCACTGCATATTTTGAAGGTCTACCTTATTTAACACAAACCAATCCAGGACATGAACCAATGAGATCTGATATGCAACCTGCCTTTGCTTTGGCTCATGGACACTCACCCTTCATCAGGGTATACATACTTCTTTAATATAAACAAGAGTTTGCAAAAAAGATGCGTGCAGTATTCATGAAACAGCAGGTTTGCATGTTTGTGCTCCAGGTCAAAGTCCTTTTCATATTACAACAGCACTACTGCAATGCTCCCCCTTGTCCTGATCACACTTCACTGCATTAAACTCAAGACTTTGACAGTGGCCTATGATACAATATTTTTAATGCTTTAAAAATGCTTTTTATGCTTTTTTTAAATCATTAATATAAAGCCTCAGATAAATGTACCTGAAGAACCAACTGCATCTGCTTAGATTGTTTAGTGTTTAACCAATAAATAATTTACTATCCTAAAAAACTCAAGAGCTTACCGGCTGTCAAATACCTCATGTTTAAAAATAAATGAACATCTATGATCCAGACAGTTCTTCGGTCGTAAGTGATGTAGATACCAAGAAAGTTCCTGGTAGATATATTGTATTTGTTTAACATGTATACGTTTAACACATACGACTTTGTGTTAAATTAACATTTATTGACTATACAACAAGAACTTATATTCATATCATGCTATATGTAAAAATTATTTAATAAAAAAACCTGCTTATTGTTAAATGCGCATCAGTACAGATAAACATGTTTTGCAGTTACTGAATCTGATTTACTGGACCGTCCTTATCAGCCAAATCTTGATTTATTGTCAGTAAATCTCTTGTGATGAACTGAAAGTGAATCAGGTGATATAAAGAGACGTCTCATGTGTGCAGTGCTGGAAACTCTGCAGGTGCAGGACTGAGATGTTGTTTTACATGTTGTTGTTGTTGTTGTTGTTGTTTCAAGTATTTGTCTTGTTTTAAACTCAGAATGCAGCAGACGCTCACGAAATGAATCCTCTAGTGAATACACAAGAGACTGATAAAAGTAGAGATGAAACTCAACCTGATTCAGTAGATTCACAAACATGAGAGAAGATTCATCACAAACACTCTGACTACCCTAAACTCTCGAGACAAACAGAGAGTTATGTTTTTTTTAATTTGTACTGGATTTTGTTTATAAAATTTGCAGGTTCATTGTTTTTATAGTTGTGAAAATAGTTGTATATTGCTGCATTCATGCAGCTTCATAATTACTGTTGTTTGGAGATGACACCACGTCATGTGCTACTTCGCTGTTCTTGGACTGGGGAATTTGTGAAAATTTTTTACATGTTTAATTATGGTAATTTAATTATTGGATGGCGTAAACATACCTTATGTTTAAAATGTTTACTTGTGCGACAACACATTTGCTTTGTATTCATGTAATGTTGATTTGATTTGAATTTTTTTATCGAATGTATAAATTAATGAGCAGAGGGGGACAGTAACAAAGTAAATTTACTTGAGTACTGTACTTAAGTACACTTTTTGAGGATCTGTACTCTACTTGAGTATTATGTTTTCTGAGTACTTATGACTTTACTTCACTACATTTGAAAGACAAATATCATACTTTTTACTCCACTTCATTTATAAAAAAGTCCAAAAGTATAAAGTTGTTTCTATGTAGCAGGTTTTCCTGTGTGCGCATTTTTTTCTGGCTTGCAATCTGCCAGGACCTTTCACTGTTGCCAAGTTTTTCAGTTTTTCTAAGCTCACGGTTTTCCGGCTAGCTTTGAATGGCCATTTGGCATATTTTTTTACCCAAATTTGGCAACCCTGGGATCTTCCCGCTAAACTAATGTAAACATTGGAGCTACTACACAGCTAAAAGTGCTCTAACAAGGCAAAAAGCATAATAAAAGATGAAAAAGACACATGTAGTAGTATTGTGTGATTATCTGTGCTTTATCAATTATGTGTGTGTAGAACGAGAGCTATGATCAGTCAAAGATCACAGAAGACATTTTTATGAAAATGATCAAACTTCTGATCTGCTGCTATCGTTTAAAGCCGTTTGGAAAATGAACCATGTTTTTACTATAGTAACTATAGTTTAAGTATTCCTGTTGACATAAAAACAATAGAACCAAAACACAACAGAACATTTGATGGATTTAATGGTTATAATGGGAATTGTATTGTATGGATACTTGGTGTCTATTGGTATGTGATGTTAAATCCTATTGGAATAAAAGCCAAAACACACTACAAAAAGGAATTTGGTAATGGTTTTAATAGAAAAATCTAATTCACAAATTCATTGTTTTTTTCAGCAGGGATGGTATTTGCACAATATCCACAAATGTACCATTTTCTCTATAGTAACCATATTCCAGTAAAGTAGAACCACAGTAACTAAAAAATGACCATAGTTTCACTATAGTAGCTATAGTTTATTTTTGTAGTTAAACTATGGTAATACAAATGGTAATAAATTTAATAAACACATGGCTTCTACTACACTACTATTCAAAAACTTTACTACTTACTAGTAAATTGCTGCTAAAACTGGTAAAGGGAATATACAAATAACAAAACACTGCTCATGAATACATATAAGCCTAGGGGCCTAATGATCATATAGGATGATGTCTAAAATAGGTTTGTAACATAAAAGCTCTTAATATCACTAATACTATGAGCTATTCAGTGTATTCAGTGCTTCAGAGGCATTACAACAATAAAACAATGCACCAGTTACATAAAGGAAATTTACTTTTAATACTTGAGTACTTTTAAAAGCACGTACTTCTGTACTTTTACTTGAGTAAGAAAAATTTCACAAACAGTATCTGTACTTTCACTCAAGTAAGAAAGTTGTGTACTTTGTCCACATCTGTTAATGAGTGATTTTCTTCTGTGACATATCAAAGACAGACATGTTTTATAATTTTGATTTCAATACATTACAGTTCACCTTTGTTCAGTTTAGGTTTGACATACTATATTTGCAGCACTAGAGTTGTAAGTTTGATCTTTATTTGGTAATCAAGAAATCATCAATAATTCAGCATTTAAACATTTTAAGATTGTATTAATATCCTGACATAAAGACAACCTCAAAAAGCTTTCCTGTAGCTCAGTGGTGCACATACTCAGAAACAAATGTATAGTATAATTCAATGTAAGTCGCTTTGAGTAAAAGCATCAGCCAAAATGCATAAATGTAAAAATATAAAACCTTATTTCATTTCTGCACTATTTACTGTCAGGTGCATTGTGTTACTCTTCTCTATGGATGTATGATCTTAAGATGATATTTGGTGGCTTATCCAAAGAATCTTTATGACTTAGTTTTGTGCTCTTGAATCACTTGTGTCAAAGTCAATATTTTATATCCATGTTTAAATTGTATTAGAAAAAAACACCAGCATGAAAATGGTTAGATAGAATCCTGAACATTTCTTAAGACCAAAGATTAAACAGTAAAAACATAAATGAAACACATGAGCCCATGAGAGGGGGCAGTTGTGGCCTAATGGTTAGAGAGTCGGACTCGTAACCAGAAGGTTGCTGGTTCGATTCTCCGTACCGGCAGGTAACAACTGACGTGCCCTTGAGCAAGGCACCTTACCCCCTTTTGCTCCCCGGGCGCTGCAGTGTTAGCTGCCCACTGCTCCCGGTGTATGTGTGTTCACAACTTGAAGTGTGTGTGTTCACTATTCACTGGTTGGGTTAAATGCAGAGGTCACATTTCGGGTATGGGTCACCATATCTGACAAAAAAAAAAAATAGGTCACTTTAATAACAGATATTCCCAATCTGTTTTGACATATTCTGGTCATTTGTATTTACCTGGCCTAAATGAATGAAAGGCAGCTGAGAAATCAAAACATCACTGTATGTTTCAAGATTTCATTGTGGATAACCTGTTCTTTTTTTTTTAAGTGCTTTGGAACAACATGAGGGTGAGTAAATGATGACAATACTTTTTTGTAAACATTGTTTTTTGAAAGTTTTTTTAATCCTATAATATACTGTGGAGTCCCTAAGTCAACATCACAATCATTATGGGGCAGTTTCACAGCTAAATTAAGATATTTAAGCATTTTTTCAAACATGCCTTATTAAAAACATTATTGGTGTGCATGTTGAGAAAACAATGGTACTGGTGTATTTGAAGACATGTCAGTGCAAGTTTTTTTCAGTTAAGACAGCTCAAACTCGCATTATAGTCTGGGATTTTAAGCCTTGTCTGTAGACATATCGGGACAGCCGGGAACAATTTCAGTTCAATAATACAGACTGTATTTGACTATATTTAGTCAGCGATATAGTCCAAAATATTCCTTCTTAATAGTAAATAGGGTGAATTCAGGTTGATTGGGACACTTTTTGACATTGACATGAATGTCAAAAAGTGTGCCAATCAACCTGAATTCATTTAAATTTGCTAGTACATAATATAGACAATAATGGTGACTTTTTACAGATTTTTTATATAAGCATTCTGGATGGGACAAATGTGTTTTGCGCATTCCAGATGGAACAAAAGTGATAGTTAATATTTGTTTTGGTTTGATTTTCTTCCTTGTAAGTAAAGTTCTCTGGAAATAAAACCATACCAGATAAACCAGATGATTAAGGAGTGGCAAAAAAGCTGATACTTCCTCATAGTCCAACACATAAAAGCATGAACCTCCCCAGAGTGTTTGTCTATATTTACTTATTTGATTTTTTATTTTAGAACATATAAGAAACATGTAAATTATCCGAAAAAATAATGGTAGTCCCACAAAGAGTGGTAGAAAATATGGTCCTAAAAAAACGAGGCAGCATGCCGACTGTATGACACCTCCTGAATCTTAGGCTACAGCGCAAGTTAGAAAACGTCATCAGGGTGTGCAAATTGTAAACAAACATTGCAACATGAAACACATTTTGGCAGTTGTGCTTTTCATGTGTGCTGGAAAAAAGAAAAGGTGGGGCAGAAGAGAGCAATCTTATTTTTTTATAATTTTCGCCTCCATGGTGTCTAACTTTTAGTGCCATGTAGTAGTTGATCAATATTTCATGTTGCAGTTTTATTGGCTACTCAGTAGGTGTAGGTTGTACAATTATGCTAAGTTTCATGCCAGGCTTTGATCACAACGCCGTTTTTCAATCTCTCTCACTGTATGACGTAGGACCAGCGTTTAGGAACCACAACCACAGAAATCACCACGATTGTCATCTTTTGTCCAAAACAGCCCAAAGTCTGACCCTCAGTGCCCAGATGACCATGTGTTATAGTTTTGAGTGGTCACTTTCTGGGAACAACTGTCTTTGAAATGAAAACTAGACTTGACCTTGTTCAGTGTTCAAAATATAAATGAAATTGCAATGTCTTTTTAATTGCTGTGTTTTTAAATTATTGAGTCTGTTCTTTAATGGACAGATGATCAAACTTCTGAACATGATTCTACAATATTTCCTCTTGACATATCGTTTTCTCCAGCCTCATATTATCATGGAGAAGGTCTACATTTTTGTTATTAGAATGAATTATACTTTAAGTGATGATATTAAATGTATTTATTTACAAGTGTTACCCGTGTTACCCGTGTTACCGCGGTGTATGTGTTTGGATCAGTTGGTGTTGTTTTATTCAGCGTGTGTTGGACTGATGACTGAACTGATACTGAAAACACGTGAGTAAACACAATACTTTGATTTTTTTATTAGGTTAAACCGGGAGAAAATGTTTTCATAACCCATTAGGTTCATGGTAAAACTAAACCAGCATTACAATATACAGGCATAAGTATGTAGACACTCCCTTCTAACAAACAGGTTTGGCTATTTCAGTCAATTCTGTGGAAACTGTGTGCTGTCAACCCATCACATATTGATGCTTGGCAGGAAGGAACCCTTGGCATCAGCTGTAAACACACAGGGTACCGCATCTGTTTTCGATGCACAGGGCAGTCCCATTTACTATGGATCATTAAAACCAACACAGTCTCACAGGAGATTGTTACATTGTCACAATTTGTAATCTCTATTGATCCCTTTTCGTGTCATACACAACTGTTTTTAGAGTGCATGAGGGATCATAAAGAAATTATTTAAATGATTTACTGAGTCTGGTGTGGATGAATTTAACTGGCCTGCACAAAACTCAGACCTGAACCACACTGAACTTTTGAGATGAACTGGAACACTGAGAGCCAGAACACATTTCACAATATATTCTGTGTTGGAGCCGATTTGTGCAGTTTTGTTCCAATATCACAGAAAGCTTTAATTCCCAGCAGAGTAGAAACTGTTACAACAGCCCAGATGGATTGATGTCATGCTTTTGAAGAGTTCAGTTAGACACAGGAGCATCAGGAAGATGTCTGACTAGAGTCAGGTCTGAGTTTTGTGTAAGTTCTTTCAGAATCAGTAAAGCGTTTCTTTATGGATCTTGCTTTGTGTGCAAGGATATTGGAATGCTGGAACATAAAAGAGCGCCTCCATAAACTCTTGCCACAAAGTGGACAGCACATGATTTTATAGATTATAGAAATTATAAATTAAGATTTACTAAAATAGCCAAAATCATTAATGAAGTGTTCACATAAATATATTATTTGTTCCTTTAAAGAGTTTTCTATTGAGTAATTCTGATTGGAAATTCTGTTTTTGTATATTGTTCCATACTTAGTGGGGCAATTATATAATAATATATCATAATTTGTCAGCTGTTTATGCTGTTAAAACTCCAGTAATTGAAGACAGCAGTTAAAGTACTTAAAGCTGAGATATTAAAGAGATCAGAGTTATTGAAGAATTTGTCTCCAGTCAGTGTAAGATATGTTTCTCTTGTTCTTCTCAGTTAATGGTGAAGGTCTGGTGGGGGATTTAAGAATCATCGTGTTTTTATATCGTATACCCTGTGAGTACAAACTGATTTTTATTAAAGACATTACATTACATTCTTGTTGATGATCTTTGTAAACATGTTCACATATCTGTATAAATATTTAATACTCCCATTATCACACAACTCTGTAAGGAAATAAATAATCTTCTTCGTGATGTAGTTTTAGTTGAAGTGTGTAAGTGTGATGTGAGGATTCATGTATTTCACACATTGACTGTGATGTGACAGAATATATCACATATATCACCAACACTAAACCAGCTATCTATATAAATCTATCATTTATAATATTGTAAATGTTTAAATAATAATCTGATGATGTTTTTCTCCATTGCTCCAAACACACAGGGATCAAAAAGGATCTGCAGTTTTGTCAAGTTTACGACATTTACATTTTGTCATTTAGCAGACGCTTTTATCCAAAGCAACTTACGAAAAAGAGCAATTAGTACAACACAAGGGCAACAATGCATACATGTAATAAAACTGGTCTCAGTTAGCCTACCACAGTATATGAAGCTAAGTAAACTACAAACGTTTTTGTGTGTGTGTGTCAGGTGTTGACGAAAGATGTGTTTTAGCCGATTTTTAAATATGGCTAAGGAATATGCTGTCAACAGATCAAGAGAAGGTATGTGAGAGTGATTTTTTTCCCTTTTTGGGATGTTGCTCGTTGGCAGAGCGCAGGGATCTGGAGGGTACAGAAGTCTGTAAGCGATTGAAGGTAAGGGGGAGCCAAACCAGTGGTGGTTTTGAAGGCCAGGAGCAGAGCTTTGAATTTGATGCGAGCGACTAAGGAGCAAATGTAACCCGACAAAGAGAAGAGTGACGTGTTCTCTCTTTGGCTCATTGAAGACTCTCACCGCTGCATTCTGGATCATCTGTAGGGGTTTAGTTGTGCAGCCAGTAGCGCATTGCAATAGTCCAGTCTAGACAAGACAAGAGCCTGGACTAGGACTTGCATAGTATGCTCAGACAGGAAAGGTCTAATTTTCCTAATGTTGTACATCACATCTAATTTAATTAAAACTTACATTTAAGCTAGCAATGTCATTCTTTATGTTGCACTGGCTGATATGACATGATCTTGGATTTAATTTATTACCGCCCAACCCGTTTCTTTTCATTTTCACCCTTCTAAATTCAGATGGCAAATATCTTTAGTCACTGGTTAAACCGGGTCTGTTCTATTAGCAAGCATACCAGGCACCCATGATTATTTTTTCCTTAAATAAAAGTCTCCAATCATAAAAGCATTGAACAAAATAGCATTTCACTGAGTCGGGCAATATATTTGTCCTCAGTACTGTTCATGCACCTTTACAGAACACCCCAAATCAAAATATTGTTTAAAATGTTGTTTTGTCATTAACACAGATTCCAGCAAAGTGTAAAAAGGTTAGGAAACATCATCAGGTCTGGGTTCGGGCAAAAACCGAGCTCCGAGCTTCCTCCACGTACAGGGGGGAGTACTCTAAGTTCAGACAAGAATCCCGACCTTGGGCCCCTTTCCCCGAACATCACGCCAAATACGCTAACCTTTTCTCTATTTACATGACAGGGAAATGACTGAAATCTCCTAAATGTGATTTTGTTATGGAGAAAAAGAATGGGATCAAGTTTAACATCACGGCATGAGTGTATTTTAGCAGTTTTTGTTATTTTTGTTTAGAATTTTTACAATTACTGAATACATTTGTGTGCATGTAATTCTTGTTCCATTTAATGTTGTTATTATATTTTTGCAGTCAGTCACTCTGCTTTTCCAAGGTTTATACTGACCACCTATAAAACACTGAATCCCTAATTCTAAGGTCAATCAACATTTCCTGAACATTTTAGGCTCCCTCATTTAATGACTATTTTTTCAGGGCCTTTTTTGTATCACATTTGTGAGAGTGCCTTTTTTTCTGATTACTTCCTTAGGAATGTTTATTATATGTTGTAAAATAGAAAATAACAATAGACAAACACACAGTCAGAAATCTCTGGGGAGGTTCATGCTGTTATGTGTTGGACTATGAGGAAGTATCAGCTTTTTTGCCACTCCTTAATCATCTGGTTTATCTGGTATGGTTTTATTTCCAGAGAACTTTACTTACAAGGAAGAAAATCAAACCAAAACAAATATTAACTATCACTTTTGTTCCATCTGGAATGCTTATATAAAAAAATCTGTAGTGTGAGGAAGTCACACTATCTGAAAATGGACCTGCTTATGTCTATTTTTATTTTTGAAACCTTTATAATAACTAATGGTATTTTGTTAAAATAGAACGTTTTACAAAAAGTTATAGTAAGTTACAGTATCATGTACTATTTAATGCAATGACTAACAAAGCTCCTAAAAGAACTGATCATAGTTTCATGCTTTAATTGTTGTCTTATACAATGTTTTTATAATGACTTCCTGTTTGACATGTTTTTAAAATCAGTGAAGTGCAACATCTCGCTGTGTGAAGGTATCATGAAGGCCTACAGCTTTTGAGTGAATATGTGATTGTGCACCATTTTCTTAATCAGCGATCCTACACTCACACATATATTGTCTAGTATGTACCAGGCAGGAATGTATAAAAAATGTCTATGCAAATTAATTATCATTTTGCTTTGACATCCTTCATTTGGCCTCTGATCACCATAAACTTAAAATTAAAAGAAAACATCTGTGTTCCCAAATTTTATGGCAGCTCTCAGGTCTGTCCTTTGGCCCAGTGTGAGGTCCTGAGTGCTATGGATACCATCAACCCTGACCATCTTCCTGTTCCTGCTGCTTAAATACACCACCACAGCATAATGATAAAAAATAAAAATTCTGTCATCATTTACTCACCCTCAGATTGTTCCAAACCGTATAAATCTTTGATCCCAGGGATTGCACATACTTAGAAGTCGCTTTGGATAAAAGCGTCTGCCAAATGCATAAATGTAAAATGTCTTTGTTCTGCTAAACACAAAGGAAGATAATTGTAAGAATGTCAGTAACCAAATGGATCTCAACCCCCCATTGACCCTCATAGTATTTATTTTTCCTACTATGGCAGTAAATTAGATCTGTTTGGTTACTGACATTCTTATAAGATCTTATACATGCACAAACAGCTGTGTAACTAAGGAGAAAGGAAAATATGAAACTGTATCAGATGATCCCGTCAAACACTTGCACTTTCTAAAAATTCTAAATATACAATATTGTTTTATTAATGATTATTATTCTATTATTATAATTAATCATTCTTGTCAGTTTCCTGGTCAAACTGACTCAGGTTGTAATACATACCAAACTGTCACTGTAAATATTAACCGTTGCAAGTAACAAACAGCTCAAAACCGTATTAGGCCTATATAAAAAATTTACTTTACAAAAACACATCACAAAAATAAAATAAATAGCCTATTTATTTATTTCTACAAACTGTAAATATTAAATTTTGCTCGTTTATAATACATACAAACAGTAGTACTTCACCCCGAGTAGTTAGTTATTAGTACGAGACAATCTTTAAACCCTTGACAGTCTCTCTTTTTAAAAGATAATGTGTTTTGCTCTGACAAGTGTAGCTTGCAGTGCCCTCTGTTGGTGAAAATATTTATTATGCTCTTTGCTCTGGTAACTAGCAGCTTTTCCCTTACAATTGTCGCTAGATATTTTAGTGTCTTCCTAAACCTGTCAGGTTAATAGACGAGGTTTATTTTATGTAGAAGTAGAGAAGAAATTCTCTAGTTGGTCTTGTTTTTTTTCTAGGACTCGTCTCCCAGTTCCGCGTTCCTCAGAACTACTAGGCATGCGCAGAGCAGTGCATTATGGTTAAAGTAGTTTCTTCATGATAATGTATGGAGACCTACCAATATTTTTTTGTTCTTACGATCGATGATATCGCTTTATTTTAATAACTTTGTGCGTGGTAAACGTTTAGTCTACTCCTTTTATTTCATTTATTTAACTGTTTTTGATCCAAGATTTATAATGTGTCGAGTCCAGACCTCGAGACAATAGTGAAAGTAAAAACGTAAAAATGAAAGTAAATTTGGTCTGCCGACATTTTACAAGAATGAGCGTCCGTCAGAAAGAAGCAATCTTTTTTTGCAATAATTTATAGTAGAAATGTTTGTTTTCTTTAATGTTTGTGTATATTTAAAGATGCATTTGTCCAGATGTGTTTTTATGTCAGTACTTCTGATGATCGCTGATGGTGAGTATTATAATTTATTAAGTGAGGGAGCTACAGCAGGCATAATCTCAATTGGTAATGTTTTTGGTATAGCTTAGCTCTTTGATTGATAGATTTTTTTACATGAACAAAGTTCGTTTGTAGGTATTTTATGTAATGTTGATAAGTTTAGTGTTTAATAGGGAATATTTATTTATTGTTTAGGGTTCACAGTGAAGGGTTCCTCAGATCCTCTGGTTGTTCCTCTGGGAGGTTCAGTTCTTCTTCCCTGTTCTGTTGATAAACTCTTATCACTGAAGGATCTGGAGGTGAATTGGAAAAGATCAGACACACGGACTCTCATTTCTCTGTATCAAGATGGAGATATTGAGAGTTTTAATGATCGCGCTCATTTCATCACTGAAGACTTTAAACTTGGAAATTTCTCTCTGCTGTTGAAGAATGTGACAGCTGAAGATGAAGGACAATACACATGTACAGTTCACAGTGAACAAGAGTCTCATGAAACTGTGCTGGAAATATCATTAGAATATATTGGTAAGTCTGATCATAAGTTTCTTAAAAAAAGGTTTAACCAGGTCATTTTAAGTCTGGCATGCAGCTGAGTTTTGCAAACGAGAGATAAAAACATAAAAACAATTTGAAAAAAATGTGCTTCTAAAACTGAGATGGAAACAAAATTCCTTACAATGCCATTTGTAGAAATGTAAATGTAAATGCAATTTAAAACTGTTTCGAAAAGCCCCTTTTCCTGTGACAAAATGACAGTATTCCTGTGTACAAGCCATTAATGTGGAGTGATGAGTTTTTTGCTCAAAGTCTGCATTTAAAAGGACACCAAAAGGTGTTCAGCTGAGTTCAGGACTTGGTTTTATGCAGACCAGTTAAGTTCTTTCACACTGACTGAATCAATCTTTCTGAATCTTGTCTCATACACAGGGACATTGTCATGATGGGATAGAAAAGGGCTCTTATTCCCAAACTGTTGCTATTAAATTAGAAGCACACAGTTCCATAGAATATCATGATATGCTGCAACATTAAGATTTATACTCATGGAAATTACTAAAGTCATCAAACCTCTTTATTAAATAGAGTGACCCAATACTTTTGCCAATATAGTGTATGTCGACAAAACGATGAGAAGCTGGTCTTTGTCACCTTTAGCCCAACTTCCTGTTTCAATAATATTTTTGCTTAGCCATGTTGAAATACTTTTGCTCATTCATGTTGAAGTTCTATTTGATAACTATAACCAGCACATACACATGTAGCCTGTTTTTGTTAAAAAAACAACTTGATACTTTGGATTGAACTGATCAGTGTGATTTATAAGCAAATATTTATTGTGTCCATTAACTGTGTGTGTGTGTTTCAGGTTTGTCTGGTTTACACATAATGGTGTTGATTCTTTGTATTACTGCATGTGGATCTGCTCTTCTGATCTGCTCTCTCATCTACTGTAGATCAAACACAGGTATGTTTCTCAAGTGGAATATGCTTTCTGTTGTCAATTTCATGTAAAGTTTTAAAACATGTAATTTATAATTTATTGTTATTTTAAATGGCAAGTGGAGGGAGAGGTACAGTATAATAGGGTCAGGATTTAACACAGAAAGGATTCAAAGTTTTGTGCCTGTGAGTCATTGGCTCTGGTTAGACATTTTTAATGAGCATTGAGCAGAGCAGAACTACTTAGTCAAGCAAGAAAAGGTACATACTCGGAAACAAATGTATAGTGTAATGCAATGTAAGTCGCTTTGGATAAAAGCAGCGACCTGAGAAGTCCTCCCTACAAAACTGCAACTGCAATTAGCTACAGGAATATTAATGATAATCGTACACATATCTACCATTCTATTTTATTTTAGCCTAGTTGTGCAAGCACTTTCGAGCTTGTAGTGATGCTGCAGTTTTTGCCAGAGGGGAACTGGTTCTTTTTTTTCTCCACTGGAGAAAAAAAGGTTCCTCGTCACTGTCTGCATATTTATTGTTTTGCACTATTTTCCCGTTCGGTGGGGCTGCTGACATCAGCTCTAGAATTTAAAGTTTTTATATTTATTAATATCACTTTAAATGCAATTATTCTGCGTAATTTATTTAATTCATTTAAGACTCCATATTTTTTATTTATAGTTTGTATATGTTACCTGCATTTCTTTTTCTTATATCTTCTGTGTTTCTTTGTAGTAACACTTGCGTGTACATGCGTATGCCATTGCTTGAGTGTTTTGTGTATGTGTGCATGTGGGTGTGTATGTACTGTGTGTATGGAGTGTGTGTTTGATGAGTGTGTGTTGTGTGCCTGTGTTTTCTTGCATGTGCACCGTGTGACCATTAAAGTATGTGGTTGCATGCGTGTGTGCCATATATACATTTTTTTTGAGTGGTATGTGAAATTGGGGTGTATTTATTCATTTTGTTCTTACTTTCTTTTTATAAATGTAATGTTTTGCTTATAGTCATTTTGTCTCATGTACAGCTGCTTTGTAACAATGAAAATTGTAAAAAAGTGCTTTATAAATAAACTAAGATAAAAGCGTAAATGTAAAATGTAAATGTAGGCATGGGCCGTCTACCGGTTTTAAGGTATACCATAAGGAGTCAAGGTTTTAAAATCACAAAAAGTTTTGAGCTGTGTGTACACAAAATTAATTTAATGAATTCATTAATTAAATCAAGTAATTGATTTGATGTTAACATTAAATATACATGAATATTTTTTTTAAAGAATATTATAACCTTAAGGCTTTACTTTTAGGCCTACCTGACATACATGTTATGTTGCTTCAAAATAAAATGTATTGTCCAGTAAAAAAGTTTGTATATGCAGACATTTGAAAAGAACATTTTAGTGTTGTAACCGTAATACCGCAATAGCACCTTGAACCCGTGGTATTTTTGCTTGAGCTAATCATACTGTCAAAATCTCATACCGTCCCATGCCTAGTCTCACGTAGGTCCCATCTGAGACTCATTTAAAATATATTCTGAATTTATATGTGATTGCATTTAATTTGCCCATTTTCAGCCCATGTCCATGTGACACATTTGGGGCCCTGCAATCAATGCTGACTTGGAAAGCTTTTATCTAAATTTCAGCTCAGGCTCCAGGCCAACAAACTTTCAGAATGAGTTCAGAAAGGGACTGGATCATTGAATTAGTATAAACCAGCGTTTCTTAATCCTGGTACTCGCAACCCACCGCTCCACATATCTTGTATGCTTGTCTTAATGCTTCAGGGGTTTGTTCATAAGAGCCCTGCGAAGTGGACGTAACCTGATATATTGCCATGGTTCCAGTTCGAAAATAGCATGTTCCATTCAAAGAGCTTGAAGCGTGACTACTATGCAAATCTCATGATTACCATTACATAACCCTTCAAACTTATGTAGTATGTTTGTGAAGATGCTGCAGGCAGTTTGTGTAGCGCCAATTTGTGTTCTTAAAGTGGGTGTATCATGCTATGTCATGCATTATGACTTGTTTACATGTTGTCTTCTCATGCTTAACATGGTCAGCTTGTTAAAAAACAAGTTGGACATATGACGCAGTATTTCTGTGCTTGATGCACTCCCCCAGCACTACAACTTGTTTCTGGATCCCTGTTTTGAAACTGGGAACTGTTCCTTTTATTGGGAAATTCTCTCTGAAAAGCTCGGCAAGACTTAAGAAATTGCCCGCCCACACACCAATATATTACAACAGTAGAAGTCATTGGTATGAAATAGTTATATACATGTGTATGTGTTTCAGGTTTATCTATATTATATTAAAAACGTCTACTTAATGAAAGAAAATTTGACAAAAACTGCATAATTCAAACTGCTTAATTAAGATTTGCTAAACTTGAGTTTTACGTTTAGAGTACAGAAAATACAATAGCTTCAATAGTATGTATAAACAATCTTGTCACTTTTCAGTGATATGTACTGCTCTGAAGAACAAATATACTTGATTATTATTTTTATTTGAATGATGAGCAGAACAATCACTCACTGATGCTAATCCTCATAATAATAGCAAAACCAACACCTGTGTGTGTTTGTGAGAAGTTATGAGGTCAACAAAGAAATAGATACATTATACAGTTTGTGCAATAACAAATGTGTGTGTTCTTGTTAGCACTTTAATTAAATATATGTAGTAACTAAAACGTATTCTTTGCTATGATCTTGCTTCCTGTGACAATTACACTAAATGTAAGTTATATTGTATTATCTTTCTAGACACAGCTCTTCGTCTTCAGATGTTTCTGGTCTTCTGTCCAAATATCATCATGTTCTTTGCTTTTGTCTTCTGGGGTGTTTCTGAAGGTCAGTGATAACACTTAGATCACTGAATTTGTTAACAGTTACTGATACTTGAATTATTAAACTTACATTCTTATGGGTTTTTTCATTCACTGCAAGATTAAAAAGTAAATCATTGCAAATTGATACATTTATTTACTATTAACAATTTAAAAAAATGATGTAACATAAAAATACTTTACTAAAAAATGGTCATAGTGATGGAGCCAGTGAAAATGTTAAGTACCAAATGTGTTTGTGTTTCAGGATCTGTGATTGAGACGGTCTGCTGTTGTGCTCTTTATATTCTCAGACCTCTCATGTTGCTCTGGGCAGCTCCATATGTTCAACAGTTTACAGGTATGACAGGTTTCACTTCTGATGATCGGCAGTTTATAAGTATAGATCACTAAATTAATCATGAGTAGACGTATAGACATCTGTGTCAGTAATTATTTCATGAAATTTCCAAGAAACAGCGTGCAGTGTTTTAGTGAAACTTTCTGTGTTTTACTGTGAGTATATGTTGTCATGATCTTTCCTGTTTTACAGGCAACATTAAAACATGGATCCTAAATTACAGTTATAGAACAGAATATATTGTTTTCTCAACTGTTCTGTATTCAGGTAAATACATTAAAATGTCATTCAACAGATAGTATCATGAACTGTCAAATATCAACTGTTGAGTAAAACTGCCAGTCGACAAAATGTTAATGTTATTCTGATGATATTCTTAATGTTCTGCAGCCTCTAAAACTTTAGCATGAATAAATAATTTAATTTAATGTATCTTATACTGCTGTGTTTAAAGGACACATTTTACAATCACTCTCATAAAATTCATCCTGATTTCCACTGAAGCTGATTTGGGTGAAAAAACTCATTAAATGTTACATAAACATTTTCAACAATCATGGTAGTCAAAAACTAAATCAGCACCTAAAATGCCTCTCAATATGTTCAGTGGTCGTGTCAGATGTAAACAGACAACACAGTCTCATGGGAATTTATGACATAGCCACGTAATATAATCTCTTGATTTGTGTTCATGGACACAAATTTCCCTTTTTTTGTGTCACTCAGCACGACTTTCAATCTAATGTATTTCAATAGGACGTATCTTTCATATGTATATATATTTACATGTACATTTATTTATTTGGCAGATGCTTTTTATCCAAAGCAACTTACAGTTGATGAAAACAACAAGTAATTCGTCTAAGGCAATATATATCAATGCAATCTCACGGGAATGCATACATATTTTACGAGGTGGCTCATTCGTATGAATTAATACAATCTCATTTGTACGTTTTGGTATGGTTCGCCTTTGCCCTTGTGATGTTAGGGTTAGGGTCGGTCTTTATTGTTGCTTTGCCACCTCGTAAAATGATTAATTCTATAAATAATTATTCTTCTTGTGTTCTAGTTATTTTTTATTCTGCCTGGAGAAGAGGTCTGAATTATGCTGGATTTGAAGGCATTATGATTATAGTCCTCTTTGGATCAGTTCTTCTGTTTTGCCTCTTCTATAGTATCTTCAGTAAGTGTTTCTCTTTAAATCTCCTGAATCTCTTTTTACCTCTACATGAACAGTAGTGTGAAAGTGTTTTATGAAATATTTGAAGAATTAAGTCAATTAAGTTTCTTTCGACAAATCTAATGTATTAAAAACATTGACAGTATCATTGCTTTAAGTACTTAAATTACTTTGTGAGAAAAATAAAAAGACAGTAAAAACACTTTTTATAAGAAAAGAAACAAAAGTATTTATTTTAAGCCTTTATTTTCTGTATTTTAGATTTAGTTTAGTACATTTGATTCCCCTTTGTTTTACACACATAATTTTCATATAGTCTCTTCTTGACCGGATATCAATAATTAATTCATTCATAGAAAATAATCACTTACATTGTGAACATTGTTCTAAAAAGTCATTGGTTCTTATATTGAATGAATAAAGAATTATATACATCCCACCAGCTCTGTGAGGGCATTTACAGTAATGATGAATAAAGTCCAGGAGATCATTTGAAGCAAATCTTACAGAAAAAAATAGTTTGCAGTTTAATCAGCAGAATTCAACTTCAACACCTACAAGGTGTTCTTAGTCTGCAATACAACAGTAATTATACTCTTTTCAGAGATCAGTAAACTTTACGTTAGTTTAGCTCCAACCGTGATCAAACACACCTGAAGCAGCTTATCAAGATCTCACTATAGGCACAGCAGAAACTTACAGGCAGGTGTGTTGAGACAGGTTGGAGCTAAAACCTTTAGAACCGAGCCTGGGGACCCATTAAGCCATAAATACATTTGAAAAATCTCCACATATGTGATCCTGTGTGTGAAAACCAGGATAACGTCTCAAAATCAAATTCTGAGATAACCAGCATTAAAGTTTGATTTCAACCACGTTCTTAATCAGTCAATAGTAAATACATCAAGGTTATATTATCACAAAATGTTCTTTACATTATGTAGGATGGTGTTATGTAAATCCAAAAAAATGACTTTAGCTGGGTTTTCACAGACTGGGTCACAGTGTGACAGCAGAGGTCCTAGTTTAGGCACAAAGTGACTTGTACAGGTTGCAGAAGAGCATATCTATATGTCCGGTGTTCTTTATGTGGTCATTCTGCCAGTTGTTTCCATCTCATCTCCTCCTGTAACAACGACACTGGAAAACACACACAGTTTCCTTAAGGTTGAAGGTTTCAGAGCTTTAGCTTAAATCAGGAAATATTTCCAAAACTTAGTCATAAATGTACGTGACAAAGTACATTTATGACTATGTTTTGGAAATATTTCCATGGAGAGAGTTCAGAATATGCTTTAATTGTGAACTAGTCACACAGAGAAGAGAAGGGCCTGTTTTGACCTGACCTGTCATTGTTTTAATGATTAAAATGGTAAATAATGGTTAATAACTGATCAAAACCTCTCAAGAGAATATGATGAAAAAGAGGTTGGAATCTAACGCTTTAGCTTATTTATAATATACTCAAAACTGGTATGAGAGGAAACAGTGGAGTGATATCTTTGGAGAAATTACATTATTCATGATATTCATATTTATATTTTAAGTCTTTGGGTATTATATGACTCCAAACAGATGCTTTTGAGTTTATAAATAGTCATTGTCTTTCTTAATTAATTGCGAAAACATCTGTTTCGGGAATTCATTTAATCCAGTTTTGCCTTGCCATGATGATGTTATTATTGATGTATTTTTGTATAATTGTCATCATATGATTCATTAAGTTCAGTTTGTATTGTTTCAATCTTTAAGTCTGCCATGATAAATGTTAATGGCATTAATTGAAAACTGAATAAAAAATTGGGATCCTTTTATTGATTGTAATGTTTTTGTGATACAGTGTTTGCTAGAATCTCTGGGAAAATAAGCCAACAGGTGATTAAAATATTCAGTGTTCTGGCTCGTATATTCTTGGATGTGCTGCCCTCATTACAATTCATCCTCCTGTTCTACTCTTTTGGATCAACCGGAGGAGGTGAGATCACCTTCATAAACTATAAGAAATGATTCATGTGACATAATGAAATTGCTTAATTTGTTTAAACTCAAATCAAATATAAGCAGAAAACTGGGAACATAAATACATCAGTGTTAGATGACTGCATTCATTTACATTTATTAAAATCAATCAATCTGAAAAGTGTTTTAGATTTTGATGACATTCCTAAGGTATCACAAAATAAATTAGGTATGAATATCTATAGGTTAAAGATAAATATAACGGATGTTCTGAAATCTTTCATCAGAAAAACATCATAGCACGCATACAGTGAGATTGATGTGTTCCTTTTTTCTGTGTCATGTATCTCTATTAATATAACCACTCTTCTGTTTTTAGGCTTTTTCATTGTTGCAGTTTTACCTGTGATACTAACAGTGACAAACTATAATTGGGATGGTTTATGTGGGGATAAAATTGGCTGTAAGTATTTGAATTATCATCTGTTCTCTGTTACACATAAGAAATAATCCATCACAATATTGAATCCATTTATCTTTATGCTTCTGTCACTATTGGCCATCCTCACTTTTTAATCTTTAATAGTGTTGTTTTAAATTCAAATAGAAATATATCTACTGTAGTTCTTCAATAACTTCAGCATGAAAATCTGTGTTTAGTTGCTGTGGACATGTATTAGATGTTTCAGAAACACTTTATTTAACCGGCCCTACCAGATTCCAGTCGAGACAGGCGGTCTAACAAGGAGTTTCTTTGTTGACATTAATGAATGCATTAACTGACATAAACTTACAATGAGCAACATTAATATAAATCATATTAAAATATGTATATGAAAGTATAAATCATATAAAAGCATGTTAAAAGCACTCCTAAACAAATGTAAAAGCACCCACAAATGAAAATATTTTATTGTTTATTGTTAGTTTACATTAACTAATGGCCATTTAACAAACAGGACCTTACTGTGTTACCCATGTTTCTGTTACTAATCTTGAAGTATTTTGCCTCAGTCAAACTGTTTCTGTTAAAAATGTAAATCTATTTCTCAGGTTCACCTTTGGTCAGGAGGTCAGTGTGGTCTGTTTTGTTGTTTTTGGTCACTGCACTAATGATGTTTTTCTACATCTTGGCACTGGAAAATGAAAAAGGTATATTCAAAATCTTTGAGAACTAAAAGCATACAATGAAATGTTAGAATATAAACTCAGTAAAATGGAAATATCTGTTTCAAATCATCTTTTTTCTTTGGATAGGATTTAAACAATGTTGTCTTATTCAATGATACAAACAATATATACATGAACCTGTGAAAAGATCCTTAGAACATTTTCCAGGCGGTGGGCAACTAATGTCACATTATAACATAAGACATTAATGAGATCTTTGTACTGACTAAAAATCGCCAGAAGAAAGATGTTTAGGGTTCCTGCTCATCTGAACGTGCTGCAGAAAAGCATAAGAACTTCAGATGTGGCCACCTGCCCGAACACTAAACTGTAATGTTAAGTCGAGTTTATTGTCTAATGTGAGATACAAAAGACAGCGATGCAGGGAGATAGAAAGGACAGCAGATCATCCTAGCAGTGGCACAGCAGTGATTTCCACAGAAATATTGATAAAATTGGTGGACAAGAGGGATAACATCTCACAGCAAGAACTGACTTATCTGGTGCAGTCCTTGAGGAGATGGACTGCAGTATTTATAGCAACATATATGTTACATTGTTGTGTACATTCCAAACACACGAACGCAAGTGTAAAAACTAAAATACTTTTAATAACTGAAGGAGAGAATATTAGGAGAGCAAGGAGAATTGCCACATGTACAATGGAAACATAAACCTGACATACTGACAGTTATGAAGTTTTGATATTGAAGCCCAAGTTCAGGGACTTATTATGTATTGAATAGTTTCAGATTATTTTTGTTCATACAAATAACGTTAAGTTTAAAACAAAGGTAATAGGTACAGGCCTTTTTGCCCTTTATAATGTATTAGCCTATGTGTTTCTTGCAAAGAAGAAATTTAAAGTTTAGTTACAAATATTTTTTACTGTAGGTGATATATTGTTTTTCTTCATGTGCAGATCGTGTTGGATGGGCCTGTATGATTGGATTTCTACAAGTGTTATGGACAATTTGGAACTTTACCTGGTCATTTGAAGATAAAGGTACAGAAATAATCTTCAGCTTTGATCGTCTTCTCTGTGTGACGTTTATTTACTATTATCTCTTGTTCATTGTCTTTAAACCTATTTGTTAGTTTCTCCTGAAGAATGATTAAACGTGTGGTTCATCTTTCTCTCATGTGTTTCTAATCTCTTTATAATATTTCACTGTAATGTTCCTCAATGTTTGTGTATTTCATGTTCATAAAATAATTCACCTGTCTCTTATTATCAGATATTTAGTTATTATACTGACATATAATTTAGTAATTAACCAGTAAATATATTCCTAACTCTACTTTAATTCAATTAAAAGTGAAAGCATACATAATATAAGTAAAACAAATTGATTATTAAATGTGAAATAATTCTTCCGAGAATCAGAATTCTGATGAATGAAACAAAATAAATATGAATTGTTTAGATTTTAAATGTGAAGATATTGTGTAAGTTTCCACTGTTATTCATTTTGTATATCAGTACATTGGTAATGTGTCTCATTTACTCTAAATAATAATGATAATTTTTTTTCATTTATAGATTTTCCTCGTATCATCTCTGTGTATTTGTTTGGATCAGTTGGTGTTGTTTTAATCAGCACTGTTGCTCTGATGACTGAACTGATATTGAAAATATGTGAGTAAACACTTTAATATGATACAGCATATAATTTATGTTAATAAAGTAAAGATTTAAATTAAGTGAAATTAACTTGCTAAATATAAACAGATAATGCACAATTAAGGACCAATTATTCTACATGAGAAAATGTCATAACTTTTTAGCTGTATATGTTGTCAATATTAAAAAGTAAACTGGAGACATTAGTGATAATATTAAACAAAAGTCTCCAGTGTAATTTTTGAAATTGTTATTTCCAGTTAATGGTGGAGGTCTAGTTGGGGATCTGAGAATCGTCATATTTTCCTTGGAAACTCTCTTTATTGCATCAGTGCTGATTTTACTGGTGTTTGCACCATGTGAGTACAAACTGAACTTTATATTTATTTATGATCTTGTGTTTTGGCTCAGCTTTAAAAGGATCTTTGTAAATATGACCAATTGTTGTAACTCTTGGCCCTCTTTCTAGCACATGCTCCTTTAGCCCAGTTTTGTGAGGTAGTGTTTTCTAATGTCTGTATGATTGTGATGTGATGTGTGTGTTTATATAGCTGCTGTTTGTTTGATTAATTGATTGATTGTGTTTGTTTTATTAACTAAATTAATTTTTATTCACTGAGAGCTGCACACAGTCAACATGAATAAAGTTTAGACATTTTAGCAAACGCTTTTATACAAAGTGACTTAAAGCAACAAAGTGACGTGAAGCTTTTGATACATTTGCACATCTGGACAACCTTTTAATTCGAATCATAATTATTTCTCATTGAGACTGGATTTATTTATTCTTAATCGAATTCATCTTTTCCTTCACCTCTCTGATCACACAGGGATCAAACCGTGTCTGCAGTCATGTCAGGTTAGTATAAAATATAATGTAAATCTCATTGATTAATGATGTAGAGTTGAATCTTCAGTTTATATTAAAGTGCACTCTAGTATTGTTTATGTTTCTAAGGAGGATATGTCAGTGTTTTTACACTGGTAGTGTGACTTCAGCGTTATACTAAAGCAAATGATTTTGATTACTGATGTCATTGTAAAGGTCTATTAGTCTAACATGTATTGGTCGCCTTTGTAATATATCATTTATTTTAGAAGTTTGCATTAATAGAAGATGTTTTTGAGATTAAATGAGATTAGATTTTAAAAGATGATTTTAAAATGGCAGTTTTGAAGGCACTCATCTTTTATTAAGATTACATTATTACATAATAACGTTATGTGACTACATGATTGTAAACTATTAATTCATTTACGTGTAAAAGATTTAATGACAAAAAACAAACAAACTGATAAATGCATCTGAAAATATAAATATGTTATGTAAATATTGTTTAAAATTCATGGTATCCATTAACAGGCTAGAGCAAAATCTAAACGAACTCAAGACAAGAAATCTACAGTAAGTACCTCATAAAGCTTTATTTACACTTGTAAAAGCAAACTATTAACTGTGATATTACTATTAATGCCCAATTCCAATCTTAAACCCCTTCATTTTTTTGCAGTTGTCTTATGTTGTGGTACTATTGTGCAATCCGTAATGCTGTATGTTAGCAAACTTTAAAGATTTTTTTGCAAATGTTTCTTTAAAAACATGAACGTAAATATGAACACAAGATTGAATGCAACATAAAACAAATGATTATTAATGGCAAAAAGACTTAAATTATACTCGCGGGGCTAGCCATGTTGACAAAGTGTAGGGTTAAGGGGTAGAAATATCTAAATATCTAAATACAACCCCTAAATATCTAAACATAAAAATGTAAAATTATTGGTTAGTGGTTCTCAGTTGTGTTCCTGATGAAACAGTACTGCACTTTTTGGATGTCGTGTAGAATCTAATTTGACAAAGCAGTTAAGGTGATAGTGTAACCAGATGTTTTTAATCTCTGAAGACCTGTTAGCATTACTTTATATGTCATGACAGATGCTCGACTTGAAAAATATATTTAAATAATGAATATTTTTATATGTATAATGTGTTTATTTGCCCCAAATTAAGAATGCAACAGAAACTGAAATGGATCCTCTGAATACACAAGCAGATGAAGCTCAACCTATGTCAGTGGAATCACAAACATGAGAGAAGATCAGTCTGGATTCATCTCAAACCCTCATGAGCTCTGACACACTGAGACCGTTATTTTATATGTAATGCAAATAGTTTTGAGATTTTTTTCTTTTTGCAGTTTGAAAATGGTGTAAATATGTGCAAGATTTGTTTATTTCCGTTTGTGATAACACATTTGCTTTGTTTTTATGTTATATAGACTCATTTTTAAAATCCAGCTGTATAAACTGTATATACATTAATTTGACCATTTGTTTAATAATGGACAGAGACTAACATCTGTGAAATTATTTGAATCTAAAGACTCTTCTGGTAGAACAGCTGTAGCATCTTGCATCTAAAACAAAGTGTCATGATCCAGTCTGTGTTTGCCATTTGTATTGTGAACTTATGTTACTTCCTGTCCTGTGTCATGTTTTGTAGTTCTTTTGTTCATTGGCTCTCTGTTAATTATCCCCTCAGGTGTTTCTTGTTATATCGTTTTACCCTGTGGACCAGTTTAACTAAAGTGAACAAACACTACAACAGCACATGTAAATCTCTTTTTAAAAGTATTAATTTCAAAGAAGGTTCAGAAGCCTCAGACCTTTAGTAAATGTACAAGATGAAAGAAACTCACTTCTTTTATTGAGCTTCTCAACTCAAAATTACATTTTCAACACCAATTATGTTGGGAATAGGAAGAAAGTTAATATCTGAATAATAAATATTTGTGCTTTGTAGATAAATAAAATCTAACCTTTGTTTTTAAACATATACTAGTTACATATATTGTAATGATTGTCACTTCATAACATCAATTCTTTAAAGTCCACACTGTAAAATACTGTAATATATTTCTGGAAACCAAAAATCCTCATCAACGTTTTTTTTTGGTTCCCAGAATGCTTTGCATGAGGCTGTTATTTTATAGTTTTTTTCTGTAAAGATAAAGACTTGTTAATGTTTAATGTTCATTTAACTTTGAACAAACTGTTGCCAATAAATTAGATAAATATAAAACTACTGTAAGTTACTGGCAAACTGCTGCCAGTAATACTGTAATTTCCAGTGCATGTTTGTGGTTTAATAAATGAAAATATTTCAAGAGCTGTGATTTCTTAACCCTTAGTTAGGGGCGGACTGGGACTAAGAAGTGGCCCTGGACTTTTTCACCAGGATTGGCCCACAACACTGGACTCGCAACATAACACACTTTACATAAATCTGAGAAATCAAGATGAAGGAAATTTTCCTTTAAAAACAAACATATTGACATTTGACATTTTTGTCTTTACTTTTGTTTGTTGCACCTTTTGTAATATAGATTTTTAGGTATCATTATATCATTATAAGTCTGAGAACTTGTCATTGAACAAAGTGACTGCTGTTTTTTTCAGGTATCTCTGCTTCACACATAATGGTGTTGATTCTGTGGATTTATGCATGTGAATCTGCTCTTCTGTTCTTCTCTCTTATCTACTGTAGATACATAACAGAGACTTAACATAACGATACTGTACTGTACTGTATGTTTTTAGAAATTTGAATCTGGCACAAATAATTACATATAATATACCATAACAATATAACATTTTTAGGGTTATACCAAAAATAATGAAAAGGCAAAGCCTGAACCATATAACACAAATGGTAAAGTTTAGAAAGACTGTGAATGGTAGTGTTGGTTTTGCAGGGGAATGCATTTTCTCATAAGGAGGGTGCCATCCACTTGCATCAGTTCTTAACTCAAGCCCTGATAACAAGAGCTACTGTATTATACTATCTTCCACAGACGTGCAGATTCCAATGTAAGCAAAGATAAACAACAGTATGCTGATGCATAAACAAATTGATGTCAAATCATAATAAAACATATCATTATAATCATCTATTGTATTTTGAAAAAGATCAATTTAAAGATGCTGAACAATTTAGCAATATTTATGTTATTACTCACTAACAGTTGCATGTTTTCCCTTTAGATTTTTCATGGTCCAGAACGTTTCATATGTTTCTTCCAAATATTATTATGCCTGTGGCTTCACTTTTGTGGGGTGTGACAGAAGGTAAGTGTTTCTTATCTATCCATCACGCAGTTTTAATAAACTCTAAATTTGCATAATGGCTAAATCTAGGCATGTCCAAAGGATGGGCTGACTATATACTCAAAATTCTTAAAATTCACTCAAAACGCATGATTTAAAAATGTGATTTTGTTACAGGTTATCTGTATGAAACAATCTTTTGCTGTTCACTTTGTATTCTAAGGCTCTGATGTTGATTTTTTTCAGTAATAAGCCCTAATGTGTGTCTTTGGTAAATCGGCTGAAATAAGGTGGTTAACAAAACCTCTAAATATTTTAATAATTTAATCTATGACATACAACACGCCAGTTATAACCCAGTTGTGATTTTTAAACCTTTATTGTGTCTTTAAAACGGCGTTTGCTAACAAGTTGCTAAAAGAATAAAGTCTGTTTATAGCCTTGTGTTAGCTTTTTACTTCTGCCGATAGTGTTGGCTTCAAAATTAGCAAATATTGTGTTAATCTGTAGAGATTATCTTGATAGACAAAACATGTAAACATTGTTTACAATGTTAATATTAACTGAATATTATTTTTAAACTCGTTATAAATAATAACACTAAATGCTGAATTTAATTAATTATTTGGATTATAATATTTTATAGACATTTCATATTGTAAAAAGATATTTAAAGAAAACAAAAGACACACAGATATGGAAGAAATGGTCATTTGTGGCTGAACTCAGTGTTTTTATTCTGCCTTCAATACAAATCGCTTTTCTGTTCTTTGCTTTTGGAGACGCTATATGAGGTGATACAATGAATATGAAACATTTAAAAAAAAATAATCAATGTGTGTATATTTTAAAGAAGCATGCACACTTTATATTCAGAGTACTGAATGTGTTTACGATTTAATTTTTGTCACATTTAGATCTGTTGATGTGTTTTTACTTGCTTTTTTGTTGCCATGATTTTCCCATTTTCCTTTTTGCGTGACAATAACACAGATGAGGAAATCTGTAAGGAAAGCTTATAACCTTAATTAAATGTGATAAAAGAGTGCATATTTTGTGACTGTAAATATTTTAGTTTTTTAAATTTGTATGAATTGCTATGTTACATATTTAAATGTTTTAAAAATCCCAATTATCATTATTTTTTTATTTCAGAAGTCATAGTTTTTGTTCTGAATCGGGACTTTCCTCTCATAATAAATTCTTGTTCAATTTTTGAGAATTTTCAGCCCATTAAAGTAAGGTAAAGTGTTGCAGACATCGGTATCACAGGTATATATATATATATACTTTTTTTCTAAAAATCCTTTTGACTTACGTTTACTGGCTGTTCAATTGGGCCAAGCTGCAATGTGTAGTTTTTGCCACTAGAGGTCGCTGTCTGCTCATCTAAACTTCAAGCATCAAATACTACTAGAGTCTTGGAACTAAAGCATCATGGGAAATGATGCAATAATGCACCTGCTATGATAAACAAGTTAATTTAGTCCTTTATCACATATTTGGATTATGCATTTAGAAAAAACATTTATTTCTTTATGTAACATTTACTATTATAACCAGGAACAGAAACTCATACTGGGTTGTGAGTTACTGTAGGTCCATGACATCACTGAATATCATTAGGACTATAATTTAAAAGGATTAGAATTTATCAAGAGCAAACCAAAGTGTCAATCAGATCATGACGTCCTACTGTATCTAACCCAATATACTCCATTCATGTAATGGCAGATCATATAGAAAACATTTTTGTCGGCATTGTACAAAGTTCGCTAGTCTTTCCTACAGTATGTTTCATTTTTAACATTGCTATGTTTATTGAGGTTTCCCTCATCTAAATGACTCAAATTGATTTGTGATATATTGCTGTATCTTGCTATTTTATCGAGTTAAACTAAAATGCTTTGACAATACAAATTCATATAGATACAAGTTTCTGTCATGCCAACTGATATATTGAAACGTGCATTTTCTGTAAAGCTGCTTTAAAACAATACGCATTGTGAAAAACGCAAATAAAAAATGTGTATTGAATTGACACACGTACACTGAAATTAAATAGTAAATTGAAAGAGAGAGAGGATTGTTCTGTTTTTACTGTAGAAATAAATGCAGAAATAAATTGTATGTTGCAGTGCATGAACTGACATAGTTTATCATGTCATCTTGTCATGTTTTGACCTTTTTTTATCTTATTTGTTAAGCTTAGACATAAATGCTATAAAATTGGTCTTGCACACAAAGCACCTTGAGAGTGAGTGAGTGAGTAAGTGCCTCGAGAGAGAGAGAGAGAGAGAGAGAGAGAGAGATTCTGTCTGCATTGCAGCCCGCGCTGGCTGCTGGAACTCAAACCCAAATGGCGACTTCCAGCTCCAGCAGTAACTCAGTATCAACCTCGAACCTGAGCGGCACCAACACGCCACAGCACCACCAGAGCCAGAGTCAGCAGCACTTCAGCACCATGAGCAGCATGCAAGGTGAGATACCCCACAACCTGCCCCATTTACCCCTCTGACGTGAGCTGATGTGATGGACAGACTCTGGATCATTGTTCCTTCAGTTCAGTCATTACTTGATCTTCCATGATGCGTTTTACCGCATTCGAGTTGAAATAACAGCATTTTTATATATAACGTTAGATTTCTATGCTTTCTGTGTGTCACACATAGCCACCGTTTCATGGATTTAACACTAACATTAAATGTAACATTCAATGTATAAGCTTCCTATCACTAAATTGGCCAAATAAACACGCTTTACCTGATCTGAGATCAAATCTGCTTCAGTTATTTCAGTGTCATGTTAGCCGAACTGCTAACCGCTCGAAACACTGACAGGCCTATAAAAATGTCACTTTCTCACAGAAAATACTTATTTGTGCTATAACGTTATATATATGTTACATAAAAATGACATTTGGTGTGTTCATGTCGTTATTAGTGTTGTATACATTTATTTATTATCGCTGTTAGGTTTCTGTCACTGGAGTTTGTTGACATTATGTAGCTGACAGGCTAACGGCACGTCAATGCTAATATGAACTTTAATGTGTAACTAGACTGTTTTAAGGAAATTGAGATTTATTTTTCAAGCTTGTTATTGACATAATTTTGTTGGTTTTGGACATTTGGACATATTTTCTCCTAAGACAAAATGACAACGGAAGATAACTGATAAAGATTCAATCAGACCTTTATGAAATACCTTCAAGGACATGAAATACCAGAGTAATATGTGCGTCTGATGGATAGATGCACACGGCTAAATAATGTTGATGTTTGGGACTCTATCCATCTCCAATAATATGTGTTTTTGGTTAGGAACTTTGTTTAGTAATGTTTATGTGATACCTAAATGGAAAAAACATATAACTTCAATATCTGGATCTGGGTTCAAAACAATCTTGATGTTCAAGGTCCATTTCTAATAGATCTGTACCTGTGTTGATGAGATGATGAAGAAAGTCAAAATATTATATGCCATAGATGCATATTACAATATGTAGATGTAGATAGGGTGAATAACAATTAACAAACAAAAATAAAAATGTTCACCTCAAATTTAGGAAGGTAAGGCAAAACTGTCAGTCATTATTTTTATTTTTACAAAGACATTGATAAGTCTGTTGGTAGGACTGTGTTGTCTTTACCAATCCTTGCATTTCTTGCCAATAGTGACAGTTCAAATATACATAAAAGAAGAAAAATTATATATATCTTAATAATATGGGTAGTTGACAAGTAAACCGCACGTGTCCTATGGTGTGACATGGCAAACATTTAGATAAAACGAACAATGAAGATAAATCTCTCTTATGCTATTTTATATTATAAATATTAATAACAAATATAGTATATTGGTTTGTTTTCTAAATAGGACTAAGCATGGACCAGTATGAGATTTTCACATTATAAATAACCTTAAGCAAACATACCATGGTTTCACAGTAAGGTGGTATTTCAATTACAGCTTTTAATTTGTGTTTTTTTTCCCAGAACACAATATATATATTTTTTTTAAGCAACACAAAGTATTTCAGGTTAAATCAGTGGTTGCCAAATTTTTTAAAAGCACGGCACCCCTTTCTAGTCATTTGTTAACATGCGTTTCTAGTAATTAAACTTACATGCATACATACACATATAAATATAAATCAATAAAATGCAGATGAGCAAACATCAAATTAAACATTAGCAAAAAATAGCACAGAACCTGATGGATGTTGATACCTAAAGATGATAAACTTTATACAGTCAACTACCCATATCCTTTAAGTTCCTGATTCTTAATAAGCTTGTCTGATGGTATGTTTATTTATATGGTACGATCCCAGATATATGAGGATCTCAATGTGACTCCATGTGTAAATTGTAGAATTGTACCAATGATTAAAAATCATATTTAGGTCACTTAGCACACAGCTGATGCTTATTATATTTAAGGAGAAATGACAGTAATAGGATGTAGTCATTTCTCAGAACAAACTTGAAAGTAAAATATCCATATTTGTCAGTATTTAGATGTGCTTGTGTGCTGTGGTGGGGGGAGTCACGGTGGTGTTAAAATAAGCATTATTTTTTAACACAAAATGGGCTAAAATAAGACTCAACGTGTGTTCGTGAGATTCACTCATTAGTTTATGTGTATGATTTGCTTTGCGTGGAGATACTGCAGATTGAGAATGTCATGTTTAGGTGTTATTTTATTATTTTTTACTTACAAAACCCGTAAAGGGTAAAGCCAAATCTCAGTTTAGTCTTGGATTATCACATTTGTTCTGTTTCTGAATCTTCCAGCATCACTTGGTTGTTCCTTATATTGTCTGAAGATGCTGTCTGTAGTGATTCTGGTTGGGTTGTTAAGCTTTTTCATTGGCTTGATAATGTGTAATGGTTAAAGCCTACATTTACACATGGAGGAAATTCACTTTTTTAAAATTCTTTTCAAACTGTTGCTTAAGAAATGACACATTATTCTTTAGTAGCTCATGTTGCCTGGCTCTGTTGTAAAACTTCTTATTGTTGTATGTCATAAAATAACCTATGTTTTTTTTCCCTACATAGAATGTATATTTATATGCTCTCCAGCCTGATAGATTTATGATAACCCTACTTGCTTTTGAGCTTATGCTACAGAATATTTCCCCTCATGATGTTTCTCTCCCTTTATCTCTTTCCTCTTACCCACAATCCCCTGTGACGCTGGACCACGGTGAGACCCTGCAAAATTATTCCCATAAGAACTGCAGTTTGTTTCCCCTCCAACTGCAAGTTTCCTTCATAGTTTCATCTTTATTTGATACTGTATATAAATGTCTTCATCTTCTGTCAACTTCTGGTTTTAGTTTGTTGTTTTGCTGTCGTGTGTGATGTTACTCTGCATGTTGACATATTTCCCAGTTCACTGATGCACATCCTGGCACAAAGGTTTGGTTAAAGTGAGATTTTGATGTGAGATTAGATTTATTCAATTTTGGTGTTTTTGAATCTGTATTGTTTTGAAGAATTGGTTACACTGATCGCAGTTTACATTTACATTTACATTTACATTTATTCATTTGGCAGACGCTTTTATCCAAAGCGACTTACAATTGAGGAAAACAGTAAGCGATTCGTCTAAGTAAGCAATATTCACGAGAGGTGCTAGTAATACAAGGTTTCAAATACAACGTCAAGATAGTATAAGCAAGTATATAGAGAACATTAGAAAAGGAAAAATAGGGGTAAAAATGTTTTTTTTTTTTTTTTAATTTTTTTATGAGACAGTTAAGTGCTCATGGAAGAGGTGGGTCTTCAGCTGTTTTTTGAATTGTGAAATTGATCCAGCAGTCCTGATGGAAACAGGAAGATCATTCCACCAGCCGGGAACGGAGAAAGAAAATGTCCTTGAGATGGATCTCATGCCTCTCTGTGAAGGAACAATGAGGCGCCGCTCGTTTTCAGACCGCAGACTTCTGGAGGGGATGTAGGTCTGTAAGAGAGAGTTGAGGTAGATGGGTGCTGTGTTAGTGGCTGTTCTGTAAGCAAGCACCAGTGCCTTGAACTTAATGCGTGCCGCTACTGGGAGCCAGTGTAGAGAGATGAGCAGAGGTGTGACATGTGCTCTCTTGGGCTCATTGAAGACCAGGCGTGCAGCAGCATTCAGTTCTGAACGATTCATTGGTTTTGTTGTTTTGTTTGTTGTACAGAATTGGTCTATTGTTAACTTCTGATGTTCAACCTCAAACACTCGCTTGCCGGCAACAAATCCTGTATCTCGGAATACTTTAGCATTAGGAAGACAAAGCTGTCATGTTGTACTGGAATTTACATATTTTAATTATTTAACACATGTTTTAACTATTATTTTGTTGTTTGGGTGTTAAACCATTCCTGTTGGTTAATGATCTCTTTTGAGTTTATTTTGTATTGTTAAATGGTTAACAAAAACAAAATGGCCCTCTTCTTTTTCTTAGTACGTGATTATTCTTTATGATTTTTCACTACACGTTATTCCGTTGAAATAAAAATGTTGACTTTTATGTCTAATGTCTTTTGTTTTTTTGGCCTACTTGTAATTGTTAGAGCCAAATTTTAGTGTAGTTTATGGTACATTGCGTTTACATTTAGGCATTTGGCACACGCATCTATCCAAAGCAACTTATTCAAGCTATCAATTTTTCATCACTATTTTCCTTGCTGGTTTTGGTTGGAAATACTGCGATGTAAGTAAAGTGGGTTACTTTCAATGCTGTTTTACAATAATCCAGGTGATGCAGGTAATAACAATAACACGCGTAATAAAATGAACCTTTAATCCGAGATGAAGTGGTAATTGTTCTTCTCATCACCAGGGTTTCAGATAAACCTCTCTGGAGTTCCTCCAAGTAAGCCAAACTTTCTGAGCAGTATCTGATCCCTCTGCTGTCGGGACGTCTGTCCTCTGTTCACACTAATCTCTCCACATGTGGACCTCTGATAGATTTGTGCCGTGACCGCACTGCATGCTAGAGGTGGCGGGTGTTTGCTCATCTGTTTTTAGAAATCAACAGATATATTACCTACGTTTAGAAAACGGGGTGGATGATTTCTTCTTAAATAATAAACAGATACAATTAAAAGGGAAGTTCACCCAAAGATGAAAACTCATCTATTCTTCCTCGTATTTTTCCTTGGAATACAGAATCAAAAGATCTCAAATCTGGTGCTTATTTCTCACATTCTGGTTTGCATGAGGATGAGTAAATTATGACAATTTTGATGTTTGATTGACATTTTACTTTATTTACCCTCATGTCTATCCAAACCTGTATGACTTTCTTACTTCTGCAAAACACAAATGAAGGAAGATTGTTGATGACCAAACAACATTGACCCCCATTGACTTCTATTGTATAGCACAAAACCACTGAGACATTTTTCAGAATATCTTCTTTTGTGTTCCACTGAAGAAAGAGCATCTGGACCAAACTATAGAGATTGAGTCTAAAGTTCAGAGCTTCCATTAAACCAAATGATTGACTTCTGGACACTCGATTGATCCTCATCGATTCCTCTATTGTATCATTCAGTACACTTGAGTCTGTTTATCCTCAGATTACTGAAATAATCACATACGTTTTCCTCAGACAGTAATGGAAGCTCTATTTGCATTTTGTTTTGGAGAACTGCGAGATGTTTTTGGCATGTCAGACAAACACAAGCTTGTTGAGACATGGATGCACATGCCGTGACTTCAGAAATGAATGTTGTTTTCCAGTATTCTTATCCTTACATTTTTGTGGTGGGAAGATGTTCCCTTCTAGCTCTTTTTATGAACGTTTTACTTTACTCTACATTTCCTTATTTTGATATATCTATATTTTAAAGTCATGGTCAACAGAATAAGACGGGTTTGCTTTGGGTTCAGTATTGCGTTTAAAATATACGCTGCACCCCTCACACACTAGATCTGCACAAAGTGTACACTACGGCTGTCTCGCACACTTCTGCTTTCTGTAACTGATTGTATTGCAGAATCATTGTAGTTTGTTTTGAGGTGAAGGTAAGTTTGTTTGTTTTGGATGTTTAATTTCGTGTCGGGATGTGATCAGATCTTCTGGCCTCTCTGATTGGATGTTGAAAGGTGGAGGTGTGTTGATTGGTTGTGTTGAACGCAGGGTTCGAGCATGTTGGACCACAATCGCTGCCCTCCTGCTGCCAGATTTCCTAAAGCCATAAAACACATTATTTTTCCACTTTTCCAGATCATAAAATCTCCTGATGACTTTAGGAAATCTGGCCTCTGGTGTTCTTCTCCTGGTGCTCAGATGTGCATGACTGTAGTGAATTTCTGAACCCACAACCCCTCCTTCATCTTCTGTGGCTTAGTTCGAGATCTCATTCCATCTGAATACACTACGTCTTTATGCCGTCTGTGTGTACGTGTGCTTTTGTTAAATCTCATCTTAAATCTTCCTCCTCTATCAGGTAAACGTAAAGCCCTCAAGTTAAATTTTGCCAATCCACCGGTCAAACCTACTTCCAGAATTACGCTGAACACGGCCGGACTTCCTTTCCAGAACCCACACATGTGAGTACAGCCTTGATCAGACTCGATTCAGTTCAGGTTTATAATGTTTCGAAACGGCTTCATGTGAGAAAAGAAGTCACAAAATATGTTTGTGTTTTAGAGAGAGGCTGCGAACGCACAGCATCGAGTCATCCGGGAAGCTGAAGATCTCTCCCGAGCAACACTGGGACTTCACCGCAGAAGATCTGAAAGATCTCGGAGAGATCGGACGAGGAGCGTATGGCTCTGTCAACAAAATGGTGCACAAACCTAGCGGACAAATCATGGCTGTCAAAGTAAGATGTTTATCTTTATTCCTGTGTTTGTTGCACAAGGTTCTGCTTCCTTTTTAGTTCGAAGTAGCATCAAATTTAAGACATCCTTGATGTTCATTCAATGAATTGATACTATGCTTATTGTGTGACAGAGGATCAGGTCGACGGTGGATGAACGAGAACAGAAGCAGCTGTTGATGGATTTGGACGTGGTCATGAGGAGCAGTGACTGTCCCTACATCGTCCAGTTTTACGGCGCTCTGTTTCGTGAGGTCTGTTCACCTGCTCGAGTATCTCACACGTCCGGCGTTCAACCAATGAGCTTCTGTCTTTCTCTCTCTTTCAGGGGGACTGCTGGATATGCATGGAGCTCATGTCTACCTCCTTCGACAAATTCTACAAATACGTTTATTCCTTTTTAGATGAAGTGATTCCAGAGGAGATTTTAGGAAAAATAACATTAGCTGTAAGTCATTATTTATTCCCGTCTGACATTATAAGAAGTGACGCGTTCGTTGTCGACTGACGTTCTTTGTTGTGTCAATGCAGACTGTGAAAGCACTTAACCACTTAAAAGAAAGCTTGAAGATTATTCACAGAGGTGAGATGAATGATGATTTGGTGGAATCCTCTCAGGTTCTGCGTTTAGATACGTTCAGCTCTCGTATGTTCTCTCTGCAGACATAAAGCCATCAAATATCCTCCTGGACAGGAAAGGCAACATTAAGCTGTGTGATTTTGGCATCAGCGGGCAGCTGGTGGACTCCATCGCCAAAACCAGAGACGCAGGCTGCAGGCCGTATATGGCAGTAAGACTCATTCATTATCATTTATCAAACACTCACTCACTCACAAATGAATTATTCATTCATAGATATTCTTTCATGTCTGATGTGATGAAGAAATGCTGCATGATTCTCAGTGTTAAAATATTCTCACAGACTTGCTGAAGTATCATTTTTTGATCAAATTTTTGCTTGGGGTCCTTTTGAAAATTGTGTCTTAGACTAATTTAAATAGTGTGTGTGTGTCTGACCCTGGTCTCTGCGGTACAGTCGTCTGCAGTAGCTCCACTGATGATGTCATCCTCTAATCTGAGCAGCATGATCTCATTCAGAGAATCCCCTCATGAGCGGACACTGCATGATGATGTCATCAATGAGAAGACATCAGTAATGTGTGTGCATTTCTTATGAATGAGATCATACACAAAACATCAAGAGTTATTACGTAACACACACACACACACACACACACACAGTCACACACACACAGTGTCTGACTGGAGCACATCTGTTTTAATGCTGTTGTAACCCATAAAGCGTCTGGAGTCCCACACTCACTGTCTGATGTCTTTGAGACAGACCGGCTGTTGTGATGTCATCATGCAGGGGCACACAGATGACTCACTGGCTTATGAGCCAGAACTGTGTTTATTTTTATCAGTTGTTGTTTATTTATTTGATTTGTTTGTGACTTGTGGTTTTCATTCTGTGCTTTACAAACCTTTTGTCTGTCATGTAGTTAGTATCAAACAATATAGACCGAGCAACCTTAACTAAATACTAAACCATTACGATTTACAACATGCAGTTTGAATTCCATTTGTTAATAGCATTCATAATGTTTATTTGTAGTAATATGGTATTTAATCTTTCTGTTGCATTCACTCTGTTGTGTTGTTTATTTCTGTGTGTCTGTCAGCCGGAGAGGATAGACCCCAGTGCTTCCAGGCAGGGTTATGACGTCCGTTCAGATGTATGGAGTCTGGGAATCACACTGGTGAGACTCATACATGTGATCATCTATTATGTGATCGAGTAGTTTGTGTATGTGTGACATTGATCATCATTCCTCTGCGTGTGTTGTAGTATGAGCTGGCCACGGGACGGTTTCCCTACCCGAAGTGGAACAGTGTGTTTGATCAGCTCACACAGGTGGTGAAGGGCGACCCGCCTCAGCTCAGCAGCTCAGAGGAGAGACAGTTCTCCCCTAAATTCATCAACTTTGTCAACCTGTGGTAGGACACCTCACACGCACAACAGTTTTCTTTATTTTGTAGCTTGCTTTTGAATTTCAGGTTTCTTTATGAAATTTTATTCAATATTTTAAGTCACTATTACGTCTTTATTAGATGTCGTTGAAGATATTATTCCTATTACCGCAGCACCTCAAGTTGTTCCTCCTGCGCAAGTTCATTACATTTGCAGGATCTATGAAAAATGCATGCAGTAATTTAAATATTTAGCAGTAAATTGTAGCTGTTGTCAGGCATCTCTCTGCTGTATTTAATAAGATATCTGAGAGATATTTGATGGTTCACGATGTTGAATATTTGGATTATATTTAAACCAGGTTTTATATGAGACATTTTGTATGAATCATTTTGTATGATTATTTTTCTTCTGGCAAACACGCACATACATGTGATAAGCAGTCTTATTTATATTTGACCATGTCATGGTGCTGTTGCCTGGCCACATGATGCAGATGCCATCTGCTGTTCATACAGAGAAACTCTTAGTTACACAGATAATGGCCAAGAATATACGCTTACAGTTTTTAATCAAATGTTTTATTATTCTCTTTTAACAGCCTTACAAAAGACGAATCAAAAAGGCCAAAGTACAAAGAGCTTTTGGTGAGTTCCTGTTAAAGCAACAAATTTATCATTTTTAATGTGTGCGCTTCTGCTCCACCTGATTCTAATTGCTATATTCAGGACTAGCAATTCTAGATTTTTCTTCTTCTGTCTTCTCTAGAAACATGCCTTCATTCAGATGTACGAGGAGCGTACGGTAGATGTGGCCAGCTACGTCTGCAGGATTCTGGATCAGATGCCCACATCTCCCAGCTCACCGATGTACGTCGACTGACACACACACCTGAACATCCACCTGAGTGAAAAGCTACAGCGTCAAGATTCGCTCCATCACAGAACTGCAGTATTAAACCATGAAAACACACACCGGTGTTCAACTCAAGCTCGACTGTAAGATACCTCCAACCCATCTCACACACACACACACACACACACACACACACACACACACACACACACACACACACACACACACACACACACACACACACCGTTAAGCGTAAATATACTAGTGTCTGAATGTGGCGGTCTCGTTGTCGGAACGGCTCTGATCTTAAATATGGATGCAGAATAATAATTTTAAATGAATATAAAAGAAATCATATTAAGCCTGGAAATTGTATTTATACTTCTGAAATCACTTGTGGAATATATGATTTGAAAAAGCTTTGACATACTGGAACTCTTATTTGTGTCTGCTCCCCTCCTCATCATGTATGTGATGTTAAACGTGTGTTTTGTATGTTTAAAAGATTTGTGTAAGGTGAATAATGCAGAGGTGGGCGGGGTTTCTGTAATGAGGTCATTTTCCTCAATGAGTATGTGCTGTTATATCAATAAAACTGAGGATGATGGAAACCACTCTTGCTTGATTGTTTTTAGTTAAAAGAATTTAATTTTACACTTACAAAGCTTTTTGCTTGTAAAACATCTCTGTGCACATAATTTACACCATATAAATATATTTGCACCAGTGTTTTTCAAAACGGAGACGGACATTTTTCCTAACTAAACAGTTAAGCTTATTATTAAGTCGATGCTAGCTAGTGCCTCAAAACTACATCGATGTTTTAATATGTTGCATAAAATATTTTAATAATACAATAAGTGTTACCAAGAAAATGTAAGAAAAAGCATGAAACTATTTTTACTCTTTAAAGCAAATTCACTCACTTTGTTTGATGTATGTTTTGTCCATCTAATGTAATTTAAGCTTTGGACTTATACAGGATGGCAAAACCATGTTAAAAATGATACTTAACATTAATAGAAAGAACACCAGAGGTTTGTGTTATTTTTTCCTTTATTAATGATCAAAACAGGTTGTATGACAGCAGTCTTTTTGGCATAAACTATGAATGTAGCAGCAGAACAATGCTAAAACATATAAAACATTTACATCTAACATGACTAATGTAAAGGACACAAGAACATTTTTTAACTAAATCACTGCTGTGAAATATAATAAAGCAGGTTAGTGGCAAACTGTAAACATTAAAGATTTTCTAACACTCTTGATAGTCTGTGATAAGCTTTATCTCTGTAGTCTGCTATATAAAATCGACTTGCAATAGAAAATGCACAAAAATAAAATGACTACAGTTTAAAATACGTGGTCTTCGTAAAAGAAACTTGGACTTGATCTTGGTAAAAAAATATTACTGTCAGGTGTGCAAATAATAATAGAAAGAAACACATAATCTTGCAAGTGGTCTTTCAAATATGGACATGATCTTTTTAGTGGACAAACGTAAATCTTTACACCCCTGGAAAACACTTTGAACAGCTTTGATGTCATCATGAAAAATTGTTCTCTTTGCCCTCATCTGCGTTTTTCTCCACAGGCAGGCTCTCATCTTCAGACATCTCTCTCTCTGTCACAGCATCCTTCTCTTCAGAACCGGAGTCTGCGCTGGAACCCTTGTTGTCCGTCTGCTCTCTAGACTCGTCTGTTTTTTTCTGTGCTCCTCTCTTGGTCTCCTCGTATTGTCTCTGTTCAGTCAGACTTTTATTCAGCACGTGACTGATGGCCGTCTCTCCCTCTCCCATCAGAAACATGCTCTTAAACTTATTATACAGCATGGCGGCTTTGTCCATCACGTCCTGGCTGGCCTTGAACCTCCGGATCTTCTTCAGCGTGGCTATGAGCTCACAGTGTCTCTGAAGATGTTGAGTGGTGACCTGCAGCGAGCTCAACTCGTCCAGCACCGCCAGGCATCTCTTCACATCGGGGTTATTCAGTTTTAGAGACGTCTTGATCTCCCCATGCAGCCTCAGAAGTCTGGATTCAGTGGAAACGTCTTTTTTCTTGTCTCCTTTTCTTCCCTCTTTATTTCCATCTTTCTGTTGGTCAGGATTGCATCCGCGCTCGTCTCTCTCTGCGTCTTCATGATGCTCCAGTGGATTTTGTTTGCGTTCTTCATCTGACTCTGAGGAGCTGTCTTCTTTGCCTTGTCTCTTCTTCTTTCCTTCTTGTTCCCTTTTGGCATCTTTGCTGTCATCTCTCCTCTTTCTCTTCTCTGTCTGCTTGCTCTCTTCTTCTTCTAAGACCACGCCCCCTGGTGGATCTTTTGAAGTTTGTTGTTGTTGGAGCAGAAGCAAATTTTTGGGTTTTCTTCCTCTGCGTTTCTGTGATGGGACCGGTCCACCTGAAGGGCTCGAGACAGGGCTCGTGTTTTCAGTATCCGAGTCCTGATCATCTGTTACCTTCTTTTTTCCTCTCATGTCATCCACGCTGTCTTCCTCCGAGGGGTCTTTGGTTGACTTTCTCTTCTTCTCCACATCACAGTTGCTCTGGTCTTTATCTGATCCCGCGTCAGTGTTCATCACCCTCGGTCCGTTCAGCTCCACTTTCGGGTTGTTCTCAATCTCCCACAAGCCTTCATTGAAGCCCTTCCTTTTGTTGGGTTTGCCGTATTTGTCTTTGTTGGGTAAATAAGGGTAGATGTCTTTAGGGCCCAGAAATGCCGTTTCGTGAGTGCCGAAGAAGAAGATGGGAAACTTGGCGTTTGCTGGCTTGACAGCTCCATCCGAAAGCTCGTCGATCCTCGCGGGCCAGTGAGGATAACCCTTCATCTTCGCGAATATAAGATCTCCAGGTTTGAAATCACGAGCCATGTCAACACAGTCTGGACACGCTTCACACTCGCGCGTGTCTTCTTCGCTTCCTCCTCCGCGCGCTATTCCCAAGCCTGCGTCTCGACGTCATCATCCTGTGCCGGATGCGCGTCCAGCGTATTTTTATTTGTTAATTAAAACAAAAAATAAACACTGAAAGATACATTAGAGAAATGACAAAAAGACAAAAACAGACCCTGACCGTAACCATGAAACATATGTGACAGTAAAAGTTATTTTTATTAACTTTTTTTATTGCTTGACAAGATACTAAATACCAGGTAAACAACAAGAAAAATCTTAATAACATCCAAATAGCTGCATAACAAAAATAAGCAAAATAAACATACATTAGAATAATTAACACACAAACAAATAATAAAAATAAAATAAATACAATACAGTACAAGGTTCTTAACCAGCGAAAAATACCTTCGAAAGATGTGTATTTATTACAGTCTTGCTCTGTGTTGTATGTTGCTTCTGGCATTAAAACAAACCCTTGATCATAAACGACTTTTATGCCGGGTCGACCGACGTCATCACGCCGAGCCGGAAGCGCTTCCAGCGTCAACACACATGTGTCAGTCCTTCAACTTTTTCTTCTCTACAGGCACAAACTACACAACCTCGGTGTCATGTGTTAATTGAGAGATTTAATCACTCTTATGGACCGAACATAATAACAGTTTGAATCGTTTATTATGCGTTTATTCCGCTGCGCATTATTTACATGTAACGTTAGAGCGTTTAGATGCAGTGAAGAGTATCAGGGTGTAAGACTCATGGCCACATACACCTCCAAAAAGCCCAAACCTCCTAAAGACACCCTGCGTCATGTGAGGATGAAGGAGAACCGCAGGCAGGGTGACCTGCACGGACCCTCCACCGTCTATGTGCAGGTGCTCGGGGCTGGAAGTCGAGATAATGGACCTTCTCTATATGTCTTCTCTGAGTATAACAGGTGAGGATAGGAATTCTACTCCTGAATCAGAAAAAAACAAATCAACATTATACCTACATATATAATTAAACAGTTATACATTACAACAAATAAATATGAGAATAAATGTGTTTGAGTTTAACAGGTCAGTAGTGATTGTAAGCCTGATTCAGCAAAATAAAGCATGTCATGGCAACATTATATTATGTGTTAAAACAATGAAATAAGAAAAGAACTATGGTTGAATTGCATTACAGATGATGTCAATTGTTAAACTATTAAATAAAAATTAAATGACAAGCATGTGTGTCTCCTTAAAATCAGTGCCTTTGTTAAAAAATATATAATAACCAATATTGCGTACCTTACATTAATACATAGTTTTATTGTCAACAGATCATTAGCATTGTCATATGGGTAGTTGACATTCTAACTCTAATAAAACATATTATTTGGTGTGATGTTATATTAGAGACTGCACAGAATATTTGTGTTTCTATTATTTAAAAAAGAGGATTATAAATGATGCTCAGTTACAAGACCTGAATGCAAATCATTTTATACATCAAAATGTAATTGTAAGATGTCTATCAAAAGTAAACTAGTACCTATAATGTCATATCTGAACTACTGTTTTGTGATTATAAATGAGTATATAATAGGAGTGATGATATTTGTTATTTGCAGGTATCTGTTTAACTGTGGTGAAGGAACACAGAGACTCATGCAGGAGCACAAGTAAGATATGAACCTACAAGCAATCCAGTAAATAACAGAATGAAAAAGGTGATATTAAATATACTGTGACACTTTGATTTGTGATGTTTTTCATATTCAGAGTCAAAATTGCTCGCTTGGACAATATTTTCCTCACTAGAATGAGATGGGAAACAGTAGGAGGTTTATCAGGTCAGAATCTTCCTTCAATCTGTCATATTGCCATTATTTTACCTGGTTCTTTTGCTCCATGTTTTGTGTTTTGTGACCGACTCTTTTGTGTACAGGAATGATATTAACCCTTAAAGACACAGGAGTGCCTGAGTGTGTTCTCTCTGGACCCCCACAGGTGGTACGTACAGATTATAACTCAACATTCAAAGATCAGGTGCTGTTTAATACATTCGCTTTTTTGGCCTTTAAAATCAGATCACAAATGAGATGCGTTGTTAGTTAAAAAAAGATGTCATTCTGCAAGAGCATCATCATAAGATGGAAAAAGATGAAACGTTGTTATGTAAATCAAACTTAACTTCCGAGGGTTTTAAATGAGTAAAATGACTTTATTGTGTATGAATAACATGAATAACATCATGTGACAGTTCTTGTTTTTATTGATCCGAATGCTGTTTTTACAGGAGAAATATTTGCAAGCTATAAAAGTGTTTTCAGGACCGCTGGATCACATTAAACTCTGTAAGAGTCGCCGTTCATTTTCTCTCCACATTTACGTATTTCTTTCTCCTGCTTACGTTTGTTTTGCATGAGCAATAATCTTTTGTTCTTATGTTTTTTGTCCACAGCTGTCAGACCTTATTCAGAACCTGCATATAAAGACGACACGATGACGGTCACGCAAGTTCCTATTTTCTGTGAGTGTTAAACTCATTTTAGTGCTTTACAAAATCTCCCAACACAGAGAATAACAAAATCTGATCTGTTTTATGTTTGTGTTGTATAAGCTGAGCGTAAGGCTGAGAGCGGCAGACGTTCCCCCAGCTTCAGCCGCGGCTCGAGTCCTAACAGCAGTACCGGCGTCGGCCCGCGGGGGGCGCTCAAGAGACTGGAGGATTCAGAGGAACAACACACTGTCATGTCTAATAGAAGATCAGTCAGCCCAGGCAAGAGATTATAAGAATATGATCACTGTTATCTGATCAAATATATGACTTTCAGTCCTCATTTTTCATTTTGTCTTAAAGAATGCATCAAAATAATGTGTTTTTATTTTTATACAGATGGTAGAGGAAGTAGAGATTCATCGCTCGTGGTGGCTTATGTGTGTAAGGTCAGCAGAACATCATATTAACCGGATGATTTATGATTCTTTTATACCACGCTGTACCGATCCAACCCATTTTCTCTTTCTTTAGTTACATCCAAAGAAAGGAAACTTCTTGGCTCTGAAGGCTAAAGAGATGGGTCTGCCGGTGTAAGTGTGTGATATCTGTGTGTGTCTCTCTGTCTGTGATCAAACACAACACATAAGTGTTTGTTTTGTGTGTAGAGGTACAGCGGCCATTGGACCCATCATAGATGCTCTGAAAGCTGGAAACACTGTCACACATGATGGGAAGGAGGTGATGCTGACACACTGACATGTTCATTTATTGATTTATAATACTAGAATTTAAATTCACCCTATTTTTTTATTTTATGTGCAACACAAAAACATTTTGCAGGCTGTATATAAGAGTTAATTTTTAGACTTAAAATTCATCCAATTTAAACGAATTGTATATTTTTTTTGTCATCTTTTGAGTGCACTACACATGTTACACAAGTTATTGCGTATATCAAAACTAACCACAGGGATGAAATTGCTCTGTTTCACCTGAGACGTGTCTTGTTTGTTTTAGATTCGACCGGAGGAGCTGTGTACTCCGTCTGATCCTGGACCTGTGTTCTTAGTGATCGACTGTCCATCGGATGAGTTCATACAGCCGCTTTGCACCAATCCCATACTCCAGAGGTGAAGAGATGCTTTTCGAATATACACGACCAACATGTTGCGCTGATGATTCAGTGAGAAATGAACATTTATATTTTTAGGCGCCAGCATCAGTTCATGGAGCAACTTGTACGCTAGGTCCTGTTTCTAAAAAACATGAAACAAAGAAAGCATTAAATATTGTGTTTAGTCTTTTTACACGTGTGTTGTTCATACGTCATACGTCAGAGTTTTCTGTCGATGTTTGCGTTCAGGTATCAGACGGGTGGATGTGAGGACGCAGCCGCTCTCGTGGTTCATATGACACCAGAATCAGTGCTGAACTCAGATCAGTACAAGCGCTGGTTAGAGAGGTAAAACTTCACATCATGAGCTGCAGATACATTAGCGCTCAAACGTTTTGGGACACTTGCTCACTTATTTGTTTATATTTTTTCCACATTTTAGAATAATAATAAACTCATCAAATTATGAAATAAAACAAAGGGAACTATGGGAATTATGTTGTAATTCAAAAAAACATGTTATATTTTATGAACTCCGGTCACATTTTGGCTAGAAATTGCAGAAATGTTTTCATGTAATTTTCTCAAGCAGCTTCTTGAAGTCTGAGATGCTCTTTAAACAATATTAAAGGAGTTTCGATCTATTCTGTGCTCTTATTGGCTGTTCTTTCTTCATTATTCAGTCACCTATTTAAAAAACATTTTTTTATTAAATCAAATGTTAGTTTTTTTCATGAAAAACATATAATCTTGGAAAATGATATTTTTGTCTACTAAACTAATTTCAGATATTTAAGCAAACATCTCAGATCAAAAGGGTTTTTAAATAATGAACGAAATTTTGCTCAAGTGTCCCTTCACATGATCATGAGGGATTGTGGGATTGTGTCTCTGTTGACTCACAGGTTTCCCAGCAGCGCTGAGCATCTGGTGATGAACGAACAGAACTTCACACCACACAACGTCCGCAGTCACAAACTCCAGACACACCTGAATGTGATTCATCCCGACATCTTCCCTCAACTCAAACTCTGCAAATCTAAAGTATTGAAACGCCTCAAGTCGACTTATTTATTTTTTCTCTACTTGTTTATTCTTATTTAATATAATTTGAGTATTTGTCAAATATTGTTTTTACTTATTACATTTTTATTAATTTGTGTATATGTTTTGTTTTTATATATCCAAATAAAAGGAAAGATTAGTTGTTTAACTGCTTTCTTTGTGTGTTTGTGTGTTGTAGGAGCCTCAAGCATCTCTTCATGTTCCTACCGTCAGAGCCGAGTGTCTGTTGAAGTTTCAGCTTCGGCCCAAACTTGAGTGGCAGAGGTCAGTTCAGGTTTAATATGTATTTGTAATATGCGTTTACCACAAAACAGCCACAGTGGAAAACAATACCGAATAGCAATGTTTAATTCTGACTGTGTGTGTGTTTGTGTGTAGAGATGCCATCCTGTCCTGTGACCCTGAGGAGTTTCTGAAGGAAGCCGCTGAAGTGCCGCATTTCTTACAGGAAGTTGAGGAGTGCAGGAAGTTTCAGACGGATGAGTCTGTCTCTGCGTCTGGTGAGTGTTTAACTGCGGCAGAGAGAAAAAGTCTGAAATAAAATAGCAGAAGAGACAGAAACAATAAAACTGACTTAATCTCCATCTTTGAGAATGCGTCAGATCGCAAAAGACTTTTCAGAGAATTGTGAGAAATGAAAATACTTGCTGGATTGAAAACCCCACATTACTCATGTTCATATATGTGACCCTGGCCGTCATAAGTAGCATGGATGTATATTTGTAGTAATAGCCAAAAATACACGGTATATACACGGTATGGGTCAAAATGATCAATTTTTCTTTTATGCCAAAAATCATCAGGATATGAAGTAAAGATCATGTTCCAGGAAGATATTTTGTAAATTTCCTATCGTAAATATATCAAAACTTTATTTTTGTGAGTGGATGCAGCAAAATTGCTTACAAAAATGGCCGTAAACACGTCTACAAACTTCACTCGAAGAATTACTCAAGTTTGGTATCAATGTAAAGTTTAGAATTTCAGCTTTCAGGTTCATCTTTTCTTCACAACATCATTACAGCGATAAACCAAAACAAACCTGTTTCTTCTTAGCAGCGGCCTTCTGATGAACAATTTTAAAGGCCATTTTCTCAATGTTTAGATTTAGATTTCAGAGTTTTAAATAGTTATATCTAGGGCTGAAACGATTCATCGAGTTACTCGATTAACTCGATTACAAAAATTCCTCGAGGCAAAAACTCTGCCTCGAAGCCTCGTTAAATTCCTATGACGCGCACGGATCTGATTCACACGGACCGTTGTTCAATGTTCAGGAAGCACACCATAGCGCGTAATACATTTTGAATTTATTTGGCGCGATGGCGGAGAGTAAAGATGTCCATAAACGGCAGAGAATGTCTAAAGTTTGGGATCATTACATTCTTAAAAAAGAAGATAACAAGGTGCAATGTGTATTTCTGCCGTATCAAACTGCAATGAAGCAACTGGTGTGACTGGGGCGTCACTCTTCCTCACGCACGGCACGCGTGCACGCGCACACGCACGCACACACACAGGTTGCTAGATTACCATAGCAAATAGGCTCACCCCAGAAATGATATATTATTTGTATATTTCATATTTACTTTGATTTCAGGGCTAGATTAGCTACAGCATGAAAACTGTTGTGCATATTAATAAATTAAAGAGCTTTTACTCTTTTTTTATCGGATTTTAAAAATGTATCCGATTAATCGATTAATCGATTGATTAAGTGCTAGATTAATCGATTACAAAAAGAATCGATAGCTGCAGCCCTAGTTATATCCCGACCAAATATTGTCCTATCATAACAAACCATATATCAACAAGCTTATATATTCAGCTTTCACATGATTAATAACTCTTAATTTAACCCTTGTGACTGGTTTTGTGGTCCATGGTCTGCGTTCTGCTTTTCTGTAAATCATACTTTGAAGTTTTCTGTGGGTGATAATTCAGATGATGTTCTGTTAATTTGAGGATGATTTTTGTGTTTGTGTGTTTTTGCCGGTGAAGCCGAACGGTTTCCAGAGATCTTGTTTTTAGGCACCGGCTCGTCTCTGCCGATGAAGATCAGAAACGTCAGTGGAACTTTACTGAATATCAGGTATTATACTTTTTATATATTTCGATTTGTTAAAACACATCTGACGTCTTTTAAACAGCACACATTTGACAGCAGATCTGTTGTTTCTCTCTGTTCCTCAGTTCATGTCAGTCTGTGTTGTTGGATTGTGGTGAGGGGACGTTCGGGCAGTTGTGTCGTCATTACGGTGATGATGTCGATGAAATCCTCTCTAAACTCTCTACCATCTTTGTGTCTCACCTGCATGCGGATCATCACACGGTGAGGTCATCATAAACACCTGTCTGATTATAATACAGTATTCGCTGGAATACTGGATTGTGATTGGTCATCTTAGATGTCTGAAATGTTTCTTTAAACATTTGCATAACTGATCATTTCCAACATATCTGTGCTTGGATTCATCTCCTATTACTCCACGCTTCTCTTTTTGTGAATGATAATTTAAACTTTATTTAATAAGTGTTCGTGTTATACCTCACAAACTGGGTTTTATCTCATTTTCTCAAATATCTCTGTATTTTATGATCCACACAGGGTTTGATTCATTTGTTACTGGAGCGAGAAAGAGCTTTGGTTTGTACATTGTTATACATACTTTTTTCAATCAATTCTGTTTATTTTATATGACCGTATATACGAAATAATCCTATGTTGTCTGTAGAATAATCTTGGCAAACCGTTCAGTCCGGTGTATCTGATCGCACCTGTACAGGTGATGACGTGGTTAAACCAGTATCACGACCAGTGCCAGGAGATACTCAGCCAGATCAAGTACTGGTTTATTTTATAGTTATCTCTAGTTATCTCTCTCTCTGTTTATCTTGCATTGCAGTCTTGATCTTATAGCTGGGATGTTTTTAAGTATGTTTCTGATGTTTCAGTATTATTCCAGCAAAGTTTTTGTGTGATGGCGCAGAGACGCCCAAAGTCAAAACCAAATCCTTTATTCAGGCCGTGCTGAAGAGGAACGATCTACTGAAGGTCTGATCTATCAAAGATTGTTATATACAACCCATTCAGTCCACCAGTAATAATTCCTGGGATTGTATGTGTGGTTTAGTTTCAGACGTGTTTAGTTCGTCACTGTAAGAACGCGTTTGCCTGCAGTTTGACACATCAGTCGGGTTGGCAGATTGTGTTTTCTGGAGACACGATGCCCTGTGATGCCCTCGCTAATATGGGTATGTAACACACACATATTTTACATAAAAATATAATCCAAGTCGGACCAACTTTAGGCACATATTTGTGGAGTCTGGAGTGGATTCTTCACAAATCAATATAAATAAGTGTTGTGTTTAAGCGTTGCTTCCGGTGTTTATCGGTGATGGGATCGATCAGACGGAGTCACAGAACTCTGTTTAATGGTTCCTGAGGGAGTGCGTTCAGTCTCTTCTGAAAGCTGAACGTGGTTTGTTTTGTTCATTAGGATGAGGTGTTTGTTGTCCGCAGCTGCACGTGATGGATTTCTAAAGGATAAAAATGAAGCGTGTGGTACTGTAGCTGTAAATTATGTGTTTGATTCATCTGTGGTGTTGTGATGGATGTGTTCTCAGGAAAAAATGCAACACTTCTGATTCATGAAGCCACACTGGAGGATGGGATGGAGGAGGAGGCGTTAGAGAAGAGACACAGGTACATCAACACATACTCTTGAGAGAAAAAAAACCTAAATGTATAATTTATATAAAAAAATTATGTTTAAAATATATAACTATTCGACAGTAGAATGCACTTTTCTTAGTTATCATAAGCACAATATTATTAATAATGAAACTATTTATTTAAGCATTATTTATGAGCTTCCTCATGTTTTCAGTTTTTTATGTTGTTAAAGTTTTAGGCAAAGTTTTGGAAAGTTCGTAAGGATATTGGTTTACACACCTTAAGTAAGGGATAATGTACAGGCAGCCGGTTGTTATCGCAAAACTAATAATGAAGGGGTTTATTTTGTGATAACAGACGGCTTTTTGTGCATTATCTCGCTTATTACATGACTACTTGCCACATGAGAAAAAAACTGAACATGAAATGTCAATTTGAAATATTTTATTAGCTCATTTTTATAGAGGAAAAGCTGGCAATTTGGTTTAATAATTTGTAAAGATTATGTCATATATGTTGTTAAAAGACATTTATATTTATTTTTTGTGTAATACTGTACCTGTCAAAATGATTTGCATCATCCGGGTGCCAATCAGAATCAAGCATTTCAACGAGCCGTGTAATAATGTGATTTATCAACCAATCATTCCTCTTTGATTTTATGTAATTGTTGGTATCATGCGACAAAGGATGTTGATCCAAAAATATGTTTATCTATACAGTTTCAGTGTTTGAGTTGTGTGTTAATCGTCAGAAATGATGTTTGTTATTGTAACTCCAGCACCACGTCTCAGGCGATTGATATCGGTATGAAGATGAAGGCCGAGTTCATTGTGCTGAATCACTTCAGTCAGCGTTACGCTAAGATCCCGCTCTTCAGCGACGACTTCAACAGCAAAGTTGGGATTTCCTTCGATCACATGAGGGTGAGAATATTAAAAAAAACTTTTTTGCTGTATAGATTTACATAAATGCTTCTATTCAGTTGTGTTTAGTTCTTTCCACTTTGTCAAGTTAAATGCGTTTATTTGAATTGTTTTTCAATCCCAGATCAGATTTGGAGATTTTGCCATTCTCCCTCGGCTCATTCGGCCTCTGAAGGTCCTGTTTGCGGATGAGATTGAAGAGATGGAGGAGAGGAGAGAAAGGAGAGAGATGAAGAAGAGCTCTGAGCTTCCGTCCAACGGAGACGAGACGAGCAGAGGAGACAAGAGAGAGCAGGACGACATAAACCTGGAGACGGCTAACAAACGACTCAAGGCAAACTGATGGGTAACCGCTCGGGTTAGATCAGACCAACCGATCAGGAAGCAAGAGAAAAGTGCTCAGAAATATAGTGTCTGAACCGGAGCTCATGCCGAAACATTTGATTCTTCTGCAGATTTTCACACTTTCGTTTACTGAAAACATTTTATTTCAACTTTCCATCATCTTGAAACAGACATTTGAGCACCGATGAATGATAAAGCATTTGATCTTTTCAGAAAGTAACTTTGATTTGAAACGGAAATGTTTTGTTTGGTGTGCAGTGATGAGATAAGACACGTGTACATTTGTGTATGTAATATTTCTTTTTTTATGTACATGAAATGACAGATTAATTTAGGATTATTTAAGAGAAATAAACTTTGACCTGTAGAAATGCTTGTCATCATAGAAGTAATTTATTTGAAACTTATTAAAGGATGGCAGAAGAGACTTGGGTGACTATTTCAGAAAGTTTTATTCATGCATGACGTTTTGTGCTTGTAACATTTATATTAGCATCACATCATGAGATTGAAATAAATTTTACTGCAAATCAAATTAAATTGGGTTTCTGATCTAGCGAATGCACATGCGTTCCAGAGTAAAAAGACCAAACTATTTTCATTGAAAGGTGCGACTTATTGGACATTTATATAAGCTTATTGAGTGATCATAGCACCATAACTATGATTTAATAGCACAGATTTGGATCTTTTGAGATGTTTTAATCTAATATCTGTCATGATCCTTACAGAAAGCATTTTACAGATTTGGTACAGAGAGACGTGTTTTTCTTCATTTAAACCAAGGTAAAGTGTGCTTGTTTGTATATTAATATAGAGCTCAAGAACAAACACTCAAAACAGTTCAGTTTAAAGTCGTTTTTCCTGACACGTGCCAATTCCTCAGGGATTGCTTTGGGTTTACGATGGGAATAACGATTACTGTGTTGTCAATTATTGTCTGTTCCTGAATATATCAAATATAAATATGTGTTCTAATTATATATACTTTTTATGCATTGTATTTATTTCAGGTAACCGGAGGTTTGATTCGCAAAGCAACAAATCTTCAGTCCTGGTTTGCTAATCTGTGTATATCACACCTGCAGATGTTCGCTTGTCCATCACTTGATGGCGCTCTTACATCATATTTACACTAAAGTCACATTATTCTCATATAGTCCCCAGATATCATGTGTTCATGTACACCTCAAATAAGATTCACACCAACCAACATGAACTTAATATTTAATATCTATGCATTTAATATCAAAGCATCTTACAGTGATTTTGATTTTTTCTGTATTTGTTGTTTCCTGTGAATCACACATTAAACACATTAAAAGCAGAATTCAAACTTTTCTCCTATCAAACATCTCTGTGTTCTTACACACACCAGAATCCACTGTCTCTGTAGTGAACTCTGCTAAAAGCAAACACATGTTTGTCTCATGTCATCTCTCTCTCGTCTTAAGCAGGTGTGTTTTCTCAGCGTATGGACCTCTTAAGGGATCTCTGCTCAAAAGATGCTCCTTTATAGCTCGGGAGTCCATTTCATCATGTGAATGTTTCTCCTAAAATTCTTTCATTTTGTGGTTCTCCATTGTAAACGGATACGTGCTTCAATCTCATTGATGTCTCAGACAAACAGCTGAAACACAAAAAGATGTTGTGTGAAGTTGACCTGGGTCGTCTCTCTTCAACTTCCAAGATGACATTTTATTTAATAGGTTTTTAAGTTGTTTGTTCAGAAATTTCTGGAGAATCAGAAAAGGAGCGAACTGGAGAAACAACTGAGATGTGGATGAAAGAGATCTCATTTGTAATTTCTCTGCTCAGATGTTGCTCCTTCACAGCTCATGAAGACTTGATGGAGTTCTCAGATGTGTTTAGGTATGAAATTAGTTTCAGATGTTTCTCATGAATTGCATAATTGTTGAAGAGTCTGGAGGTGTACATAAATGTAGAAGTGAAATAATCTTCAATAATATTGACTTTTGATTGCAGACTTGACAAATCTGAGCTCAGTTTGAGACATCGTTGAGATCTCTTCTGAAACTCTAAAGACATTCGTGAGATTTCGGACTCTTTTTTTTTCTCAGGAGGACGCAGATGAGACTTAACAGTTTGCAACCGATCTTAATGATGTCCAAGATAAATAATTGAGGTATTCAAGAGATCTCATCTGTGGTTTATCTTATGGGATAGAGGACTGACGCGCGCGCGCGCACGCACGCACGCACGCACACAGAGGCGGTGACTCTACGGTGTGAAATTTGTTTCATACTTCTGGTGATTATTGAGTTCTTGAAAACCTGTCACCTCTCTCTCTCTCTCTCTCTCTCTCTCTCTCTCTCTCTCTCTCTCTCTCAGTGTGCAGACGAGCGGGTGGTAATACGGACAGACTCGTGTGCGCTATTACACCGGAGATCATGCTCTGAATCCGCAGCACTTCAGCTCATCCGGACAGGCCGGTAATTGCTGGTAGACTCCAAAACAGCCCGAGCTGTCCGTCAAATACAGAGACACGCAGGATTTCATGTCCTGTTCTCAAAGAATATAAAGACTCATCAATGAACCGAGAGAGAAACAGGTCAGTGAAGGTAAAGCAGTCAAACCTCGAACAGCTGAACAAGTTAAAACGGCCTCTATGCATCACCCATATAGAGCTTTAAAGAGACAGTTCACCCAAACATGAGAATTCTGTCATCATTTCTTCGCCCTCATGTCATATATTTTGATATTTTGAAGAATGTTGATAACAGACTGAGACCAAACCACTGAGACATTTCTCAAAAGATCTTCTTTTGTGTTGCGAACGAGATGACACGTGTGTTGCAGGCGGATGGACATCAGTATTCAGGGTGGTCGCTGAGGTCTCTTGTTCTGACTGCAGGCAGGTTTGTATTAGCACACTGTTAAGGAGCGAGTCGAGTCTCTGGGGAGCGAGTGGAGAGCAGACGCCCTGCTGGTGCTGCATGAGAATCTGTGTCTCAGACAGACAGATGGCAGAGAGAGAGAGAGAGAGAGAGAGAGTCTGAATGTTAGGACAGATGTGTACTTGTAACTAAATGAGTCGTTTCTGAAATGATAAGTAAATCATAATGCAACTCGATTACATTTCAAAAACTGGTGTTCGTTTCTATCACAATAATGCACACACGTTTCTGTACGTGTATGTAAAACATGTTTCTGGATGAATTTCAGCCTCAGATGTCAGATGGGGTAAAATGTTAAAAACGATCGAGAGTAAATGCTAGCGCTGAATCTATTTTTAATATCGCAGACCGCCCGGAGAGAAAAGTCAATACATACCGACAGAACACGTTTTCCTAAAGAGCAGCCGGAGAGAAAGTCTTGTTAAGTACATTAGCACTAATGGACACATATTGATGACGTCCAAGATGCCGAATGACTATTACTTTACTGAAGGAGAATGCAATGCAAAAAGATTCATTATAATGTGTAAACTTGTATCTGACACTTTCTTCAATGGAAGTCAATGGAGTTCAGTGTTGTTTGGTTATCAACGTTCTTCAAAATATTGTGTTCTGAAGAAGAAACTCTGAGGCGTGTGGATTGTATGCAGGTGTGTTGAGCTGATTTAAACACTTTCCTCAGGCTCAGAAACTTGAAGTAATCCCGGGTTCATTACAGAGAAAGCTGGGTTTTATATCGGTTCTCTTTCGATGGTTTGCTTCATCAGCTCTTCACAGCTCCACAGAGACTCTTGTTCCTCTTGGTCTCTCAGAAATAATTGCCTTCAGGCCGGCGCTTTGTTAAACGGTGTGTTTCACACTTTACCTACTCATACCTCATGATGCTAAACATACAGAAGCTTTAACACATGTTTATATTTCATTGTTTAATCTTTTCTGAAGGAGTTTACAGTAAAGCACTTATAAAGGAATAGTTGACTTCCGGACACGTAAGAACCACCAATGAGATTTGAAGTTATCATGTGCCGTCATATTTGCATTTGGTTTCAATTTCTCTAAATGAACATATCTCAGAAGACACATCGTCGTTTTACATTAATGATGAATTTATCCTTCAAATCTAAGTGGTTGATTGGAAAATTGTCCCAGGATAAATCAGGAAAGGTGATGGTATCGCACTGAGAATCGCTGATAATGTGTTTCTCTCAGTGCTTTCCATCTTCTCAGGGTTTTCCTTCATCTCAGAATATATCCCGGACCGGATCGACTTCCAGAAGATCTGTTTAATTCTCTTTGAGGAACAAAAGAGTCTTTGAAGTAATGTTAGCAGGAAATGTTACTGTACACACAACCTGTTTTCCCATTTTTCCGGATTAGAAGAAACATTTTGTCGTAATTTACTCAAATTTGGTCATCTTTATGAGAACAGAAGACTGAATATAAGATGAGTTTGAGATTGTTGGGTTGTTGTGAAGAGAGATTTTCAGAGATAAAATACTGTAGTATACTTTCATTTTTTACTATAGTAAAATCTCATATATTATAGTATATTGTACTGTTGTATATTATTCTGTATTGTATATAGAATATTTTGAAAGATGTAAACAACACTAGTTCAGTACTAGTTAACCATGTTTTTTTTGTGGTAAACGTGTAGTAACTATGTGTTTTGGTGCATTGATTATTGGCAAAACCATGTTTTTATTACAGTAACCATGTTTTTTTTAAATAATATTGTATTGGGTGGTTTTATATGTTTATTTAATCTCAAAGATGAATATTGAACATTTTTATGTATTCTTTGGTTGTGTTTTGTTTAAACACTTGTGTAATGTTACAAAACTGAAACAGGAAGTGCTTCTGGACCTGTGTTGTCTACATGTTACAAAATGATCTATAGTGAATTCATAACTGTGGTAAATACTGTATAGTATACTTGAATATTTACCACAATATGGTTCAAAAACACTACAGAGTCACTACAGTTTACTATAGTAAATATTATAGTGTTTTCACCTGAAGATTAATGAATCTGTGTTTCCTTACGTGAAGCTGTTCCACAGATCCAGAAGAAGAGAGAAGATCGGGGGTGTCTCAGAAGTGTCTCAGAATAGCATTCCACATGTCTTGAGTAAAGGTGAGTAAATCGAGGTCATTTCTGAGTATTGAAAATATGGTTTCAAGAAAAGTGAGAAAAGAAAAAGACCATAGAAAAGATGGGAAGGTTGATAATGTGGCTCAGGGTGAGAAAGGTCACTGTTCGGATTTATTACACTGCAAAAAAATGGCTTTCTTACTTAGTATTTTTGTCTTGTTTTTCAGTATAAATGTCAAAAAATTCTTAAATCAAGATGCATTTTCTTCATAAGCAAAATGACGTAAGAAAATAAGTCTTGATTTTAGGCAAAAAATATGAAATGTAAGTAAATTTGTGCTTAAAACAAGCAAAAAAAACCCCCTTGAGTTAAGTTCTAAGTCATTAAATTCAAGATTATTTTTCTTACCACATTGGCAGATTTTTTTGCTTGTTTTAAGCACAAATTTACTTACATTTCATATTTTTTGCCTAAAAACAAAACTTATTTTCTTAGGTCATTTTGCTCAATGAGAAAATGCATCTGGATTCAAGAATATTTAGACATTTGTACTGAAAAACAATTCTGTGTAAGAAAGCCATTTTTTGCAGTGTATGAGTTTCAGCGGCTCTCCACCGGCACAAACACTGTGTGGAAAAGGTAGATTTTTCCACAGTAAAACAGCCTTCAGTTGTCATTCCAGTGACATTGATCTGTGAGTATTGATGGTGTCCAGCTGTCCTCGGCTCAATACGGCCCATCACTGCCCTTCAATCACAAGTCTTCAATAATGCATTCAGCTGTGGGTTACTCCTGCACTAGTTAACTTCTAGTTCACTGGACTAGTTTTCATAAATAAGTCACTTAAACTACTGCTATTATTTGTGTTATGAGTGTTGTTTCTACCCTCTTGATTGGGTCAAATATGGACATTTTCTAGATTCATTTAAACCCAGTGGTTGAGAATTTTTATATCCATAGCTTTCCTGTAGCTCAGTGGTTAGATCATGGCGCTAGCAACACCATGGGTTCAATCCCAGGAACTGCACATACTCAGAAACAAAAATGTATAATGTACAATGCAATGTAAGTCACTTTGGATAAAAGCATCTACCAAATGCATAAAAAAAGTTTTTAAAAAAACTAACCATGGATTGAAATTACAGTTTTTTAGTGCATGTTTTTTTCCTGATAGAAGAAAACAAATGCCTTTCAATAAGCCAGAAATCTTACAGAATTATATTGAAGGTTACATTAAGATTTGGGGGTAGTCATTTTTAATTTGGGGGCAATAAACAATACTAGCAATGACTCAACACCGCATAGCAACAACCCAGCAATGGCAAAAAAACCCCAGATTTTAGCAATGGACTGACACTCTGAGCATTTTAAATGTTGCACTCAATGTAAAAATGATGTTTTAATAACATTATACAACATTTAGCTATAATAAACACGTACTGTTGATAACATGCTCTTAATGTTACTGCAACAATGTTTTAGTAACTTTTAGACAACGTTAGCCAATGTTATGAGAACGTTACCTGTTGTGTAGCTCCACGACGGTGGCAATGTGTTTTGAATGTACACTGCATTTTTTTAAATATTATTTTGTTTTATATAAATATCTAGTTGCATTTAATCCATTTAATCCCACCGGTCACAATAGTGACCATAAAGAAAGTCTTTATTTATAAAACTCTAAAAGTCTTTTACTGACTGATGTTTTAGTGCATTTCTCACATTTTCAAGATTCAAGAGTTTTATTTGTCACATACACTTTGTGGACATATACAATTTGCAGTGAAATGTTCATCCGCTATAAGACTGCAAACCAAGAGAAGAATATAGAAAATATATATAAAATATGCAATTTTCTTTAAATCAAGTCAAATTTGAGGAAAGTACTTGAATTTGAATGTACTTAAGTATAAAAACCAACGTATATTTATGAAATGTAGTGGAGTGAAAAGATATGTAGTTAAGTAAACGTTTAAGTTTAGTAAGTAAAAAGTCTTTGATAGAGTACAGATACTTCACAAATGTATACTCAAGAGTTAAAATACTTAAAGTGATTTTTACCAAAAAATTCTGTCGGTCAACACTTCAGAAAGTGGACTTTGTGAACTCCTCAGGACCCTGAGTAAACAGCAACAACAGGAGTTTTAGCATCAAGGCTACAGGTTCTCTCTCACTTTCGCCCTTCGACTCTGTAAACAACCGAATACATGCAGTGGTCTCTCATTATTTCTGCTCTTTTCTCTTTTTAAGCAATGCACTACAGCGGCCTTCAACTGCAGCATATTTTACACCGGAGATAAACCTCCAAACAATCTGACACCCTGCTGGATTTCTCTTTGTTTCGTGATAGAAATAAACAGATTGTGAGAGCCGTGTGGAAGATGTTCATGTTGGGAAAGTCTTGAAAATCAGCGTCTTTGTCTGGGTTACGCCGTCCTGCGGGTGCTTATGTTCTCCAGAAACGTTTGTATCGTGGAAAAGTCTTTTGTTGGGAGAGTTTGTGGTACATTTCTCTTTGTGTCCGTCTATTGTTCAGGATGAATAGAGTCGCACGTGTCTCTCTCTCTCTCTCTCTCTCTCTCTCTCTCTCTCTCTCTCAGACGCTGGCGCTCTCTCAATGAGGACACTTGTTGCCAAAAAAGCAGATTTTGCGAAGTCATTCTTTCTCAGGCTCATTTCTCCAATGCATTTCTCATGAATGAAACGACTGGCTGATGTCATTTCTTTTCTAGCGATTCACGTAATTAAATAATAGCAGATTAGATTCTAATCTGTACAAAAGCATTCATAATATAGAAACCTATACATGTTTTTCACCTTCAGACACTTTTATTAAAACCTTTTTGTTATATAAAGTTCAAAGTCTTTTTGCTACATCTAAAATGTATTTAAACTATAGATTTATATAATCTATAATAAAAATACAGTATAATATCTAAATTATATCATAGATCATTTATGTGTGTGTGTGTGTGTGTGTGTGTGTGTGTGTGTGTGCATACACATACACATACATATTTTGGTTCTTAAAATATGACAATTCAGCCAAAAACATATATTCTATAGTCCAAAATTATTATTATATACATATTTATTATTATTAATTATATATTTATATTATACTTATAAATATTGTTTTTTATTACATTTGTTATATATTAATGTATGATACTTAAATATAATACAAATATATATATATATACCCATTTTAATGATATATATTATTAAATTGTTACATTACTTTTAAAACTAGACAATTAAAAGGGTAAAACATATTTATAATAACAATTAATCTACATTTGCACATTACATTAAAACTAATGCTGTTTATTCTTTAAGACAGGTGTCTGTATTTGAAGATAAAAGTTTTCTTTAGTGGTCTTTGTTTATATTTACACATTTAGTTTGACCGGTCTAGAGGTCAAAACAATAGACAAACAGTCTCAGACAGCAAATGGAGACGCCGCAGATAATCTACGCAGAAAACAAACTTAGTGAAACGATATGAATCCATAAAGCCGCTTCGCACCGTAATGACGTTTGCTCATGTCTGGGCTTTTATTTTAGCCGATGTGCATGATGGAGGTTATTATCCCCGGAGAGGAATAGAGATTTTATCTCTCTCTACTGCACCATGCGCCCGTGTCCTTGGACACATTTTGTTTTAGGACATCCGTGAATACTTAAGACTGTGTGGCGATTTGGGATCGTCTTAGTTGCGTAACACTGGCAAAATGACTTATTTGTATATGACATATTGCACATTATATTCTGCATGTGTTAAGATTCACATCAAATGAAGGTTTGACTCTTTGACAATTAAACACAGCAATTGGAATGAGAGCAGAATCACACGACACATTTATAATTCATGAAAAACAGAGGAAACGCAAGAACATTTCAAATCACTTTTTTTCACAGATAGTGAAAACTTTATCTTCACCTTCTGACAGACGGACGGAGCGAGAATCCTCCCGTCTTATTCCAATATTTGAGTTTTTACCTTAAACACAGAAACAAAAGACAGAGCTGGCACGCATTAATTGTTCTCTTTCATTATAGAAATGATTGACGTTCTGTGCATTTGTGATTTGTTCACGGCTCTGCGGTGCTACATGAATGGTTTTCAAGCTTTTAATCTGTACGTTTTTCGTTTGCTGTCATTTGACAGATTGGTTTGTACTAAACAACCATTGGAAGTTTCTAGAAGATTACATAAAACTGTGAAGAACATTCTTTTTAAATCTTAAAACTTTTGTGTTGCCGCAGGTGTTTGTCTGAAACTGTAAAGATAAGCTGCTTTTCTTGTGACTTCAAGTTTTCCTTCTGAAAGGACGTTTACAAAAATAATTTTTAATTTAGTGCCGTATTTGATATAGGAAATGATCAGATTCATGCAATAACATCGTAGCAACCCCATCAAACACCATAGCAACCACCTAGCAAAGCAGTTGAGTCTTCTAGTGCACTTCATGCAACAACTTGATATATGTCGTGCATTTCAAGTAAGTTGCTTATGTTTGATTGTAGTTCGGCTTCAGGATTATAATGTTGTTTACTATGTAGACGGCTCACTACGTCTTGGACAGAGCTGGAGAGAGAGAGAGAACGAGAGAGATTCAGTCGGGGTTCAGCAAATCCCTGAGGGCAAAAACAGCACAACTTTGGTAAACAACACATGCACACACAAAAATAAAGAGAGAGAGAGAGAGAGAGAGAATGAGGAGTAGTATGGATAGAGACAGAGCTGTCAAGAGATAAACTGAATGATAAAGTTGTTTTTCTTATTACAAAATAAACATCAGGACACATTAAGGCAGTTTTGTTTGAAGTACATTGACATGTTAAATTGCCATTCTTAGTAAATATGTGCAACGAAATAACATTTGGTTATATTTCCATCTCTACCGTCAATATTTAGTTTTAATAGCTTTTTGTTCTAAATGTATAAGAATCCTTTGAAATGTTTTCATAAAGTGACATCCGTGTTTATGGTGACACTCTTCACCGGGACTCTTTATTTATCGATCCAGTAAAGAAAGAGAATCAGTTTAAATCTGCTCAGAAATGTTTTCCGGTATGAGATACACGGGTCTGTACATACCAGATCAATGTCTGTGTAAAGTGAGAAAAGTCTGATTGAATCTGTGATCTCAATGTGTGATGTCACACCACACAGATCATATGACGCATTAAGGGATATGTTATATTCATTTAAGCAAAGAGCTTGTGGTGTAATGTGAATATAGTTATGAATAAAGGCCGATGTTGGACACAACATGAAGCTGAGTAACTGGTTATAGATATAGCTACTCAAAAACGTGCCATTATTTGTATGTTTCATATAATGTTTAATTATAAAAGTATTTCAATTGACATGCACTTTTTCTGTTATTGTGATAACATTGATCTCATGGCCCCAAATGACACAGAACAACACAGCAAAGTGTGTTTTTTTTCCCTTTATAATGTGTTTTTTTGTCCAGAATGAATGGAAACGAAGACCGTGAGGTTGAAAACACAAGACTCAGAGTTTCACCGCAGTTGCTCAGCTTCTCCTGGATGTGTTTGTACATTGGTGAGGATGGAATTTGGTTGTTTTTCTCACTGTAATAGGACATGATGCTGTGATGGGCTGACTGTAGTAGAGTTACGAGAGAGAGAGAGAGAGAGAGAAAGAAAGAAAGAGAGAGAGAGAAAGGTGTATACGTAATGGATTCTGAGCTCTGCTGTGCTCATTATTTTACCAGCGATGAGTCCAGAGTTTCTGCTCCACCGCAGTCCATGAATAAGTTGTGTGATAAGTTGTAGGTGATGAACCAGCGATAACGTGTGTTTGTGTGTACTACATATCTGTGTTTGTGTGTGCGCGTGCTTGTTTACATGGTTTACGAGGACACAAATGTGTGCAATGACATGTATAACAATGTATACTTAATAATATATAATTTAACAATAATAATTTAATAATTTCACTTAAAAAAATTAAAGGTCTAGAGTTTTCTGTGATAGGGTTGGAGTTAGAATATACAGTATAAAAATCATTATGTCTATACAAGTGTGTGTGTGTGTGTGTGTGTGTGTGTGTGTGTGTGTGTTGTGTGCCATATGGTCCACTGAATGAAATTTAAACTGAAGCCACCTTATGTGTTTCATTGACATGGGATTCATCAATAACATGTACGTAAATACATGTATTCATACATCTGAAGCCCACATTCAAGACTTTCTTTCGTGATGTGACTATAAACGTAAAAATCTTATAAGAACATTCTTATAAATACAATGATATGAGTTGAAAACCTTTTGTACTCAGCGAATCACTAAATGTAATTGTGACTACTGAATTTTTAATGAAGTCTGCACATACGAAACATTTTTTAAATAAAGACATAATCATCATAATAAATGTTTAAAATCATCATAATAATCATCAAAACTAACGTTCAATAAATCTCACAATTGAACAAAATAGCAAGATTCATAATGATTTGTACAGATTTTAACTGAACTGAGCTTTTCATCCAAATGACTCTGGACCTACTGAACCAAAAACATATGCCTATACTTCATGTTGCTGAGATTTTGCTAACATATTTACTAACAAAATATTGAATCATCAGGTTTAATCATGAGAAGAAAGATTATATGATAACAATATCTGATTGTTTTTATTCAGTAATTTCCTCCATAATAATTTCATCTGGTTTCTCACTTGCATCTGGATATCTGTTTTTAAAAACAGAAAACAGAAGAGCTTTAAAAGTTCCCTTCGGCTTCGGTCCGTGAAGCCCCAGCAGTCTAAAAGAAGATGACAGAAAGACAAAATGCAATAATCACTACAAGCAGTTTAATGTATCTGCACATCTATGGTGTTGTTTGGAGAACATTTTAAAAGTTTGTTAGACTTTTATGAGGTACAGAAGACAGATCACATTCCCATTACAGATTAGAGAAATGTTTTCATAAATACTGGTTAGGAAAGGAGATCAGGAAGATTAAAGGAAAATGTTTTCACATTGTATTGATGTCATTTAGATTTAACTTTAGTAATAATAAAAATCTCCCATCCGCACCCGAGAAAGCTGTTGAGATCTTTGATCTTGTCTTGAATGTTTTCCAGCAGTTTCACGCTGGCTTCAATAGCAACATCTGCAGCTTTCTTATGTAGTGAACCGTGGCTGGAGCCACCGGTATCCTTATTTATCCCATCCCAGCTTCTCCCAGGGCCAGTTGTTAAGTCATGATAACCTCCGTGACTGCACTTCCCTGTCAAGAAATGATATTTACAGCAGTTGATGTTATATGTATGAATTGCAGTGTAACATTTCTGGATAATGTTTGCCATCGATTGTTACCTGTTGGTTTGCTCAATCCAGAGTATCCCGATGTCAGAATCTTTTTATCAAGAATGTGTTGCAGAAGTTTTGCCCCACAATTATTATTTTTACAGTCTTTCTCACATGTTTCTTGGTCTTTAGCTGGAGGAAATACGTATAATTAATTTTTTCGCACGCACGCACGCACGCACGCACACACACACACACACACTTCTCTATGATGTACCTGCAATGTTTGTTAACTCTTCATCTGGATTGATCAGGGCAGTGTATGGTGAAGTGTTTCCCAGCTCTATCCAGTTACTGTGACTGTAGAAATCCTTTTATATGCCAGTGAGTTAGTGGATAATCAGATAGTATAAATTGAACTTTATCTCTTTATTCTTTAAATTGAACTTTATCTCTTAATTATTTAACCAAAATCTGTATTTACATTTATGCATTTGGCAGACGTTTTTATACATTGCATTATACTGTACATTTGTTTCTAAATATGTCCAATCTGTGGGATCGAACCTATTTCATTGGCGTTGCTAGCGCCATCTAACCACTGAGCTACAGGACAGATTGCATGTCAACAAACACCTAAATAAATATAACAATTAAATTTGAAACATTTGAAACATTACCTGTAGAGTGTGTAGAATTTCTCCGAGCATCGCTCTTGCGTCTTCAAATTTCTTATTACTTACATGGCTTGTGATTTTAGTTATTCCATCAGTTATGAGTGTTTTCCCCATCTCAAAATTCTCATTGTCAAAATGATATTTATGATCAAACATATATGTCAGGTCTGTTTTCACATTGTAGTAGCAGATAATTCTGTATGTGTGTCCAGTGGTTTTGGCTGTTGAGACAAAAATAACAGTTTTATGATTATTGCTCAGAGCAAAGTTGAAAACTTACAACCATATTTACGGTTTGAAAAGCCACTGGCAGTCATGAAATACTGTAATAAAGATACATTTTTCTCTTCTTATATTCATACCATTGTGAACCCTTCAACGCTTCCCTGGCATGTTCTTGCAGTAGCACGTAGAATAGCCATTCTTGTGATCTCTTGATGATTCTTGGAGTCTGTCATTCTCAAAATATGAAAGGCCTGAGCGACAGTTAGAAGACCCAGCAGGAGAAATGTGCTCCTCATTGTCATTGTCATTGACATGGTTTATCAATACTGGTTATCTGTAAATGCAGAACAGATGCAGTGAGGTTCCTAACAGAATAATGTGAAGTGTGTAGGAACATTTATATAAGTTGTCATGTAAATTGAGGTGAAGAAGCTGCTCATTGTTAAGATGTTATCACATCAAATGATGGTCTTACAGGTAACGATTATTCAAAGTATCGTAGCACTTCTCATATTATTGACTCTTAAGGATGAAACACTTTATTGTTTTTCTCATTTATAAAAAGTAGCTAAATATAAGTGTCAGTGTGTGAGCACAGTGGATGTTTGAGACCACAAGAAACCCTTGACCATTACATACATTTGATTTCAAGTCAATAAAGTGTTGCAGTGTGAATAAGAAACAAAGCAGTTGTGGCCCAGTGGTTAGAGAGTTGGACTCATGATCAGAAGGTTGCTGGTTCGATTCTCAGGTCTGATGGGTAACGGCTGAGGTGCCCTTGAGCAAGACACCTAACCCCCACTTGCTTACTATACAAAATGTACAAATGTATAGTACAATATAATGTAAGTCGATTTGGATAAAAGCGTCTGCCAAATGCGTAAATGTACATGTAATGTAACAAAGATGTAGAGACTGGTTAACATTGCACATCACCCCCACTTCGAATATTATAAAAAAATATTATAAAAAGTAAAGTGTTATGATTCTGTTTGTGTCTCATTCCGCTTGTTTGTTCCGTATTCATTTTTTACATTATTTTACCTGTATTTTACATTTTGCTCTGCATTAAATTACATTTTAGCATTAACGGAAATATTCGTAAATTAAAGGGAAAATGTACTGGTAATTTTCTGCCAGTACTTTATCAATTTTTTTACGGAATTCTTTTTACAGTGTAGTTTAATTGGGAAATTTGAACAAACATACCTTAAAAAACCTTACTTGTCTATTTTTTGTTGGAGAAATGTTATGTCGTGTAGCACAAACACTTAGTACTGAAGATCACCATTATTGTTTTGGGAATAATCGCGAATGCCTAGACTGAACACGTACTATACGTGCGTGCATGATTTCACTGTCTTCAAAAATTCAGGTATTGGGTGTTTACATGGAAATGCTAACGGTGGCGTTTTCAAAAATGTGTACTTTGAAATCCGTAAAAAATTTTTTTTTAAATATGTTTCCATTTTTGGCTGAAAACATTGTCGTGTAAATGGCCCCTCAATCTTTAAATGGTTGCTTTTCTGAAATAAAATCTGAAATAATAAACCTCGATGACTTACGGGTCCGTGTAATGCTTCACAATTCAATTTTTAAGAGCATACAATGCAAATGCAAAATTAAATTTTTTTCATTTTTTGGGGTTACTTTGTCAATAGATTATTGTAATTTTTCTCTTATTTTTTTATTTTACTTTTATTAAAACAGAAATGTTGTTTCAATTTTTCATTTTTGCATTTGCATTGTATGGTCTGAAAATTGAATTGTAAAGCGTTACATGGCCCGGTATGGGGCCAACAATTGCAACCTTCGGAGGACACAGCTTTCGAATGCAGATGCAGCAACAGTCAGTAAGATTTCAAAAAGATTTGTCACATTTGTCACATTTTAACCTTAAAACACATTTTTTCTTGAAAGGAATATTTTTATATTTTTTATGTCACTTATCTTCCTTTGGTGACCAACAGTGTCAAAACGATTATAAGAAAATGTATTGATTAAAATTCCAACATTTAATTTGTTCATTTTTTAATCTTTTGTGATCTTGGCTTTCTACTAAGTAAATAACTTTGGAATGAATAAATAATAAATGTTAGCTTAATTAGCACAAATACAACTGACATCTTGCTTTCATAGAGAAGTCCAGATACTTGAAGATGTGTCTCTTGTTATGTGACTTTTTATGCATTTACATAGATATTTGACTAATGCAAAAGTGTGGGTGATGAATTTTCATTTGATTTCATCTGACAGTTCACAGTTCAATTCAACAGTAGTGGGACAGAAAGCTACTGCACACATTTGTGTCTAATCATTATATTGTAGTAAAATAATAGACTATATGGTATGGTCATATGCTCATAAAAAAACTGAAAGAGAAAAACTATGATACAGTACAATAACATATAACAGAAATACTATATCAGTTCACGAGTTCACGCTTACATAAAATAGATAGGGAAAGATATGCGTATTTGGCAAGATCGAGGGAAGGGCTCAGGACTCTGGCCCCATACACGGGACAAGGCCCAAACCCAGAGTATCCCCCCGGTTTTGATTCTCAACAACGGTGACAATCAACAAACAAAAACTTAATGCTACAATGCATGCTGGGTAACATTATAGTATAAAACTCATTCATGATTCCCAGCATGCATTGTGGTTGAATTAGTCACCATTGTTGAGACTTATACACTGATTCTTGATGTCTGTGTGTCTAAATTCTGTTGTTGTTAAAGTTTTTATTTGCATCCTGTTTTCATAAATTTCTAGACATTAATATGCACTCCCTGATCTTATAACGTTCAGAATCAACAACTCAGCACTCAAACCACATGTTTGTTTATTTTCTGTTCTTTTGAAAACATATTGTTGTGTGAGAGTGAGTGAGAGAGAGAAAAGCTGACAGATAATTGTGTGTAATTGGCGTGAGGTCTTGTTAACGTGTGATGTGACCTGTGTTAACCAGAATTACAGGCATGACGTCATGGTGAATATTTCATTCACCTCCAGAATACATCACACTGCTTCTGCATACAGAAAACCTTCATGTTGAAATAATCTTCAGTCCCAAAACAACAATCAGAGCTTCTTGTGAGAGTGTTGAGATGTGACGTGGATGATAAGCAGCGTTTCGGCTGTAAGTGCTGTGAGGAAACGTCTTATTTCTTCATGTTTACTGATCAGACATTATTTTTCTATTCTTTTCTTCTGCAGATTTGACTTCACAACTTCTCAAAAAGTGGCCATCAGCCTTGGAAATGACAGCACTTGAAATGTCACACCTGACTCCATCTGCATGAGATCGCTGAGTTCAATCAGACGTGTCTTTCCAAACATCACTAGGTAGGAATTTTCTTTTTAAAGGCGTAATATGTGGTTTGGTAGTTCATCTTTCCTCATGTTTAATTTTTCACCGCAAAGAGAGAAGTAGTAACATGGTTTTCAAGCAAACTTTTAACTTTCTGCTACAGACATAAGAAAAAACGAATCGCCAATGTTTTTCTGAGACCTTGTATGTCCAAATTTGCTGCTTTTTTTAGGAAATGGAAAAAACACTGCGCTTTATAAACAATTAAATACTGCGTTGTTAAAGTTTACAAGCACTTTTGAATACGTTTTATTAATTCGATATTTGCAAAACCTAGTGACAAACATGAAGTTTGACTAATAATAATGGTTTATGGTAGAAAATAAAACTCACGAAATGATGAGGTTTCAGAAGGACAGCAGCGAAAAATCCAGATGACAAAGTTTGAATTGAAGTAAAAATATTTGAAAATTAATAATAAATGCAGATTGCTTATGTAATGTCTTGAAATACCCATGATACATTGCAAACAATCAGTGATGTTATGAAGAAAAAAATCTATTTGATATAAATCTGCAATCCTTAACTTTTACGTCTCTGTCGCCATCTCTGTTAAGAGACTAAATTGCAGGTTACTTTTCTTATCTTTATGGGTTAAAGTTAAATGATGTTAAAACTGACATCTTAAATGAAATCATACCTGACAGCTCAACTTATTCTGTAAATCATTATTATAAGCTTACAGTTGTGAATCAGGGGTTGTTTATTTTAAACAAAAAAGTTAAACTTCAGCTTTAAGCTTGTTGCAAAATTTGGATAAATTCAAAAATACAACTAGATATATATATGATGACATCACAATCAAGGCTTTGTCTGAGTGGGCGGAGCTCCTGCAGGTTTCGTTTCCATAGTAACGGTGACTTAGTGTTCAGATCATACTGACTATACACTCTTAAAAATAAAGGTGCTTCAAAAGGTTCTTTGATGCCATAGAAGAACCTTTTGGTTCTATAAAGAACCTTTAACATCTGAAGAATCTTTCTGTTTCACAAAAGGTTCTTTGTGATGAAAAAAGGTTCTTCAGATTATAAAAAGTAAGAAAGTAAGGCTGAATGGTTCTTTGTGGAACCAAAAAAGGTTCTTCTATGGCATCGCTGTAAAGAACCTTTTAAGCACCTTTATTTTTAAGAGTGTAGTCTCCAGAAGCATCCAGCATCTCTTAATAACCTCTGAGCTCGCGCTAGCTCCGATCTGAAACATTCATACATTATAGCGGAAAAATCAATTTCTCTGTTGGAAATTTTTTATTTCCTTTCTGTCTGGGTTCCTGAAGAATACACCAGTCTTGCAGACAAGCAAAACATCTCCAAAGTTTAAAGAGAAAAGTTTCAGGTCCGTCAGAGGTTCTTAATTCAGACGTATCAAGCGTATCATGTAGAGACACGAGTAACGCTCGGCAGGAGATGTTTCACTTCAGCAGCGGTTTGTTTCAGACCATCGGTGACAGTCGAGTGAATACAAGTCATCAATCAAGACGACAGAAAAGGTTTCTAGTTGTGACAGGTTATCAGCATCATGACAGATGTCTTGGGAAATCCTCCAACACATTCATTTAGTCAAAGTGTCATAGAAAACCTCATAAACACATTCATTCATACACACAAAGAGACGCTTTTTACTCTACTACACTTTCACCGGCACATTTTTATCTTCTTGAAAAGAATCGTGTGTGTGTAAAGTGTTCTTCACTTTCTGTATGGCTTCTTTGAGATTAAGTTCTTGATGTTTCATTGTTGTGAAGGCTTATCTTTACTCTTTTCTTTTTCAATACACATTTCTCGTCATATTGTCCAACATTACACACAAATCTATACTGTATGTTTGTCTTCATTTCATCTAAATATAATAATTTACAGCTTTGCCTCATCCATAGTTTGCTTAAAATTTACATTCAGATTTGAATTTGTTTTGTCTGACAAACACACTTTTTAAATCATCCGATCATTTGCTGATAGATACGGTCACATCCCCTTCATTTGTTTACTGTTTAAATATCTTATTTCAATTGTAATCATCACAGTATGGAAGTAAAACATAAAATAAAACATTTGAAATGCAAAGTGAATAGGTGGATTCCTGATACAATAAGGAATAAAAAGTGGAACCAGACTTGTAGTTATTCACATTATATGTTATATTTTAATAAATCTTATACAGTAAAAGGTCTTGAGCTGTATGAATTGTATTTATTCAGATTGTTAAAATTTAAAGTTAAAAGAGAGTAAAGGGACCAAAAAAAAACAACATAATTACGTTTTATCAAAGAAATATGATGATTCAGGCCAATAGACCATATAGTGCTCATATAGTTTGGCACGTGCGTGCGCGGGTGTATGTGTGTGTATGTGCGTGCGTGTGTGTGTGCATGTGTGTGTGCGTGCGTGCATGTGTGTGCGTGCGTGTGTGTGTGTGTGATAGGTAAGGTGTTAGAACGGTTCTCAAGGACACTGAATGATGTCTAGGGAATCTCAGTCTCATGTGTTTCATGGCTGTAGGGTGTAATAAGGGCATGAGACAGTTACTTATTTCCCCCAGGAAGCCATCACACTCCTAACACCCTCAATAGTACAAGTGTGTGTGTGTGTGTGTGTGTGTGTCTCCACGCCAGACTTCTTCATTGATCTGTTTCTCACATTCAAAACAGATCTAAACAACACTTTTATATCCTGTCTTCAAATATTTGGAAAATTATATGACATAGCATTAAAGCCTAGAGGATGTCAAATAAATAAATAACAAAAAGCAAAAACTCAGGAGCTGAGATCAAACATCATAGCACGTACACTCTTTAAAATAAAGGTGCTTAAAAGGTTCTTCACAGCGATGCCATAGAAGAACAAACACAAAGAACCATTTAGCCTAAAGTTCTTTAAAGAACCATCTCTTTCTTGTTTATAATCTGAAGAACCTTTTTTCATCACAAAGAACCTTTTGTAAAACAGAAAGGTTCTTCAAATGTTAAAGGTTCTTTATAGAACCAAAATGTTATTTTATGACATCAAAGAACCTTTTGAAGCACCTTTATTTTTAAGAGTGTTGTACGATTCGGGAAGGAGCTGTACCCCATAAAATACATTTTCTTAGAGAAAATACTTTTTGGACTATTTGGTTTGGACCATATTCTTTTCACGTGTACATAATAGTGTTTATCATCAATTTTTATATAATACAATTTTTATATCAGTGCAGGTATTGTAATGTACTTTAGTCGACTTTAGGCTTGATGGCCCCATCACGTCTGTCCAGCTGTTACCATGGCAGCCTGAGGTAACCTGTCTCCACGACAACTGGTCATTTCCATCAGATCCCGGCCCTCGCTGGTCCCTGGGTCGACTTACAATCAATTTTAGAAATGTAACTTTGGAAAAGGTCTCGCTTTGTTTGGAAGAGGAGGATAAATACTAGACACCATTATAGACAAAAGTTAAGTATGCGAAATACAACATATATCCACTGCTGTTCAGACAATTTCACTTTGTATTATAGCAACTTCAAATAAAGAATTTGTCATATTCATGACCATGAAAATCCATAGTCCCGTGTCATGTTAAATACCCCAGCGGTGGGTGAGGTGCTAGATCCGGCGATCGGTGACTCGGAATCAATATGTGGCTCCATCTACGTGTTTAAATATTTCAGAGGCGAGTCCTCGACTCGGGGGGGATCTGGCCTTTAGCGAAATTTCTTTAACAAAGCAGTGAAAGGACGTCTGGCCTGCGTTATATAGCGCCGTCCCTCCAGGCACAGGGACGGAGAGGAGAGGTCAACGCTAGATCTTTCCTCACGGATAATGAGTCTCACGCTTTCATCATTTATTGACACGCTCATCTTCTCCCGTGTGCTGTCATCATGTGTGTTTCAGGACTTATTCCCTACGCTACAAACAAACAACCAGTGTTGAGGAATCAAAGAACATTGTGAATGCAATCTTGGATCACAATGAAAAAGTTGCTTTGGTTAAAATTACATACCTATTCATCTCGGCCTGTAGAGTTTAGTTATTAAAGATGCCAAATCATATTGAGTAGTTTTGACAGGTGAGAAAACATCATTTAGCCACAAACATCACTCATGTTCTCCTCAGATATGACTGACAGTCTCTTTGAATTGCTCTTACAGTCCCAACGTCTCCCTCGAGGGAGAAAATGTCTGCTTTGTGCTGCCACGGCAAACCACCTTCAGTTATCGGCTTCATATAATCTCCTGTACAGAGAAAATGTATCCAACTCTCAAGTTCTCAGTTATGTTTGTCATTCATTTACATTTTGTTGCATTTTACTTTCAATCTTCTTAATACTATTCATTCAGTTGATTCATTTCTTTTATAAGTGTGTGTTTGCCTGGAATCAAATGCAATGAACGACCAATTGAGCTAGAAAGTTGAATTTGTATGTATTGCTCGAAATAAGTAAAAAATATAAAAAATTGATAAATTATTTAAAATTATAAAAAATAAATAATTATTATATGACAAATCAAGTGAATAGAATGGCTCAGATAATTTGCTTTGTATGAGTTAATATTGAGATCTCTTTGGTTGCAAATGACCTATAAGTCTTTTTAACATCTCAATTATTTCTCCTAGACGTCAATGAGATGAAACGTCTCACAAATGTCTCAGAGTTTCAGAAAAGATGTCTCAAACTGAGCTCCTTAATATCTCAATTATTTCTCCTAGACATCTATGAGATCAAATGTAAAGATCAAATCTCAGATATTTCTCCTGAGAAAAAGAGTCAGAACTCTGACAAATGTCTCTGTCATTACAGTTTCAGAAGAGATCAGTTTTGAGCTCAGTTTTGTCTCGTCTGCAATCAAAAGTTGAGCTCAATATGAACTCAATCATTTCTCATCAAATTTACTCAAATCCAGATTATTTTACCTCCACAATCTACATTCATTTACACCTCCATACTCGTGTTTTAACAATTAAAGTCTCATTCGTTTCTCTTTTGATGTCTCAATTAGGAGAAACATCTGAGACTAAGTTGAAACTTATGAAATGAAACACAACTGAGAACAAAATGAGCATCCATGAAAGCAATAACATTTTCCTCTGGGTTGGAAATCTGAGCAAAAATTGAGATCTCTTCTGAAACTCAAGTGAGGATGTGTGAGGAAAGTTAACACAAAGTTTCTATTTGTTCTTTATTCTGTTGTCTATGAGAAACAATCGAGAGGTTTTGCTGAATATGATCATAATGAGGTTACAGTAATACAGTGTAACGCAATGCCGTGTGTTAATCGCAGCGTTTAATTAAAGCACTTTCTCTGTTTCCAGTGTGAAATTAGCTGAGTCTGACTTTGGCTGTTTGCCAGAGCGAAACCTTTCGGCTTTAAAACAGAAAGAAAAATGCAATTTCAAAATGTACATAAAAACCTTTATGGCCACACGGTTTGATAACTGAAGCTAATTTCTCTGTGCGTTCCCAACAGGAATCGGTCCTGATGAGAGTTGGCGTGATGCTCGGGTAGATTGGATGCGGTAAATAAAGCATCTCGCTGGCGTTTCCCTGTGATATATGCCTCCTGTTTTGGTTGCCGTCCGCCGTGATAAATGGTGTCTGTTTTATTTTTAATAAGCCTTTGGAAATAATGAGATGAGGTCGCTGACAGTCTGGTTTGTACGCGTGCAGTTCACCCCCCCACCTCTCCCTCTGTCAATTTAATCTAGCAAGATGAATTTAGTCAGTAGTTATTGACGTGTCCAGCATTGCGATGTTGATGCGGCACACAAATGTTGGAATTCAGCACAGAGATGTATTTATACTGCGGGATTGAGCTTACTGTATCTCAATCCTCAACATTTGTAACTTGACACGATCTCTCTGTTATGCCACAATGACATAACAAAGTTTTTATTTATTCATTTGAAAAATGTATAGTAAATTAAATCAATTGAATAAACATTCTTAATTATACACTAACCGGCCACTTTTTTACGTACACCTTATATTGACATATAGCATCACACAGTTGCTGCAGATTTGTCGGCTGCACTTCCATGATCCCGTCTGGCACCAACAACCATGCCACGTTCATTCTGATGCTCGGTTTGAACAGTCGTCTTTACCCCGTCTAGATGCCTAAATGCATTGAGTTGCTGCCATGTGATTGGCTGATTAGCGATTTGTTTTGACAAGCAATTGAACAGGTGTACCTAATAAAGTGTCCGGTGAGGTTAAATAAAAACATAAATGCATAACAATTTGAGAAATAAACATTTATCACCTACCTACATCATATTAAGAAATGTAGTTACCCACATGGCAAAACATGTGCATTTACTATAGTAAATATTAAAATGTACTACAGTATTTACTACAGTTTACTGTATTTACCTTAACAAATTGCAGTAATGACTATAATACACTACACATATAACTTTATTTACTACAGTAAATATTAAGAATACTGCAGTAGTCTTTCATGTGGGTAAATATGCTGGATTCAATGTTTTGTCTGCTGTGGCTATTGATCTCGAAGCACAGTTTGAATCTTTGCGTTTGACAAGGACTGAACTCATCTGCATAAAAATGGCGAGAGAGATTCTCTCAGTGCTTTGTTTAATAGCATAAAGTGTCATGTTTTGTTTGCAAAAGGACAAGATCATCTTTCAGTCATGAGCGTGGAGTTAAACTGCTGCTCTCATCTTAAAAAGTTTACCGTGCAAAGTTATCAATGACAGCTTGCTGTGGTTTCTGAGTCTGCATGTTTGTGTGTGTGAGAGAGAATTCTGTTGTTATCGTTTCTGTAGAAAAAGACAACCATCTGCTGCCAACAACTGCTACGAGTGTCAGAGAGAGAGAGAGAGAGAGAGAGAGAGAGAGAGAGAGAGAGAGAGAGAGAGAGAGAGAGAGAGAGAGAGAGAGAGAGAGAGAGAGAGAGAGAGAGAGAGAGAAATGAGGTGAAGTGGAGCTTCTTGGTTTTAAGAATTGTGAACTGGTACAATATGTAAAATGTGCTTTTATGATCCTGCACTTGATCATTTGTTAGCAAGGATAGCACATACTTAGAAACAGATGTATAGTAAATAAATGTAATGATTGGTCGGGTCAATATTAAGAATCTCAGGTCCCAGACCTCATTTATAGGTTTGTGTTTATTTGCCTCGTTTTCTGTGGATGGATTTAAATCCTTAAAGATATTCAAGAATTTAGATTGAGGCAAATAGTTGCCAGTAAACAAGATTTCTTCTACTCTTCTGTCAATGAAGTTTTGACAGAATATGTTAGATTAGATGTTTTTTTTATTTCAGTTGGGCAGCTGCATTCATTCAGTAACACATTCAACAAACTCATTGAATATCTGCTGCTGCATGTCCTCACTTTATTTCAGATGTGTGAGCGGAGACACCAGCGCTTATAGAAAACAGCAGCACAGCCTTCACTGATATCACAACTTTGGAAATGTATTTCCTTTTCTCAAATTGAACGGTTTGATATAAGTGTAATATTAAACAAGTGACTGCACTCAATTTCAGATCTGACCAAGTTTTCTTTTTATTATGGTACGTACAATAGAAGCGTGTCAGCCATAACGCTTGCTTCTTTATTCCCATTCCAGTTTAAAAGATTTGAAACAAGAATTGCAGGTTATTTGTTCAAGTCATATGACATTTCACATAAAATCAAAACTGACAGCTCAACTTATAAAGCATTATTTTAAGCTTACAGTTCATGTTTAGTATAAGAAGAGAGTTTTCAATACTCTTGTTCTAGCTCAAAAATAAGTTACATATTGTAGCTTTAAGACCTAAGAAAAGTCACATTTTTAGTAATAGTTACATTTTACGATTCTCATACCAATTTCCATACCATAGTAAAAATGAAAATGCTATTAAAAACACTTTAATTCAAAACTTAAACACTCATGTAAATACTAACTAATATAAACATTTTATAAATAATGAATGAAATTTAATAAATAATACAAGCATTAGAAATAATGAAAACAACAACAAGCGTGTGTGTATCTAACAGATTATTCAAATAAAAGTAAATTGTGTTTATTTATACTTGCTGACAAACTTGACATGTCTTCTCATTCAGCCAATCATGTAAGTTGGGGGCGGGTCTCTCTGGTTCAGGTGTGGACAGGTGAGCAGAAGTTCAGAATTCTGATGTGTAAATGAACTGAAGAAGGTCATTTTGTGGTCATCGACATGTCATATTATGCATTTCGAACACCTGATTCCTGTTAAAGTCTTTAAAATTGTTGTTTCAGAGTATGACACACATAATGAGATGACATAATCCTCATAATGGCACAATTTCTCTGACAAACTACCATTTGCGGCCTGTCACTTCTCACATTAAGCGTCGCTGGTGACTCAGCATTACTCCGTTCGTTTCTTCTCAGTCTGCCAACCTCATCACCACGAAAAAAGCTAAACCGACGGAGATGAGATTTCACAAACGGTCAGGTCTAGACGTAAAATGACAAAATTGCTCTTAACGTTTATTTATCATTTACTCACCCTAAATGATGCATCTTGACCTGGAAAGATTTAGTATGTTCATGCTTTCTCTTACGAAGCTATTGCACGATTTCAGAAGAGTTGGCATATAGTCAATATAGTGCACGAGTCCCGCATGGCACATTTTTGATGCTTTATTGTCAAAGTTTAGATCTTAGATCTATGGGTCTGGAGTGACATGAGAATAGTTGAATGATGACAGAACTTTTCTTTTGCAATGAATAGTTTAACAAATTCTTCTGTAGAAGTCCTCTGTGCCCATAAGGGGATCCTTGAATCCAATAGCTTTGGAAAAATGAGTCAAAATCTTTGTTTTATCTGCAGTTTGCTTGTAAAATGATTGTGTAAGGTTGTTTCCACCCCGTAACAAGTCATTCAACATATACTATAGCTCAGATACTTGATGTGGGAAGTCTGTTTCTAACATCCTTAAGTGCATTTTGAGCTTAACTGTGTGTAAACGGGTGTTTACAAGATGATGAAAATGTTTTGTAGAAACAATAACGCATCACTTTCTCTCACACACACCATCCATCATGCTTTTGGAAAAGCGTAAAGTGAACTGTTATGTGGTGTTCCATACTCAGATTTGAACCCATCCAAGTTTGTGGAAAACAAACACAATAAATATAGGTGTTGCAAATCCATTGCATAAGATGTACATAACAATACTATCAGTGTAAATAATTTGTAAAGAACAGCAAGAGCATATGCATCATATATGTCTGAAAAAGCTTGTTTTCGGTTCCTATAGTGTATCTCTGTTCCATGGGTTCTTATAGAAGTCTTAACAGAATTGTCCCTTGAATGACAACCATTAAGCATTAAGCATTAAAGAATCACAATGTTGTGCTCTTCAAAAGCTCTCAAGACAGCTTGTAGTTCACATCTGTTCTTCTGAAACACAGAGCGAGCGTTCAGATGGACGGCTGGTGAATGAGATGATGTCTGGCGCTTACAGCTGAAGGTTTATAATGTGAGTGCTATACGTACATATTTATGGATGAATTTAGTTTCCTCTTCACTTATTAAACCGCACTTAAATCTGTGATGTGTAATTTACGTTCCCTGTACACTTGTATTCATGCTGCATAGAAACTCAGCGTCCATTCAGATGTTGAGCGTATGTGTGAGTCACATCTCAATAAACCCACTTGTGTGTGTCATTACGAGAGCGTTTCACTCCTGCGGTCTGTATGAAAGCGACGTGTGTGTGTGTGTGTGTGCGTAACGGGCCGCACAATTACGTCTCGCTGTTTCCTGTTCGAATGCCAAATTGTTTTCCTCCCTTCTGCTTGTGACATTTTTATAAAAGAGCGTCCGCTTCCAAACCTCGTAAAGAAACGGCCTTTTCCTTCGTGATTAGCCTTCGCGCTGAAGAACCCGGGCCACGTTCATTTCTATTCTTCTCCGTATAAGTGATATTGACCAGGGCTGTGTACTCCGCTAATGGCCGACTAGCTCTTTCTTCCAATCACTGGAGTCAGTTTGTGTCCTCAGTAATTGATTGTCGGAGGTTCAGCATCAGATAGATAATCCATGCTTGAGTGGCCGTGATGGACCTTATTCCTGCTCTTTTTCATTGGTATGGAAAGGTAATTAATTCTGCGGCCGGTCCGTCCGGCAGTGCGTTCGGCCGTTGTGGTGAATGCGAAGCTGTTGGGCTGCAGTAGACCTTACAAATCTTTAATTAGGAACATAAAAGTGGCGGTCAGATGTCCTTAAATGAGACGTATAGTTGGAGAAATGAGGAGAATTTTAATGCCATTAAAATTGTTTCTCGCATCATGAATGTTTTACTGTTTGTGATCCACGTGTGCTGGGAAATGTTGACGTGTGAAATGACATTCCTGTGTTTATGGATATGAGCGTAGTGTTGTGAAGGGTCACAGCTTTTGTTACATTTTTTATTCTGCTTTACCACCTATTTTGCAATGCGTTTAAATATGTGACCCTGCCTGTAAAAACCCAGCTAAAGTCATTTTTTTGTGATTTACTGTTTTTGACTAAAAATCATTCTACATAATGTAAAGAACATTCTGTGAAAATATAACCTTAATATCTTTAATATTGACTGAGTAAGACCATGTTAAAGATTGAAATCATAATGAAATTAATGGTTAAAATCAAACTTTGATGCTCGTTATTTCAGAATTTGATATTCCGACTTTAGCCTGGTTTTCATAGGCAGGGTCACATATTTTAAAAACAGAATTTTCCATCGTAATATTGGTATACTCAGTATTTTTCATTTAATTTTCATTTATTACAAAAACACTTTGTAAAAGAATAAACCTTTATAGGTTATGCATTCATTTTTTTTGTCATCGTTTACTCATAGGCTTGTGTCATTCAGACCCCTCATGACTTGTTTTTGTAACCAAAACTTTTGATTTTTGAAAAATGTTGTTTTGTGTACAATGGAAGTGGATTGTCTGCCTTTTTCAAGTTTCAAAAAGGATCCTTAAATAATGAGTAATATTTTTGCCAAACCCATTTATATAGGACACTTGAATAACACGTATAAAATAACTTTATAACGCTTTTGTGACCTTTTTAAGAGTTGGTTCAACCTGATCTCACGGGAAGTCGTAAGTATTTTACGAGGTGGCTAATTCGTATGAATTCACATTTTGGTTCAGAAAAAGAAAAGCACCAACTTGAGGGTGCTTAAATAATCATATTATTTTTATTTTGGCTGTTTTAAAAAAAAAAAAATCTGTCAATATTTCATAGAAACACGTGTTGATTATATTCGTATTGTTTTATAATCACATTTCATCCTGACTGCAAACTCACAGCTCTGGTGAAATGTGTTGTTGTGATTGTAAATCTGTGATGCGTCTGGACAGCGATGATGTCCGTTCATTTGCTTTCCAATCACGATCATCTGAAGATCACAGCGGTTTCTCAGACGTACTCGAGTAGCATTTGTGCCTGAAGGCGGAGTTTCTGACCGCCTATTTATGACTTGTGAATAATTCACGAAGCTCTGTATTACCCCTTCAACACTGCAAATCTATGGAAAAATACTCATTATCCATTTATTTCTCTCTTACATCAACACACACAGTTTTATCAATCAGTACCTGAAGTGCTGTTGCTTTGTGTGTATTTCTCTCTCAGAGACTAATCGTAATGAGACTTAAATTTATCCTCTGGATTACTTTTTCAATGCTTTTCTATTTGGTTTAACTAGCTTTGCACACATGCAAAAAGTATTTGGTGTGACCAAAATCATTGAAAAAATGTTCAACTGGCACTGTTTGTCTGCAAAAGATGACTTTTTCAAGCATGGTGTCCAATACTTTATAATGTGTCCTGACCACTTGTTTCTGGATATGATTACAGATAATCAGAACATATTTTGGTCAATAACGTAAGTCGTGCCACTCGGCGGCCATGTTTGCAACGCCTCTAGGCTGTTACGTCATAGCAAGTCCACAGTCCTATCTACTTGAATAGGGGAAGGCAGACAATTTTTAAATCGCTGGCAATTAAACAGCATATTTTCTAACAATAACTAAACCTGACATGAACATGAACGAGAGCCCCGCCCCCAGAGAATCGTTAGTCAATATTGATTGACGATTGGCTCGTTTCACTGGAAGGCGGGACTTTCTATGCTAGAGCGGCCATACAAAATTCACTTAATTTAAAATTGTACTCTGCATTATTTGTGTACATAACATTCTTAATGTTTGAATAATTGCAATAGATATTATTTGTATTATTGAATTTTGTAAAATTGGCCTTTAGATTTGAAAATCCTTATACATCAATGACCCATTTATCGTTTAATAGACTGTCACCCAATGATATTTCAGTGTGGGCGGAGCTAGGGTACAGCAGAAATGCAATCTTGTTGCACATCATTTGTCACGGTTGCAAACACTTTTTGCCTTCATTTTGTTTCTCTTTTGTGGCATTTCTGTCATTTATTTAGTCTGTTCTGTTGTTTCTGTCACCGCCAGCTAAACTGGTTAATATGTTTCTTCCATCACACCAGCTGTGTTTAACTGTGAGATTTATCTTACATTGCATCTTCCTGTTCCGATGTTTAATAGTTCACTGTCTACGCAACAAAACATATACAACAATCCTGTATTGAGAACTGTATCTGTTTTGTATTGTAGTTTGATTTACGCTTCTCAGATTTAAACACGAATGCATTCAGTAAATGGCAAAGCACCGTCTATACTTACCTGTCAACCGATGACTACTCAAAGTTTTACTATCTGTAGCTTGTACCTGTTTGACAGATCCAGCTGTGCCTTCCTCAGTGTATTTCTCTCTCTCTCTCTCTCTCTCTCTCTCTCTCTCTCTCTCTCTCTCTCTCTCTCTCTCTCTCTCTCTCTATATATATATATATATATATACTGTATATATGTCTCTCTCTCTCTCTCTCTCTCTCTCTCTCTCTCTCTCTCTCTCTATATATATATATATATATACTGTATATATGTCTCTCTCTCTCTCTCTCTCTCTCTCTCTCTCTCTCTCTCTCTCGTGTAGTGAGGCTTTCGATCATCTTTTGGTTGTTGTGTTATTTAATTTAGCTTCAGGGCAACAACCAACAGGAAGGTGCAGTCTGATGTATAACCAACAGCCAGTTTAGTTTATTTGTTTTGCTTTAGTTTAAGAGTTTGACAACAGTTAGTTTAATTTATCTAAAATGAAAATGTAAAAATGTCAAATGAAATTCTAAGAAATATTTTGCTTTTATTAGTTACTTTCTTTTAGAATAGATGACATTAAGGGTCTGAACGTTATGTATGTAACATCATATTAAAAAAGGTATATTTACTTTAAAGCAGTAAAGGAGGAAAATGAAACAAACAAAAATATTAATCTATGTTGACGCAGGAAAGATATTGCTCTAAGAAATATATATTTTACTTGTATCGCAATATTCATTTAATCAATATATTATATATATCTAGTATGTGATATTAAGTGTCTCAAACGAAAAAATTTCATAAACCTTCACTTGTCAAACCCTCTTCTATTTTCTTCAACATTCTGCAACATAATTTTTTTTATCATTTATCATTCAGATTACAACTTTCCTCTTCAAGATGATTTTTGTGTTTTCAAGATTATTATTCATCAGACGGCCCGTGATTGGCCGATGGGCGTCTGGGGTCAAGGTCATGTAAGAGGAGAGTGGATTACACGGCTCTAAAGCCAAGACTCAGTTAATGGTATGATTTATCACCAGTGACAGGAAAAACACACCCCACGCTGTTTTAACAGGAAAACCAAGGGTTCAGACAGTATCTGCTGATATTCATTCATTTGTGCTTATATAATATAAAGTGCACCACAGGTTTGTTGTAAACGCACCATTAAAACATGTCAACACACACTTACCTGCCCTTGATCCGTGTGGATGGAAAGCAGACCTCCCAGAGGCTAACACACACACACACACACACACACACACACAAATCAATACACAATCAGATGATGAGTGTGTTTTCTCACTCTTCAGTAATTACCTGTGCCGTTTCCCCCGCAGCTTTTCCACAAAACCCTTGTTTTCTGTATGTGTGTGTCATTGAGGTATTTTTCCCATGACTGTTACTTCACACGTGTGTTTTTCTTCCACTGTGGTGTGTTTTTAAATTCTGAACGTATCTATTTGTTTGAATGCAATCGCATCTATTCATTTTACATCAGTTACACAGACACATAATGAGATTTATGCAACGCTCCGTCTGGTTTTACATTTATCTCATTGTTTCTTTGTTTTGTCAGAATTGTGACAGTACAAACATATTTCATTCGGAAAGTTAATGGAACAGTGAACTGGAGAGCATTAAACGCAAACAAATCCTGTTTACTCGCATTTGTGTTGTCGTCACTTTCGTTGAGAATTTGAAATGTTTCATTGCGATTCTTAATGCATTCAAAATTGTCATCAAGATGGATGCACACTGCAGCTTAAAATCATTTTGTCTTCAACATACTGTTAAATGTATCTTGTTTTAAAGATAGGGATATTTTGATATCATTAAAAATACATTTCATGCTATGCGTAATGTTGCTGTGTGTGTGCAAGCAGTCTTCAAAATTGTAAACGAAAAACAAAAATATTAACTTGGAAAAAAGGAGTCGATTCACTTGAGCGAGTCCTCGGACGTCTATTATCATTTGCATCACTCGATGCAAAGCCCGCCTACGTTTTGCTTGGACCGCCTACAAAAACTTGAACACACGCGATAGACCAATCACAGCAGACTATCTGACCAATCAGATCATAGTAGGCTGACAGAAAGTAGAGTCAGTCAAGAAATAATGTAATAATATCTATTATTAGAAAATGTAAGTGTTTTTACACCTTTTATGCAGGTAAACGTGTTGCTGGACACTCTATAAACCAGAAATTAGATTAGAAATGACAAGATACTTAATCTTTTAAGAATTAATTACAGTATTTACTGTAGAAGCAAACTACGTTTGAGAGAAAAGTCTCTGTATGTTATCTACTGGATGAAAGATTTTGACTCATAGCTGTACGCTCAACAAGCTGTGAAGGTGGATAAAGGATGGTTTGATTCATGAGCGTATGTCTCATGCCCTCCTGCTTCTACAGTAGAACCCAAATCTGAATACGTTCAGCATCCAAAGTCGCTCGTGAAACCGGCACAGCGTCCTATTTTGGATTGAGGGTCACTGTAAATGGCTGGGAGCAGTGAACACTGCAGCAGAACCCGTCTGAAATCAGCCCAACACATGTTCTACATCCCGTTTTATACCGGCCGACAATGTTCTAGATCTCATTCACAGCTCATATCACGAACCGGCTCGGTAACTGGAAGCACATCATTACAGCCATTCAGAATATAGATGCTTACAGAAACTTTAGTGTGTGTTTTTCTGATGTTTCATTCTTGAATTATACGAAATTCAAGTGTATTTTATGTGAATTGATTTTTTAGCTGTTTTATGACTTGAAACGTACACGACTCTTGGACTTACTTAAGCTTTTTCTGTGCACAATCGAAAAAAGTCTTAGACATGAGGGTGAGTTAATGATAACAACATTTTCTTTTTTTTCTAAAGTTACGTTTATATAATGAAGTTAAGTATTATTAAAGTTATAATTGAGGCCTGAAAAAGTTAATTTTGTTTATAGAACTCTTGAACGGTTTAAACATTTGTTCATTTCATTGCCCCTGAAAAACTTTTATACTCTTAAACTATGGATGTCAAACGATTGAATCCAGAATAAAAGTTTAAGAAAAATTTTTTTATAATTTAATTTCTATATAAATATTAATATATACATGCACTGAAAAACGGTTGGTTGGAATTACTCAATTTAATCATGTACATCGGTTTCACGTGATTTAATTACGTTTTTTTAACATAACTTTTCTTGCAATTTAAGAAAACAATTTTAAACGTTATGTTATGTTAAAAAATTAATTCAATCGTGTGGAACTGATGTACATGATTAAATCAAGTAATTCCAAAGGAACCTTTTTTCAGTGCAAATATTTATGTGCTTATAAATACAAAATGAATATGCACAGACATATTATGTAAACACAAACGTTTATTCTGATACGATTAATCATTTGACAGCCCTATCTTAAAGTGCTTCACCTTTTTCATATTTCTGTTTCACTGAGCAGCATCTTTTTATGTGTATTAAGTTTATTTACACACATCCAATATCCTAATTATTACAGCATAACAATTTGAATTTTAAATATCGGCCTACAGACTTAACATCAAACATGTAGGCCTATCAGACGTTTGTAAATCTGTTATTTTTTATTTAATATTTTATTAGTGACCTAGAAACAGTTCCGCATGATAGCTGTTTTTTCATTCTCATTTTTTAACATTATATTTTCAGTCCTTAATTTATTTCTGTTTTAATTTAGATCAGATTTTCAATGTGATCTCAAACTTTCAGACCCCATTGTAAGTGCTGTTTAAATATTTGAGTTTTTCTGATCTTTCAGAAGTTGCTCTACAGGACGTTTTCTGAAAAGAATGTGCAGCTCTTGTGCAGCGCTGCATTAATAAGTGTTCGTGCGGACCCTGGAGGCGACGGGCATGGCTTCATTCTTTAATTACGCGAAGAGTTCACGGAGGCCGTGGTGCGGAGTGAAGTAACAGGCTTTCTGAACTTTATTAGAGTGAAATGAAAGAAAAGACCAAGAATGTCATCCGAATAATAGTCTGTCAAAATACATACACACAGTTCCTAAAAAACACACCAACAGGACAGAAGACTAGAAGAGTAATATAAACGGATAATGAAAATGTAACAATTACGTGTGAAGACGCACACTGATGATGTCATAATGCACGCGCGTGTGTGCACAAATCACGATGTGAGGATGGTGAGGTTTCTTTGGCATTTCTCTCTCTTGGTTTAGGAACATGGCCCACTTTACTAAAGCTCTGAATCTCCTTTCTGGAAGTGCCCGAAAATCTCTCTCTCCTGTTTCAAACTAACACTTTAACTCTCTCATCTCTCTCTCTCTCTCTCTCTCTCTCTCTCTCTCTCTCTCTCTCTCTCTCTCTCTCTCTCTCTCTCTCTCTCTCGTCCTTCTCTGTCTCTGTGTCTTTCTTTCTCTGCTTCATTTATCTGCCATGTGTGAAGCGTGATAAGGTGCCGTGTGTGTGTGCGTGCGTGCGTGTGTTTAGAGCGCAGCGCTTTAAGAGTTGATATGTAGGTTTGCTCCTCAGAGGCGCACACACTAGCCCAGATTCAGTCGTGTGTGTTTGTACTGTAAGTATTCATGTAAACCTGTTAAATGTGCTAATGTGTCTGCCAACTTTTTCTCTTAAAATTCCAAAATAATATTTCATATACGGATAAATCTTCTGTCAAAATGTATAACGCGTCCCAAAGACGTCGTTCGTGGGCAAGGTCACGCTGTACTCTGTCGCTCTGGAGAAATCTATCTTTAATTTTTATTAGGGACACAGTGAAGAAGGTCATGAACACTGAGTCACTGACACAATATAGATCATTCTACTGTACCTCGAATACTGAAACATAAGATTCACAGTGTTTGAGACGTTACTGTACTCGGATCAGTAGATCACCATTTGCATTATTAGTATTGACAAATGTATTTATAGTTTTTGTTAAGTTGCATTGAGAAGTTGCTTTTAAAACGATATAAATGATCCTTTGAATGCTTTTTAAAATGCAATTCATGCTTTACATTCACATGATTAATTATATCAACATCTTATATATCAAAGTCTTGTCCAAAATATGTTTTAAGTTTTAAGTGGTTGTCATCTCATTGCTAAGGTGGTGTTAGATGTTCAAGGGGCTTGCAAAATGGTTGCTATGATGTTCTGGTCAAGGTCTCTTCTTCATTTTAAGTGTGCAATTTATTTTCTCACCTGCTTTAATATTTTAGCTTTAATTCGGAGGTATTAGGTTTTGCTGGTGTTGTTACATGTTCTGGGTGGTTGCTATGAGATTCTTTTCTCTTTTAATAGTTCTCGCATCCTCCTTTATTGTAAGACTATAACTTAATATATTTTTGTTTTAACTTTAATACTGTTAAGGTTTTGATTCAATCCCAAACAAAAATGAAATTTGAACAGTTTTACTTTAACCGCCAAGAAAAAAACATTCTAGCACTGTTTATGGTAAGACTTTCCTGTAGCTTAGTGATTAATCATGGCGCTAGCAACGTCAAGGTCATGGGTTCGATCCCAGGGATTGCACATACTCAAATGTAACAAATGTGTAGTATAATGCAATGTAAGTCGCTTTAGATAAAAGCATCTGCCAAATATGTAAATGTAAATATAATATGATGGGTCTTGGAATTCGTCTGTGATGACTTAACTTGGTTTGCAGAAGATACGGATGCCCTAGAACTCGAATCACCTTGAGGTAGACCACGCTTGTCATTTACCTTCAAACACACACAAAAATCTTGCTTCTAATCATGTGTCTGCATGTGAGGGCAGCGCTTAAAGCTATAGATAATTGCCTGACCCAATTATAGCTGTGACAAAAGACGTCTCAATGAAAAGAATTCACTCTGTCTACAGGTGACATTGAGAAACACAACACAGATTAATGTGCAAATAAATCAAAGCATGTATTAACAAACAGAAAACAAGATAAGTGCTTGTTTGAAAGAGATGGGAAGACATTATATATTTCCTTAATACGCATTACTGGTCTTGTCATGCATTGTTCATAATGTTAATTCTTAAAGAAATCATAATCTTCTGAAATGACTTATTTTTGGCTTATGGGCTGGTTGTCATGCGATAGTAAAAAGCAGTTTGTGTAACCAAAACTGTATGGTCCACAAAATCTCTTAACAACACGCATCTCCTCAACAATCCGAAATCGTTCTTGTCAGTAACACAAACTGTGCCGGACTACTGAAAACATCTCCAGTGTTTTACAGTATATTGACTGTAATGTGATATCTGTTAATCACCAGTTCAACAGTTCTGCTAGCAATGCTAAATTTAACACACATTTGGGTTTTTACACACAAAGTCCTGTAGCTAAAAAAATACTCTCCCTTTCTTCTCTCTCTACAGTGCAGAATCAACATGAAAAATCAACCAGTATGACATCATCACTGACGTCTTTGTGTCATCATGCCAAAATCAACCAGCACTATGATGACATCATCACTGACGTCTTTGTGTCATCATGCCAAAATCAACCAGCATTATGATGACATCATCACTGACGTCTTTGTGTCATCATGCCAAAATCAACCAGCATTATGATGACATCATCACTGACGTCTTTGTGTCATCATGCAAAAATCAACCAGCACTATGATGACATCATCACTGACGTCTTTGTGTCATCATGCCAAAATCAACCAGCACTATGATGACATCATCACTGACGTCTTTGTGTCATCATGCAAAAATCAACCAGCACTATGACATCACTGGATGTTTTATGTCATCATGAACAATCTGATCAAAATGAGATCAGCATCTATCTCATAATCAGACCCAGAAAAAGGTTTGGACTGATTTTTTTATATTTTTAAATTTTCTGTGCTCATCTGGCTATTCAATTTTACATGCTTATATATTAAGAGTAGCTGTGTAGATAAAGTTTTTAGGTAGCGTTTAAAATGTAATGATAAAGATTAAGCGTTTGGATAGTTTTATTGTGTTGTTGTTGTGTAGATGCAGGTTGTTTGCAGGTTCATTGTCTTTCACTGGCTGGCACGGGTCGCAGTTACACGGCACCTGCCACACAGACGAGAGAGAGACAACACATAGATCCAGCAAAACAACAACAGCAAGGTCCATTTTGAACAACAGCACATAACCAGAAATGATAGAAAAACATTATCATTTAGAGGGATTAAAAAACAAGTCTATGCCTTTGAGCGTTTGTGATTGTTTTGTGTTTCAGATCACTGAACATTTCCAAACACCGTGACGTCAGAGAAAAAGAATAAAACCCAGATCTGCACTGCAGTGCTGTGAGTTTCGTGAGCAGACGGCCGTAGCCATCGAAACAAGTACACCTCTGTCAACACACACCGCAAAACTTTTTCTGAGAGTCTTGTGTGACGCGGACTGGAACGAAAGAGAGATTGATGTTCATATGATTTTCAGAATCCACCGGCTCTCTTGCTCTCTATTGGATGTGCAGGCAAATATCCGACTGTGATATTTCAGCTCTAATTACAGACAAACTAACAGACGGCCACATGCTACTTAGAGATACAGGAAGGATTTAAAAGTGAAGAGAATTCCCAGCGCGGTCTCGGTCAAGCGTCTTCGCGGACGTCACGCTGCATGTAAACAAGTCGTAAATCATCCGAGCCTTTTAAAGGCGATAAATGTGAGCTGTTTATTTACACGGCAGTGATTTTTCATCTAAATTTCTTGAAACCACTTATGTTCGGTGCTTCGTGAAGTACTGATGTTCTGTACATTTTTTTTTAAAGTCTCTTCACCTATTTACTATTTGTAAGGTTTCCATCTGAGTAGCGCTCAAGAGCCCCAATCGCCCGCCGCACAACCCTCCTCACCTCAAGTCCCTTCCCATAATCCTTTGCGCTCATTCATGCAGCCCAGCTTTACACGTTAGAGTCGTATCCGCGGCTCAGGTAGCGTATGATCAGCCTCCATAAAAATCCATGGTATGGATCACGCCGTCGCGGATTCATGGCATGTTAACTCCATCCGGATAAGCCGGCGTAAGCGCGCCTCATTGAAATGCACGAGAGCGGAGGCCGTCGCTTAATATTTAACAAGATATATGCAGCGGCACACGTCGGAGTAAATGAGAAAATGAGCTCGCTGATCGAGTTACGTTTTCGCTTTTAATTTCTTCGGCGGCCCTAGAGAGCAGAGACACGGGGAGACCAGTCAACCTTAATTTGATGCCAATCAGATATAAAAAGAGAAGATTTTCTATACGGCTCATTGAATTATTTCAGTCATTTTAATTCTGCCGTAATCTATGATCTTAAATGACTTGGTGTGCACACTGAATCTGAATTCAGTTTGTTGAAATCTGAAATGAAGGTTTGATGTTCCCAGTTTAGTTTGTAGAGTTCAGTACGGTTCACTACTGATGTGAAGGTCATGGTCCACAACCAAATAAATCAACGAGTTGAGAGACAATGTGTACCTTGAATATAAATTGAATTTGCTTTGGTTTGAAGCATCTGCCAAATGCGTAAATGCAAACGCCATTACCGTTTGTAATTCTTTAATGGAGAAACGTTCAAACTGCATGCTAAAGTGACATTTAAACTGAAATGAAGTTGTATTTATCATGTGATTCAAACATTTAGAGTTCAGAGAAGCAGTAAAGTTAAACGTCTCTCTCTCGTGTTGATGTCGCTTTGTCAGAATCCATTTAACATTTATTTATTTTAGAGTACTGAAGATTCAGTCCTGAGGGATCCTCGTAACCTTTTCACATGTTTAAAACACAAGTTCCTTTTACTCAGATCAAGAAATCTTGAATTCACCTTTGATTTGAGGTTTTTTAATACAATGGTTGCATGTATATTGTCTATACACAATCCACAGTCTAAAACGATATCTAAAGAGTTTATTTGCAAAAACAGATTTTTAAAAATCATGTTTTTATTGTCGTGTTGTATTGTTCGTTGTATTTTTTGAGTTATTATTACTCAGTATTTCTTGGAATGCACAATGAAAGAAAAAACATTTTTAAATATGATCTGTTTTTGCAAATGAACTCTTTATTTGCTTTTCATAATCAAGATTAAATTGTTTATTGAAAAAGTTTTAGTAAATAAAGCCCTATTCAGACAGGACCATAGTTTTTTCTGAGGAGGAACATTTTGTGATTTTAATCCCAATCTCTGTAAAAATGATAAAACTATTTAACTTTAGATTTTCAGCAAGATCTTTTGAGAAATCTAATCCCGAAAGTGAATTTCTGTGATTGCTGATTGTATTTTTTCCATTATGCCTTTCTGTGTATTTCTTGAAAAAAGTAAATCAATCAATAAATGTGTTTTAAAATGTTTTTATAAGTGATTTTAAAGGTTAAAGTCTGTAATATTATATATAACCGTCAGAATCAGTACATGACGTCTCAGATGTCAGGTGATTAAAAATCGCATCTCATACATAATTTCTAAAACTAACAGGGCTTACTAACCCTTAATAAGTTATTCTCACATGAGCTTCACAGCGTTCTGTATTTTATGTGATTTCTATATATTTGTAAGTGTGCAGTATGCAGATCAGCGCATCAGTCACTATATTCCACTTTACCAAACTCTTAACCTTCAGGTGTTGTTTTAGTCTGATTTATTCCTTGACCTTCATCTATTTTAATAAATCTGGGGATGAGATCTCCAAACTGAGGTCAGTGGAGGTCATCAAATCACATAATTACATTTCTGAAAGGTCTCTAGCTCTTCTGGGTCTCAGCTAAATGAATCCTCACGATGGGAAGTTCAGAGATTTCTCGATGGAGAGGAAAGGTTGTACTCTTGATCTGTTATGTGGACATTTACGGCTTTATTACAGTGCAGCTGTATCAGGATGGATTAATAATCACTGAATACTGTTAGTCAGTTTATACACGGCATGGGTGTTAAGAAAATACACTGCAAAAAACTTTCTTATTTAGTATGTTTGGCTCGATTTCCAGTACAAATGTCTAAAAATTCTTGAATCAAGATGCATTTTTTTGATAAACAAAAGGACCTTAGCAAATAAGACAAAAATTATAAAATAGAAGTGAATTTGTGCTTAAAACGAGCCAAAAAATAATTTGTCTTGAATTTAGTGACTAAAACTTAATTCAAGTTTTTTTCTTACCCCATTGGCATTTGCTTGTTTTAAGCACAAATTCACCAAGTAAGAACGTGGAAATAAAGCATGAAGTATTATTGGCTGTCATATGAAGCACACAGAACTTTCATTGAGTTGAGAAGCAGATGGTCTGAATGTTTCTGTCAGTGTCTCACACCGGACAGACAGAATAAATACACGTGTTGTGTTTCTAAATGATGTTCATCTTACCAGCTTTACTCCAGATAGTCCTGACAGGTTTCTAGTGTGTTGCTATTGGGTTGCCAAAATGTTCATGGGTGCCCAAATCAGAAGAGTCTTCCTGATACAGGGTTGCCAGATCCTCATAATAAAACCAACCCACACTCATAAATTACTTAATCTTACTTTAGGATTGACAGTTTATGAACAAATTGTTAAACCACGGAATAAGAAAAACAACTCGTGTCATCAATGTTGGAAAACCACGGACCTGGCAACCCTGCACCAATATTCTGGTCTAGACGTTTATCAGCTTTTCTAAATTTTGCATTGCTGTTAAAACACACTGTGTATCAAACAGAAAAGATTGTTTACTGTGTGCTTTTTGGGATGTTTTGCCTGTTTCATTGTCTGCTGAGCTTACAAAAACGTATACATTTAAGTGTGATCTGCTTGGAGAATATCGCTTTCATTGAACAAGAGTGATTTGAAAAATCGTTTGCAGCTCAAATGCATGTATATAGACTATATAGTCATGCACTAAAGTTTAATATTTAGAGTCGGGATGTGTTAACATCACTAACCCAATAATAAAAGAGACGTTTGCTTCATCGCGCAACACTAATGATCAGCAATGAAACGCTAATTCATTTTCATTAGTTTCCTGAAAAGTTTGTCATTTCCAGTGAGAGATTGCTGATCCCGGCTCACAAACACAATAACTGTTAGATGATGTTATGCACGAAAGAGATATGATGTTAATTGAGGACTATGGGTTAATTCAACATCATTATAACTGTGTGTGTGTGTTTGTGCCATAAGGGCAGACTCAATATTTGGTGGCACAGGTTAATAATCCTAAAACGCACGACGTAACAGAGCCATTCAAAGACAATTAAACTTTAGAAAACGTGAGTTCTTCTCCGTGATGCTAGGGTGTATGAGCAACTATACAAGTGATTCTTATCAAACACGAAATAAACAGAGTAGATGATAGAGAGTGGTGTGTGTCTGTCCTGGATCTGTCCGGAGGTTTTCATGATGAAACGCAGCATTAATCAGGTCCAACAGATGCGAGAGAAACTTCAACTGGCCAAAATTAGCCCTGTCGCTCTGGACAGGAATACCCTGATCCACTTTCCTCCCTTCAACCCTTCCCAGGTCACCACATTCTCTTCCACAGACTTTCTTTTTATGAAGCATGTCGCTTGCTCCAGTTAGCATCTCTGTTCTTTCTCTGATGGGAAATCCAGCAAGGCTTGTTGACTTTAAGTGAGTTGTTGTTGTCTGATGCCTACGTGGGCTTGATTCTTGTAAGGCAGCATCCAAACTAGACCTAAGCTGAATTTGGCAGCATCATAAATATACACCACACACAGAAATATTGAGTAAAACGATGCGGTTTTATTAGACTGAAGGGCTCTTTATCAATACTTCAGAGTTTGTGTTCAGCACATCTCTACTAAAGCTGTAAATGGATGTGTATGCACATTAACATGTTGGGTTGTTTCATCCTTGGTTTGGTAAAATATGGACAAATCAAATCTGTTGGGTTACCATATGCTGGATTGATTTAACCCAAGGTTGGGTCAAAATTGATGTTTTCTGGGTTCTTTCAAAACAGCGGGTTTATCCACATCTTGTCCAACCATTGAAACAATTCATCATTTTGGGGGTTTTGCCCTGCAGGAAGAACAATAGATAAGAATGTCCTTTTGTTTTAAGAAACAGCAATGATAATAAAAAGAAAGCAAATGGAGGACTTATATAAATCTGCTTCTTCTTAGAAAGGAAAAAAGCAATATCACTGTAAACGATAAATATTGGTTCAGCTTAAAAGTAACCTGGCTTCCTTAAAATTTTGAGTTAATTTAACAAAATTAAATTAATTAATTAACACAACAAATTTGCATGAAAGTTTTTTAAGTTGAATGAACTCAAAATTTTAAAGCAGCCAGGTTACTTATTTTTAACCCCCCATTTGTTTTTACAGTAATGTCTCGGGTTTACGAAAAGATCTCAGCAATGTTTTAAATGTGCAAAGATACAAAATTCAGATTTTATTCATTTTTGTTTAAAACTATGTATGTTTTAGAATCATCGGCCTTTACGATTGGATCTTTTTACTGTAGGGTGGGACTTTCTTTGCTAGAGCGGCCATATTGGTTGGGTTAAATTAACCTGAAAATGTCTACATTATTTCACTCAACCGCTTTATTGTATGTGTATAGCTTTTTGATCTCAGTTTTTGTCAATTTTGTGTTTTCCCCCCAAATTGTTTTTTTTTACGAAACAAGTCGAAATTGATGCTTGGATAAAAGCTATAACCTGTATTATGTAACATTTTCAGGTTATATCTGGTAATATCTTGGTCAAACTGGAAATGGATAAATGTGGCCCAGCAACAACTAACCAAACACCAGTCTCCTTACTATACACCGTTATGAGGCTTTTGCACAATTGATGTTTTACGTCTGGTTCTGTATCTGTGTCTTATATTCATAAGTGCGTCTGAATGGAGTGATTGTGCTCGTGCTGATAATATTCTGTGGCACTTGCTGTTCCTGCACAAAGAAGCTGACAGCATCGATTCCATATCGATCCAGATGACACACATCACAACTGTGACTTCTCTTTTAGCCAAAGATACAGAGAGAGAAAATGGATAGAAAAACAGAAAATGCTGCTAAAGATGATGCTGGAGGAGCGAGATGAGAAGAGAGGAAAAGCATAATCTCTCCATCTGTCTGTCTAACTCTTGTAGTTCACACAAAAATTATTATTCATCCTCGTGTCACTTCAAACCTGTACGAGTTTCTTTCCAGCTCAGAAAACAATAGAAGATATTTTGAAGAATGTTGATAATGAAACACTGAACCCCATTGACTTCCATTGTATGAACACAAAGCCACATTTCTCAAAATACCTTCATTTGTGTTCCACAGAAGAAAGCACAATTCACATTCTGCACATGAACGCACTTTGCGAAGCGCACAAAAGCATTTTTAGAGCGTCTGACTTGAACTAATAGTTCATAACTAATGTTAAGGTTTTTCCGCAGTGCATACATTAGCCGGATCTTCAGATGAACTGATTTATTTTTGCTGGGGTGTTTGGCTAGATGAATGATCTCTCCTCCTTTGGAGTAAATTAGTGAGGATGTTATCGCTAACAGCGCTAGCTCGGCACAATGGTGGCCGGGGAATGCGAACATAAGCGTTATAAATGTTATGCTCAGTTAAAACACATTAAATTGTTTTTTTTTTGCTGTAGTATGTGGCATGTGCACCTCTCTGTGGATTGTGTATTAATGAGAGCAGGGCTTTAGTGTTGGGACAGCCATGATAACTGCAGGTCAGGGGCAGTTCCAGCTCTTAACTGGGGCAATTACACACTAACTGTGAAAGACAGGAGGAGACGGAGGAGACGGAGGGAATTTTCCAAGATCTTGTATGCTGGTCAGGTCTTTTCGCTTGCTTTAAACAATTGGGGAGAGGAACATTTTGTTAGGCATATTTGTACTTGTACTTGAGTATTTTTCATTTCCAATATATAGTCAAGTCTTAAAAATGTTGAATGATGCTTTTATGAGGCCTTTTTTCTGTAAAGTTCATGTTTAATGTTCATTTATCTTTTAACAAACTGTTGCCAGTAATACTGTAATTTCTACATTATTTTTAATAGTGTTAAGTCTGTACAGTACATTTGAATAATTTCTTTGAATAAGAAATTGGAAAAAGTCTCATTACCTTAAAGTTTTTCCTCTCAAGCGTTCATGATAGCATCATTGGAAAAATTCTTTTGTTAGATTATGACTGTTTTTGTGTGCAATTTGGTTTTTCTGGCTTGTTTACAAGTACACACACAATCTTTTGTTGCCAGAGGGAAGAAATTGGATGTCTGACGCACCGGCACATGCAATGGCTTTGTTATTTATTTACAAACACCGTTCAATATTCCTCTTATTCTTCACACTGACCAGCCCTTACAGATTTCCTAATGGACATGCAAACCTAAAATGTTTAGTGTTTAGTAAATCAAAACATTACAAACAGCATTTATGACTCAACCTTGTGCTTCTATAAGCATTTTGCTGTGTTTCCTCACTCTCGTGTGTTGGGTTTTTCAGAAATGAAAGTGATTTCAAGGGGGTAAGAGTGCAGGAGAGCTGGAGCAAGGATGTGGAGATGATATGATTGAAGCGGCTGTCATGATCCCATCTTGCGTCAGGACGTCTGATGCAACCTCCTGAAGCTTTTACACCAGAAAGATGAAAGTTCACATCTGACCGCAGTTCTTTTTGGACTCATACTGTACTGAACTTCCTCTAGATTCTTCTGCAGTGGTTGATGTATGTCACATTCATTTGAGCATCACCAGTGATGGAAAACCATTCAGTCTGATCTCAGGGAAATTCGTAAATATTTGATGAATTTGTACGATGTGAATTGTGAAAAACAGAAATGGCAAAGCAGATCTTACAAATGTATGAATTGTCTTGTTTTATTGGTAGGACGGTTGGTATGCAGCGGTGATGATGGTTTAGCCAAAAGACATCACAGGTGAGAGTTCAGTGCTCCACATTTTGGTTTGGTTAAAAGCGATAATCAGACAGTAAATTATTTGTCATGCGCTTTAAAAAATACCCTAAGAAAATAAGATTAGAAGTCTATATCTCACTCCTTCTTTCTCTATTGAAACCCTTTTCAATGAGTAACACTTTAAAACTCAAATCATTCATACAGACTCGAAACAATCTCTATCAGTTTAGAAAGAGCTTTCATCGCCAAAATCTCTGTGATTTTAATCTCGTATTGCACAGGTTGTGCATGAGAAAAGATCTCCAGATGTATTTGTTTGTTTTTTAATTATTTACACTTAAATTTAGTGCAGATGTTTTTATCCAAAACAACTTGCGGAAATGAGGAAGAAAATAAAGTGATTCATATAAAGGAGGCATTAATATGAGATAACTTTCAAGACTTGCTGGAAGAAGAAAAATTAGGAAAATATTCCTATATTTATTTCTTAGAAATGTCAGTAATGTTTTGCTTGTGGTTTTTGAAAAATATTTTTCCAAATATTTTTTGTATAAATTCAGCCAATTTTCTCTAAAATGTTTTTTTGAGGCGGGATGTTTTTTTTTATACAAAAACAATGTTTTTATTGTTATAATATCAGTGTAGAATTATATAATATATAATTTATTAGTATAAAATATATTTTTAATATATTTCAAATATTGTATTATTCGTATTATTTATTATATAGTAGTTTCGCTGGGACTTACCTTTTTATTTTTACTAATATTTTTTTAATATTTTTTATTTAATGTATGTTTATTATTTAGAAGCTTTGCTGGTACTTACCATTTATTTTGTGTTTCCTTTTGTTGTAGGAACTTGATACGAGACATTTCTATTCTGAGAGGGGGGATAATGTGAAGTTATTGGTCATAAGGTACGCAAATGAACTTTTTCTGAACCGTTTGAATTTGGAAAATCTCTAAATGATTTACAGGCTTCATCATGTGTGTGTAAACAGATCGCCTGCCATCATTTTCTGTGTTTGTATGTGTTGAGAGAGATACTGACTCTCTCTTTAAATGGCCGTATCGATCGGTCTGTCTCTAAGCCTGTGGCAGCAATCTCCAGAGGATAACCTCGGTACTTTTTTAGGACGCTTTCCTCTCTCTCCTCTGTGTGATGCTTTAAAGGAAACAGTGATGTGTCCTCTGCAGATTGACCCCGTGACCCCTCTTCTTCCCCTGCCTCTCGCTCGCCCGCTTTCCTGGAACGGCTCTGGTGGGCTCCGCGGGTGGTTCTTCTGCTGCTCCTCGGAGCTTCAGGTCCCGCAAGTCAAACGGAGCCAATCACAGGGTTTTATGGTGAAATGAAAGTAGAGAGAGGGGTGTGTATTGAAAATAAGATGATTTATATAAACGTGTCAGGTGTGGAGTGATGATGTGTTTACATTAGATGTCTTTAAATTTGGCAAAAAGCAGGTGTGTTAGGTGTTTAGTTTTGTGAAGAGCTCACTAACAGTATGATGTTATAATGATGTCTGTCTGGACAGCCAGATTTGGTACAGAGCTTTAGTCTCATGTAGATGTGACCCAATTCAGAATGATGTTGAGAGAGAGAGAGAGAGAGAGAGAGAGAGAGAGAGAGAGAGAGAGAGAGAGAGAGAGAGAGAGAGAGAGAGAGAGAGAGAGAGAGAGAGAGAGAGAGAGAGAGAGAGAGAGAGAGAGAGAGAGAGAGAGAGAGAGAAATAGTGACTCGATATACTTGGACTAGGAAACTTTCTAGGTCCAAAAATAAGATTTGCTTTAGTAGAGTCCATTTTGCAGAAGGTAAACGTTGGTCTAGACGCACAGAACAAAATACAACTGAATAAAATATTTATGACTGAATTCATGTTAAACAAACTTCTTTAAGATGTATATATGCGATATATTTCCTTTCTGAGATCCTTTCTTCACTATTCAAAGTTGTCAATTTAAAAAATATTTTTTAATACAAAAAATGAGAGTAACTGGTATGTTGGCACAATTATATTTTTGTCCACAAAAGTAATTTCTGAGATTTTCAGGATCATAGGAAAAGTGATATATATATATATATGCAATGTTAGTCAATACTTAAATAAAATCCTGATTGAGGAAGTAATATAAAACCTGTTAAAACTGTCCATTATCATTCAGTTTATCTCTATAGTTTTAAACACTGTCCTGATATTCTAGCTACTGGTTTTATGCTTTAATAGAGTCTTCTGGTTTCTTTCGACCTCTGCTTCTGTGCTTCTGTGTATCTTGACATCATATTTAATGCGTTTCTACTGTCTTAAGGTCCTGCGTCAGATATAATTTACCCAAATCCACAGTGTCAGTGTTTCCTTGGCTAAATGATTCAACCGATCCCTGACAGCCTTGTTTTCACTGGTGTCAAATGAAATATAGCGTCTGCCCTGACTGCCAGCCGTCATGCTTCCCCACAGACGTGACTTCTGACGGAAAGACAGAGCGAGAGAGATTTCTTTCTTTTCATTATCCTCCTCTCGGCTATCGTTCTTCTCATCCGCTGAAAATGAATAAATTCAGATTTCACAGAAGAGAACCTTCCACGCACCCGAGAGTCATTAAAAACAAGTCAATTCATTTTTAAAGATACCCAGCATTCTCTGTCCTCCGCTTCATCCCGTCAGGTTGTGTCCGCTTTCATCCTCCGCTGATGAAGGAGTTTCTCTCCGGGTCTTTGAAGGCTCTCTTGGTTTCTCCAGCTGTGTGAACCGCAGCGTGACTTCAGGAAAAACACTCAGACTGCAGTCTAATGACTCCACGTTCCTGCTTGACTTTCACCGGCTGCCGGCTCGATTCGGGATCCGGGTTCACGGAACGCCGTGCCCTCTATTTTGATGTGTCAGGCTAATACACGTGGCCCATTTGTCTTAGTTAATTGGGCCAGAGCTGAGCATTGTGGGTAATTCTCTGGTGTCTGTACTGACTTCACCTCTTCTGTTTTAAACGCTCCGAGTGTTTCATAATTTACTTCGAGCTGTCTCGGAGTTTGGGAACAAATCAAAAGCTTCTGCTCACTTCCATCTCTCTCTCTCTCTCTCTCTCTCTCTCTCTCTCTCTCTCTCTCTCTCTCTCTCTCTCTCTCTCTCTCCATGTTCCAAACTCGACCGTCATCGAGAGATGATCAGAGAAAGAAAGCAAGTCTGGCATCATACACTTCACACGAGTATACAAATGCTCGACCGATGCATCTCAGTCCCTGTGAATATAAACGTAAAGTCTTTGAACTTTTCTCAAATTATTCAGAGACCAAATGATTAACATCTTTTTAGAGACTCGTTTTTTAAAGAAACACTCAACGTTGCTACTTTAGAAGAACTAAGTCTGTTCATCTGTGAAAGTTCAAAGATTTTAATACCATCAACCTGCTTCGATTTGAGAAAAACATACTGTTGTATGTCTGTCTGTGTTCAACATCCCATGTGTGATGTTTTGATGATTTAAATGTCAGTGACACAAAATCTCATTTACAATCTCTTGACTATATTTTTGTATGACTCAGTTGTATATTTTTACTGCATTTGTGCTTTTTTCCTAGTTTGATTCACATTGTACAACTTCATATGAGTTACCTGTTTCATGAAATAAGATTCATTTCAAAGAATTCAAAGCTTTCTATAAAATCTTTAATATGACAGAAGCAGAGAGACGGAGTGGAGAAGAGATGGGCGATGGAGCGAGCGAGTGAGAGAGAGAGAGAGAGAGAGAGAGAGAGAGAGAGAGAGAGAGATGGGGTCTTAATGCCTGATTGGGCTGATTAGAGGAAGTACTGCGCTTGCACTTTTGATAAATTGCTTTGATGAGAGAGATAGCAAATGAGCAGCAGAGGAGCTATTAAAAAGAGAGAGAGAACGGGAGGTCTTTACTGACCTACAACACCTCACAAGAAACTCTTGAACGGTCAAACAGATGCTGAGCACCAATGTCAACATTGAGTCTGTTCGGAGATATGAAAACACTACAAGTAACGCAAACACACACGTTTTGGATTTGTGTTTTTATCATTATTTATTTAGACATTTTTATACTGTAAAACTGTATATTGTATCCAACCTGATCTCACAGGAAGTCGTAAGTATTTTACGAGGCGGCTATTCGTATGAATTAGCGCAAAATACTTGCGATTGTATTTTCTAATCCTCATCCAACTTCTAAACCTAACATCACAGAAACCTTTCTGCATGTTTACATTTTACACACAAACATTTTTTTTTCGTTGGTTTATTCTTTTGTTTCCTTTGTGGGATGTAGGTGGACCTGACGTTCTACTTTCTTTTTTGGTACACTGGGAAATATTCGTCTCATTTCACCCCAAAATCAAAAGAGAAAAATTAGGAAATGATATTCTGCATCAGGAAAATGAAGACTATTTTTAGTGCCATTACAATTATATCATAATGGTCCTAAATATATTACAAATCACTGTTTTACAGTAATGTGAATTTAATGAGAATCACTCAAACTCGTCCTTCAGAACTCGAAATTATGTGAAACCCGCCCAAAATCTGTCTGAATTATATTAATGAAAATCCATCACCTTGGAATTATATTACAGTTATTCGCATTGTCTGTGACAATTTATTTACGTTATGTGATGTGTTTTCGTGGTTTGTTGTTGAGACTTTATTCTAGAAAATGAAAAGGTCTGCAAAGTCTAAACTTGTCAAAACTGGTCATAATGCAGATCGAACCTCATCATGTTTGTTTGTAATGTAAATGTTTTTGAGGCGTAATGCTGGACATGTTTTTTGTCACACATATATTGTGTTTCTGCCTCGTGTACTCGCAGCTTAATGTGTTTTCTTGCCGGATGAGAACCGCTTTGCTCTCTTGATCTCTGTCTGTCCCTGTAGCCGCCGTCGCCTCTGGTGTCCAGATCAATGACATTTAGACAGAAATGCTAATAGATTCACATGGAGAACATGCTGACATGAATGTTCCTCTGCTTTAACAGGCCGGAGATTCTTTCACTTCTCTGACGGCAAACTTACTGATTGAGATTTTATTCTTACTTCGAGACTTAAACAAACCCCTCACTGTAAATATTAAACAGACACTCGTGTAAATGAAACGTCTGATCGTACAGCGTGGAACAGAGAGACTCTTACATTTATTCAGCATGTTTGAGTCATATATAAATATTTTCTAGGTTCATTTAAACCCAACTGTTGGATTTGTGTATATTTTACTCAACCATGCACTGTTATCTTTACAGAAAAAACATGCAAGCATTTCTGAGATCCAAAAAAAGGTTGAGGATTTTTGGTTCCCAGAATGCTTTGCATGAGGCTGTTATTTTATAGCTCATGTGTAATGTTCATTTATCTTTGAACAAACTATCACCATTAAATTAGATCAAAATAAATCCACAGTAAGTTACTGGCAATCTGCTGCATAACTACAGCAAAATTGTTTAAAGTGTGAGTTAGAAACATTTTTATAGTGAATGTTAAAAACAAACAGGCATTTATTTTATTATGATTCCTGAATATTTCAGTATTTATTTCTGGAAGCAGTTTGATAAATTAAACATGATGCAACATCATAGTCATGTGACAGTATAGCACATACTTTTTAAAATGTATTATTTACTTCATTTGGTATTTTAGGAAGAGTTCACCAACATATTAAAATTCATAATTGCTGTCCCAGATGTACGACCTTCTTTACTCGAACACAAACAAAAAATTCGACTTTTTTCATCACAAGACATGTGAGAACCAAACCACTAAATAAGCTCAAAATGAAGACAATCAAACTGCATTTGGGTTGTTTTGATTAAATAGGCTAATAACTCAAAAGAATACAACTAACACAAGAAAAACATGATTTTTTGCAAAAAATCTCTTCAAATATTAACAGTTTTCTCTCATAAAAAAGTCATTTGGGTTAATGATGGGTGTTTGTGCTTTTTAGAGCTTTTAAAAACCTCATTTAAAAAGATATATTTAATAAAAACTGTTGAAGAAAGGGGGTCATATACATCTGGGATGACATAAGTGTAAGTAAAATGACAATTTTCATTTGGGTGAACTGTTCCTTCAAAGGACCAGTCAGTGAAATTTAGCGACATCTAGTGGTGAGTTTGTGAATTGCAACCAATGGCTCACTCCATCGTTCAGCCCGGAGAACAAAAGATGTCGCCACGTTTTTGCTTCTTTGCCAAAGGAAATAACATATTTACGTTCTGTAGAGCAGTTTGTCCGTTTAGGGCTACTGTAGAAACAACATGTAGATAGAAATAGCTCATTCTAAGGTAATACGAACACAACGCTTTATTATGTAGGCTAAGACATAGTTATGTTACATTTCTGTCATTAAACCCTTCTTACATTGTTCCTTTAAGTTAGTATACAGCACACAGTATATACTGCATTTGTACTGAACACAGAATGTCATATAAAAGATGTGAATTGCTTGTTTTTATGCAAGTTGTTATTGTGAAAGAAAGTTGATCACTTTATGTTGAGTGTTCTGTATGTAATGATAACACCGTGTTAATTCTCTCTCGGCTTATCTCATATAAACCCTGCGTTGGACGTGTCCACGTCTGATCTCTCTATAGATAAATGTGTGTCGTCTGAAGCTCTCTTATATTCTGTGAGAGCGTTTGCTGTTTGCTGCTCTGATTGAGTTTTAGTTTGATGCTTAAGTCAGATTTCTGACATGTGACTGATGCTTTTACTGTTCACTTCCTCTACAGACACTATAGAGACCTATAACCATCACTTGTTTACTTTTCAGAATGTCTGAAAATTAGACACAATATGAAGAAAAATTATTAAAGCAGTTGAAATATACTGAGCTTCATGAAGCACTCAGGACCGTTTGTCAAGGTTATGGATTTCTTACACAGATCGATTGATTCACTTCATATTAACTGTAGTTTTACAGTTTTTTTTGTACAACTTTTTCACAAACAGTACTGTTTTTTTATTTTATTTTTACACATATGTAAAAACTGTAATTTTACAGAGTTTTACTGTAAAACGCTTAAAACGTAAAATAACAGAAAAAGACAAGACAAATTTCTCGTAATTTTTACATAATAAAAAACATAAATTTTACGGCATTTTCTGGCACCCCTTGCTGTCATTTTTTAGATTTTATTTTACAGTAAAGTCAATATATCATCCTGGGCGATGGTGATTACTTTTGTGTTGTCTGGATTTGTGATTTTAATTCTTAAAGTGTCGCCAGCTATGGAGTTTTTTATGAAACACCAAGGAACAAAATGTCACTGAAAAATGTATTTGTACTTTTAAAAAAAAACTTAAAAAAATAAGTTACCCAGCTGCCTTAAATTTGAGTTTATTCAACATAAAAACATTACTTATTGCATGAATTTGATGCAAAATTCTTATGTTAACTAATATTTTTATGTCGAATTAACTAAACATTTTAGGCTGCCGGGGGGGTAACTTAATTTTTTAGCTTAAAACAACAAATCATTTTTACAGTGTATATCTTGGATTGCCCTAGAGTGAGTTAAAAACACACATATATTCATTTTTGTGTGAAATGTCACATTCAATAAAACATACACAGAAATACAGAGTTCTTCAATAAGTCAGGAACACTTTTCAGTGTCATTTTTCCCCATGTTTGTTTGTTAAAGGTCTCAGCAGGACACAAAGCGTTGTAAATGATAAAGTAAAGAAAGATGAACGGCTGAAAGAAATGATTCAGGCCGGATAAGATGTCAAGCGTTTACATTAGTAAGCAAATATTTCTGTGTTTATTAATGAAAACAGATGAAGGTTTGAGTCCAGCGGTGTGCTATAGGTGGTCTGCTGCTGGAACAGCTTGCGTGGGTGCGCTCAGCTGAATATTCCTCTGTGATTAATTATGTCTTTTCAGAAAGATGGAATTTCTGCTTCATAATTCGTGAGCCGGTGTCAGTGCTGACGACACCTGTCAGCTCTTTCTGCTGAGGTCGCACTTCTGAGGTGGAGCAGTTAAAATCTAAAGGCCCATCCGTCCTGGAAGCGAGCGCTCACACGTCTGTGATTGACAGGACGACAGCGCTCATTTGCAAACCAGCGGACCAGAGAGACGGACTGAAACTCATCCTTTATAACACAGCGAATCACACAAGCACTTTCTTCACTCTTATATTTGGTGGTACATCTCTCTCTCTCTCTCTCTATGTTCTTTCTCTTCATCTTCTTTTTTTGCGATCTTAAAGCAATTTCTGATAAAAAATGGTTGCCGCTTCTACTGTCAATGTGATATAGTTTGTGTAAATTGGAAAAATCTAATGTTACATTTTTTAAGAAATATTTTGAGTAGAATTTCTGGCATGTCAAATGCATTTTAAACAGTTTTACTTAAAATCTCATCTTGAACATCAAAGTTTCCAGTAATGATGAGTCAGGGTGTTTATAATCTTTTCCTAAACTTTCTTATGTCTTAAGAAGCCAGTGGCCTGTCTTTAATTATTTTATTTTCAGTAGAGTATTAAATCTCCACTGAACCCAATGATCTGTACTTGAACATGCAGATTCTCAGATGACATCACCGGTTAGCATATGCTCCTAAGACTTTAGGGACAAGAACAGGTCTTTGGGTTCAAAAACTATTGACTTCAGTGTCTCCGTATTAATTGTATTACTGAGTTGCAGTGTGGATTTTAGAAACAGACATGTTTGCTTGATACATGTTTACTTTCATCTAGCATCATGTCACTTGGCAACATTTCAGGTGCACTGCACTTTGCCTTCATACTACCCCAAGTGTTGTCACATAACAGCATCCCATTACATATAACAATGTGCAGGCTTATTTATGAGTGCGTGTATAAGGTTTTGCATGACAGTAATGCAGTTGTTGGGAGTGTTGTATGTTGTTAAGTGAAGCCTGCAGGTATGAGCTGGCGTGCGTTTATCCGAGACGGGGTTGTAATTGCCTGACTTACCGGTGATGTGTTGAGATAAAACGACTCACTGAGCGAGAGAGAGAGAGAGAGAGAGAGAGAGAGAGAGAGAGGCGGGGCAGAACGGATCAGAGCATCTCTCTCTCTCTCTCTCTCTCTCTCTCTCTCTCTCTCTCTCTCTCTCTCTCTCTCTCTCTCTCTCTCTCTCTCTCTCTCTCTCTCTCTCTCTCTCTCTCTCTCTCTCTCTCTCTCTCTCTCTCTCTGCTCTGCGATCTTCTGAGGCAGTGACGGACATCCCGGAGTCGAGCACACTGGACTCGTACAGTAAGTGCTGTTCATTTCTTCATAGTAAAGTCCACTTTTATGACTTCTTTGTGAATGAATGTGCATTGTTAGAGGTAACATTATTTACTGTATGTGTGACGATATTATAACTACGATTTACTTCGTGGAAAAGGCTAAATGCGCAAAATGTTTTATTGAGACTCGCAGTGAATTGCACAGTAAGTAGCTTATTCGTTGCCGGTGGTGTTTTATTGTTTATATAGCTGACAAATAATACAGATTGACACAACTTTTCAGTGCAAACGTTTTAGAAGATGATGTGATTGTGTGTTTGAACGTACGTTGTAAGTGATGCAGCTGCACATCTTCCTTAAAGTGTTTCACCATCAACATTAGGCGTGTTCGTAGATTACTTGAGTAGTCAGAATGTGTTTATAAAGTACGGATAGTTAAGGAAAATGTTGTTTAAATAGGTTTATATGAAATGTTAGTGATCAAAATGGCTTTCGGCGGCGCGCTGTCCATGGTGCTGAAATCTGCGCGCTATTTCTCTCCATATACAATTATTTGATATTTCTTTACTTTACTTTTTTCAGACTTGAGTGAGTGAGAAGTGTTACCTGAACTCATTCACGCAATCACTCGGAAAAGTCACTTCATCCACTCTTGGAAGCGCGACGCGTAAAATGGGCATGGCGTTGTTGCGCGCGCTTGTGTCTTTATGAATGAGAGTCTCAGAGCGCACGATTGTGGAAATGACGCTCCGCGGAGATGGACGCGTAACGAGCGTAACGGTGTCGGTCTGAAGAGATCATAAAAGCAGAAGAGAAACACTCATCAGAAGCCATGGGCATCCGACATCTTCTGCTTCTCTTGGTCTATCTGGATCCCTTGTGCGTCTTGAGCGCGTCCACGGCCAAGAGGAGCAAACCCGCTCCAAAGAGACCCCCGAAATTGAAGGAGGTCAACAGCACCGCGGCTCCGACGGTGGCACCGCGACGGATCACCCAAGTCCAAGCGCCCATTGTCGGGGATTACGACACCTGCCTCGGCTACTACGACGTGAGCGGTCAGTACGACAAAGAGTTCGCCTGCAACAACACCGACCACCGGTACTGCTGCGGGAGTTGTTTCCTGCGCTTCTGCTGTCCCATCAAAGCCAAGCGACTGGATCAGAGAGTCTGTACCAACTACAACACTCCCGACTGGATCAAAACCCAACCGCCCTCACCGGCGCCCACCGGGGACACGTACGACCCCGCGCTGGACAAGACCAACACCACCGTGTACATCACCTGCGGGATCATCGCCCTCATCATTGTCCTGGGGATTTCTGCCAAAGTGGCGTATGATAAAGCCACCAGACCGCCTCAAGAGATGAATGTTCATAGGTAAGTGTATTAGCTTTACGCGTAACGGTGTTTTTTTTACCCCAGTCTTTGTTGCTGCAATCTATTGTAACCAATTTGATGTTGAATAAGATCATTAACATCATCATTTAAGGAAACAGACAGCGTTTTAGGCATTTTATCATGTGCAGATGTGAATGCTTTGCTGCGCCACAGTTGCGGGTTAAAAATAAAAGATTGTAGGTTATAAAGCCCTAGAGCTGATTTACTGCATAAACCTCAAAGCAAATTTGACCCCAAAAGAAAACGTGAAATTATATTTTGTATAAAGAAAAAAAGATATGGACATTTTCTAACTCATTTAACCGAACAGTTGGGTTTCTCCATATTTTACCAACCACGGATTACAACAATGAATCATGAAGGGACATTTTCTTAGCAGTTTTGATAGACTGGCCCATAAGACTCTTTGGATTACAGCCTCGGCTAAATTACTAGTTCAACTCCCAATCCTCTCTTCTTTCATAACTTGGCAATTATGAGGCTTCAGCTGTTAAATACTGTTAAAAGGGCTCATTTCATTCAATTAAATTAAGGATTATTCTTTAAAAAATGACATTTGGGGCAAATTGTTACTACATTGTGAATTTTTAGTGTAAAGGCATAACAATCTCACTTAAAACATACAGTAGTGTAAATGAAATCTTGCTGTAAACTGGGTTCTTGATCACAAATGAAGCGCTGCTTTCTGACCTGAGATGGATTATTAATAGTAAATTACGTACTGTATTAAATCTAGGACTCATCTGTGTCTAGAAGGGATTGATTCTGGATTTCATTAGTGTGGTGCTCAGATAGAGGTCACATAAAACCAGCTGAGATGATCTGGGTCTTACTGGTATGGTTTGTCAATAAAACGCAAACTTGTGGTGCGTTGGTTTGTCAATGAAAGAGAGTCTTGGTATTAGAGGTCAAAACTCATTTCACCGACAGTTCAACATGAAAAATACCCACAATTCCTCTCATGTTACCAGTGACATCATTCTGACATCATCAACGGATCCTGTGCAGATGATAAGGTTTGAGGGTTATACAGATGAGAAATACAGCAGAATGTTTAGGTTAGCACACTTAAAGATCTCCGAGTCAATTCTGCACATTTCTCAGAAGGTTGTGCGTCTTGTGTTCATACTCACATCTGTCGCCCCACTTTTGACAAGCTGTCCAGCTGACTTTGATTCAGGGTACAGAATGTTCCAGAGCATGTGTTTTAACATTTCCACCCCTTAAAATAATCATTTAGACTCGCACCAAAATACAGTTTAATATATTATGAGCGTGTTTACCCGTGAGATGTGTATTGCTGAAAAGCTCTTGATGCACTGTGTGCGTTTGTGTGTTTAAAGAGCACAGACGTTTAAAGCGTGTCTGAGATGAAGAAAGATGAGACTTCAGCCAATAAGAGATGATATCTGGCTCTTCTCTGATTCCTTATGAATTGATTTCTGAGACTACAAAGCAGTGTTTGTCACTTGTGCAGTCGCTTGCTGGTTTGACCTCATAAATATAGTTCAGCTGAACATTTTATATTCATTTGCTCATATTGGGTGAAAGATGAACTCCATTATTCTAACTCAATGTATTGAGGCAGTCAGTCATTGTTTAAATTAACTTTGGCACATCTGTACTGTTATCTACAATCAGAAAAGAAAAAATGCTGGGTTATTTTTAACCGAGCATTTCATTCAAAAAGTGACGAACCCAACCATTAACCTATGTTGGGTTGTTTTAACCCATCTTCTGTCATTTGTTAGGATTTCCTTGGGGAAATATTACATTTCAGACCAAAATCAAAATAATATTAAGTTATTTTTGCATTAAGAAAATATTATTTTACAATTATGGTTTTATGCTTTCTAAAATGTCTAATGAAAATGGCAAAAATCATTGAAATTGCAAAGAAAAGTACTGCATATTTACTTTACTGTAATGTAAAAAATAGTATGTACAATTTAAGATATTTTCAAAATAAAATATAAATTTTAAATACTATCATACTTTTCATTATAGATCATCAAAAGATTTAATCTTAAACGTAATACTTTATAGTATTTACAAACAATTGGTGTTATAATTCATTATATATTTATATTATATTTTAATTCGGTATTCAGTTTGGGAACGTCATCAAATTGCTAGAAAAAAGTTATTATTAGAATCGTGTGATAGAAGAGATTTCTCAAAGTCTGTCTCACGTAACCGTTCTTTCTCTGGACGTATGGTGACGTATCTTTGCTTTTAATAGTCTCGTGCTGATGACATAAGCAGAAACATGTGTTGATGAGCAGTCTGATCAGACCGTCCCCGTTTGATGACTCGCCATCTCATGCTTAAAAGCAACAGTGCTGGAAGGCCCAGAATCCTCTTCATCCGCTTTAGCAGCTGTTGAGAACTTTTAAAACTCAACATAAAGTTTCTTGAGCTCAATTCAGACCCTGGAGCATTTTAAACCCTGCACATCACTTTCACAGCTCGACTAGTGAGCAGAACGCAGACGCATGAGGACAGGAAGCTTATTGTGTCCAGTGAAAGGGATTCTGGGAGCCAATCAGATGCCCCGGCAGTGATGCAGACAGTTGACAGCTCAAACTTTTAACCCGACAGGCGTGCATGAGCGCTTTTAGCGGAACACGAGATTAAAGGCGAAACCCGCGTCGTGAAGTATTTGAAAGGCGTTTTGTGAATAACGCAACATTTCTTACGGGAGCATCTGAGGTGAGTCACAGCCGAGAGGTGAAAGAGGTTAAGAGAGATTTCTGACGGTTTCCACAAATGCAGATTGACTGGTGACCTTCAGTGAGAGAGAGAGAGAGAGAGAGAGAGAGAGAGAGAGAGAGAGAGAGAGAGAGAGAGAGAGAGAGAGAGAGAGAGAGAGAGCTCTGAAAACCTCCACGGGTGATCTGTCTTTATTGATCAGACTTCTTGGTAACACAGTCCGATGCAATCTGAGCACTCTCTGACGTACACTGTTAAAAATAAAGGTGCTTAAAAGGTTCTTCACAATGATGCCATAGAAGAACCTTTTTTGGTTCCACAAAGAACCATTCAGTCTAAGAACCATCTCTTTCTTACTTTTTATAATCTGAAGAACCTTTTCTCATCACAAAGAACCTTTTGTAAAACAGAAAGGTTCTTCAGATGTTAAAGGTTCTTTATAGAACCAAAAGGTTCCTTTTGAAGCACCTTTATTTTTAAGAGTGTATAAGAAGAGTCAGACAGCTTCTAACCGCCCCGTTCACACTTATCACAACTACAGCTGAGCGATGAAAACAAGCATCATATCTGAATATTGGTGATGTTCTGTGTATCTCAGTATTTTGGTGTAAATGAATGTAGATTGTAGAAGTAAAATAATCTGGATTTGGGTAAATTGGATGAGAAATGTTTGAGTTTATCTTCAATAATATTGACTCTTTCGCAGGAGAAATATCTGAGACACAGATGAGTTGTAAGAAAAATGTTCTCATTCAAGTCTATGAGAAATAATTGAGATATCACAGGAATCTTCTTGTTGGCAGATGTATCAAAAAGTAAATCTTCTGGTGACGTGTTGTCTTATGTTACAGTAGGTGATCAAATGAAGTAAATGGGCCATGATTTGTTTAGAAATGTTGTTTATGTGTCCGGGGAGGCATTATAGTGTCTGGTGAGAATATAAAAACCTCACGCTGATGTTTTCATGTGTCTTTAGCATAAACACACTTGCATTTACACCTGAATTACCATAATTCTGCATATTAACACCAGACTATTGAATCTCTTTTGTCAGTTATCTATGAATATGACATATAAACACAGATTCACTGTTTGTATGATTGTGATGTTTATGTACTTTATCAATCACACTGTCATCTACACTAAGACTCAGAATCCATATATGATGATGGAAAGGGTTACATTTATTGTGAAAAGAAGAACAAGCCCCAGTATCCAGATGTATGTCAGCTGTTATATAAATCATCTGGACAGCGGCACATTCTGTAAGCGGTGTATCTGTGTTTATACACCTGATAAATATGCTTTCAAAACTTAATCGATCATGAAATTGGTCATAAATCTTAATATTTTACATTTTGACCAGTGCTGGGTAGTTGACCTTGTTGCTTATTTACACTTTAAAAAGTGCTGGGTTGTTTTTGACCCATGCTGGGTAAATATTGAACAGAAAAATGCTGGGTTGTTTCCACTCATGGTTGGGTAAAGACAATTTTTAACCCAGCAGTGTGTTCTGTCCAATATTTACCCGGCATGGGTTAAAAACAACGCAGCATTTTTTAGTATTTTATTTTACTTTGATAAGTGGAAGGATTGTAAAAACACTTAAATTTTTATAGAAATTTAAGTTAAAATGACTGTAAAACATTGCTGCCTTAAGTTTGAGTTAATCTAAGTTATAGAAAAAGTTGAAATGACTTATTATGATAAGTTGAAGTAATGTAAACTAGTAAGATGAAATGACACATTTGTTTGTACAGTGTAGTGGCCAAAAGGGATGTTTTATTTAAATATATTAATAAAGATATATTCAAGATTTTGTATGCATGTTATGTACTGTAGTGTTTGGAGTGTAAGCTCAGCTTTGAGAAGAATTTAAAAAGGTAAAGACTCATATGTAAAGATTATTGAGTCAAAAGCCAACTTTTCTAATTCTTACCAATTTGTAAAAGACCGTAGTGTGCCTTTTTTACCAAAACAATAAAGAAGTTAATTTAATTTTGCAAAAATATTTCATCAAAATACTCATAATTTGATGGTTTAATCTCACTTGAGTGGCCATTAAAGTCAATATTGCACAAATATACCCTCCAGACATCACTTTTGGTCACTACTGTACGATACTATTACACTAGACTACCAACACTACGTTTTTTGCTTGACTCTATATAATTTCATTGTACCGAAGGTGTCAAACTTGGCTCAATTATTTTTTTACAAATCTGTATTTAATCTGTTTGTTAGTTGTTAAGACGCATGTGTTGAATCCCAGCAAGTAAACGTGATGTGTTAAACTTGTAATCCAGGCTGTATACGGTCCTGAAGGTTTCTCAGTCCTGTGGAGTTCTGCTGAGATCCTCACAGCCAACTGGAGCACTGAAACCAGGTCGCCCCCACGTGAGAAGAACTTCTGTTAAAATCGGCCTTCTCCTGGAAGGGAAAGACTAATTATACATCCTTCCAAAGTCACTCTCTCTTTCTCTCTTTCTTTTCTGTCTCTCTCATGCATAGCGAGATGTAGACCGCGAGGCCGAGCGAATACGCTGACATTGACACAGTTAAGACGCCATATCAGTCTCCTCGTGTGAGGAGAGATGGCCTCGGGCTGGGGTGGATCCGGCCGCTTTGAGATAGTCGGATGCAGAAAATGATTGCTGGCCATGTCTGAGAGTAAATGCTGGATCTACTGTATATAAGCATCGCCAGATGGCCGTGACCATAGATGCCACATTCGACTGCTCGAGAATGACTGACTCGTCCGCCATCTTGGAGTTTTTTTACAACATTGTGCTAAAACTCTGATAGTAAAAACTGGTGTAAATTAAATTCTTAAATAAATGGGATAGCCTTTCACAGGTGAGAATGTGTTGCTTTGTAAGTCAATATTACAGGTTTATAATTCAATTTAAGAATATAGAGTTATTATAGTTTTGTCTTTGGTAGTTTTAGTTTCATTAATAGTTTAAATTAGCTTTTATTTTTAGATTTTTAGTTTTCATGTTAATTTTAGTTTTGCTTTTTGTCCTTTTGTTGTTATTATTATTATTTTTTATGTTGCTATATAAGATTTTAATTCAGTTTTTGTTTATTATTATTATTTTAATGCCATTTTATTTAATTTCTCCGGTAACACTTAGATGTTTTTGTTTAGTTAAATTTTTTCCAATATTTAGGCCATTATTTCATTTGATTTTAATAAACAGAAACGTTTTCAAAGTTTTAATTTCGGTAAACTAAAATAACCTTTTTGCCTCTGAAGATCTCAATATATACTCAAGCAGCTGTACAGAAAAAAGTTAAACAAACACAATAAATACAGGTATAGCTCCAATAATATGAAATATTAGAAGAAAATATGTATATTGATATAAAGTATGGTAACGTTTTAATGTTGTGTTTGCAAACTTATATTGCTTTAATTAATGTTTGGGTCCCAAAATGGCACATTATGTTTGATATTATTCATACATGTGATGTGAATATGGTTGGCTTTGACTGTTCCAATATGGCGGACGACTTGCCTATAAAACCAGTTGCTAATGGGGCGTCTATGTACATATATCTATTCCCATAGTAAAGCGTGTCTCGTCGAAGGCCGTATAATAACACAGGGTTCATCAATTTTAGTGGCTGTGCATCTCTCCAGAATCTCATATTGCAAAATCCATGGGTGTTGATTCTAAGGCCGTGTCCTCGGGGGGCAAAGAGCAGAGACATTAATAGAATTTGAATCCCATTAGACGTGTGTGGGTGTGTTTTTATAACACGCTACTGCAGAGAAACATTGATTAATGACTTTTGTTTGTTGCTGTAGAGCCCAGAGGCCTGAGCTGTGAAAACCTGAGAGGCCGAACCTCCGCTGATCATTATAACACAAAGCACAATTAAAGTTGTGTGTGTGTGTGTGTGTGTGTGCGTGTGTGTGTGTGTGAGAGAGAGAGAGAGAGAGAGATTGTGAGAGCCAAGAACCTCCACACATGGGAAAACAAGAAGCGCTAGTCTAAACCGAGCTCTTATTGGCAAATTGTTTTCCACCTTTTGGGGGAGAAATCTGAAACGTTTAACAAGCGTTTATTCCAACGTTAAGACTGTTGTTTTGTCTAAAACATTTGTGTTATGTTCTGTGTATTTTTCAGAGCGTTGGCGGACATTTTGAGACAGCAGGGGCCTGTTCCCATATCTCAGTACGAGCATGAAAACATCACAGCAATAGAGACTTCGCCCAAAGAGAACACACCTGTACGCACGTCCAAGAACCACTACACACCCGTCCACAACAAAAACAACCACGGTAGGTCACCGGTCTTCTCTGTTTGGGGGTTATTTCATTAGATTTTATGTTTACGAGCTAAAAATGAATGAAATGTGGGCTGTGGGTTTGTGCATGCGTTGCCTCGTGCCCATGTGTGAGCGTGTTTTCTGTTAGAAATGGAAAGACTCAGCACATGCTGTTCACCTTGTATCAGAAAACCCATCTGAATGAGCGTCGCAGTCAAACACGTTCCTCACTTTACTGCCCCTCATGCTTTTATTTACTCTGCTGCCGTACTTCAAACATTCACATCGTGTTCAACCAAAAATGAAAATCCTGTCATCATTTATTCATCCACATGTCATGTAAAACCTTTATGAGTTTCTTTCTTCTGCAGAACACAACAGAAGATATTTTGAAGATCGTTGATAACCAAACAACACTGAAACCCATTGACTTCCATTGTATGAACACAAAACCACCGAGACATTTCTCAAAATATCTTCCACAAGAGTCAATGCTTTTACACACTGCAGTGTTTGATCTTGTCTCTTTAAAGCGAGCGATGAATCGCTGCTTTAATCTATAAATCGTTGAAATGTGAGTTTAGAAAATCTTTCAGGTTGAAAATAATCTAAATGTTTTTTTATCTGATTAATTGCTAGAAAGAAATTCAATGATTTCGGACCACTTCATTGATTCCCAATCCAAGTGATTGATGGCCGTAACCTCTTCCATCTTCAGACCCCCCCCACATCCACCATGACATTTCTATGTTGTGTCCATCAACGTTTCTCTGTGTGGAAAACAAAAACTGAATCTGAATTTTTTTAATTGATGTTTTACTTATAGTAGACATACTTTGACTTATGTATAAGTCTCCTATGGTCTTTTTAGCCTTGCAGGCCATAAGAACTGAACTGGAATTAAAGCGAATCAAAATTCTGTCATCATTTGTTCCTCCTCATGTGGTTGTAAATCTGTATGATTCTTTAGTCACTGGCACACAAAAGAAGATATTTTGAGAAATGTCTCTGTGGTTTTGTGTTCATACAATGGAAGTCAATGGGGTTTAGTGTTGTTTGATTATCACCATTCTTCAAAATATCTTCTGTTGTGTTCTGAAGAAGAAAAAAACAGTTTGACATCATATGAAGATGAATAAATAATGCAATTATTTTTGGCTATTTTTGAGTAAACTCAGAGCATCAGGAAGTCTTTACTCTTTACAGTTTTACTCTGATGTGAAGATACGCTCGACTGGGGTCTTGTTTTAATAAAAGACGATCATTAAATATTAACTTTTATTGTGGTGCAGTGAACCAAAATCACAGAGATGGACAGAAAACAGAGCAAAAGAGAGAGATCGTTCTTATTATGGGGTTTTTATGCAGTTTGACCTGTGGCAGCTGTTCACGGGTCATCTTGACTCTTTGATTTAATGCAGAAATGTAATGTGAAGTCGTTGCCCCTTTTTTCAATTTCCTTAAAAGATACGAAGCAACTTTAGCCAACCATTTCATTACTGTGGTATAAAATACAATATTTTATTGTTGATTGTTCATTTTCAGAGAGCATCTAATAGTTTTGTGTGAATTACGGATACAAATAGATTTTCATTGTTTATTCCTCAAACCTGAATGAGTTTCTTTCTTCTGAACACAAAAGAAGATATTTTGAAGAATGTTGATAACCAAACAACAATGTACCCCATTGACTTCCATTGTATGAACACAAAACCGCCGAGACATTTCTCAAAATATCTTCTTTTGTGTTCCATTGAAGAAAGACTCACATACAGTTTTATGCATGAGAGTGAATAAATGATGAAATAATTTCTTTTATCTTTCTCTCTCATCACCTCCTGCGTCCTCTGTCCTCCAAATTGTCGCAATTGTGTGCGTGCGCGTATGCATGTGTGTATTTGACCTCTAAAACCTCTCGTGTGGTCAAGCAGGACCTCTTCCCCCTCACATTAATACTTAATGCAGAGCTTCATCCTGTCCTCTGTCTCAAAACGGCGTTTACCAGCCGCGGGCTTACGTGACATCTCAGTAACGGTCTGTCCCGTGAGTAATGTGGGGCATAAAGGGTATTAACCCATAAAGAATGATGTTCTTTAAGCCATCAAATGCCTGCAACGTCTAGCGTGATGGATTTTAGTTGAAACGCTACATGGTTTTAAACAACACCATCGTTCCACCAAACACAATTCACATAAACCAAACAAACGGTTTTTCTAGCGATGGTCATTCATGAAACTTTGTCTTTCTTTGCAGGACATTATGGGAAAGAAAACTTCCGCAGCGGTCAGGACATGCACAACTTCATCTCTTCTGGATTTGTGACGCTGGGCAGGGGCCATCTGAAAGGTAATTGCCCGTTTCATAACCTCATCTTTCATTTTCTCACCGTATCCCGTCGAAGACATTTAATGATTCAGAACCTCGAATTCTCCATCATATCTCTTAATGTTACCCAGAGGAAAATGTTATTGCTCAGACGTTGCTCTTTCATGGTCTCAAATTGCTCTTGGAATGAGAAATTGTAATTGTTGAAACACATGAAAAGTATGGAGGTGCAAATTAATGTAGATTGTGAATATTTGAGTTCATATTGAGATCTTTAATATTATTGACTTTTGATTGCAGACGAGACAAATCTGAGCTCAGTTTGAGACCTTTCGATTTGCGATGTCTGTCAGTCTTTGCTTTTAAGAAATTTAACAACCTTGACTGTCTCTGGGTTGATCTTCATTTGTGGCGCGTGTCCTGTGGGGATTGAGATGTTGACAGTGCAGTTATGATGCTTCATAAAGCTTGTCAAAATAAAAACAGCCGGCAGGCGTCTGCAGACCTTTTTCTGCTCTTCGTTGTGTCTCACCAGTGAATCACTTCAACCCACATAATGTCACATAATCACAGCCACGGGCTTATTGTTAATGTACAACAACACAATCCACCAGTTTGTCAAGAAATGCGTTTAAAAAGCAGAGATATTTAGAGTCATTGACATCAGCGCTCACGTCCGTGACGCCCGTCACACGTCACAAAATAACCGCTTTCATTTTCTTTGTGTGTAAAGATAGTCAGCTTGTTAAATCATCTGTAGATTGAGTTCATTGTGAGACACATCCATAAGAAAGAAAAATCACTTTATTATCTCAATTATTTCATCAATGAGAGAGCAAATAGAAATTTTGGCTTAAGTCTCATCTGCGTCTCAGCTATTTCTCCTGAGAAAAGAATCAGAAATCTCTCAAATGTGTCCATTAGAGTTGCAGAAGAGATGTCCGAGCTCAGATTTGTCTCGTCTGCGATCAAAAGTCAATATTATTGAAGATCTCAATGTGAACTCAAACATTTCTCATCACATTTACTCAAATCCAGATTATTTGTCCTCTACACTTTTACAATCTCATTTGTTTCTCTTTTATTTCTTTCATTTTAGATTTATCATCTGAGACTTATTTGATACCTAAATAAGAACTGAGCACCCTCCTGAGACATAAACGAGAAACATCTGAGCAATAACATTTTCCTGTGGGCAGTTAGCAGATGCGACTGTAAAGAGTTTGAAGTTCATTCCCATGTGTTTCACCTCCTTCAGGTCAAAGAGTTTAATAAGTTGCTCAAATATTTTATTCGCTCACTCGACTTCCCTCCAAAGCCCCGCGGGTCTCGCAAATTGCCCTTAAGCTCCCGACTGTTTAATTCCTCCTGATTAAATTTCTTTCTAGATTTTCTCCAGAGGCCTCACACGCGCCCGCTCTGTCCGTCTTTCTCTTTCGATGTCCGTCGACTCTGACAGACTGTGTTTTTGTTCATGTATATAAGTGTGAAGAGATTTAGAGATCACATCAACACCCTTCTTTGTGAAATGTGATGTTGATTCATACAACGCAGCTTCACCAATAACAAAAACAACACCATGCGTGTGCAAGCCGTGTTCGGTGATCTTTCAGAAGCATGCTCATATTTAAACCAGTATGATGTTGAGATTGAGTTATTATTCAGCTTCAGATGGGGTTTAGCGCATGGGATTTATGAACTTTAAGGAACTGTAATGGTGTTTTTCTATCATTTTTGGAGCTCAGCAGCCGTTCCTCAGTTCATCTCCATTTCACTTTTGGCTGACTTTTACTCAAATGTGTGTGTTTTTGCAGCTCAACACTCAGTAGATGATCTGGCGTGGCCGGGCGACCTGGACGTTCCCTTATCATACAGTACGTATCGTGCATGCTTACAGATAGTTTTGTGCGATGTAAATTCACAGTGTTTTTAGTTTGCCGTTGATCTAAGTCTTGCTTCATATAAATGAACGTCTTCATTTACATCCCTTTCAGTAGCAGTTGAATTGAATTGGTTGCTCATTCATGTCTCGCTGTGTTTTGTCAGTGCAGTATCTCTGGGTTATTAATGACTTCTCTTTGTTACCATAGTGATCCTATTAAGCATTATAATGTGTTATTCTTCAACTGTGTTGGAGATAAACTAGCTTAAATCTGTCTTTGACCTGAACTAATGAACGCATTAATTCAGCATCATATTTTATCTATTTATCTATCCATACATCAATTCTTCGATCTTTTCATCTATCTCTCTCTTTCTCTCTGTCCATGCATCCATATTTCTCTCTCTATCCATCAATCCCCAAAGCACACGTACTGTACATCAGACGTCTATTTATTATCTGCGCTTATACTGCAAGACACATGTTTTGCTCATCTGCAATACGTCTCCAGTCAGATGTCATATAGACGTTTAGAAGACGTTTATAAAATGTTTCAGAATTGATGTATAACTGCCTTTTCTAAGACGTTTATCAGATCTTTAGCAGACATCTTTCTTGTTCTCTAGCCATCCCATTTACACATTTCTCCCTCTCTCTATACGTCGATCTGTCCATCTTTTTCTTTCATCCATCAGTACATCTTTCCAGCCGTCTCTCATTCTATACTGATTATTATTGTACTGTATACTGTACATGTTTCAAAGTCCCAATAGCTCCATCACAGATAACAGAATATGTTTATCATCCATTTTATTTCTCCAGTAAATGCATTATGGCCATAACAGATGTGGGTGTCATTACAGTAGAAATCCATTAGTCATGTGAGCAGAATGAGCAGCATCACACCAGCTGACGTCTCATACCTGTAAGACGTTTAGACAGAGCGTGACATTCTGAAGATCAATGCCACTAAACCATCAGACAGAAACATCTGTCACTCTTCACATCAGACAGGTGTGATTGATAGGGTTTGTGTCAGGTCCTGTAACCTTGTCTAACCGTGTAATGCCTGTCACATCAATGATGTGTGCTGCTTGTTATGTGGAGCAAAGCCAAAGAGTTTTATAGTAAATAACATTTACAGTTGATATAAGATTATACAGCTACAGACCATAACTCTGATAACTTGCTTTCCAGAAAATCTTTGACTTTGTGTTGTATCGTTGCACATCTGAGACATTGTTGAGATCTCTTCTAAAACTCTGGTGAAAGACGCAGAAGATCACATTTTGCTTTTCATTTCACCCCAACCGAGATATTGAAGAGATCCATTTTGATCTCGCTCTCTTTCCGAAAAAATCTTTATTGCTCTGATGTTGATATTTCAAGAGATTCCCCAGACACATTTATCATCATCTGTTTACACATCTTAAGACATTTGACTCGCCCCGGTTTTCTCATTGCTGAATTACTAAGCAACTTTTCTTTAGACACCTACAAACATTCATATTTTATCGAGTTCATATTGAGAATTCTGTATCCTGAGCACAGTTTGAGACGTTGTTGAGATCTCTTTTCGAGATTTTGAGATGAGCTTAACGCATAACGTGATAATATTGTACATCAAAGTGTTACATCAGAGATACCTCTACCTGTCAGTCTTATCATCACCATGGTGATTTAGCGTCTGGGCGGGGCAGACAGTGCGCTTCAGCAGATTTATTTGACAGCGTTGCTGGGGTGATGTCAGACGGTAATGACCCGAGCCAATCCGAGCCATCCATCTAAATGACACGGCCGAGTGAGTTTAAGAGACTTCCTGTATATCAGAGATCAGTGTGATGTACTCGACCGCAGTCTCCGAGCTTTTGTGTGGTCCTTAAGGGGGCTGTGAAGATGTTTAAATGGCAAATATGTCACCGGGGGACGGGAAGAGGTCTGACTTCCAGTGATGGATTCGATTTATTGATCTGGATATTAAATGTATTTAATGAAGCTTAGTGACACAGTGAGGAGATTTGATGGAGTTCTCAGTTGTGGTTCATTTAAGTATCAACTTAGTCTCAAATCTAGACTAAAATTATTTAGGAGAAAGAGAAACAAATGAGGGTGTTTTTTGAAGTACGGAGGTGTAAAATGAATGTAGATTGTAAAAGCAAAATGATCTGGATTTGAGTACATTTGATGAGAAATGTTTGAGTTCATGTTGAGATCTTCAATATTGACTTCTGATTGCAGACGAGACAAATCTGAGCTCAGTTTGAGACAGTGTTGAGATCTCTTCTGAAACTGTAATGACCGAGACATTTGTGATATTTTTAACTCTTTCTCAGTAGAAATATCTGAGATGCAGATGAGATTTAAGTTTCCATTTGATCTCATTGATGTCTAGGAGAAATAATTGAGATATTAAGGAACTCAGTTTGAGACATTGTTGAGATCTCTTCTGAAACTCTAATGACCGAGACATTTGTGAGATTTCTGACTCTTTTTCCCAGGGGAAATATCTGAGACACAAATGAGACTTAAAAGTTACAATTTGCTCTTCTATCGTTAATGAGAAATAATTGAGATATTACAGAGATTTCATCAGTGATTTTTATGTATAATGGGCAGTAACAGACTAAATGTTCAACTAAATGATGATAATAGATAAAATCCTGTTGACCCAAACACAGCTGAGCTGATGCTCTGTTTCATCTTTATCCAGGCAGAAGCGCTGATGTTGTTTTCATAATTGCAGAAGTCTGTCTGGAACATCACGCTATGAAACCAGATGTGATTCAACATATTTTTTGCTCTTTTACCCCGTTTTTTCCTAGTTTTTGTTTATTTTTCCCAAATATATTCTTTGTACATGGCACTGGGACTGACTCATTGTAGACATGTGCGTATGTACGCTAAAACCTCAAACAGGTTTAACAACCATGTTTTCAAGCACATGTTTGTATCTGAATGCATAAAATGCCAAGAGCCCATTAATAGAAACTAAACCCTAAGATAGTGTCTGTTTGGCTAGCTGGGGTTTGGCATTATTGCATTATGGCACGATTGAAATGGTCATACTGGAAAATGTGGTTTGGGCTCTTGAGGCGGCTGACCTGTTTAATGACCACAGAGGGAGACGGCTTTAAAATGACATCCAAAGAACTGCAGCTTTTTCCTCCCTGTGACCTCATTACTGCACCGGGGCATTTAGAGTCGTACAGAGAACAGATGAAGCGCCCCCTTGCAGGCATTACCGTGCATGTGTCCTGTGACATAGCAAAAAAAAATCTGTTCATAATATATTATTTTATAAGTAATACGTTTTATACCTTTTTCTAAATGTTTGCTGTCACACCATAGGACACGTGTGCGATATTTATTTAGTGAATAAACCACTAAACTTGGTTGAGTGCTTACAGTAACGGTGAACACATCTAAAGCTCCTTTAGCTTAATTCATGTCAGGTGACACTGCAGAGTTCTGTAGACGTCACATTATTCAATAGTGAGGTTTATTTACTCGCATTGTCATATCACATTGTGTTTGTATGCATGCATGCGTTTCTGTGTATGGCTGGTCACAGAATTCTGATGACATGTTGCATTATGGTATGAGGAGAGACACATAAGCTAATGCAGAATGCAGTCGATGCTCTCTCTCGAGAGAGAGAGAGAGAGCTAGAGAGAGAGAGAGAGAGAGAGATCTAGAGCTAGCTCTCTAGAGATCGCTCTCTATCTCGCTCTACTAGAGATCTCTCTCTCTCTCTCTCTCTCTCTCTCTCTCTCTCTCTCTCTCTCTCTCTCTCTCTCTCTCTCTCTCTGAAAGCAACATCCTACACATATAGTGTGTTGGGGCACATTTCTCCACTGAATACAAATGCTGTTTACTACCATAACCACAGGTGTATTTCATGTATACATTCACTGTCGTGTTATATGAAATATTTTGGAAGCAAATACATTTTTCCCCTAATTTAACCACTAAACCTTTTCATCAAGATAGCAAAAAAGCATGTAGTCTGAGCATCTAAATCAAACCTTTATCAAATGACACTAATATCAGTGGACAGAAATGTTTTTAATGTGATAGCAGTATTAGTTTTGTTTTTTTGCAGTTCAGTTCTTTGACTTTTATTATATAACAGCAGACCGTCTGCTGACCGGTTATATGAGGTCAAGGATAGTCTGACGGACAGTGCGTATCACCATATGCTCGATGATGTCACATTATAACACCGTGTCTTTCACATTCACAAATGTGCAGATGCCTTGAGTTAGGATCCATAGTTTTATCATAAAGGTGCACAGCAATCCAAACCATGTTTTTAAACTTTATAATCTCATGTTTATGACAATAAAAATGAATGTGCAGTTCTGGTAAACTTGACCTTAAACAACGGTACATAATTCAGGCTGTTTTTGTAAATATAAGATGTTTAGTTTCAAAGTCATCCAGGTCAGCCGTCTAATGGTTTGATGAATTCTGGCTTTGCGTTTATAAAAGAGAAGTGCGTCAGTCTCTCTCTCTCTCTCTCTCTCTCTCTCTCTCTCTCTCTCTCTCTCTCTCTCTCTCTCTCTCTCTCTCTCTCTCTCTGCATCACTTGACTCTGCTCCATAAGCTCATTAATAAATGTCCTGAATTATTCATGAGGTGAACTTTGTGATGAAGAGCACTAAACCAAATGTTTTTAAAAGAGAGAGTTGGCGGTCTAACAGCCCCCAGAATTTCACTTATCATAAAAAAAATCATCAATAATAAAGTTGGACATTTGGATACAAAGCTTATTGCAATCGGCTTGCTGGTGTCAAAAGTTACATGAAAAGTGCGGTTAACTACCACGAATATAATGTAATTCAGGGGTTTTGTTAAGGATATAGCATCCCTATTACTATTGCTCATGTTAGCGTAATGGATCTGATGCACTTCTACAAGATTGCATGGTTTGGCACAACGTTTAGTTTTTAGACTGCAGGATTGGTGAAGCACACACACAACAGCACAAACCGAATGTTCCTGAATAACAAGCAGATTCCTGTGTTTACCTCCAGACACAGACTACTGAACCACAAACTGAGAAAACAACTCCCAGCATCCGTACACATCCGTAAGAGTGCCGAGAGGATTTTATGTTGTTGCATAAAACAATGATTTATTTCGTAGCCTTTCTCAACTAACATCACTGAGGATGAGGAGAGATGAACCAGAAGAGGAAGAAGAGAACAAGGAGAGAGAATAAAATGAAATATCAGGAAAGAATTAGAAGTAAGGAGAACAGAATGAGAAGAGGAGATGCCATTTCTTGTTATACTGTAGTTCACAGCAGTCAGATGATCAATGCCGACTACACGGCTATAGATTTAAAGACGAGAGGGTTTCAGGATGAGTCTTGTTTTTTCCTCCTCCTCCTCCTCCTTTGATGATGATGATAATGACAGATCTTCACACGACTCATTCTCAACACAAACACACTGTAATTGCACTGTTGTGATGTTACGTCAAACACAACAATCTCCTCCGACATCCACATGGATCCTGTAACACATGACTGAGAACACCAGATGAGTTTACATCCACATTAATGCTGTTTCATATGCTCATTCACTTATATTAAATACAGCAAGATCGAGAGATTCTGTACGAATGATTCTCTGAATTAATTTCCAGAAGTTTCCTATCTTAAACATTGGAAAGATATTAGTTATCACATTTGACAAGGTTTGTGAGATAAATGGTGTCAGATGATGTTGTCAGATCTGACTTCATTTAGCGCAACCGTATATTTGTTTTGTTCATTTCAGATTTATCAGATGGTCTTTGCCACAGTGGGCGGTTCTTGAACCACTAGACTGTTTAGACTCTAATAGTCTGAAATCTGAATGATGCATAGCTTCAAGTCATACATACAACACATGTTAAGATGTTATATACAGTAGAGGTTATACATCGATGAAGACTGTAATAGCACTCATTAATAGTATTATTAAGTGGAAGCATTTTATTTTAACTCTTTACCTGCCAGAGTTCCAAACAAATTTTTTCCAAAACTTGAATGGCCCCAGAATATATGAACATTTAATATATCAAATTAAATGACATACTGTCTGATTTTATACAAAAGAATGATTTCCATTTGCTCTTTTCTTCCATAAGTGAAAGAAAATTTTGTCAATGGTGGGGAAAGAGTTAAAAGACAAAGTTAAAGCAACAAAATGAAATGTTGACTTAAGCTTTTTTTGAGTCAAATGCTGCAATGCATGCTGGGAACTTTCGAACACTAGAATCATTTGTTGAGATTACACAGTTTAGCAAGTTGGTCAAACTTCTTGGTGCGCTTTGGAAAGTCACCTACAGTCAACAAAAGAATCTTTGTTAGTACCACATATAGACCAATTTTGCTCAAGAAAAAATAATACATTCTTCTACTTGTACTAAAAAAGTTACTTTTGTTGGGAAAACAATTTGAATAATTTAAATTTTTTTATACTGTGCCCGTCATCGGTTTCTGAGCATTTCTCTGCATTATTCATGGAAATGGAGATGTACCATATTTACGCACGAGAGAAAGTGTCACTTGCGTTGCTTTCATTAAGTGTTACGTTATCTCAGTATAACGCACCCGGCGGCAGACCTCGTGTGCACCATTGATCCACTTTTTCATATCTGTTGTCATGTTGCGTTTGTACGGTGTGTGTTTGGCTATAATCCGAACAGAAATGGCTTGAGGATGGAGCGATTCCTGCTGGTTTTCTGCTCGATCGTGCTGTTCTGTACCCACTGTGAAATTAATTGAGCTCATGGTCTGAAGGGTCTCAGCATCCGCTCGAACACCCCGCACACCGCATGCGTGATGGCCAGCAAAACCAGGTCAATCTGCCCTGGTAATGTGTTAAATGTGTGCTACATGGTCTGATAAATCACATCTGGTGTTACCTTAACGCTTTATTGCATTACTTTTCTGTTTGTTTCATCAAATCGTTTTTCTTTGTTTCCATTCATTTCACTTTTCTTTCAGGATTATTCTCACGTGTTGGTTTGTGGAAGTCCAGAGCTGGTGTCAGATTCATACGTCATAGCATCTGGTCTTTTTTTTATCACTTGCATCAGTTTCTCACATTTATGTAGTAGATCAATCGCAGAACACCTAAAACAGAGATGAAGCTGGAAATAAAAGAGCATCTGACCTGGAAAGACTCGAGGAGGTCGTGTGTATAGAGATAATAAACTCACGCAGTGAGAAAGAGAAATCCAAACCAAACGCCACAGATGCAATCTGTCCTGACCCGAATATTAAGGGCGTTCAACATAGTGATGCGTTTACACAAATAGATGAAATCTCTTTAGTATTTTTATTATTTCTTATACAGCAATGAGATTGAATAGGGATGAACGAGACGTTTGTAAACACATCTCAAACATTTCTCTTTAACTATAGCTGTGGTGTGTCAACAGTTTATATTTCTAGTTGATTTCTCCTGAAGAGTTTTAAAAGAACCATGCCAAACAGGTCTGTTGAGATATTACATTTCCTCGTAGACAGACGTCAGATGTACACGCGTGTATTCACACACACACACAATCTCTATTAGGGTCAGTGTTTCCTGCAATGCAGAGACGCTGAACTAGATCGTGACAATCTGATACTGGGGCAACTTTCCACGCATGTGAAGGGTAAATATACCTGCTGTATTACACACGGATGAGTGTGAGCAGGTGGCTGCGTGTTCCACTTAAATCTCAATGAAAGCAAAACAGAATAAACTCGCACATCTGTCAGATCATGGACATATAACATTGACTTTTATCAGACGTGTTCTGCACAGTTTTGTTTCTTATAAAACTTCTTTGGAGACATGAAATCACAAATATGTTAACAATTCCCATTGCCCTGGTGTATTAAGCATGATTTTGTATATTTCTCTGTCTATTCTACCAACATATAGAATTCTGCATTCAATAATATATTTCTTGACATGCAGTGGAAGCAATCTTCCCAATGTTGCCAAAGCCAAAGAACTACAGTGTTGTTGTGTTCATGCCGAAAATCAAGAAATTCAGAACAATATGAGTATTTATTAAAATGTTTTATTTTTTAAAGCATGCTTTCGGACAGCTATACATAGATTTGAGACATTTCTTATCTCTTCTGGAAATTTTGTGAAACATCTGAAAAGTCTCAATTTAAACCCAGTTTAATCACATTTCTGACTTCAATCGAGATGTACGCCAAAATTTTCTGTTCTCCCAGAAAAAAATATTGCTCATTTGTGTCTCTTTCATAGCTCATGAGATTTTCGTTGTGTTTCATTTAAGTATCAGCTGTTTATCCTAAAGTGTAATTGTTGAAGCACATAAAGAGTCTGGAGGATATAATCTGGATTTGGGTAAATGTGATAAGAAATGTTTGAGTTCATATTGAGATCTTTAATAATATTGACTTTTGATGGAGACTTGACAAATCTGAGCTCAGTTTGAGACATTCTTGAGATTTCTTATGAAACTCTAATGGATACATTTGTGAAATTTCTCTTTCTCGGGAGAAATATCTGAGACGCAGATGAGACTTAAGCATTGCATTTGCTGTATGTTTAATCTTGGTGATATTTAAGAGAAATAGTTGATATATGAAAGATATCTCATGTGATTTATGGTCTTACGGATAGTTTTATATATGTGACCCTGGATCACAAAACCTTAAGTAGCACAAGAACATTTGTAGTAATAGCCAAAAATGCATCGTATGGGTCAAAATTAGCCATGTTTCTTTTATGCCAAAAATCATTAGGATATGAAGTAAACATCATGATCCTTGAAGATATTTTGTAAATTTCCTACCGTAAATATATCAAATCTTTATTTTTGTGAGTAATTTGCTATACTAAGAACTTCATTTGGTCAACTTTAAAGGCGATTTTCTCAATATTTGGATTTTTTGCACCCTCAGATCTTTGAGTTTGAAATAGTTGAATCTCAGACAAATATTGTCCTATCCCAACAAACCATATATCTATAGAAAGCTTATTTAGCTTTTGGGTGGTGTAAAAATCTCAATTTCAAAAAATTGACCCATAAGACTTAAGCTTATATGCTCATTGAGTTTGATCAGTTAAATCAACACTTTAGTGAATAGCTTTCATTACACATTGGAGGATACATCACTGTGATTATATTCTGTGTACTGCGGGTCTGCACACGTCCCATTGAGCACAGAAGTGTGAGGTCATGACCTTCTCGAGCACATCGGCTGCTTGTTTTCTCCTTCACTTAAACGCTTCAGGCTGTTGGACTGCAGACGTCCTAATACCACAAACATGTTAATGACCTCATTACACGAGACCTTGAGAATGTAAATCGAGCGTTTATCGCCTGTGAGAGTGGTTATGAGCTGCTGCGGCACATTTTAGCACGAGCGACCGTCGCGCTGTGTAATATAAGATTTGATGGCGTTTATATCGCCGCTGCGAGATTGAACTGATCTGTTTAGATGCCGGATTCAAGAGGAACTCTCAGTTGTGGGTGTAATACGTTTTGTAGCAATAAAATCACCTTTCGAGCTTCTATTTTCTTTTTGTCTTTTTAATAGACAAACCTTTGTACACACAAAAACACACATTTCTTTTACAAGTGTTAATGGGTGCTGGTTAAAACGGCATAACAATATTGAGTCCATTTTGTGTGACCTCATTTCCCGGTTATGTGAGTTTCTAATAAGCTGTGTTTTCTCTATAACTACTGCTCATACTTGAAGTAAACACTTTCAACAAACACTTGTCATTAACTATTAAACTTTGACCTTGTTTGTAATGGAGACTGAAATGATTCCATGCGATTTTGGATGTAAGACTAAAGAAAATGTTGGGATGCCTTAACCTGCCTGCTTCGGTCAAATATGGACATTTTCTTGGTTATTTTAGACCACTAAAAATGTCCATATTTTACACAACCATGTGCCAAAACAGAGCATTTTACAGTTTAGAGAGATGAGAATACCACAGATAGTTGATACTTAGATTTTTTGTGTCCAGTAAGTAAACTCTTAGTTTTTACCTTTTTGACTTCAAGGTCCCTAATTGTCCAAAACAATATTTGAAGCCCTCACTTACAATTTGTACCAAATATTATATTGTATATGTGCAGTAAAAATAAAATAAATGGGGATTGTAAAATAATCTGGATTTGGGTAAATGTGATGAGAAATGTTTGAGTTCATATTGAGATCTTCAATAATGTTGACTTGCAGACTTGACAAATCTGAGCAGATCCCTTCAAAAAATGAACCGTATTTTTATTATAGTAAAAGAATCATGGTTAAACTATGGTTACTGTATCAATACCATGGTGGTTACCATGGTGTATCTATATTAGCCATGTTATTTGGTTTTATTTGCAGCAAAACCATTTTAATAAAGGAATACTGGAGCAAGAATCTGGCATCACATCAAAGCACCCAAATGTGTCTAGTTCGGATCTGTTAATGTGTGCGTGATTTCTGAGATGTGTACACACACCCTTGAGTAAATGTAATAGTGTTAGTTTAACCTGGTTAACTCTCTCACCCATGAATTACACGGGTCGTTCGTAAGTGTGATACAGTAATGGCTCATCGGAGAGAACTCTGCCGCCCACTCCTGACGTCATGTCAGTTTTAAAAGCCCCTCGTAGAGGTCACAGAAGACCCCGGGGGACTGACTCTGCAAGGCTAACTGCGCCAAATTGGATGTTAAATGCAGATAATTTCAGCAGTAAGAATGAAGCTGTTTGCAAAGATGCAGCATCCAGACAAACACTAGACGGTGATTCATGAGCTTCATGGGATGGTTTTACTGCTCAAGAGTGCCAAAAAAAAGAAAAATCCCAGATGGGATCTCTTTAATATCTCAATTATTTCTCATAGACCTCAATGAGATTAAATGGAGAGCTAACGGAAAATGTTGCTTAAATCTCGATCTGCGTCTCAGATATTTCTCCTTAAAAAGGTCAGAAAGCTCACAAATGTCTCCATTAGAGTTTCATAAGAGATCTCAATGATGTCTCAAACTGAGCTCAGATTTGTCAAGTCTGCAGGAGGATAGAGATTCGTACCGCTTAGGAGAGCTGATGAAATGGAAAAATCACAGATTACTTTTCCTAGACATCAATGAGATTAAATAGAGAGCAGATGGGAATTTTTGCTCATCTGCGTCTCAGATATTTCTCCTGAGAAAAAGAGTCTCACAAATGTCTCCATTAGAGTTTCAGAAGAGATCTCAACACTGTCTCAAACTTAGCTCAGATTTGTCAAGTCTGCAATCAGAAGTCAATATTATTGAAGATCTCAATATGAACTCAAACATTTCTCATCACATTTACCCAAATCCAGATTATTACATTCATTTTACACCTCCGTACTCTTCATGTGTTTCAACAATTACACTATGTTGGGAGAAACATCTGAGACCAAGTTGATACTTAAATGAGACACAACTGAGAACTCCATCAAATCTCCTGAGCTTTAAAAGAGAAACCTTTGAGCAATAACACTCTTATTCTTCTGACATGCACAGACAGCTGTTTTGAGGACACTGAGAGAAAATGAAATTTACAGCCAGAGTTCTTTTCTAGTACTTGACCTCATTTATTCAGTCTGTATAGTGAGTTCAGTTGTGTTACAATACATTTCTCTCTCTCTCTCTCTCTCTCTCTCTCTCTCTCTCTCTCTCTCTCTCTCTCTCTCTCTCTCTCTCTCTCTCTCTCTCTCTCTCTCTCTCTCTCTCTCTCTCTCTCTCTCTCTCTCTCTCTCTCTCTCTCTCTCTCTCTCTCTCTTTACACTACTGTTATTCTGCTCACAACGATATCCCTGCGTTCTGCTGTTTGTTTGATTGTTTTTCATTGATCATCTCCTGCAGGTTTTGAATGTCATTGATGTCGGTTTCTGCTCTGTTCTCATTTGAGATGAGTGCTGTGTTGAAGGATCAGGTAGATATTGAACCTTGTGAGATTAATGTCAAACTTATTTTGACGCTCCCAGATGTTCACAGGGGTCATGATGAAATGAAACTCAGTTGGGCTGTTACAGCCTGAAGTATTCCTGGATTTGGGTTATGCCACCCCTCCAGCATTGATTTCATCCCATAAGAACGAAAAATAAGATATGAGATCTCTTTAACGTCTCAAGTGTTTCTCATAGACAACAATGAGATTAAATGCAGAGCAAATGCAAACTTGAACGTCAATATCAACATCTGAGCAATGAAATCGACCTCTGGCATGGGTGATTTATTTTGTTCAAAATCTAAAAATTTGTTTTATTTTCACTGTCCATGTAATTCTTAATCAGAGATTTGCACTTAAATAGATCTAGTGTAATTTATTATTTATATTTATGAAGTCATTTATGTCATTTTGTTTACAGACTTTGGTACCTGAGCACAGTTTGAGACATGCAAGATGGGGTTTTTTTTTCTTTTTGCAGCCAAAATCTCCTGGATCCAGATCTCGCTGTCCATCCCATTACTATCTAAAAGAAGTTGAGATTTCATCTCAGTCATTTATCTTTCATAGAAGTTTCCTTCTTGTAGTTTCTCTCTGTGGTGAACTTGTTTACAATCCCTAAACTAGATCTGACTTTGTGAACGTGGTGTGAACAGGTTTCAGTCCTCGAGACACGAGAGTCATGGAGCTCGATCCCGTGGCTGCTCTCAATATCACCTGCTACGTCTCAGATTTATCCTCCAGTGAGTTTCCATAGAAACCTGCGGGGGTAAATAGGGCTTTATGACATGGTGGGTAAGAACAGGTGCTGATCCTATTTACACCCTGATACCCGCCTGACCGCCTCGCATCTCAGAGCGAAGAGAAACCGGATAATAGAGAAAAGTGTTATATCTGTGGAAAAGAGTACAGGACGCCCTGTGTCCTCCTTCACATGACTGAGGAAGTAATTATAATTCAGATTCAGTCTTTGTTTTAGGGGGTTATGAAATGTGTTGGTAAGAAAGTGTTTGACAGATGCAGATTTATTAAACATAACTTTATTATTATTATGATTATCAGGGATGTTTAATGTCAGGTATACAATTCATGTGCGTTTAAATTCATGATGTGCCAGATTAATGTATATTGTCGCTGTCCAGCATCTCCATAGTTTTCATAAATGTTAATAAATGTATTTTATTAAAAAATGATACAAATAGCTTGTCAACGTTGACAGGAAAAGGGAAAAAGTAAAAACTTAAGCTTTCTGAAAAGCAGCAGTTTTGGACTTACAAGGTTTTGCGATGTTTTTATCCTCGGATAGATTCTTAAAAATGAATTTGTTGCAATGTTTCAAAGCTCATTCACAAAAAAATACATAAAAAACATTGTACAGAAATAAGGAAATGATTTCCAAATATTTTGGAAGACATACATCCACTGAGAGACATTGTCCTGATGAACATTTTTTTGTGTAATAATTTGTAAAGCTTCATTTGAATTTTGACATCATACATTTTGTTTGGGTGATCTCAGCCTCAGGTTTATGTTTCGACTTCTTGAGCACTTGAATGTGATGATATTTAGATTAAACTGTGACTGATAGATAAATCCGGACTCACGTTCCTCACAAACACATTTATCTCACCCTGAAGGAGGCTTGAAAATGATTTCACTCTCTCTATAAAGTCACAATCTGCCTTGCTTCAGGCCCTACGAGACATCTGGGATCCGGTCTCATCTCATTTAAACAAAACCTGGATATAGAAGTGAGGTCTTGTGACGTTCCTCAGCATTATAAATACAGATTTCATTTGCCAGAAGCTTCCGTCAGCCCCTCTGCTAGACGTTCGTGTGGGTAAGCGGTGAATTATGGTAAATGACAGCTTTTACCTCCTACCTGCCGAGGAAAATTTCATAATACAGCTTTTGATTTGAATAAACGTCTCTCTCTCTTTGAGCCAAAGTGGAACATTTGTCTTGTTATAGGTGTGAGAGACTTCGTAATGGTGACAAATGTGGTTAAACGGCTACGATATGAGCACGCAGTTCAGTTTTCTCAATGACCTGAAGCTTTTGCGTTGTACACACAAATGTCACATATTCTGAATGTTGAGGAAGACTAGTTTTTTATTTATTTATTTATTTAAAATTAAGGCCTGAAAAGACACAAAGATCCCTTCACATCTTCTATGTGAACTGATTTGGCATTAAAAAATGTTTGTAGTGCTAAAAACTACAGATTCTGCTTGATTTAGCGAGAAAACATCTTTTTCTAAACTGTTATTTATATATATATATATTAATCGCGATTAATCGTTTGACAGCCCTAATATATAATATATAATATATATATATTAGGGCTGTCAAACGATTAACCGCGATTAATCGCATCCAGAATAAAAGTTTGTGTTTACATAATATATGTCTGTGTACTGTGCATATTAATTTTGTATTTATAAAAACAAACCCATACATGCATATATTTAAGAGAATTATAAAAATGTATAAACATTTAAATATAATTTCAATTATTGGTAAATATAAACAAATACATCTAAATATTTCCTAAATATATATAGGTCTACATGTATGTGTTTGTGTTTATAAATACAAAATGAATATGCACAGTAAACAGACTTCTATTATAAAAACACAAACTTTTATTCTAAATGCGATTCATCTTTTGACAGCCCTAACATATATATATATTATTTTTTTGCTTATTTTCTTATTTCATGACCTTTCTAATTACATAAGATCTTTTCAGAAATGTGTACTTTACTTCATTATAATATTTCTAATGTTATTGAAACCAAAGGATTTTCATATGCTTGAAATCTGTTTGGCTCCTGATGTCAATACAAAACACTTATTTCTGGATTAAGTTGCTTTCCTAAAATGCACATTCCTGCTTCAGTTTAATAATCTCTGGATAAATTGCAAGGGAACATTTAAACAGGAAAAAGGTTATATTTCATTATAATTGTGAATGGAATCTCAGCAGAACATGCAGGTTAAAGCAGGTACAGGGGTGTTAAACTCAATCTGCTGTTGTTGTTCTCATCTCTGTGATGTGAAGTGTGCAGGTGGTCATCAGGGACCCCGTTGAGATGAGGTGAATGTGTGCATCACCTTCATCTGCTCTCGAGACACAAAAACTGAAATGTGATGATGAACCTGCTTGGTGGTTTTTGAGGATGCAATCCAGCAATATTTTGAATGTAATAATAATTTTGTCTTATTTTGTAAAGGACATTCGTGTGTGAAATGGATCACTGTGGTGTCACGAGTTAATCTTTAGGGTCGGGACTCTAGATAGATGTGTAGATCTTCTCGGTTTTCACCTGGTGTTGAAGTTGAGGAACCAATGAATCATGTTGAAGGAAATAAAGCAGCACTAGTGTGTTTGTGCGTATCTGAAATCTCAGCATGGAAGCTTAAGCTAACACAACCAAAACATTCTCAAATCGTCCCAGTTAGGAGGATATTTTAAGACCTCCCAGACGGGATCATTTACCCCTGCAGGAAACTTTCTTTTTCATGATGTCTTCCTCTTAAAAAAGTATGCTTAAGTAAAGTTTAAGTATACTTTTTAATATTCTGTATGTTGTAAGTATACTAATATCATTGTACTAGTCGTATACGTTTAAGTATGTACTATTTTAGTACTACTTGGGATTAAATTGGTCCACTTCTAGTATACTTTAAGTGTAACATGTAGAAAACTTTAGGTACACAAGTCTTGTTTTTTTCTTTTGTACTGCAGCTATATTACAGGTGTTTATAGTTTTCGGTTCAATACTTGTAGCTTACTATTTAAATATTATATATGTACTTGAAGTAGCCTATATGTTCTTTTTTACAGTAGGTGTTCAATGCATGTGTTGCTTAGTAAATTTGGAGTTTATGTAAAACTGTATGAAAAAATAGCCAAGTGAATACTTTTAAGTATATTTCTATCAGAAGTACAAGTGTAGGCCAAATATATATTTCTGTAAGTAAATCAAGAATAGGCTACTAAAGTGTTATTTGAAATTTAAGTATAATTTATTTGTAGTATAGTAATAAAACTTTTAAATGAATTTGTTTGTTGTAAGTAGATGGACAGACAGACTTAAATCCATAAGAGAAACAACTGTTAGGATGTTGTTGTCTGTTTAGTGTCATGCAGAGGTTCATGATTCTCTGTTAAAGTTCATTGCTAATGCGCTAATATCTCACAGAACGCATTTAGCTGATGGAGGCACGTACACGCGAGTCTTTCGGCGCTTCGGTTATGAAAACAACATATGCTGAAATAACTCTCCTGCAATGCTTTTCTATATGAATCTGCATAATAACCCCAAACAAACAAACAAACAGATGAACAAACAGGGCTGATTATTCCAGCAGGAGGTCGTCTCTCACGCTAATAGGATTTCAATGAGATCTCTTTCGCTTTTAATGGCTTTCCTGTTGAAGTTGTGGTTAGTTACACAGATTGAGACGCGTGACGCTGACGTCGGCATCAGATCGTGTTTTTTGCTCACTATTTTCTAGATTAAAGATATTTGAGTTGCTTTAGTCATGTTTTTGTCTGTACAGTATAGACTGCATGGAGCTTTGTGAATCGAGATGTTCTTCAAACAGCCTAATGAGGCTTTTATTTTCGCCGAGCGGCGTGTTTTTCTGTTCATTCGGAGCATTAGGACTCTCCTCCGCGCTGTAATCTGCCTGCAGGACCGCGGCAGCCCATAATACTAATTCGAGCCCCGCAGGCCCTTTTACAGTTGTAATTGAGTTTTCTGCAGCCCGTGCTTTCATCATGCGTCTGTTACTGTGGATAGGACTTCAAGAGGGACGTGCTTTTTCAATTTGAACACCGCACATTATGGTTTGTCGGGAAAATGTGCTGTATTATCCGGCCGTGAGCTACACGTGTCACATTGAGCCGTAACATGACTTCATTGTTTTTCAAATCCCTGTTTACTTACCTATTACCATCAGTAGCCTACATGTTATAGAAAGCAAATAAAATGTAGCCTATATAATTCAAGGCGCTATATATGATTCACAAAGGAAAATAGGATGCATAATGCATTAGATAGGCTAGGGCCTGTAGCCTACTTAAAAAGTAAATGATTAAAATTAAAAGGAGTTTAAATTGTGCATAAAAAAAGAAAAAGAAACTAAAGGAAATGGAAGATTAAAATAAATTGCAGTTAGTGTTTTGAGGAAATATTTGAGATTTTTGTGTGCTGTCTTTCTGCATTTAAATGCCTCTCAGATTCTCACCCCTGCGACTTAAGATCACAGATAGAATACATTAGCATACGGCGTACATGGCTGAAATAGGTGGGTTTTTTTATCAGAGACAAGCGTTTCAAAGCGTTGCTCTTGTGAGATGTCACATGTTTTGTGATATCTGCAGTAGACGAGACTGAGCGGCTGCGCGCTGAGACCGGAGCATTATATCAAGCTGTGGCCGGTAAAGGTGTTTGACTCCGGGGGCTGCGGTCAAATGAACAGAAGATATAACACACACACACACACACACACACACACACACACAGAGAGAGAGAGAGAGAGAGAGAGAAACACCTATATCGATTCATCTCGGATGTTAGACAGACGGGTGGCTCTGGGCTTTTGCTCTTTTTTATGGTGTATAGGTCATATCATGAAAAGAGGATTTGGGTGTTTTTAAATAAAAGAGTTGTTGCATTGTGTGGTTGTACTGTAACTTTCAAAACAATTATTCTTTTCACATTTTTTTCACAAATCTTCATGATTATAAATGTATTGAAGTTCATAAATATATATATTAAAATGTAATTTAAAGGCACAGTTTTGTCATACGAACTGTGTAGTTTGAATATTTTATTATGACCTCTAGTACTGTTATTGATTTTAACTTCATAGATTTGTTGTGGGTGGTTGCTAGGATGTTGCTAGAGTGATCTGCCTAGCTGCCAGGGCATTATTATGGTTTGTAACGTGTTTTGAGGGGTCGCTAGGCAGTTTGTAGCGTGTTTTGAGGGGTCGCTAGGCAGTTTGTAACGTGTTTTGAGGGGTCGCTAGGCAGTTTGTAACGTGTTTTGAGGGGTCGCTAGGCAGTTTGTAGCGTGTTTTGAGGGGTCGCTAGGCAGTTTGTAGCGTGTTTTGAGGGGTCGCTAGGCAGTTTGTAGCGTGTTTTGAGGGGTCGCTAGGCAGTTTGTAACGTGTTTTGAGGGGTCGCTAGGCAGTTTGTAGCGTGTTTTGAGGGGTCGCTAGGCAGTTTGTAGCGTGTTTTGAGGGGTCGCTAGGCAGTTTGTAGCGTGTTTTGAGGGGTCGCTAGGCAGTTTGCAGCGTGTTTTGAGGGGTCGCTAGGCAGTTTGTAACGTGTTTTGAGGGGTCGCTAGGCAGTTTGTAGCGTGTTTTGAGGGGTCGCTAGGCAGTTTGTAGCGTGTTTTGAGGGGTCGCTAGGCAGTTTGTAGCGTGTTTTGAGGGGTCGCTAGGCAGTTTGCAGCGTGTTTTGAGGGGTCGCTAGGCAGTTTGCAACGTGTTTTGAGGGGTTGCTAGGTCGGAAATGAGGTGTTCTTAGTCGTTGCAAAGCAAATACTTGATGGATGTTATGGTTTTTAGGGCATGGCTTGACGGTTGTTAGGGTATTCTGTGTGGTTGCTAGCCCTTTGCTTGGCATTTACCGAAAAAGAAAGACAGACCTGCTGGATATACTGTAGATTAAAAGCTCTGTGGGGAATCACAGGGAGATGTTTTCAGCAGAAGTCTGTGATTTTATCAATCTCATGCAGTTGACAAAATGTCGGTCAGCTTATGGTTGTATAATAAGAATAAGCTGGATTTATCAAGTCAACATAATAAATCTCACTTACTGTATGTTAGTGAGGTGAAGTGTTATCTGTGTTCTTGAACCTGCAGTCAGCTGTCTATTTCTGATGGGTTTCACATGAGACGCTGAATCGCTCTCAATCGTTTTCTCATTTTCTGGATGTTTGACTCTTGCTGGATGAGCCGTTCTGGTCTCACTCTCTGAGCTCAACATCTCACAGAATCTCCTCAGTGTTTCTCAGACTATGACAGTGTTTATTGTGTTCTCTGCAGCTATCTCATTGTCCAAACCACCATACCTTCACAGAGCAAAGTTGTATGGTTCTTTCATAGCTCAGGAGAAGTGTAAGGTTAAGTTTCAACTTTGTTTCCTAAAACTTTTTAGGGGAAATAACAGGAGACATAAGTCAGACATTTGTTGACATGCATTAAAAGTGTAGTGCTATAGAAATAATGTGCTGGATATACTTCTGAACACAGTTTGTGACAAAGCTGAGATCTCTTTTGAAGCTCTTTAATCTCATAAGAGATTAATTGAAGTGTGTTCAAATGTATTATTATTAAGTATTATTAAGTTATTGTTTTATTAAATACATTCTTTATGTAATTGTCATTTTTACATTATATTATATTATCGTTTAAATAATTAAAGTGACCATGTTAAATTATACTATATTAAATATTATGTTGTGGAGAAGTTGTAAAATTATTATTTTTATTTAGGTGACATTATTATATTATGTATAAGTATATGAATATGTTTTTATTAATAAATAGTTTATTTAAGTGGCATTATTTTATTTTTTGTCTGGGTCTCAGTCATGCTTTGGTCATCATTAAACTTCTTGCTGTAAAAACCCGAAGTTGTTTATGTTTGTTTGTTTGTTTATGTTGCTGCTGTTGGTGGATAATTACGCTTTCAGCATCTGATTACTGTTCCCGTTTACACACAAACTCTCACACAAACCCAGAGTCTTTCTTCCCACATCTGTTTCCCACAAACCGTACGACAGCTGTCACTTTCAGCATGAGGAGAAAAACGCTGGGTTTTTGTTTAAGTCATAAAACAGCAGTCGTCGTGGTCCTTAAACCCGTCGAGTCGTTGCGACCCTCACGCCGCGCCAGCGTCACCCGCTTCGCCAGATGCCAATTATATCCCTCTGTATGCTAATAAAGACGGGCGTTCGGCACCAAAGTCCTGTTATTACCTGTTCTGGAGTGTCTGTGTTTATTTTACCAGTGCTAAGAGTCTCTCGTCTCTATAGACGCTTGCACTAATACAGACAGATCATCAATAGCGTTGCATAACTCCTCGGTTAGCCGGCCCACTCCATCACCGCGTGTCCGGCCGGACGGTTGAGCGGGGCCGCGGCTATCTGAACAAACTCTGGGGAGCTCGATAGCGCCGCATAAATCAACCGCTTCATAATAAATGCAGAGAGACGATCGTCGAGCGCTTCTGCCAGTCACACGCTCACAGATTTCTCAACGTTTCCAAAGCAAAGTTAATTGGCTTCATTCCTCCGTGTCCACGAGGCAGCGTGGAGCCACTCGATTAAGTCTCATCGAATCAATCACCAAAAACCAGATTCTGTACTGCCCGGCTTATTAAAGACAACCCGTTTCTGAAAAAGCATGTTTATTGTGTTGTTTCAACCCATGGTTGGGTCAAATATGAACGTTTTTCAAGTTCATTTAACCCAGTGGTTGATGTCCAACAACCCAACATTTTCCAGATTTCTCCAAAATAATAAAATGTCAATGCGTTTTATTGATTTTTCAGGGAACCCTTTGCAATTTCTGCCCACATTTTGGGAAAACCTGCATTACAGCACATTATGAGCGAGGGGTACTTTCAGGTTTGTCATCCGGAAATGGACAGCGTAGGTGTGAAACCGAACTGATAAATCGGAGGTGGATTGAATTGCGTTAAAAGTCTCTCTTTAAGAATAATTATTAGGTGTGGTGACAATAATGACACGTCCTTCACAATAAAGCTCCAGGGTGGAAGGTGTTAATTTTATAAACTGGGTTAAATCCTCAGAGGTTTTCCAGAACAGTTGCTCTTCAAACTGAATTAGATTGTTCTCGCCTCTTCCAGAGATCCGCTGAATGATAGTTCATCATTTTGTCCAGATACAGTTTGACTTCTGCCTCTGGATGTCAGTCGGGTCGAGAGGAGACTCTCTTCTTGGTTATATTGACTGAACTGAAGCAACACGAAGATCTGTGGTCAGACGTTTTGCTGTAACACATTCTAAACTGTGCATATGTTGTTATTTGTTTAATATAACATTTGGGTCATATTTGTGTTGTTTGTCGATTGTTTAGTGAGTACATTTCTCTGTGCTAAATTAGAATATCCGTCTCCGATGGATCGGTCACGCTCAACAGGATTGTAGTTTCGTGTGGTGACCTTGAATTTTCCGCCTGTCATTTTTTAAGGTGATATGAGTGAGTATACAGATTGAGGACATTTCTCTGCTGGAGATTCCCACAGTCAAGCTCTTCTGTCACTTTATACCGTCGTACAATTATTATACCAATTAAAAAACTGTTTACTCATGTGTGTCACTTTAGTTTTGACTTGTTGACTCGGGCTGTTTTTGAAGCATCCTGCAGTGTGTAGTGTATATACTGTGCACAGTATGTAAAGCGTGGAAGTATCTTGACTTTACATTAGTGATAATGGGTGAGGATTCGGTCTTTATTTTGCTAAGATTGTGGTACTTTCAACATGACCAACTGTGAGGTTTCCCAGAGAAAATTGTTTTTACTCAAATGTTGCTCTTTCATAGCTCAGGAGATTTGATGGAGATCTCAGTTGTGTTTTATTGAAGTATCAACGTAGTCTCAGATGTTTCTCCTAAAATTGATTTTTATAATAAAATGACACTCAAAATGCAAATATGGAGGTGTAAAATGAATGTAGAGGTTAAATAATCTTGATTTGGGTAAATTTGATGAGAAATGTTTGAGTTCATATTGAGATCTTCAATAATATTGACTTTTGATTGCAGACGAGACTGAGCTCAGTTTGAGACATTGTTGATATCTCCTATGAAACTCTGATGGAGACATTTGTGACTCTTTTCGCAGATGAGATTTAGGTTTCCATTTGATCTCATTGATGTCTAGGAGAAATAATTGAGAAATTAAGGAGCTCAGTTTGAGACATTAAGATCTCTTCTGAAATTACATTTGTACGATTTTTGACTCTTTCTCAGGAGAAATATCTGAGACACAGATGAGATGTAAGTTAAAGTTTCCATTTGCTCTCCATTTAATTTCATTGAGAAATAATTGAGATGTCATCTGTGATGTTTCTATCTCATGGGTTAGTGTGAGTTCAGCTCTGTTTCATGAGATAAGAGGGTCATCCAGCATTCAGTCATTCAGTGTCTGTGAGGTAATAATCAATGAAATAAATCAACACAAATGATGTTTGAATGATGTGATCAAGTGCTGTTTGATTCATGAGCCACTGTGACATACAATGAGTGATCGATACATGTATAGATCTACAGAGTGAGAACATGTGATCAATGTGCCATGACCTTCTTTTAAAGACTACAGAGACTTCTGGAAACATCTGTTTCACATGTTGTGGTTTTCTGCTAAGAAACACATTTTATATTTTGTAACACTTTACAATGAGGTTGCATTTGTTAACGTTAGTTAACGCAATAATTCATCGCAGTTAATGCTAATTTGAGCATTTTCCAATTTAAAAATTAGTGAATGCTGAAAATGGATACTGTGCATTGATAATGTTAGCTAATGCATTTACCAACGTCAACATTTTCTTTCATTTTTATCCCTGTTTTATGTAGTGATTTTGTGTTAATATGTTTTCTCTTCAGATCATGAAACGAATGTGCATAATGGTAAATTATGCACATAGAAAACGTGCAGGTTTTATTCCAAAATACATTAAGCTTACAGTTCAATTATATTTATTAAGTTTTGACATTGATTTTGGGGTGAAGTATGTAAAGGATGATCAACAGTGAAATAATAATGCATTGCTGCGAATGACAAACCAGAGAGCTGCGTGATCCGACCCATTCATGTTCTTGACAGGTTTCGTGAGACAGATAAACAACAGCTGTATGTAAGCATAGAAATTATGCATTCAAATCCAGCCTGTGAAATGTCAGCACACAGTCAAAAGCAATTCATAATTGCCAGCTCATTTACAGATCCAGTTTATTTACAAAGCCGGAGATTTCTCTCTCTCATTAGTCTGTTGTCCCGTGAGCCGCAGACGCTGGCGTAATTGTGAGGAAACACGCGAAGCGATTAATCAAACATAAACCACAGCCAATGAGATTTCAGGAAAATAATCCACTTTTGCTCTCCTAACCAAACGTGAAACTTGTTTTCTCATTGTGCACATTTTTGATGAAGTCACACAGAATTAAAGCACTTCATCATTCCCCGTCTCGTTCTTTTGCCAATGTTTTCCTGGTGTTTTCCGAATCGCTGTGGCTCGGGGTCTAGGGATGGGGGTGAGGTTTATGGCTCTGCGTGCCGAGCGTTTTAAGAGCTCGAATGAGAGATTTGAAGTGGACGGTGAGAGAAATCACTTGAGTTCATTACAGAGAGAGAAGAACTAGCGGAAGAACAAACCTGAAGCACTATTCCACCGAGAAATATTTATCAAACTGTTTGTTATCGATTGTGTGTTCGGATGAACAACTTTTTATTGCTCAGATGTTGCTCTTGCATACCTCGACCTAATGAGGTTTTCAGTGTCTGTATCTGATGTTTCTGCTAAAATCCTAGCAATCGTAGAAGAGCCCAGTGTTGGCAACACCAGGTCATGGGTTTGAATCTCAGAGAATGCATAAACTGATCGTGAATACCCAAATGCACTGTAAGTCACTTTCAATAAAAGGGAATGTACAGTATATATAAAATAAATGTGAATACCATCTTGGATAATTTAGTCTTTGAAGATGTTTTAGTGCATACTGAGTGCTGTTTAATGCAAATTTTATTATGTTGACAAATTTGAGCCAAAGTTTGAAACATTTTAAAACTCTGTTGGAAAATATAAGTGACATTACTACTTTTTCTTTCTTAAAAGATGGATAAAAGCTGAAACTATCATAAGAATCTTATGGTGTTTATATCTTGATGTATAACCAGCCCACAGTAAAAGATAACAATATTTTGACTAAGTTGGGAGTAAAATGTTCTACAGTTTTAATGTAGCCTGTGCATTTTTAGCTCAAGTGTTTTGGTTCTTATGTTGCTGTCAGATATTTTATGCATTTAGGCTTTTTTTTTTACTTTGTCCACTGATATTCTTTGTTGTGCAAAAATGTGTTGATGTCTCTTTGTAATGTAACACAGCATCTCAGACTCCTCCAGGACATCACATGACGTCATCACGCGTGTGGAGGAATCACTGCGTAGAGATAATGACAGTTTTGAGTGATGTTACTTCTTTAAATTGAGGAAGACATCAGTTAAATCTGTGCTTATCTCTACAAGCAAGCCAAAGAGAGACGCGTCTTCGCCCGCCGTGATCTGCCACCAAAATCCTTCAACGCTTTCATTCTGAATACATTGCCTGTAGGAAATGTTATGAATGTTAAATGTGTTTTTATTTACACATCATTTTGACTGCTTACAGATGTACAGTTTGACTCTGATCTTTAGTATTTAGTATCAAGTGCTTGTATGTGTATAAAAGCTCTAGATGGGACGTATTTACTTCATGTGTTTAATAAAGTAGGAAATGAATGTTCCTCCATCTGTTCCAGACAGAAATGAGAGGTCTCTTTTAAAAGCGCTGCTTGCGGGTGGAGGGAGGCACCGAACGGTTTGATCCCGTCTGCCAGCTGAGAGCCCGTTCCCCCGTAGATCACTCGATGTAGGGCACTTACATTTAGAAACCGGCCCTGATGTACGCTCGACTCGTAAAGCAGAGCGCCACAGCTTGTGATATTAACAGCGGAGACACCGACATCATCTACCGTGGTAACCAGTGGTTTAACCTGTCAAATACTGCAAAACTGTATTGACTTCCATTGTATGAACCATTTCTCAAAATATCTTCTTTTGTGTTTCACTGTAGAAAGAGTCATATACAGGTTTGAAGGGTAAATAAATGATGACAGAAATATCATTTTTGTGTGAACTGTCCCTCTAAAGCAAGCATCACTGTTACTATCCGTACGCAAAGGTTTTCTCAGAGAGACGTGAGGTTTGTGAGGATGTCGGTCACACATGTTTTTTGCTCTGTGTTTTATTGAGATTAATACATTCCCCAGAAACAATGCTGTTATTCAGGTCATCTGAAGTGTGTTTCTGCGGCAGGTCTCTTAACATCCGTAAGCACATTTTTAAGTGTTCTCTAAATGCAAAGAGAGTCAGAGAGGAAATGCTTTGCTCTTTGTTTTTCTCAGCCAGTCCTCCTCCTAAAAACACCCCAAGGGTCATTTGTGCAAGCAGCTTATTATGACCTATTGGTTGGTTTAAAGGGATAGTTCACCCCAAAATACAAATTCTTTCATCATTTACTCGCCCTCGAGTTGTTTCAATTCTGTATACATTTGTTTTGATGAAATATATTTGGACGATTCTTGGCCACTATTGACTAACATAGTAGAAAATATTACTTTATATTATGTTGTTCTGTTGAACACAAAATGAGATATTTTGAAGAATGTAGGACAGTAAACAGTTCTGAGGCACTTTTGACTACCATTGTTATTTTTCCTACTATGGTAGTCAATGGGACCCAGAAACTGTTTCGTTACAAGCATTCGTCCAAATATCTTTATGTTTTCAACCAAACAAAGACATTTATATAGATTTAACATCTAGAAAGAGAATTTTCATTTGTGGGTGAACTATCCCTTTAAATGTGTCAATGTGTTACATTACTCACCATTTTCCCAGTATTTAGTGCAAAATTAGTTTTTACAATCCATCACTTTGATATTATAATTTTTGTCAAAATTGAGTTAGTCACATATTTTTATTCTGTAACTTGTTTACATCATGTCATGTTTCTTTTTTTACGTTGTTTACATTTTGGGACGTTTTTAAGAATGCAAATGGAATCGCAGAACGCAGATTGAACCTTATTTTCCCAAAGTGACATTTTGAATAAGTGACTTACAGGGTGTTTTATCAGTATATGTGTTATCTAGGATTGAATGCATGACCAAACAATGGGTTTGTGTCCCACAATGCATTAGGAAATACTTTTTCAGTACACACGTCAAGTTTTGTGTTGACATAAATGTAGTGTTGTGCTGTTTTTGTTTAGACAAGACTCCCTTGTTTTTGCAATACTGTAAAACATATAGTTTTCAAAGCAATTGGATTGGTTATTTTCTCTTTAATATCACAGATGTGGAAACTATGACACATGTTATATTAGAATAGAAAACAGTATTATACTGTAAAGGTGTTTAAATGAATGTAATTTCTCAGGGTGTCTGTAAAAATCTCTCACACTTCTGTTAATGTGACCGTGCGCTGCATGAACAGGTACTTCTAATGCTTACAGGGCACTTTGACATTTAGTTTTGACACCAGGACTGGAAAAATGTATTACAAAATGCACAGCTTTGTAAAAGCAAGTATATTTATTTTGTCGTGGGGATATGTATTTCAGAACATCATACTAATGTTACTTCTGTAGTATGTAGTATACTTTACTTTACACAGAATTTTGTAAAGCAGAGCACATGCGCATGATATCCCACAATGCACTGTGCTCAGGATACTGACTCTCTCACTGATGTCTATTGAAACCTAATTTTCTTCATCAGTAAGTAAATTAAAAGTGGTCAAAACGTTTAATGAACTTTTGACTTTGGCACCACTTTTATTCTAAATGAAAGCTTCAGGCAGCAATTACACTTCAGTTTTACGCGGCTACATTTTTTTGCTGTGGGCACCCCGAAGTCTGAAACAAATTGATGCGTGTTCTCCAATAACTCCTGAAAGACATTAAGGCACGGGCATGTTGGGATTGCCGGCATTTGCTAGCGTCTGTTGTCATCGCTGGGATGAAATGGTTTGGGATGAACCGTTAGTTTCATCAGCCGGTTTGATCTTTGCAACGTTTCGAGAAAAGCAAATCTTTGATTAATTGTAGTTTTTAATGTGTTCAATATTAAAAGTGTGGTGGTGGTCTGGCTTACACAACAGTGAGAGTTTAGTGGAATATTCACAATCCTCTCTCCGTACAGAGATGATGAATAATTACTGGTGATGTCATGCAAAATAGCACCTCAAAATAGATCCGTACCCTCCTAGGCATCTGAAGGCATACAATAGCTTTTCATGAGACTTAAATTAAAGTCATTATGTGTTGAATTGAATGTGAGGAAGAGAGGAGACTGTTCTACACAAAAAACTGTCACATGAATTGATAAAACCAAAAAAAAAAAAAATGTATTACATTTTTTTGTGTCTTTTCTGCTGGAAATTGACTGACACGGTTTGTAATTCCTGTTTGTAATGTTGTGAGTTTATGATGACATGAGGGTGAATACATCCCTTACAGGGACAGTTCACCCCAAAATACAAATGTTCTTATCATTTATTCACACTCATGTCATTTAAAATCATGTGACTCCACCTCTGGAACACAAAAGAAGATATTTCGAGAAATGTCTCCGTGGTTTTGTGTTCATATGGAAGTCAGTGGGGTTCAATGTTGTTTGGTTATCAACGTTCTTCGAAATATCTTCTTTTGTGCTGTGCAGAAGAAAGAAACATTGGAATGACATGATTCTAAATAAACCGTTTGTCACATTAAGTGCTTCAGAATAATTGTTGAAACTAAATATTAGTGGTTGTTATGAGCGGTTCGATATAAATGGTGTTGAAGAGTTTCGGGGTCGTCTCTGAGTGTTTGATTTACACAACACAAGAGACTCTTAGACCTCAGATATGAGCCCCATTCCAAACTTCAAGACATTAAAGCATTACAACACACTCAAAATCTGTAACACCCGATGACCTAGCAACCACCTAGACACCCTAGCAACTGCATAGCAACACCTTTTGTGCCAGTCAGAAAAAACTGTTGCATTACATTTTGATTCTGAAAACGAACAATCTGGTTGTTTTCATGCGGTTGGTGTGTGACCTCTGAGTGTAACTTCAGCTTAAAGAGTAAACTTTCTGGTACAAATAGACTTTTAGAGCTCAATATTGGTTTTATTACTTTTGTTTCTTTGTTGGATGAAGGAAGCGGTTATTACGGATCAGTTGTTTGTGTAACCTTTCTCTGCGTGGATTTCATCTCTTCTGTTGGGTTTTGTCCAGACGGTTTCTGCCGAACACAAACAATTGTCTTGAAACGTCTGCTGGATATTTGCTGTTTGTTTTTGGTTTTACAGAATGTTAACCGTGGTAGGCATGGTATGCAGATACCCGTGTTCGCTATCCTAGTTTTGTGTACAAATAAAATCCATTAAAAAGAAATATCCTCACATTTATGAAAAAAAAGTCCAAAAAAAGTTTTGATCTTGAATAAATGTAAATGTCTGATGTTGCAAAAACAAACAAGTTGACCTGAAAACCACACAAGAGTTAATGTAGTGAAAAGCCACAGGTTCTGTCGTGATGGTTTATCGATTTAAATGCATTAAACCAAACCAGTTTATCTTTATTTTCTCTCATAGGTAATCATCAACACGAATACACCAGCCATCTGGATCTCACCGGCTCACACACGCCCAAAATCGGTGAGTTATTTCCCGTTTTTTCAGACCATTTTGTCACTGGCGTGTGTTGCCTGTAAAGTATATAAATGAGGCTTTAGGCAGCACAGAGTTAAATGGGAGTTTAATTGATTTATGAAGACATCTCGATAGCATCACGGTGTTCAACACCCAGATGGTTTCGGTGTGAAGAACATGCCTTATAACATCAGCGCACGTAATTAATGAAACTAGATTCTATCTTCATAATTAACCTCATCAAATAAGTGTTGATAAGCTCCGGCATCAGCCGTACTTAACTCCTCGACATCAGAGAAACGCTTTACCCGAGATTTATCCGTGGGCTTTGACAGAAACTCTCTTGACAGGAAATTAAAAGCTTAGCCTGTAAATGGCCTCGCTAGCGGGAGGATTTCCGTAACAAAACGCTATGCTAATCGGATCTCCACGGTTTGCAGACATTATTGAAAAGTCGCGATTGTATTTACTCTGACCGTATCTCCCTCGTCCCAAATGTGATTTGGTGTGAAAAAGCTTTTCAGGCTGTAATCGCACATTGGTCACGAGTCTAACGGTGGAACGGTGACCATTAACATCTGAACTCTATTGAATCAAGCTGCTTTTGTGCCGGCTGAACCGAGCTGAAGAAGTTCATTAAAGAGACATTAACTCGCTCCGACCCCCAACACTTTCAACAACACACATCTCTCATTGACAATATGTGACCGGCTCCATCGTTCTGAGTCATTTTGATCCAGAGAAACAAACATTGACTTTTTAAATAAACAGACTCTAATTGCAAACAATGTTTAGATTTTATTCAGTGTAAAGTTTCTACATACTTAACATCTTCCCATTTGAGATTAAATAAGCATTGTTTATAAGCCGAGAGCTAAAAAAAATAACAAAAAGCTCAATTCTACATAGACAGACATTTGCGACCTCTGACTCAAAATGGTGAAACACGTTATCTTGGACAAACATCATGTTAAATATTAACGTTTTTTTGTTACTGATTTTGTTTTTCTCACTTGGGTTTATTAGGACACAGAATAGAGTACTATGGTAAGTAGTACACATGTTAAACATGTGTATAATTTCTCTTTTGTCTCATTTCCCACATACATTGTATTTGTATGTAGAATAATTTTTTGTATCTGCTGCTTTTTATGTGTGTGCATTATCTATATGTGTTCAATCTCTATATGTGTTTAGTCTCTATATGTGTTCAGCGTCTATATATGTTTAGTCTCTATACTGTATGTGTGCAGTGTTTATGTGTTCAATCTCTATATGTGTTCATTGTCTATATGTGTTTAGTATCTCTATGTGTTCAGTGTCTATATGTTTAGTCTCTATACTGTATGTGTGCAGTGTTTATGTGTTCAATCTCTATATGTGTTCATTGTCTATATGTGTGCAGTGTTTATGTGTGTGCGCTCTATGTATGTGTGCAGTGTTTATGTGTGTGCGCTCTATGTACGTGTGCAGTCTCTATTTGTTTAAAGTGTCACTGTATGCTGCAGTCTATATGTGTACATTTTTGTAATAATATAAGTCTTTCTGCTCATCTTTCTCTGCAGGTTGTGTGTCCTGTGGTTCTTGTGTTTTGACACCTTAGTTGTTAAAATCCACTCAAACAAACTTTTTTCTGATGTATATACTGTTCGTGCACACATACTCTGTTTTGTGTCCCATAACTCAGTTTTGTGTAAATATAAGCATTGACATTTCACTGAAGCAGCACATGAACACACACACACTGACACACATGTGTGCATACAGTAGTGTTATGCATGCACACATGACAGGAGTACAAATGTAAAATTAAAGATACACACGTAATTTGACGCAGTATGCCTGCATGGCATAAAATCTTTATGTATTTTTGTCTTGTTTTCCATTTAATATCCTAAAAATCGAAACATCCTTAAAACAAGATGGTTACTTGGGGAAAAAAATTGTTTTTCTGTAAGACTAAGCAAAGTATTTGATTTCTTTTAAACATTATTCTAACAGAATTTAAAGTTTATGCCTAAAAAATGCAAATGTTGTTAGATCAACTTAATTATCCTGTGAGATGCAACGGCAATAATACTGATATTTTACTTCTGCAAAAGTGACTGCCTTTAGTTTAATTCACTTTTATTAAACAAGCCCTTCAAACACGCACGCACGTGCACGCACACACACGCAGACAGACAGATGCTGTGTTCTCTGTCGGATCTCTGAGCTGGTTGCATTTCATCTTTCTTTCTCTCTGCCTCTCTGTCTGTCTGTCTTTGACCCTGTAGAGAAGCCGAGGATGAACAACATTCTGACGTCACAGACTGAACCCTACGATCTGTCATTCTCACGTTCCTTTCAGAACCTCACTCATCTCCCTCCTTCTTATGACATGACCATGAAAGCAGACTTAAGTGAGTACTCGCAGTGAATGTGCATGAGAGACAAATAATACAATTGTCAGGAATGTACATGTTTTTTTCATGTATTAACTAATGTGAACATCATCGCTGCTTTTTGGAAGTTCACTTTTTGGTATCTTTGCAAATCTGAGCACAGTTTTGGACACAACTTTAACAGAGACGCAAGATTGAGAGCTTTCTTTTTCAAATCAATAGTTGCTCTTCATTTAATATCATTGCTGTCTGAGAAACTGAGATTTTACAGCTCAAGTATTTAAAATCATGTTTTTGTTTTCCAGAATTTTGTAGGTTTATTAGAGTTTCTTGAATGAGGATATTTCTGCCGTCTCCAGTCATTGTGCTGACCTTGAGCAAGACTCTCTCACGTGTAATAAATGCTCCATTCATCTGTCAGAATAAAAAGCACCTGCTAAATGAAAAATAACTGCTGGACTTCACCAGGAGACCGCTTTCATTAAATACAAAGACTCAGATAAATGAATAAAGGCTTGGCATCCAGACGCTATTTGATAAGATTGTTTTAACAGAATGAATATCTAAAACACAGAGCAAAGACAAGTCACTGATAAACCACATAAACCAACGTGTCAGAAATCACGAAGAGACCTTTTTCATCCCAAAAGAAGGATGATCCAACTGATCTGACGTGTCTTCTCAAGAGTTTCAGATACTTTTATTAAATTGTTAACAATGTTAAACAAATAATTCCTAATTTATATTATATTATATTTAAAATTAAACAGGATTAGTTGAGTGTATATGGAAGTATCTTCAGTTAGGTGTATCTACAATAGGTGAATGATTTTAAGAGCGATTTGATGTCTCAAGCTGTACTCAGATTTGTCAAACCAGTCTACATTTGAGTCAAATATCTTAATATCAGTGTATACATTTCCCACCAAATTATTCCAGGTTATCAGTGTTATGTCATCCACATTTATTTTACGGCTATGACTAAAACTGTTATAATCATTTTGGTCCTATAAATATAGCCAAAGATGTCCAAGATTGGGTTGTGAACACCAAAAGTGGGGTTAAGGTTTGCCGTGGGATCGGGCGAAGCCACACCCCCGTTTTTTATTCCCCACCTCCATTTGGTGAAGCTGAGATTCATGACTTCTATTGCAACTACTCGCTTTTTAATAGGTTGTTTGGGTCATAGCTGGATGTTAAAATAATTTCCCCAGTCCACTTTAATCATTGCTTTGTTAACTTTGAAGGTTTTTTGCAATGTCATAAGGTGACAGTATTGGCACAGAAATGACACTTCATTTTTAATGAATGTTTTTGTAGGCTGTGAGGTAAAATCCCCAAAACATGCTTTTGTTCTGTCCTTTGTCAATGACTAGCATTACACTGTGTTCTCATAAGCGACGAGGAAACAAAAGATGAAGATACTTAGCATGATAAATGAGAGATGGGGCTTTAATGGCATGAGAGAATAGCACACAATCTGCTCTCCAAAATCATCTCTAGATAATAAACTTGAAACAAATGATGAGGTTTGATAGAAACTGGAGAGATGAAAGTCAGACAAACAGAGGTCAGCCATTTGTCTTGTTTTATCATTTTTGTAGCATTAACGGGGACACCAAAGAAGCCACACATTTACTATCGTCTCCCTATAGTAACCATAGTTTTAATACCATGATATTTGCAGTAAAACATATGATAACTGGTCCCATGGAACTAGAGAGATTTACATTTACCTGTCTCTCGTGCTGACAGACCTAGCATTAGCATTATCCCAAGCTCATATTTATCATCTGAAGCCTGTAGCGTTGTTGCACGTCACATGCGTGAGCGTCTTATCTGAGCAGATAATTGAGCTCTTGGGTTTGAGAGTGACCGTCAGCCAGACTGTGGCCTGTAGGCCTGTCCACATGACCTTTTCACATCTAATGCCACGGCCTCACATTCTCCTGCCAAAGTCCAGCAGCGTCAACGATGCTAATTGTGAACTCCAGAAGCAGCCAGATATCAGATCCTGTCACTAAACGCTCGCAAACACATTCAACGTCTAAAAACAACCCATTTCTTATTAAGCATCTTTGTCTTGTTTTTCACTAATAATATGTGACCCTGGACAACAAAACCAGGCCATTTTTTGAAACAGAATAAATAAGTTTATTAATTGATATATGTTGGTTATGACAGGACAATATTTGAAATATTTAAAACTCGTGCTACTTAAGACTTTGGTCACATTTCTGATGGTATGAATTACGCATAGTTTTGATCTGTCTGTTTCTCAGGTGTTAAAGACGACGAGTACTACATGCGGAAACATCACCTGCATGACCAGCCTCCCCGCGGCGGTAACCTGCAGTCGCACATGGTGAAGCTGAACGTGGAACCTCCATCGCAGCGGCAGAAGCCCAAGCGAGTGCAGCGCGCCATGTCCCAGGATCACGTTTTGTCTCCCGCCCGCTCCAAACCCAGCCGGGACTACCTGACGTCGTACGGCGGAGGTGCAGGGGGTCTCTCTCCGTACCACGGACGCATCTTATCCGAGGAGCAGCTGTTGTCGGCCGACCGACTTCACTCGCAGGATCCCCTGCTGTCGCCGGAAAAGATGCTGTCCTTGCGCCGCTCCAACTTCCGGGAGAAGGCCATGGCGCGGGCGCTCTCCCACACGGACATGTTCATACCGACAACGCCGGTCATGGACCGGCACTACAAAATGATGAAGATGCACTCGCACCCCAGCAGCACCAACGAATTCTCCAACACGCTGACTGTTAGCGGCGCGCAGGCGGGCAACAAGCGGCAAGCTTTCGCCAACCGCCGCACACACACGGTGGACCATCTACAGTATATCCCGGGACACCACCACCATCAGTACAGAACCGCCAGTAAGACTGAAGTAACTGTCTAAGCGCCCGAGGGAACGAGGAATCGAGCGACTATGATGTCAACGAACAATCGCCGCAGCGCTCTGCGGGTTAGCCTGAGAAACTCTAAAATCACGACGGTGTCCCACTTCGACTGGGTTCTTTTAAAAGAATCCAACCTTGACCTGTTCCCGCTTCCAGCGTCTCGCTCCATCGGTTCTGGGTCGGCTTTCCGAAGCGGCCCGGATCTCCTCGCACGTAGAGCAAACCCAAGGGCTTCGCACGCCAACCGATAACCCGAACAGGATTCTTCCAGGTTGAGGATCGGACTGAAACGGACTTCATTCATACAGTAAATCAAACCGTATATAGATTTATGATTTGTAACTCTAATCATAGCTGTAGAGATTCTTCTATATAAAGTGGAGTCAGCACTTATCGAGTGCCTCTTCGCGAAACGCGTCCCATTTCGACATCGAAGTGGGCGAAAGGTTTTAAAAGCACAATAAAACTCAGTTCGATTTTCCTTTGTCACATAATCTCTGTTCTTCTGTTTGTTTTACAATACGTTTTCAGTAGAGCTGTGACGTTTCGCGTAGCCGATTGTAAATACGCGCAGTTAGCTAAACAGCCGGTTAGCTTTGTGGGTTCAGGGTTACGTTTTGACGTCTCATTGTTCGGTTTGAACATAGCATAATCAACCCACCCGACGTATATTTGAGTTGTGTACAGTAACGTGTGTGTGCGTGTGTGTGTGTTTTTTAATCTGTACTTGTAGACTAATGGTGAATAAATGGATTTAGCCATTCGTATGCATCGTGTGCTAGTTTTGAATAAGAACGATACATTCGCTTTCCTGTCTTGATTGTCAAACTCCCTGATGTGTTAATGAAACAAACGCACGCAACATATCGCAATCACTGGAAGAAAATTGGTGCTGAATAAATAATGATGATGGAAGATATGCGTTTAATAGGCTATTATACGAAATTAAATAGCATATTCCCTTCAGAAAGATGTTAATGAAGAACATTGACTAGAAATGTGAAGTAGCTCTTTCGTGATGTTTACTGTCAGTCTAGCGGGGATTTCCCATGATGCTCTGCTTCAGACGACTCAATGGGATTCTTGAGATAAGTGCCATTTTGATTGTGTTTTGTTGCACGGTTTTATGAAATTTACTTGCAGATGCCCGATTTTAATGTTGGATAACAATTATTATCTTTCGTTTTTCCAAAGAGGTTTACACTAGACTACTCTTTCTTCATCATTTCTGTGTCTTTCAACAGAATTTTGGGCATAATATTGATCATAGAAAATCATTTTTTAGGCTTTACAAGCTGCTTGTATTTTTGTGCTTACATAAATTCTTTTAAAAGGTGTGCATTTGTTTTTATGACCATTGTTCTGAAAGAAAGATTATAAAGCAAATTTTTTGACTTTTTATCCTTTAAAACATGTGTATTTTAACATTTATTACATCAGCAGTTTAGGGAATTATCTCAGAATTGGTTTCTTTTAAACATTCCTCTCACTCCCAGCTGATCTCTGTGTTTCTTAGCGCTTTGAAAAACTATAAATTATACTACATGTGTTTGTATTTTCTCTCTTTTTTTTCTTGCATGTCGCTGATGTTTTTTTGCCGAACTGGTGATTAATAGATGAGCCGGCGGTGTTTTGATGGGAGCTGGGATGCGGGCGAGAGATGCTGTGACAACCTCTTATCTTTTAATGTTCAACAGCGAGATTCTTTCTCAATGCACAGAACACTGAAGACAGCCAATGGTTCCCGAAGGTTGGCAAGATCTTTGTTTGTTTGGTTGTTAGTTTGAAGAACCGTTGTTATCACTTCTTTCGTAATGAAGATAGTAAATTCAGCTGTCCGGTCAGATCTAGTTCTTTGTTCACACTGAAACCAATCAGATTTTTACACGACGTATTGAATAAGACATAAAAATGAATTAATTCGGACCCAGATGAAGGCACTAAAGGTCTTCTGTATGACGTTTGGTCCCAAACGCTTTAACAACACTTCTGATCCAATGTTAATCTTTAAATATGTCATCATGTATTCACGTGGTTGTCAATAGGGTTAAGTGTCGTTTGGTTATCAACGTTCTTCAAAATATCTTCTATTGTGTTCTGCAAAAGAAAGTAACTCATACATGTTTGATGAAAGATTTTCATTTTTTAAATCTGACGTGTATGTGTTTGTTAAAACGGTCGTCTGAACAATCGGACTTCAGTTTTCATAAACAACTTTGATATAGTAAACATCGAGTTGTTAAATAGGCACATGGTCATTATCCTCATATTAACACAGAGGGATAAAAAAAATGAAACATTTTAAAGAGCGACTCGCCTCTGTAAATGAAATGTGCGGATCTGGTGGGATACGATCAATCTGTGAAATGGTTTCCTGCCGAACGTGAACAGATTCTTCATCTCTGCATCATTAATGATTCTCATTTACGGCGGAGAGCGCTTGTGTTGTATCGTGTCTTACAGATGTTTACGTGCCTGCCATCGGATTCTTTGTGATCTCGGCTTCTTTCATCCATAAGAGATCAATGCTTGTATTCTCGAAGGCCTTGAGCTCTACAGTCAATTCAGGGCTGTTTAAGTCATACGCTTCTTGTTTCGAGAAAGATGAAACTCTGTTGTAGTGAGACGATGTTAACTTTTCAAGACAAACATCGAGATCGTGTGTGCTCGCTTTGAGCGCATCTTTGCCAAACCTTGAAGCAGATTTTTTTTTTTTAAAGGCACAATCGTATTTTTTCTTGTAGTCTGCTGCGGTCATGACGTAGTTTTGTAAGCAAAAACCCAGAAGCAAGTTTGTGTTTTAGCACTTCACATTCCATCGTTCTGAAGTCAATGGGTTTTACTTCATGTTTTATTCAATGCCTCAAGACTGTGGTTAAGATATCAAACACAGTAATGTCTCACTTGTGAGGTTTTTATTAAATCTTTTGTGTTTCTTGGGAATGAAGATTGCTAAAAAGTTACTAAATGGGACCACAGACATCGCCAGGGACCTTAAACAAATATCTAAAAAATAATGCAACTTGAACACAACTTCCAGACATTTTTTATTTGGTTATCTTTTAATTTCTGCTAGTTGTATTTAGGTTTCAAGCAAAATTTAATCTGTGAATATTATATTGATATATAGTTTATTTCCCCCCACCAAAACCAGCCTTATTTCTCTTATTCACAGCCAGATTTATTTTTTGATTTCTATTGAAACTGAATGATTTGCGTGATTGAAAGTAAGACAGACTGGTAGAAAGTTCTGTATTAACATTAGTGATTTAACAGTTTTACTTATGTGTTGCACACTTTTAAGATCAAAGTCTGTTTTTCATCAGCACTTTAAGACTTTCTGCCCTCCGCATTCTTCATTGAAACAGGTTGAGTTCAGGATTAATGTATAGACCGCTGGTCCTGTTCCACCATCATCCCTCTCTCCATTCAGCCATGGTTTGTAGGTGATATATCTTTCTGGACATGAGAACAATGCCTGGAAGCTCTAATTCTCCCCGACAGCACTGTAAATGGGCCACAGATATGGCTGACTTATTGACTGTAACTATTTGCATTTAGATGGAAAAAGGAAACAAGTATTTAGTAAGCATTGAAACAGAGAAAATGTCAAACGGTCAATCAGGAAAAGAAAGAAAGACATGGAAAGAATGAAAGAAAGAAAGAAAGACATGGAAAGAATGAAAGAAAGAAAGACATTGAAAGAAAGAAAGACATGGAAAGAATGAAAGACATAGAAAGAAAGAGACATGGAAAGAAAGACATGCAAAGAAAGAAAGAAAGAAAGAAAGACATGGAAAGAATGAAAGAAAGAAAGACATTGAAAGAAAGAAAGACATGGAAAGAATGAAAGACATAGAAAGAAAGAGACATGGAAAGAAAGACATGCAAAGAAAGAAAGAAAGAAAGACATAGAAAGAAAGAGACATGGAAAGAAAGACATGCAAAGAAAGAAAGAAAGACATAGAAAGAAAGAAAGACAGATCAACAGAAAGAAAGAAAGAAGGAAGGAAGGAAGGAAGGAAGGAAGGAAGGAAGGAAGGAAGGAAGAAAGAAAGAAAGAAAGAAAGAAAGCTGTATTCAGATGTATTGTGTATTCTGAGCTCTGAATCAGAGACGCGGGGACAATAACGTCATGAATAATTCAGCGTGTCACTCGGTGTAAATGCTACTTTTTAATAAACTGTAATATGTGAAATGTTATGGCTTCCAGAGAATGACAGTAACATGACTCAGAGTAAATATCTGAAGAACGATTTTAAATCCACACACTTGTGTGTTTGTGAGAATATGAATCAAACATCTGACATTTTCATCGAATGATTCTTTTGTTGTTTTTATTTCAAGTTGGAGAACAACGTGTTATTGCATTTTTTGCTGTCTGGAACTTTAATTTCAAATTTTTTATTAATAATCATGTTATTTTCTTTGAAACACAATATTTATATCATTTATAACATCTGACAGCTTAAACTTGATAAATCTGTAAAGATGGTTTGTTTGGGCTGGTGTATCTGTTTCTCTTTTGAAATCTTCCTTTTAAAGCCCTAAATAATTGACATGCAGGAGTCGGAAGTCGTGTTCAATTGTCAACAGTGAGTCCAAACTAAAGCCATTCACAATAATTGTGCTTCAGAATCAGAAGAGGAGAAATTCAAGATAACAAACCTCAAACATCAGATATAACACATGAATCCCAAGATGGAAATACAGTGAGTAGTTTTATTTCTAATCTCTAAAAACTGCACTTCTGATATTATTGCCCCTCTCAGTCTGAATAAATGAGCCACATCAAACACATGCGCTATTATATTCTTTATATATATAATTGTTTTGTTTGTTGACTATATTATATTATTATATTTCAATACAGTTTTACAGAAAATTATGTTTTTTCTCAGAATCTTATCAGAATGATGATTGTGTCAGGGTAAATATTACAAATAATGATTTTTTTTCAGTTTTACTATTGTTTAACATTAAAGTTATGTTATTGCCTATCGTTGGTTTTCAATTTTATATTTGATTATCGAAAAGTAATCGCCATGCCATAAGAAAAGGCCAGAACCGGGTGAACATGCACTGTAATATTTCTCTCTCTCCCCCAGAGAAAGTAAGTCTCGGTCGAGATGTTAGGCTCGATCATAACTCATCTTTATTGCTGTGCCCGAGTTCACCCGCAGTAAGCGATAACAGAAGCTTTTGTTCTCTTAAAGCAGCTTCACTTATTACACGAGTCAATGAGTTCAGACCCAGCGGCCGGAGGGCAGCTCATCTCCACAGACGCTGAGAAGAAACAGACGTCTACACCTGCTCTTAACCTTCATATGAGCATCACGATGCGAGAGATTAAAGGTGAACTGTGTCATGTGTGAAATATATAACATGCATTGAAACATACAGTTGTACTAAAACCATAATAAACTGATGAATATAGAGTTCAGCTAACAAAAAATGAATGCACAATACAATCTGAGGCTTATTCAAGCTTTTCCAAACATCACTAATAATAGTTAGAAAACTGAAATACAAGTAGAAGTTAATGTGCAAAAGAGACATAAATAGATACAAGTAAGAACAACAACACAAAATAAAGTATGCAAATTACAAACAAAAAAATTAAGAATACAACAATCATTAATAGAAGAATTGTTGTATTTTTCATGGTTCTTTTTTCATTTCTGAATCCTCTCTTGCATATTTTATATATATTTACATTTATTCATTTGGCAGACACTTTTCTCCAAAGTAGGAGAGCATGAAACATTTTGTCAAAATGCTAAACAGTACCGATAGTTTACAAAGTTTTCGATGAACTTTCACTACAGATGCTCTGTAGAAATCCTGTGCTTATGTAGATTTGAGAGGTGAATTTGAACCAGGTTTCAGACTCAGATGATAGTCGAGATCAACGTGTTTTTCGTGACAGACGATTGATGTCGAGCAGTTGCCGGCGCTCTTTCACATCTGTTACGGTGACACTGGAAACCTGTGGATTCATTCACACAACTCACATGAGCAGATGCACAGGTGTGTGATGTCAAACCCTCGTACTATTCTCTGAATGAAATGTGGATCGTGTAGTGAAACCTCAGATGGATGGTAATGTGCTGAGAAACCTGTGCAAATATTTAAAGACTTAAATTCCAGGAACCTCAAGTCCAAATCTGTTCTTAACTTCAAGACAATAAAGGAGAATTCGGAGTAATCGTACCGCTGCCTTTAAGAGACGCCTTTAAATTTTAGTCTGGTGTGTCATGATCCTATTAGCAAATGTTTCAGACGGTGAATATTACTCAGTATGCACAAAACACATCCCATCCCATAAACAAACATCATTAAAGATAAACTGACTCTATCAGAACAGCAGCAGCTTGTGTCGAACATCAAATATTTGTCCGTCTGTCTGTGTATTAACATTTATTGCTGCTTCTGTTGTTCAGATGTTTCAGATTCAGTCATCTTCTTCTTTCTCTCAAGATGAAGTTTTTCCTAATGTTTTCTGTGTGATTTATTTCAGATTCACATCAGTATGTCGAGATCGTCACTGCATCATCAAACATTCACTTTAGCCCAAAGGCACTTCATGTCTCTCTGTCCCATCTGTCCACACAAATCCAGCTCTTATCTTCATGTTCTGGAGACCAGATCCTCTAAAAGAAGAACAGGTGTAGAGGATGGAGTCCATGTGAGGTTCTACTTTGAGACTTTGATAACTGCTTTATATCAATGAAATTATATGCAATTAAAAAATAAACAGGGCTCTAAAGGTTTCTTCCATAGTTCTCCAAATAACCCTGAATTGTTCTTAAATGAACCATTTCTTTCATATGCTGCGGTCACTTTCAGAATGCAGAATATATGGTTTAAGTTTTTTTAAACAGTATTGTATAAAATTGCATTATTTTTGGTGTGGTGTATCAATGTTTTATTGGTCACGATACGAATTCGCAGGTCAGACATGCTTATACACTTTAGACACTTAAAAAGCATCATAAATATTAGTGTTTAAGTTTGTAGGCACACTTAAGTCTGGTTCGAATGCTCAAGAACGCAGAATGCATGGAAGTACCCGGATGTGTTCTTGATCTCATGGCTGCATCGTATGCACACTTGCGCGTAGACTACCGAACCCGCTTTAAGTCCCAGAAGTCATTGCGGCGCATCCTAACAAAGTTCGTTTTTCTGCGGCTGCTTCGCATGTTGATGTTCTCCACAAGAACACAAGTCCGTTCTTTGCGCATTTACTTGTCTATCAAAATGAGAACATATTCCATAGACGTCTGTTTTGCAATTTTGAAAACACGTTGTTTATTATAGGACCTATTTTTTGTAGTGTTTTTACAAATTAGGATGTAGAATTTGCTTGGATTTGTCAGGTCTTGGTTACAAATTTGTCTCCAAAACACACGTTTTAAAATAATGTTAATAATCTTCTGTCAGGTGGAAAAAAAACCGAGGAAGCCGTAAACAGAGAGACGGGGAGGAATTGAGCCATAATTCTCTCTATTGTTTGCTCTGACTTCATCTCTGTGTGGAAGTGAATGTGATCACAGATTTATAAACAGTCATTTCATAAAGAAACTCTTCTGTAAAAATGAAGGTGAACTTCAGTTTTTATGAGTTCTCGGGGTTTCATGATGTGGTTTATCATCACAAAAGCGCTCCAGTCCACAAGAGTGACTATAATCCAAACTTCACTTTATTGCTCTGAACCTCTGAGAGGTAGGTACGGCTTTATTCTCTAATAAGTACAAATAAACTTTATTCCCAAATAAAAAATACTCGTCATTATATATCATCATCTGCCCCGGGGTGAGGGACGGGTTCTGTAGTCCAGTGTGTGCGCATTTGAAAGATAAACTTCTGGTTTATTGCTGCGGGTTTAGTTTTTTGGGAGGGCAGCTGATCATTTATCATTTATTTATTAATAAACAGCTCACAAAATCATCTGTGTGTTCAGCTTCCAATGTAAAACCTAAGATCCCCTACGAGGACTATTAAACAAACTGATGTTTATTTGAGAATGTAAAATGCAGAAAGGTTTGTGTAAGGGTTAGAGGATAGTTTAAAGTTTGTACAGTATAAAAGTCATTACCAGCTTTGTTTAGGCCTACTTAGCCTATTTACTTTTACACTGTAGTTTACTTAAATTTACGGTTGTGTGTATATTTTGTTTATCAATATTAAAGCTGTACTGCCCTCTAGTGCTGAATGTTATGAATGATCATGAATGTTTTCGGCTTTAGAGACCCAGAATGCTGTGTTGAATGGCCAAAAGTATTGTGTGACATAAATGTAGTGTTTTGCAAAGTTTGCTGCTTCAGTATTTGTAGATTATTTTCCACATGTTTCTGCGATATACTGGAAAGAAATTATAAACATATCATATGTTTAAAAGGAGTCAATATTTACAGTGTTGAGCCTATTTGCTCTGGGATGCTAGATATTAGCTTATTGGCCAAATCCTGACTGATGGTGATCCATTCTGCTCAGGTTCTCCATATGGGATTGACATCTGGGGAGTTGCTTTTTCTGTTGATGAAAATAATCTGTTGATGTCTTTGTTATGAAATATTAGTCAACATTAAAACAAGAATCACAATGTGACAGAATGGATTTATTTTGGTGTGAGGTTAAGGCGTTTCAGGTGAGGCCTATGAAAATAAACACTGTATCTTAATGTGTATTATTTTCAGTCTGTATGTGTGGCAGGAGTCGGTCAGTTGTGTGAAATTATCTGCTGAGCATCTGAATGACCTTTTTCTAATCAGATTTCAGAGTGAATCATTCCTGAACCCGGAAACATCATCATTTCCATTTCCTGTGAACATCATGAGCTCCAACTGACTGTGTCTGGAATTATGGGATATTTCTGTGCTCATCACAACATGATTTATGGCTTTCTGATAGATGGAGGTGAGACCATGATATGCTAAAAATCTTCTTAGCCTAATGATGAGAATGTAAGATCTGTGATTTATCTTCCTGTCTGTCTGTGTCTGTGTGCGTCTGTCAGAAAACTGCAGGTCAGGACAGATTGACTGGATTTAAAGGAGGGACATGAAAGAGATGAGCAGAAGAGGAGTGTGTGTATGCAGGTTGGAGGAGAAGAGGGGCTGTCAGATTTCCACTTAGTGTCTAATGCGTCCGTCTACACACACGCGCGCGCGCGCACACACACTTAAGACTTGAATCATCCAGCAGCAGAGCAGTTGGCAGGACTGATGCTTATCTGACAGATCAGACAGATACAGTATCAGGATCATTTAGGTAAGACCTTACATTATACATCTTCTGTTTGGATCTATAAGTTCATCTATACATTAAAGACTACATATGTGCCGATGTATATGATAAAAAACTTTATGTAAGTGTTATATGAATATATCTTAAATTTCTTTTGCTAAATGTCTATCATGCAAAATATCTTGACTGTAATCTCCGAAAGCATCTTAAAGACGCGTGTTTACAGTGTTGCGTATCTTTTCTCACGGGTTGTTTGTTGTTTTGTATGTTAGGGTGTGGTTCTGTGTGGGTTATGATCTCAACAGTTATACATTTCATTTACTGTCACTATTTAAGCATCTACGGTTTAAACCAAACAACAGTGCATTTGAGTAATGTGTCAGTAATTCGAGTGTCTGTCATTTATTTCATCATCGTCTGCTATAGATTATATTCATGATAATAACTGGGCATCAAGCGTAACTGTTGCTGTTGCTTTCAGGGTTCGTCATGAAAACAAACTAATGAAAAAGTATTAAACTTTAGCGTGTAACTCGACCGTCTGTGGTGAAGACATTAATAACAGGCTGACCACAATTCCTGTGGTTTATTAAGCAGAGGTGTGCTATTACTATATCAATACAGTTCAACTTTATCATCAGACTCACAGTCCATTAGCAAACGTAAAGTTATATCTCACACATAGTACAAAAAATATGAATATTTTAAAGATATTAATAAAAATGTAGCTGCTTTGTAACAATGACATTTGTAAAAGGCGCTATATAAATAAATTTGAGTTGAGTTATGTAATATTATTTTGAACCAATACATTTATATATCAGACTTCCCAATGAAGTGTTTACTCTTGAATTACATGCACTCCACCTATTTTTTGAAGAGTTCATTTTTATTAATTTTTTTGCACAATAAAAAAGATGATTCATTAAGTTTTTGCAAATGACATCCATACTGCACTGCTGTCAAACAAAATTAAACCAAAAAAGAACACCAAAAACATCTTAAGCAACTACATGGCAGCGCCTTAGTAACCATCATAGCAACGCAACATCCAGCGAGCTTTGTAAAAAAGTGACTTATTTAAATATGCAAATCAGGTGTTTGACAATGTTGACTTTCTGTGTGGATAAACAAATGACTCTCAAATGTATTTCCCACAATCCATCACTGCAGCCTACAGACTTCCTCCAGCGCTCTCCATAGATCAGAACATCATGTCATCCGTCCTGGATCTCACGCCTCTGTCACTCTCTCATGAACAGCTGACGCCTCACTCCGACACGGTGTTCAGTCTGTCCCACAGCCCGACCCTCTGGACCGCTCGGACACCGCCGGGCAACTGTGAGTACTACTGGCATGCCATTCTTCTCATGACCTCAGGGGGCAGCGTGCTGATCTGCGGCATGGTGCTGAGCGGACTTTACTTCGCCGGGATCTCTGTGATGGCCACCAACATTCTAGGCCCCGCCCTGCTCTCTATCGGATTGATGGTGCTGGTGGTGGGCGTGGTTTTGGTGCCGATAACGCGGGAGATGAGGTATCAGGGCGCCGCGAAACGACTGTGTGATTTTTACAAGCCTCAGGTGAACCCATGAGACTCATAGGAGACACAGTCTCTCGTACATAAACATGGTGCTCAACGTGGTCGTGGATCTATCGCCTTTCGACCTCAGGAGCCAATTGACATTGCTTGTCTTTCTGACGGAGCGCAAAGTGCACGACTGTTGGATGAACCGGAATACGGTTTCTAGACTGATTTAAAGGTTATGGAAGCACAAATGAATGAATGTTTTAGTTCGATTTTATTTGTCATTTGACATACATGTTAAAAAACCAATGAGGTCTATAACGCCTGAAGATTGTGTTTTACTGGTTATCTCAAATGCTGTTGCTTCAGTTTTGGACACACAGTGTTTTTTAACAAATCGCTAATGCTAACATTTTGTCAAAGTACACAATCAATGGAGAATCAGGCTTTTGGGCTTTGTAATGTAGTTGTGACATATGAGCTACTGAAGATAACCAGCCAAATTCTGACCTCCTAAAGCTGGCATGCTAGAGAACATGAAGAGAAAATATTACGATCACAAATCTGAACACACAAAGCCCCTAAAAAATACAGTTCGTTTCAGATGAGATGAAAGAGGAGCTTACTCAACTTACACACGTCTGCATGCTTTAACTTCATCATTAACAAGTGTGCACTGATGTCAAAATGCCAAACATGTGTAAACATGCATTAGAGTTGTTTTGTGTAAATTAAACATTGACTGAACTTTTTATTTACTGCATATGTGAGATGCATTTGTTGTTTGTTTTTATTAAACCCATAAACTATATACAGCTGTTGAGCAGTTTTTGCTGTGTAAAGTTGTCAGTAAAGTTAAAGTAAAGACATTTAAAAAGCTTAAAAAGCAAGATGAAATAACTTGTAAATCCAAGTAGATTATAGGCTACTTAAATTTTTAAGATTATTTACTCGCCCTCGAGATGTTCCAAACCTGTATGACTTTCTTTGTTTGGTTGAACACATAAAAATATTTGGACGAATGCTTGTAACCAAACAGTTTTTGGGTCCCATTGACTACCATAGTAGGAAAAACCACAATGGTCAAAAGTGCCCCAGAACTTTTTACTGTCCTACATTCTTCAAAATATCTCATTTTGTGTTCAACAGAACAAAAACATATATAAAGTATTTTTCCTACTAATGGGACCCAAAAACTATTTGGTTACAAGCATTCCTGCAAATATCTTTCTCTATGTTAATCATAACAAAGACATTTATACAGATGTGGAACAACCCGAGTAAATAATCATAACAATTTTAATTCTAAAGTGAACTATTTCTTTAAGGCAACAAAAAAATGTAAAACTTTTACAGAGTTGCAGTCACTGTTACAGTTTTAATACTATTGTAGATTACAAGATTCAGAACTCGTCTTAAAATAAATATAATTTCCGGATTAAATAAAACTAATCAGAATCCCAAACTCTCCTTGACAAACTAAAATTCACTTTATTCTTTCAGTTTCTTTAAACACTGTGCTGCACAGATCCAAATGCGTCAGTCTCTGTTTTGCGTCAGTCCGAGCTCATATTTGGCAGGCAAATTAATGTAAAATGTGACGCTGATCTGCAATGCAGAGTTATTGTGTAGACAAATATCAAAGAAGAACAGATATCTCGAAGATATATCTACTACAGAGAAATATCTCTAGGACATGTCATTTTTACATAGGTTATAGTTTCAAGCTGTTACATCATCTGTGTTTACAAATGCGTTCTGGTGTCCAGATGTCCTCCTGTAAACGACTACGTTAACGTTATTTTTCATTTCATATTACGCCTATTCATACAAAAGATAAAGATGTAGATGCTTTTCTAAATCTATGTTTAATTTACTTTTTTTATATCACCATCATCATATCATATCTGTTTTCATAATTTCCAATCATGTTCAACTTGATAACATGCCGGAGAGATCAGGAAACGACTTTGCATAATACTACAGCTGTTTAACACCCTTTATAGTGCATACTAACTGAGCATAATCGAGACACAGACCAGTGACGTCACGGTGGGCGTGTCCTGCGTGCGTCAGGTGCATCTCAGCTGAGCGCGCGGCAGATCCTCCGCTATCCGCGAGGCAGCTGCAGCATCCCTATCCTCCGGCGATGTTTCAGCTCCGGTTCATCGGCGGCTGTGTGCCGTTATTCATCATGGCGATAGTGTTCGACATCACGGGCCTCATCCTGCTGCTGTTCGGCGTCTGCGGCGACGTGCAGCGGCGTGGCGTGTTTTACGGGGATTTTCTCATCCACACCGGCGCGCTGCTGTTTTTCGCCAGTCTGGGCTTCTGGTTGATGTGGTATGTGGGCAACATCAGGGTGAAAGAGGAAGATCTGGAACGGAGATCGAGCACTGCGCACAGCGTCAAAAATCTGGCGAGAAAACTGACGGAGAGACTTTCGAAAAGTAACGAAACAGGTGAGACACGAACACACACACACACACACACACACACACACACACACATCTATACATCCGTAACCTGAGGCAAGTCCACAGCCTGTCAAGGATGTTGGTTATTCTGTATTCATTCCATGTGCTCCAACTCATACAAATGTTTTTGAATTAAAATTTTTGTTTTGTAAAGAAATGCATACTTGTGCCCAGTTTATACGTCTACAAAACCAATATTCTATATTAAACCATATTTTAGATGTCACCACAAGAACTGCAGTTTAGTTGACAAAAGATAAAATTGACACTAGTAGATCAAATCAAAGAAAGGTTTATAAAAAGAGGCTTTTTAAATCATTTAAAATAGACAATCTGAAAACAAGTATTTTTTATTTTGTAAGGACAGGTAGAAATATTGACCTTTTCTGTTTATTAGAAATTATTTTTACATTTGTATTTTATTTATTATGCATGTATCCTCTCAACACGAGGTGACAGGTCAAAATCGAACCACTCTTTTGTTTACATTATGCCAATTGAATTAACATTTTTGTGTCACTCTCAAATATAAAGGATTTGTTCAGAACCAAAAAGAGTTTTTCTTTATAAAACACAAATAACCCAGAAACACACTGATCTGAAGAACCTAAATTAAATCTCTATAAACATATAAACTGACATTTTCTTCTCTCAAAGGTGAGAAAGCGGCAGGTAAATCCGCCACTCTCCGAAACGTGACGTGGGGTAAATCCTCGTATTTCCCGGGTCAGAAGGATCCAGAAACGGATACGATCAGTTGTGATGAACTGTCTAAAGAGAAAGGAGACGACGATCAGTTCATGTGTTATCAGAATAAAGCTTATGAGGATGAGGAGTCCAGCGTGACCAAAGGTGAAGAGGAGAAACAAGAACAGACCACAGAGGAGTCGAAATCAGACGTGAACGACACCGATGAAACACCTGAAGAATCAAAGCCAGATACTGACTTCACCTGTTATCAGAATGAAGGATATGAACAGTCAGAATCGGACGTGACCAAAGGAGCTGAACAGACGGAGAACTGTGACACTTTACTGTAATATCAGGTGAGCTGAATTCAATCCACATCTGCACTTTAGTGTAATTCAATTACTGCTTTTACCTACATAAACATTCTCACTGTTGTGTAATTGCTGTCAAACTTAAACATAAGATTATATTCTGATATTATACTTCAATGTTCAGGTTTTTAAAGGATTAATTCAGGCTATATTTAAAACGAATGGACATAAGACCAAAAACGGGCCGTGCTGGCACACACAGGCAGAACAAACACGTCAATCATTCGTACAGTAAAACCTTATGTAAATCATCATGGCAGAGTGCTTGTGCTTTATAAACGAAAGCCTTTTCTTTTTTCCAGGTCAAACACTTTCAGAAGCCGAAAACCATCCCAAGTCATAACCACCAAGTCAAACAATCATAATGTACTGTACATGCAAATCTACACTCCGTCTGTGATATAGACTGTAATGTAGTTTTAATAATGAGTTGAATAATCAAACATGGCCAAATATTGTCAGGTTCTTTGATCTGGTCAATATATAGTGTGTGTGTGTGTGTGTGGTCGAGTTCGCATGCGTTCATGTTTACATTTCTTAGTATTTAAAGCGTCTTAAAATAATACTCAGGTATAGCACTTAAGCTTGGTATTTGTGTCTTGTTTTTAGCAACAAAAAGAAGATAATAATCACCTTAACCCTAAACTATAGATATGTGTCTTTTAAGTAAATGTGCCATGTTTTAAGGGTTTAAACCGGAAAACAGGGCAGAAATGCAGAGCTTGAAAGGGATTGTTTGCAGTGTCTCATTTGTAAGTGCATGCATCAGCGTAGGAATCCATTTCCCAGTCAAAGTGACGCATGCAAAGCCATTTCATTTCCAACCTGCTGTCATGGGCAGCCGGCGATGAGTTGCCCAACCTGTCCAACAGCAAATACAGAAGATATGGGTGCGACCTTTGTGGCCCAACTTGAAACAAAATAGAAATATAATACTGTACTTTACCAAACAATACTTTAGCTGAAAGACAATCTGTACGAATATGCATATGTTGTTTTTTACTTATCCACTCAAAATTTGTTTTTTAATTTCAAAGGTTACATTTTGAAGTTATGTGATCATTTTAGACAAATCAACAGTACTGTTTAATTCGAGATTAAACGTGGGTTTATCAACCAACAGAGCAATTTTGTACTTATTTTCACTGTAGGTTTACACTGTTTACAGTTGTGACCACTATGTAAAAAAAATCTTGCTTCCATTACAATTCATTTTAACTTATTTGTTTGCCGTTGCTATAACTTAAGTGGAATAAGTGGAAATGTTTTTTATCTCAGAACTTTAGGATTGTGCATGTGCTCACTTATCTGGGAAAAGTGGAATTAAATGGGTGAGATATTTCTATTTTTATCAAGATAATATGCTATATGGTGTCAAATCAGGGAAGATATTTATTGTAAATATATTTTTCTAAAGATCATATTTTGGGTGGCGAGTGAGGCCATATGTGTGAAGAACTGTGTTTAATATCAAACACGTCGTGACAGTGAACTTTTCTCATTTACTGTATGAAATTTGGACGATGTCAATGAAGTTCATGTAGAATTACAGCCGTACATTTCATGTTGTGTTTGTAAAGGTGATTCACACTGGATTAAACCACATTACACCCGAATGTCTGTTTGTGTTTTCAGTGAAATGAAGTTATGATTACAGCTGTTTCATAAGACACACCGTCACTACTTTAGCTTTTACGTTTCATGTTCTTGGTATTTAAGCATGAGGTTTTTTTCAGGGGTCAAACCGTACAAAGGAAAACCCCCAAAAATATGAATTGTTATGAGATTGTGTTGGTTTTGCTGGTTGAATGATAAAACATTCGAGACTAAAGACTAAACAATAGTCACATGGCAATGAGTTCAATATTGTAGTGATCGCATAACCTCACGTTTAGTTGAGATTATAATTGACCATGATGTCATTGCTACTCGTTGAGTTACAGCATGCTTATGTTCATATGTGACTAGATTATTGCATAATTCTGCAAACAAAACATTCTGCATCAAATCATCATTTCAATGCTGTTTCACCCACACACTCGGGTCGGCGGACAAAGAGACAGAAGAAACCATCTTGACCTCTCTAGTAGGCGTTTGCAAGCAGTTGAACTTGTTTTGGTGGTTGCATACCTGCCATGTCACTCTTTAATATTTTCAAGGTAAGAATGCAGGTAAGCTGCTTCTCACAAGACCGGAGGAAGAACTTTTCTGTCATTTGTGCTTCGGTTGTGTCAGCCGGCGCCACGTCTGACGACTCCTAAGAGATGGCCTGTGCGGACAAATGCACAGAGAAAGTCGGACGCTGTTTCTTCTTTCTCGTCCTGGCTATTCTGTGCGACGTGGCCGGATTGGTCATCTTCCTCGTGGGGATTTTTGCACCGATCCAGTTCTGGGATCTGTTCGTCCTCTCTGGGCCCCTCATCATCTTTCTTAGCTTGGTGTTTTGGATCTTTTGGTACTTGGGGAACCTCACAGTGCCCTACCAAGAGCTTCTGCCCAAATGATGTTTTGGGATTCATGGAGCTAATGGAAAGTGATGGAGCTCCAGGAAGGATTTCACGGGCTGATGGAGTGACGTGTCACTACGGTCTTTGAATTTGGAGCTGTACACCTCGAGTTTCTTTTCAGTCCAGGATGAAGTGATTCTGGATTTGGACTGTGTTCTGGAACACAACATGGAGTTGGAGAGACTAACAAGAATCCGAATGCAAAGCTAAGTGTTATGCCTTGATGTGGACTTGCTCATGTCTTGCCATTTAATGTTTCTAGAGAAATTTTTTTTTTAAAGCGTACTTTGAAAGATATACTCATGCACCTCGAGCTGCACTGCAAAACCGGTGTAAATGAATGAAAACTGTTGCACTTTACTAAGAGTTGATTATGTGAATTGATTTCCTTATCTTGCCTCGTGAAAAGCATGTTTGTTTTATTACCATTTAAGTTACTGTCGAGTTTCTGACAACCCGAGGAATTTCCGTCTGTTCTTGTGTTATGATCAGATGACTACAAACCAGACGAACTGGAAATTCCACCTCAGATGCCTATATTACGTGTGATTGTTTTCACTTCGCATGATGTGTAGAGATTTGAATGTATTCATGTGAGGTTTGACAGAAATAGTGTGGATCGCATGAGCAATGATCTGAATTCGTAGCCACATCCAACATGAGTTTAATGGGTTTTCAGACTTTTTTTCAGAATGGAACTAAACTGAATACTGAATCACTTTAACTGATGGACAGAAAATGACGCAACATGGAAGATGAGGTCAGCCATGAAGAAAGTGGTCATCAATAACACTGAGAAATACTGGGAAATAATGGCTTTTTGTGCTCTCGTTTGATGTAGATCAGAACACAAAAGAAGATATTTTGAAGAATGTTGGTAACCAAACAACATTGAACCCCATTGACTTCCATTGTATGAAAACAAAACCACCGAGAAGAAATACTCACATCCAGGTTTTCGTCTGCTTTTAGCCTTTACCATAAATTCAACCAAATAGTTTTTCACGGTGTATGATTTGGAATACATTTTTTGTAAAAGCCGCTAAAATCCACAGAACTGAGATGCTTAACCGCAATCTCCCAATAGGGTTATTACAGTGGTTTTGGATGGGTTTCCTAAATGGTTTCAGTAAGAGCTTTCCAATGTAATTATTTGCCAGGCTTTCTGGAGTGCTGAATATTGATCTTTCTGCTCCATATTTTAATAACCCATGAGATTGTGCATCTTGGTGGGCACTGGAGGATACTGACAATCCCACAATAACCATTTGTGTGTGTGTAAGAGAGACAGAGAGAGGGAGCCATAAAGGCCCTAATGACAGTGATAATATAAGATGTGGTTCGTTTTCTAAATCATGACCATAATGAATGAGCAGACTGTTATAAACAGCATATTACCATCATTATTTTCTGTTTACTCTGTTGTTTTGCATTAAAAACCCATGAAATGTCCATGTCGATTAGCTATGAATCATCTAAATGCTGTCTTTACATTGACAAAATACATATTGTACATTTTTGAAACGTTCTCTTTTGGAAAATACTGATGACTCCATTTCTTTGATTTTAATTCTTCAAGTCAAGTAAAAAATACATTATTGTTTGCAATATATTGTGATGTGTATTGCTGCAGGTGGGTTGCACAATTTACAATAATCATTTGCCACTTATGCAACAAAGTAAACACAAAACAACACATTCAGCAGACTGCTTAGAGTCCTGTTTATGAAAGAGTCACATCAGAAAAGGTAAACATTTGCTTTGATTGTCAACTCAATGGAAGTCGCCACACCTTCTTTTCTACAACAAAAAATCTCTAGCTCAATGCCTCCCTCCAGTGGTTACTGTACGAGCATGTATCACGTCATTATTATAAGGAAAAAAGCTTTACAACGTTCAAGGTGAAAATGTCCAGGTCACATTAAAATATAAATATTTTTGGCATAATAATACTATTTTTCATCGTGACACATTTACCCTTTTACTAATTATTTTAGGATGTTGTACACTTAGTAACTTAGTGTTTGTGTGTTGTTCGTTTATGCACGGATTTCAAGTTACTGCAATAGTTTCTCATAGCTCTACAGGTTGTGTATCTGACCCCACTCAGCTATTATCGGGTGCAATGGGGTGTAAATGTCCCCGGGCGGGTCACACCCAGCAGCACTGTTTACAAACACCAGGAAGAGGTGACGTCATCCCAGCGGAGCACATGTTTGCGTTTGACGCTCGCACGTCTCCTTGTCTAAGAGGATCATCTCTGCTGAACGTAAAAAACGCATACGTACATACAGTTTTAAAAATTCGCACCCGCGTGCTTGACGCACGACATTAAACGCGTTTGTTTTCATGACCTCCATAGCCATAACACACGCTGAAGCCGCAGAGGATTGTGGGTAAATCTCAGCGACTGCAGACGTGGCGCAGAGCAAAACACGACGCGGATCATTCACGGGAGGGCTGGGCAGACAACGACTGAAACAGATATAACCAAATATACACTATTGTGGATTATTTCGTCCAGAAACATTTGTTCCATTATTCCAATGCACACAAAAGTCAAGCAAGGACGAGGAATAGCAGTGTGAAAATACAACAAAAAATTGGTCTGGTTTTGGTCTTGTCCAGGGTGTACAAAATCTAGTCACGATGAACACACTTTATCATTTTATCCATTTTTAAACACTTTATTTTCAGGCTTATTGAAAACCACATGATTTTTGACGGCGTTTCCTTACATTTGTGGGGAAATCATTAAAACCGCACGTCATTACACACGCAATCCAGCAAAATCCAGTCCCGTGTTTACAAGTTCACACACACATGCGTGTTGAGGCACAGCGCAACCGACCTTCAATCCGTCAACCTTTCATATCGCTCTCCTCATTGGTCAGTATTGAATGACCGCATTCCTACATACATCTCTAATTAGTCACTCTACCCGTCAATCACAGCGCCACCGTTCACGGCGTGCTCTGATTGGCTGCTCCCCCTTCCCTTTCTCTCTGTGGTGTATCGCGGCGGTGGGTCGAGTCGCCGCCGCTGCTGCTGGTGTCTCCGGTCGGGCACGTTTATCGCTTCATTCCCTCCACGTTCTCCGTTTACATATCGAGCCCGGTTCCGTGATAAGATGGCGGCGGTCGCCCGGTTGGAGGGTCGCGAGTTTGAGTACGTGATGAAGAAGCGCTCGGTGACGGTGGGTCGGAACTCGTCGCAGGGCTCTGTGGACGTGAGCATGGGCCACTCGAGCTTCATCTCACGGCGGCACCTGGAGATCTTCACCGCTGTGGCAGACGACACGGGCGGCGGGGAATTTTACCTGCGCTGTCTCGGGAAAAACGGGGTGTTCGTGGACGGCGTGTTCCTGCGGCGGGGGGCGCCACCCCTGCAGCTGCCCCGATTGTGAGTAATTATCTTTTTCACCTTTATCTTCATCGTCTTTACCATCATCATCGTCATCACTGTTATTGTTGTTGTGGTGGCGCAGTACCAGAGCACGTGCTCTTTTCTCTGCCTTCTCTACTAGTTTTTTTTTGTTTCGCTTTCAGAACCCTTGGGCTGTGTTTCCAACCCTAGTACGCTCCCTACGTAGGCATTATTATGAGGCGTCGTAATGAGCTGCACGTAATGCAGCATCAGTTTTGGACGTCGTAGCTGCAGTCGGGCACACAGGGGCGTGCAGGCTTTAAGGGGGTCAAATGTGCATGCTGCAGCAGTTGTGGACATTATAGGCGTATGCAGCAGCACGTTGGGCCTTTGAAGAGCAGTTTTGGGCATCATAGGTGCATGTTGTATTAAGGCATCATAATTGCATGCAATCTAGTGCATGGGGATCAGAGACACGTGCTGCAGCAGTTTTGGGCAACGTGTGGCATTTTAAAGGCTCACAATTGCATGCAGCAGCACTTGTGGGCATCATTGGCGTGTGTACAGCATGATTTTGGGCATTGCAAATGCATGCAGTGGCATCATGAAGGCATGTAGTATAGAACCAAAGCTTTTGTCATTTGAGGTGCACGCTGCAGCTTTTCTGGGCATCACAGGTGCATTCAGCTGTTTTTGGGCATCTCGTACACGTGCCTCTAGCATTTCACGCGTGTCACAGATGAAGCAACACACACCTCTCAATAAAACACCTTTTATTTGTTGTGTAAGTGGTTCTGTTTCTGATTGGCTGTTGTGTGTGATCTTATTGACCTTTGGATTGCACTATACCTGTACTGAAGCTCTTTCACTTTTGTAACCCTTAGTGAGTTTCCACTGGTGGGTGTTTGTTGTTGACGGTGTCGGATGGGTTGTATTTTGATTGTAGAGTGTTGTTTCTCATGGTTTTGAATTCGCTTCTACTGTAGTTTTTTTTTTTGCACAGCATCAAATCACTGCGCCGCCGATCTCGACTGTAGTGCATTTACCTCTGTGCTTTATTTAACAGGTGACCCACATACCTCAATATAATGTTGAAATCTGTCACCACACCTCTGTGATTTAATTCACAGACATTTTAGAGACCGTTTGAAAATGTTTAATATCAGCAAAATCTTTTCATTTTATATACCACCAGTTGATGTGACATATGTTTGTGATGCTTTTTTTCTGTTCAAAGAAAATGTGAAACATCTATTATTCAAATTGTATAATTTTTTGTTTTTAAATATATTTTTTATATACTTTCTTTGATTGATTGATTTTAGCATACGTTTAGCATATTATCATATCACATATCTCATGGTTTATTACGCTGATTTATGAAAAGGCATGTCCATATGAATGAAGTTAAATCATAATGTGTTCATAGTTTTGTAAAGATTAGAAGCGTCACGGCCGCACACTTGAATGAGTGTAAAATCAATGGGTTCCACCTGTAAGATGTGAAGTCCGGATGGTTTGTATAGAGCGTAATGGACAGCAAGACTGTTTGAGTTACAATATTGATCAAATGACTAAAGAGCTTTTCATTAGTCATGAGTCTGTTTTGTCTCAACACACAGACAGTTGCTGATGCACGTGTCACGAACACATCCACTTTTTTTTAGCAAATTCTGTGGGTTATATGTAAACGTTGTAAAATGTGTTACATTTATGTTATTCTCTTTAGGATGTTGTGAATGATGACTCGTCCAATATACGTGTTTTCTGAATGTTTGTTTAGTCTTTGTATGTTGTCATTTGCACCTCACTGTAAAAAAATTGGGGGGATTAACTTAAAAAAAAGTTACCTGTGTGCCTAAATTTTGAGTTCATTCAACTTATAAAAAAAAAAAAAAAAAAAAATTCTAATGACTTCTGCAAACTTGTCATGTTAACTAATACTTTTAAGTTGAATTAATTCCAAACTTTAGGGCAGCCAGGTTACTTATTTGTTGAATCAACATTTCTCTTTACAGTGCTATAAAACGCAGTAAACTAAACCTGTCTGTGAATTCAAGTTTCAAAGTTTCATATACAATAGATTTGAAGTTGCTGACTTTATCGTATTATTTGACATTGTGGATGAGAGTGTTAATATTATCCTGGTGTCTCGGGGTGTTTAATTGTTTAATTGTGTGTTAGTTTTGTTAGATCTGTTCAGAAAGGTTTTTAGCCATTCCAGGTATTTTAGTTTTACTGGGATGAGTACTGTAGCATGATTTATTTTTGTAAAACATTGTTTGATGTCTCTCCTTGATCAAACGCAGAGTATCTCATCTGTATGATGGCCACATGCTTAATGTTATTCTGTAAAGGACACTGAGCCCGTCGATTTCAATGTGTCGCAAAACGTGTTTGTGAAAGTGTTCAACAAATGTGGAAATGCAGTTTAATGTGTTTATACTTGATAAGAATTCTTTGAAATAAGTGATTATTTATCAATAGATGGTTATTCTCAGCAAATATTAGACCGCAGTGTCTGTTTAGGGAAAGTCAGTTTCATGTAAAACACAGAATTCTGTCTTCATCACGTCTCAACAGCTGCTGTGTCTCTATGTTGGAAAACTCTTCTGAAAAAGCGTGAGGTTTGGCACGATTCTGGCTGACACGTTAAATTGGTTCTTACAGACACTGAAGTTTTGTCAGTATTATTAGTGAAGGCAAACACAGGTTTGTGGGAAACGCTGTAGTGCGTTTCTTTTTCTTGCATGTGCCATGGTATTACCATGTTTTACCATGTGGTATCATCATGTTGTTGTACTTGGGAGTACCATGCATTGACTGTAGTGTTGTCTTGTGTTTTTGGGTAAGTAGATGTGCAGAAACACGTCTGCTCGGATCACACACACCACCCACAGAGAGGAATGTGAGGGCTTGAGATCCAAACATTCCTGTTTAAAGAGCTTCTCACGGTTGCCATGATGAAGTTGTGCTCATGTCTCTTAGAGAAAAGCAACACAAGGACATTAACATGTTTATTTGTAGATATCTCACATAGAAAATTGTTTATATAAATCATTAAAGTATCTTATGGAAAGACAGATTTTATATTATTAAAGTCTCTTGCAGTACAAACAGTCTTTGTTTATTGAACAGACTCGAGACCTTGCCATTACTCAGACCCTTTAATATGTAAATGGGGTGTTTTGTGATTGGCTGACCTCCACATACTAGTGTTGTTTATCAGGGCCAAACTGCTAAATACTAAATGTGTTCATATGTAAATGTGTCGTGGGATGAATAGCTTATATGTATGTATGTTGTATATGTGACAAATAAAAATCTTGAATCTTATAGTGATGAATATTTTTGGTCTAGTTGTTTTTAGCAAGTTTAGATGTTAGCGATGTCAAACGATTAATTGCATCCGGAATAAAAGTTTGCATTTGCATAATATATGTCTTTGCATATTAGTTGTGTATTTATAAACGCATACATGGTAGGCTAATTGGTGTGTGTATGTGTTTATAAATACAGAATTAATATGCACAGTACAAAAACATGTATTATGTAAACACAATCTTTTATTCGGGATGCGATTAATCGTTTGACATCCCTAATTTGCAGTGAACCTGAGAGAAATTGTGCAGTGTGTCAAATCTTGTATTTTAACTCAATGAGAAAGATGTTTTCAGTGATATGAGCTCGAGGAGGAGTCTGGAAACATGTTTGCTAGGCATCACATGCATTCATTCATAACTGATGCTGAATGAAGCTTCAGTTCATACACAATTATTTTTTCTGCTGATGTTTTACCGCAGTGAAGATCAGATGGACCACATGGACATTTATGTGATATTTCATGTTATTCAAAAAATTATAATCTTTACTGAATTTCAGAAACTTCTTTTCAGTTGATGTTACTGTTTTTGCATTTCGTGTGTATGGTGGAATGAGAAAGTGTTTTGGCTCAGTATGTTGGCAGGTAATGGGGTTTGCGTTTATCACCAGATGCCCTACACATGTTGTGTTGCTGAACAGTGAGAAAATAAAGAGAGAATGAAGTCATTTGTATTTGTTAGTAAATAAACATGGAGGGACTTTCCTACCCATGTCCCACTGCATTCTGGGATAATTGTGTGATTGTGTGTATGAAGGTCTTACACAAGTTTTACAAATGCTGACACACAAAAAAACATTTGTGCCTTGACAATAAAACAGAGCAACTGATCCCCATCCACCAAAGTCCACTTTTTTCCTTTCATTCGTTTTTTTAGTTTTGTCGATGCACACGCTGTCTCGAAGTTAACTTCCTGTCTGTGTTTGGTTATAATATCAATAACGATTGAGTTTATTTTATATTTCAACAGATGGCGATAGACAAATTTAAAAAATCTACAAATTGCAGATTTAATAATGTAAATATGTTTGAAAAAGATAATGAAATCAGGAAACGTGCAATAATATTAAATCTGCAATCTGTAACTTTTTTTGGTCAAAAATAAACCAAAGTCACTGAGCAAGCACATAAGAGCATTGTTGAATACCTTAACTTGATTCAGAACCGCTTATAAAAAATCACTTAGATAAGATTGTTTCATTTTATATTTCAAACAGATGGTGATAGACTGACAAAAGTTAAAGATTGCAGAATTAATAATAAATATGTTTGAAGAAGTCTTACTGTATTGTTTGTGAGAGTTTTATTCATGAGTAATGGTAACACACGTGGTTTAATCTGTGTTCGGTTGTTTTGTTGTGGAAGAGACGTCTCATGTAGTCCTGGGTCGGTTCTTGTTAGACAGGATATTAGTTCATCAAGGGATGAGTAATTTTAGCATCGCCTGGAGAACAGAAGCTTTACATGAGCCTTGCGTCTCCACACGCTGTCCCTCGAGTCTTACTAGCGCTGTCATCTCTGTCTTAATATAACGCTTGTTTGAATGCACAATGTAATTTGGGTCAAAATTGCATTCATGTGGACGCTAATACAGTTATTCTTCACATGAACAGCCATTTTACATAAACGTAATCGACTGATTTTGCAAACAAGATGCTTGTAAGTGTACGGGATGCATTTAAATCTCATATGTTCAGTCACAACCTTGAATTACAAGTTATTAGCAGCTCGTAAATCCCATGCTAACGGTAATGTCGCGCCCCTTACAAAGACTCCGCACTCATTTTTTGGAGATCATGTCGGATCTCATACTTGCATTGATGTCTGTGTTCGTGTCAGTGCATGTTGGATTGTATCTGTAAGTGTTGACATGCCATTGTGTCTTTCTCACAGGTGCACATTTCGCTTTCCCAGCACCAATATAAAGATCACGTTCACGGCGCTGGCCAGCGTCAAGCGCGAGAAGACCGAACCTGAATCTCCAGTGAAAGCCGTTCAGCCACAAATCTCTCCTCTCACCATCAACATACCAGACAACATCGCCCATCTCATGAGCCCCCTGCCCTCGCCCACCGGCACCATCAGGTACACACACACACACACACACACACATGCCAACAAATGTGACTGCTTGAGCAAATGGACCACATTATACGTGAGCGCAAATATGATGAAATAATGTCATCAAAAAGGCTAATTAGCGCATTGCATCATCGATCAGTATTTAGCCACTCTTCTATAGGGTTGGGTATCGTTTCAATTTTTCCGATTCCGATTCTTAGCGATTCCCAGTTTCTATTTCCCAGTTGAAGTAAAACAATTACATATCAACCTGGTCATTTAACTTGCTTATTGACTGGTTTGCAAATATAGATTTATGAGCATAGTTTTGTATACACACAGCAACCATGTTGTCTGATTTATTACAATTATTGTATTATCATAAGCTTAATTACATCATGGTTAAACTGTAGTTAATATAATGAAATTATGGCCAAGTGGTCCCTGTGTTTCATCACAAGATACACATTTCTGAAAATATGCACACAGGAATTGATAAGAGGAATTGAACTGTTAATTTCAAGTATCCGATTCCTGTTGCTTCTGATTCGATTTCTAGCAATTTCTCCCGATGCTACTCTTCTAGCGGTCTTCTTTAGCTACTTTCATTGGAAATAGTTGGCATTGGGATCATTTCTAACAGGAAGGTGTGTTTGAAGGATCGCTGCAGCTTTGACTCTATTCAGATCTGATTGATTTTATTGAGTTTCCTGCCATTCACACAAAATTACACTTCCGTCTCTCTCTCTCCCTGCATGGATGCTCTTATATTTCTCTCTCGTGTTTTATCACCAGTGCTGCTAACTCGTGTCCGTCCAGTCCGCGTGGTGCAGGTTCTTCTGGATACAGGATGGGTCGGATCGTGCCTGATCTGCAGCTCATGAATGAAAACTCGCAGTCTGAGAATGATAAAGAGGCTTCTGAAGGAGACAGCCCGAAGGTGCCCCCAAACATAAACACTGTATTTATCACATAAAAAACATTCGAGCCAATGTAATGCCACACACCGCCACTAGAGGGAAACATGATTTAAAAATTAAAATAAATAACACCCTTTTGTGTGCAGTTTGAATAAATATTGGATACATTTTAATTCATCAAATGTTATATTATTATATACACATTTTTGTGTTTTTAGATATTGGCGTATTTTGTATATTTGTTTAAAGAGACATTTTCTATTAATTTAATAATGTATGCAGATGAGTCATGCATATTTATGGCCTCTGTCTCTCTCTGCAGGACGACTCGAAGCCTCCGTACTCATACGCTCAGTTGATCGTTCAGGCCATCACGCTGGCACAGGACAAACAGTTAACACTAAATGGCATCTACACACACATCACCAAGAACTACCCGTACTACAGGACAGCAGATAAGGGCTGGCAGGTCAGTATCACAGCATCACTGTTCTCAGATCAGTGCACAGTGGACTGTTAACTGTGAATGTTTATGAGGGGACAGTGATGTCTCTCTATGGCTTTGAGTTGGTTTGGGAGGCTGTTTCTGTGCTGGTGAGGTGTATAAATGAAGCTTTATTTAGCTCACACTTTATACCGCCTAGAAAGCATTTCTCACAGAGAACGAGACGACATGTTCCTGTAGAAGTTGCTTTGATTAAATGCTCGAACCTTGCCGTATTTTTACTTTAAACGTAGGCAACATTTTTTTCTTTCAAACTTACAAACGTAGCCATTTTTTTCAGGAGCAAAAGCTGATGTCATGTCAGATCCGTTGTTATTTGGCAGTTTTTTGTCAATTTCAACTAGTCGTTCACAGATTTAGCCTGATTTGACATGCTTTAAAATAAAGTATGGTTATGACTTAAATATGGTTTTATTGCTGCATGTAAATAAACCACATTTCCTACTTGTTACAGTTGTTTTGTTTTTTTTGTTTACTAGACAAAAATGTACAAAATTAAATCATTTTTGTACTACTATGTCTTACATTTTTAGTCAAGACCAGTAAAATTGTCTGGATGTGTTTCAAGTCTTAAAGGTTTTCATTATGAAGCTGTTATCAGTAGTAAGAGAGTTCACTTGATTTTGTGCAAGACAGCTGTAGGCAGGTGAAGACGTCTGTTCTGGAAATAAATCACTGTGACTGACTGTCTCCGTGTTCTGATCCATGTCGTTTCAGAATTCGATTCGTCATAACCTGTCCCTGAATCGGTACTTCATCAAAGTCCCCCGCTCTCAAGAAGAGCCGGGCAAGGGTTCGTTCTGGAGGATAGACCCCTCATCCGAGAGCAAACTGGTGGAGCAGGCGTTCAGGAAACGCAGGCCGCGGGGAGTTCCCTGCTTTAGGACCCCGCTGGGACCCCTGTCATCCAGGTGGGATAACAACAACCTAACACCTGGGTCCTTTAAAAACTCCTGTTATTAGATTATTGACATATACGTGAAAAAAGGAAGTGCTTCTGAACCCTAATAACCAACATTTTTTTGTAACGACAGAAGTGCACCTGCATCGCCCAATCACTCGGGGGTGCTCTCCGCCCACTCCAGCGGTGTGCAGACCCCCGACAGCCTATCACGGGAGGGCTCACCTGTTCCCATGGAGCCGGAGCCCGCCCCTGCCCCGCCCCCTGCTGCTGCCATCCAACCAAAACTAGCTGTGATTCAAGAGGCCCATTTCACTCCCAACACTGCTGGTACGCAGACGCAACCAAAACTCAGCAGTCGATCATTTAACATTTTATATTTGTGAGTGTTTGACTCTCTTTCCATCTCAGCATCTCCCATCGGCAGTCAACCGGTTCTGATCGCCGTCCAGCGCCCGTTAGGTCAGACCATGAAACCCGTCACGTACGCCGTGGCCACGCCCGTCACATCCTCAACGTCTGCGCAGACGCTGATGCAGACGGTGCACGTGGTGCATCAGATCCCAGCGATGGCGGTCAGCAGCAACCTGCAGCCGGTTATCAAAACAGAGCCGCTGGAGAACGGACAACCGGAGGAGGTCAAAGGTGAGAGGTCACTTCAGCTGTTTTTAAGTGGGTGTATGTGTGGTTTTTTGATTTACACCCGAGTTACAGAACAACATTTACAACAACTGTAAAAACTCAACGCTGACGTCAGGGTTCTTGGGGTACATTTATTTAAAAAACAGTCTAAAGTCATTCAAAGTGTAAACAAAGTATTTAGTAGAATTATTTTCAACACAATCGAAACTTATTGATATGGGTTATGTTCTCATCAAAGTCTGTATAAAGCATCTGAATTAATTTAACATGCGTTTTTTGCCTCTTTCAGTGAAGGTAGAGCCACTTCCTGCCATCACTCACGCCTCCATCGGCTCGGCCAATAGAATCATTCAGACCAGCTCCATAGCTACGCCCCTCCAGACGGTTACCATACTGCAGCAAGCCCCATTGGGCCAGCACCAACTGCCAATCAAAACCATTTCCCAAAACGGCACTCATATGGTGCCCATCGCCACGGCCATACAGAGTCAGAACAGCTCAGGTATTCCTGCACACGCTCGGCTATTTGAACTTTTTTTTATGTCATGTGTGTTGTAATAACTCTCCCATCTTTCTCTCTCTGTAGTGTCAAGTCCATTACACCTGTTGGCTGCTCACGCCTCCGCGTCCGCCTCCCTCCCCACCAAGCGCCAGAACGGGGAAAAGGCGAGCGAACCGCCCGAGAGCAAACGATTGAAAACGGAGGAAGAAGAGAAAAGTATCTCCGACCCGAACGGAAACGCAGCGGAGAACGCCCACCAGCGCTCCAGCCACGATTAATTCATCATTCAGCATCACCGCTGTCTCCACCTGCCATGTGTTTCTCACTTTTTATTGTGTGTCTGCCCTTACACTTTTTATTCCGTGCGGCTCGCAGTGCCAAACCCGAAGCTTTAACATCAGACGACCGTCATCACCCCTTCACAAAACTGTTGGGATATCGTTTTTATCTGCAAATCTCATTCGCTTTTCAGTTTCGTTACTCGAATAGAGAGCCAGATCGAACAAAACCTCAGAGCAACTGCCATCTGGTCGAAACAGCGGCCATTTTATTACAAACTCACTCCCTGCAGATGTCGGCTCACGGAAGCATCTGATTGGCTCAGATTCTGGGTCGTAACGTTCGCTTTCTTAGCAAAACACACGTGGTGTGATGTGTGATGCCCTCCACGTGTACATCGACATCGATTCCAGACCCAGAATTTTGAAGCCCGGACGTTTCCAGGAGCTTCGTGGCCCGTGTGTCGTTTACACCCGATGGAGAATTCAAGATTTCGACGGAGAAACACGGGATCAAATCCAACATTCCAAAGCGTGGCCAGAAAGATATCTCGGACTGGAGCGGCGTTCCGCACCAGGAACAGGTCTTTGGCACCCCGGCGTGAGCGTGTCGTGTTTTTTTGTAGTAGTGCGTGTTAGGGATGTGTGTGGAGACCTGTCTCGGCCAAAGGGAACAAAATGGAAACTTTTCAAATTTTCCTTAACTTTCGGCAGCTAGACCATTTTCATCGACCCCCCCCCCACCAAACCTGCAGTCGCCGTAGTGGATATATATGCAGTATTTCCTCGTTCATATGTAAAGCATTAGGATCTGGACGTGTTTTCAGTATAGAGACGTTTTAAAAAGTAATAATACCAATAATTATATATAAATATATAAGCAACGTGCAGGCAGAAGAGCTTATTGGGAAAAGTTGTATTTGGACTGCGTCTCTCTTCTGTGCGTGATTTCTTTTGTAAGATGAAAACCATGTATCAATGGAGTATTTCCTTTGTTTCTCTTTTCGTTTTTAAGTCAGTCTTTTTTACACGGACATATTTTCATACTCTCATGGATAAAGGAGACGACGTGTCATTTTCGTGTGTAGCTGAGCATGATGAACCGTACCTGAGCCGTCGATTAAACGAAAAACAAAGAGAGAACCTGCTTTGAATCAGACCCAGAGCTGCACTTGATTCAACTGTTATTTGTTTCGTTTCGTCTCTGTTTTGTTGACTTTTGTTTGGAGGCTGTTGTTGTGGTGGAGGCCGACTCTGTTCAGACCTGCGCGTCTGGTTACGGATTGTATGTGTTTCAAACAAAAGCAAAAAAACAAGATTGATGTTTGTTCTGCTTCAGTGGGTAAATGCTTTTTTGTTTTTTTATAAATTAATTTAAACCTTACAAACCTTGACTGTCTCGTCTTTTCTTTGTGTTGTGCTTTACATCATTTAGACCCGAATCAAATTTTGTTTAATCCCCCAAAAAAGCCTAGAAAGCATCACACAGAGCGTTTTTAATGTAGTCGGTTTGTAAAACTGTAGTTCCCCACAGATCCGTTAGGTGGCGATGGTGTCTAAGCATCTGCAGGCTTTTTTGAAATGATATTATAAAGAAGTAAATCTGAAGTGGTTGTCCCACAGGCCATCACACCTGCTGTGATATCAGGAATATGACGTCGTCGTGTTCCAGATTTTTCTTTCGTGTGCCAATAATAGCGTCACCTTTAACCTCTCATTACACTGAATTCTGCTGTGTGTTCAGACTGGGATTATAGAAGATGATTGGTTTGTCCCCGGCTCTTTCTGAAGGCCTCTCAGCTCTCCTGTGAGTTCTGACCTCTCAGTCTGAACATAAAGCACGGCATGAAGATGCTGTCCTGCCGGTGACACTTTAACATATCCGTGTAATGCTGTTTTTAAAAACATTAGTAAATAAATATGCCGATGTGAACTAACAGTGAGAAATATAGTTGTACAGCATTTATTTATCTTTGTTAATGTAATATCAATAATTCACTGTTGAATATCGAAATGAACATACTATAATAAATGCTGTATAAGTATTATTTGTTCATATTACATTATGTAGTCATTGTAAAGTGTTACCAATGTCTAAATATTTGGCAACAAAATGTGGCCTTTATTTTAATGCAAGACAAGCAAAAAAAATGTAAACAAAATATTTTACAAAAATATAAGGTTCTTTGGTTTGGAATAAAACAATAAAATGTTGTTATTTTGTATTAATGTTTCTTGTTATTTAGTATTTGGAGACCTATGTTGGTAAATGTGGTAACTTGGCAGGACACTTCATACATCCACTAAAATCACATTGACACTTTCAAAGACCAAACCTAGAATCATTAAAAAATATATCATAAATGTAGTAACAGAAAAAGAAAAGAAATATTTTTTTATAAATAAATCTTTTACATTTTTCTTTACTGTTATGTTGCATTTTTTATTCTTTAACTTAATTTGATATTTTTGGTATGTATGCGTTCATTTATTTTTAGATTTGTTTTCCCCACATATGTGTATATCCAAATTTTCTTACATTCATTTTCTGTATTTCCTTTAACATTTCTGTGTGCAACATTGAAATGAGGGATCTGTTCCTTTTGGGGTCTAAGTAAGTTAGAAAGTAGAGCTCGTTTTGTTGAAATATTTTATAGTGATGATGATTTTCTAAAAAAAATTAAAGCGTTCGATTGATCGTTTGTCTGTCTTCTATCTCCAACCATTTCTTTACAACACAAAAGTTGAGAGTTTAAAACGTAAGGATGAGTAAATTATTTTTATAAGTTCTGAGCCCTAAATATGATGTGATGCATCCAGATGCATGTCTGGAGAACAGATGCCAGGTGCATGAGACGTGTGGAGGATCATCTACAGGTAGTTTTATTTGATAGTGTAGTAGGATGCAGAGCGAAAAACGAATAGTTTTTTCTTTACAGTAACAGACACACAACAACACATCATCAATCAGACAGCAGGAAAACACAGAAGACATCAGAAGATTAGAGGTGAAGCTACGAGAGAGAGAGACGCAGCTGGAGGTAAATTAAGGTTGTAATGAACACATCTCAATGGCACACAGACGTGGGAGGCGTTGCCATGGAGACCGAGCGCCGAGTGATGCTGATGAGAGGATGCTGGCGGAGCACAACCCGAGATGGTGCGTGTCAGACATTAGCATCTGTGTCCCTCACACCTTTTCAAATGTGGTTCCTCTAAAAATAAAGCAAGACTGAGGTGAACCGCCTCTAATAGCCGCTGTGTGTGTTTGTCGACACCGGCGAGTCATTGAATTGGAGCTGATGGGATGCTGTAGAGAGCGGGGCTAGTTGTCACACTTCTACTCGTGAATATTTCTCAGAGCAGAGGAATAGAAGTCCGTTTCTGTATTGGCACAATCCTTAAAAACATTTCTAGCTTGACCAGACAAAAAAAGCATATATTGATTCTAATAGGGGCATGTTGTCACAATAGAAACTGCGTTAAACGAGAAGTTACAAGCTTTACAGCAAACATTAAACGGTTAAACAATTCACAAAAAGCAACCAAAAATTGTAGTTAATTAAAAATTTGTAGGGAAACATTTAAATAAAAATGCTCTTTCTCAGGGTGTTGTTTAGCTTTTGGCCTATACACCTTCATAATGTACACAGTAAGATAAAATTCTGTAAAAACAACTACCGTAAAATACTTTTTTCCTGTAAAATTACAGGATATAAGGATGTATAATAAATTATTTTCCCCGATTTTCCAATTGGCTGTTTTTTCTGTAATTGTACAGTTTTTGACCTTATTAAAACAAATTATTGTAAAAAATACTTTTCTGGCAGCTGGGGTGTTTTTCCCAGTAAAATTATATATTTTCCCTGTTTTTCTTGTAAATTTGTTCTGTCTTTAAAAATACATGAAAAATCTGTAAAAACAACAACAACAAAATACAGTCAAATTCATATTTTTTGGATATTTTATGTGGAAAATCTGTATCTTTTACAGTGTAGCTGTATGTTTTCTTAATGTATGCTGGAGGTTGTTGTATAGTTTTGACTTGTTTACCTCGTCTTTACCGTGTTGCTTTAAGAGTTATTTTATGCCGGGACTAATCTAAACCCTTTGCCAGCCCATAACCCCGATTCTGCCCCCTCACAGGAGGTCACCAGCGGGATCAGCTACAATCGTATTATGTAGCTGTTCTTCTGCTAACAAGCTTCTGCTCAAACCTTTCTAGTGTTCTGGGTCACTACATTTACTTTATATAGATCTCCGTCAAGCACCATACAATGGTTATACCTTTTTTATGGTAAAGTTGTGTGTGGTAAAACAAATGTTATGATAATACCGTATCAAACAGAACCTCTGAGATCCGCTGTGATGTTCTTTAGCTGTTTCAGGGTTCAGTTTGTGCCTGACTGATCCCTTGTGATCCTTATTCTGAACAACAATCTCTTTTGTTTTCAGTGTGTAATTCTGTGGAATCCAGGGCCTCTGAGGTTCGGTCAGGGTCCAAGCTGCCTGCAGAAATCACTTTATGAAAGAGAGGTAAGTTTGGTTAGGGTAACCTCCACCTGTTTTTAACTCACTGGTTACTGGATGCAGGGTGTTGAATTCTGTCATCATTTACTCAAACCTGTATGAGTTTCTTCGGAACACAAGAAGATATTTTGAAGAATGTTGATAACTGAACAACACTGAACCCCACACATTTCTCAAAATATCTTCTTTTGTGTTCCACTGAAGAAAGACTCACATACACGAGGGGGAATAAATGAGGACAGAATTTTCATTTTTGGTGAACAGCCCCTTCAAGACAGAGACTGGCTGTGAAGACACACGTCTCAATATTGACGATTTAAATTCACCCACATGCAAAATCTTATGCCACGCAAAATTTCTCTATACATTTCATATTCCAGAATTTGCGGTCATATGATTTCAATGTGATGGGTCATGTGACATTCAAGAACCAATAATGTTTGCTTTAAATCAACGGTGCCCTTTTTGAACTACACACAAAAATAAATTCGATTTAAGAGCTCAAGGGTGAGGAACGGATTGTAAGTGAATAGCGCTTTATATTTCAGAAGAAGAGTTGAAATATAAAGCACGGGTCACATGAAACCTTTCATAGTTCTTTTCATGTAGCTAAACTTCATTATGTGCCACACTGGCAACATCAATATCATTGACTGTAAAGATAATATAAATTGTATTAATATCAGTTTGGATATGCAAGCTGTGCTCCACCGTAAAGAATAATAAAGAAAGACATGAAGAAATGATGACGGATATATTTTATAATCATGTGATGAGCTTGTATCCAAAATATCAGACCTGTTTATGGACTGCCGAAGGTTTCTGGTACAAGATAAGATCATTGTGCTGATAAATCATCACTCGCCCACTGTGCAACAATAGAGAGAGATGATGATGTGTCAATAAAAGTCTGTCGACCAGTTTTCCTGTCCTGTATATATGTCTTTTAAAAAAGAAGTGTGTCCAGCAAAACTTTGAAATTGTTTTTCGTAAGTTTGCCGTGATGTTATCTCGTAATCTGTAAAATGCATTTTATGAATGTTATCTTATTACATTTGTTTTTTTGTTCGTGTATTGCTGTGGATAAAAGCATCTGCTTATTGACTGTAGCTCAATTGCTAGAACATGGATTTGGTCACAGGGCACACACATACTAATAAAACATAAGGTTTTAATGCACTGTAAGCTTTGGATAAAAGCATCTGCTAAATGCATGAATGTAAATGACACGTGACGTGTCACAGGTACCGTGTGTTGTACGAGGATGATTCGAGTGTGATATCGTATCAGGAACTGTGGGAAACTAAGTGTGTTCGGCTGTTTTCGTCAGTAAGCGTGAGAGTTACGGCATGTGTGTCTCTTTAATGAGACGCTAATGGAAATGTCTGCACACGCTAGCACTTCATCTGAACATATACTGATCCGTCCTGATCTGCTGACCGCTGGAGGCAGACTCAGATGATGTTTCACATATCAGACAGAAATACACCCAGCGGTTTGTTAGACGTGTCTGGCAGATGAGAGCCTAGACGTCAGAGCTCTCAGAGAAATAAAGTTGTGGGTCAGAGGTCAACATGACCGCAGGTTCACACTGTGAGTAGCTGTTATCTCGTATTATTACGTGACTTTTAGATACTTTTGAAGGTGCTAAGTAAAAATGAAATATAAAATGAAGTATATGTAAATAAAGAAATTGACTTAAATATAGCCTAAACGATTTGACTATATATGAAATGTACATTTTTAAGCAGAAACATAATAATGGTTAAATCACGCTAGATCTGTGACATTCTGTGTTTTAAAGAAAGAGTTTTTAAAGGTCACAAAAACAGCATGAAAACTGTATTTTGGGGACAAATCTGTACCCAAAAAGTGACCAAAACCTGACAAATCTGAGCAAAAAAGGTTTTGGCATCCTCAGTTGTATATTTGCATAAAAACAATAAAGGTCTATGCATGTCCTCATTTCATACTCATCCCTGATCTCTTCCTGTAACATCTGTGTTTGTCTTCCTTCTCAAACTGCACAAGAATCCAGAACAAGGAGGTGAGAGAGGAATATTAAAAAATGATAGGAATTTAATAAAGACAATAAAACAAGACTCTCTCTCTCTCAAACATTGTGCAAACTACAAAATGAGTCAAATGAAGCACAAGACAAATACATCAACAATGTTTTTTGCTTTTCTATTATTCTGTTTGATTGGATGAAATACAGATGGTTTTTATTTGGTTATTTTTAGTGTGCGCGCGCGTGTCAACAGTCCCGCAGGTATGTGTCATGGGTGGTGAAGAATGTCCTGGGTGTAGTGCCAAGTCACTGCCGGGTCGGGCATACGGTGGGGTGAGCATTTGGTTTATATGGTACGTCTTCAATGTATAAATGTGCCTCTTCTTGTGTAGATAAACAGTGATGGTGGTAAACAGTGTTTACCAAAGATGGGCTTTGGCAGTTTTGTTAATATTCCATCTCCAAAAATAGAGAAAAGAATCAACCTTCAGTTTCGATCTTCTTCAGGCTGATATGAGTCACTTTTCATATAAAAAACACCCATTATAAAGCTATGACTCTGTTGAGTCATGACGTCAGTTTGTAGGCCAGGAGGTTAATTCACCTTCATCTCTCTGTGGGGGTTTTATGCTGGTTTGAGTAAAATAAGGTCTGTGGTTAATAATAATGTTCTACATTGTAGATTTCGCACATCAAATGCAACACACATTTTATACATCTTCAAAAATGAGTGCATCTTTATCAAAGTATCAATCCCAGAATGCATTTATATTCTATGAATAATTCGTTTTTTTCAATGGGTCCTCATTTTCCATCCCAGCACACAGTTTCAGAAGACATCATACGTGTGCGTCGATGTCATAAAGAGCATTTCCTGTTTTTTTGGGATAGCGCCCTGGCAACCCTTCACATTTTCACAGACACTTTCGTCATCGTGGTTTTCGTCAATTGTCCCGAATTGAACTTTCGGCAACACTTTGACCTCACATGAGCTAAAAATCCTTCAGCTGTAAAGAGATGCATCCAACATGAGAGAAGTCAGGTTCAGTCACCAGTGATACGCGGTGAGATGTGTGTTTTTGTCATGAGATGGATAAATCAACATGGTCTCAGATGTTCCAGGAGAAATAAAAAGGAGAATCAAATGAGACATTGTTGAAAGAGTCTGGAGGTGTAAATGAATGTAGATTGTAGAAGTAAAATAATAAGGATTTGTGTAAATCTGATGAGAAATGTTTGAGTTCATATTGAGATCTTCAATAATATTGATTGCAGACGAGACAAATCTGAGCTCAGATTGAGACATTGTTGACATCTCTTCTGAAACTTTAAAGACATTTGTGAGATTTATGACTCTTATTCTCAAGAGAAATATCTGAGACGCAAATGAGACTTAAGCAACAGTTTCAATTTGCTCTCCATTTAATCTCATTGATGTATAAAAGAAATAATTGAGATCTCTCTCTCTCTCTCTCTCTCTCTCTCTCTCTCTCTCTCTCTCTCTCTCTCTCTCTCTCTCTCTCTCTCTCTCTGTCTGTCTGTGTCTCTCTGTTCAGTTGGATTAGTTGCGGTGAGCAGCTATGAAAGACTCAGCGTTTCTTCTTGTCTCTCTCCTGCATGAATGAGTTTATCCTCACGTCTCCAGACCCTCCGAGTCCGGCTCAGGGTGAACTAAACACCTTTATCCTGCTTCTCATCTGCTGGGGATATTACTGCACGTGCGTGAAGGTCAAACCAGACACGCACATGAAAGACAAGATTCCTGTTACATCCAAATACATCTTTAAAATGTAATGCTACAGAATTATTTTTCTTAAAAAATTGTCAATATACTTTAAAGATATGACCCTTAAAGAGCCAGTGTAACAACTGATGTAAAAAGCCGTTTCATATCATTATAATTTCAATTATAATTCTCTTTTGCTTTCTCTTTTCAACTAAATATGGGTTAAACCACATCAGAATCACTTTGTGCTCTGCGAAATCTGTCATCGCAGCCATACGATATTTTGAATTTCCCAGCGTATAGTCAGGGCCTACTGACACCATTATATATTTACATAAATATTGTACTTTTTATTTTTAAAAAACATATTTAGTGAAAAAAAAGATGACAAACCTTCAGACAAATATTAAACAGAAATATTTCCATTTATCCTTTATTTTATATATATATATATAGTAAAATAAAGACGGCAAATTACGAGACAAATATTAGACTGAAATATTTAAATTTCCTTTATTCTCTAATATATTTCATAAAATAAAGATGGCAAACCTTCAGACAAACTTTAAGCTGAAATATTGCCATTTCTTCTTTATTTTCTGGTGAAATAATACACTGTAAAAAATTGCTGTTAAAAACAGCCAAATTCTGACAGTAATATAGTGTTTTCTGTTAAAACGCTAATGTACGCTAATGCATTCTGGGCAATAGTTTACGTCATAAGCAGCTACTGTTAATTTACAAGCTGTTTTCAACAGTAATCTGCAGTATTTATGCTTTACGGGTTTTTACTGTTTTATGCAGAGCATTGTGGGCTTGTTTTCGAAGAAGCACAATGGCGCTGATATTTACATTTTACATTTATTTCACGTGAGTTTGAGTATTAGTTTGCCTATCAGTGTTTCTAACCTATTTTGGGGTTCCCTTGTTGAATAGAGTGCATTGTAAATTAAAATATTTACAGAAAAACTTAAAGTAGTAATAATAATAAAGTAATATCTGGCATCTCTGCTTAAAATAAAAAATGACTGAAAAGTACTGTTTTTCATTTTTACAATAATAAGCTGTAAATCAATTTCACAGTATTCAGTCCATAAAATAACAGCAGATTACTGGCGTCTCTGCTGCCAGTATTTTACTGTAAAATAAAAAAATACTGTTTTTTGTATTTACAGTGAAGCAATTTCACAGTATTCATACCATAAAAGGGAAATGTGTGAAAAGCAAAAGACTGCAAATATTGGTCTCAGTTTCAACTGAATTACTATCCCGTATATAATCTTGTAATGCCTGGTTTGTTGCCCTTTCATAGATCATGAGAGCTTATATTCACGTCTCTGATATCCAGGCCCACGGTAAATATGCAGTCTTTGAAATTAATGTTTCACATGTTCTTTTAAAGCCTCATTTTTCTGTCAGCCTCTTCTGATTTGTCAAACCCCCAAGGACCAGATTTAATGCTTCTGTCTCAGCGTGATATTGTTCTGTTTCACCAGACGTTTATAATAATGAAGAACGAAGTGGAGAAGACTTTCAGGGCCCGCTCGACATCGGCTGGAGCGGTGAATGCGCTCGAATGGAGACGGGATGTGTTTTGACTTCAGGGGACATCAGAACAGCCTGTTTGATCTTGTCTGCCCGGCATGGAATGGAAAAATCCCACCTACTGCATGGAAGGAGGAAAGCCAGGAGGTAAAACATGGAGTGTGCATTCATGCTGCTATAACAGAGAGAGAGAGAGAGAGAGAGAGAGAGTGAAATATATTTAATTTTCCTGTGCTTTGGCAATGTAAGATTTATTTTATCATGCCAATAAAGCTTCTTTGAATCTTGAATCTTGAGAGAGAGAGAGAGAGAGAGAGAGAGAGAGAGAGAGAGAGAGAGAGAGAGGCGGGTACCACACTGGCCTGTAGGAGAGGAGAGGCCTGTGGTATTCTGGGTGCCGCTGTGTTTAATCACATTACGAACACTCGGAAAACCTGGAGCACAAAAAAACACGAGTCACATTACTCACTGCAAAAACTTACTCAATGTTTCTGTCTTGTTTGCCAGAACAAATATCTGAATTTCTTACATCAAGATGCAATACGTCTTATTTTTGCTTGATACATGAAAACAAAAGGATAAGAATCTTGTTTTATCTTTTGAATGAAGTTGATATTTCTTACCTTGCTGGCAGATATTTTGTCTTGTTTTAGACATAAACTCACTTAATTTTGATCAAGACATAACTTACTATGTCACTTGATCTTGATGTAAGAATGTTTAGATGTCTGTAGTGGAAGAGAAACACATTAAGTAAATAATTTGTCTTTCGCAGAGGACATATTGCACCTCAAACAAGGAAAACAATAAATTTCAGTAAAAATGTCTAAAAGTTCTTGAATCAAGATGCATTTCCTTGACAAGCAAAAGGACCTAAGAAAATAAGTCTTGTTTGTAGACAAAAACTATACAATTTAAGTGACAAAACAAGCAAAAAAATCTGCCAATAGGGTAAAAAAAATCTTGAATTTAGTGACTAAGGTTAAACGTTTTTTTCTTCTCCCATTGGCAGATTTAAGCACGAATTCACTTAAATTGAATATGTTTTGACTAAAAACAAGACATTTTACATTTACATTATTCATTTGGCAGACGCTTTTATCCAAAGCGACTTACAATTGAGGAAAACAGCAAGCGATTCGTCTAAGTAAGCAATATTCACGATGCTTTAATTTTCAAATAAATGTCAAGATAGTATAAGCAAGTATATTTATTTTTTTTTTTTAATAACAAGACTTATTTTCTTAGGTCATTTTGCTCATTAAGAAAATGGATCTTGATTTATGAATGTTTAAACATTTGTGCTGGAAATCAAGGTTATTTTTTGTAGTGTATTTCTACACAGACTCCTCATCCTGGCATCCACTCCTGCTGTCTGTCTCTGATCCAGCTCTGCTCACGCTCCACTCCGGGATTTCCATCTCACATGTTCCCAGAGTGTAAAAGTAGGTCAATGTTTTCTTTGTATTATTCAGCAACTGGGCTGATTGGAGAGAGAGAGAGAGAGAGAGAGAGAGAGAGAGAGAGAGTGCATGCTCATTGCTGTGCGTGCGTGTGCGCGTGCGCGTGTTTTGCAAGCACATGCCAGCTCGTGTCTCATTAGCAGTAGTCAGTGCTGCTCGGACCGAAGGCTGTCATCTAAAATCAGACCTGCATTCCGGAGACAGGGAACACATTCCCAGCAGGCTTTGCAGCACGCTACTGTCTCTCTGTGTCTGTCTCTCGGCCGATGGCTTCATTCCCTGTGATAATGACCCAATGTTCTTTCCTTCTGCCTGTTTGCTGCATTCCTCAGTCAGAGGAAGCTGGAAAGAGCTCCGGGAGACCAAACACAGAATTAGTGATTGTGGGAAAAAGAAAGTTAAGTAAATAAACAAATACAGTATGAACAACTGTGACATTACAGACCGCTGAAAGTGGTGTATTAACACAACGCTGAAGCACGTGTACAATGTTCACATTTATGACCGTTTTATCCGAAGCAATTTGCAGTAATGTTTACATGACAAAAGTATGAGATCCCATTGTTATTTCTCCTAGACGTAAAAAAGATTAAATGGAGAACAAATTGAGACTTTTGCTTAAGTCTCATCTGCGTCAGAACAGCCCGATCTCATGAAATGCGTATAAATAACACGAAGGTGCAAAACCGTAAAATAAGTACGCCAAATTGCAATTTTGCGTGTATATCTACGCCAATGTTTACGTGCATATGATACGCAGATTTTAGCGTGCATGCATATTTGTCTTATTAATTAACCTCCCCTAACCCAAAACCTAAACCTAATATTAGGCTATTACTTGAATTATTTCAGTGTTCCTCTTTATGTATGTTTCAAAATGGCGGCTCTCCGCCGAGGGCGTCATTTCCATGCAAAGATTGGCGTAGATATACATGCAATTTGGCGTACTTATTTTTAGAGTTTTGCACCTTCGTGTTATTTATACGCATTTCGTGAGTTCGGGTTGGTCAGAAATCTCATAAATGTCTGAGTTTCAGAAGAGATGTCAACAATGTCTCAAACTGAGCTCAGATTTGTCTCGTCTGCATTTAAACGTCAATATTATTGAAGATCTCAATATGAACTCAAACATTTCTCATCAAATTTGACCTCTACAATCTATATTCATTTACACCTCCAGACTCTTTATGTGTCTCAACAATTACACTCGGGTTTCATTCGCTCTTTATTTCTCCTGGAGAAATATCTGAGACTACATTGAGACTTAGCTGAGAACTTAGCATCGTCTGTTATTAAAGTTTACTATTTCTGGTTTATTGATCATAATCTTTACGTACAGCGAGACAGAGTTGTTTTCAGTTCTTCTGCTTTGACGTGTTTTGTATTCAGTTGCGCTTGTTACTCTTCTACGAAAGTGTGAAAACACGCTTTAACCGTGGTGTGTGTTTATGAATAAAGCAGCTCGAGGGGTCACGTAAGGTTTAAGAGTTTTACTTCTTGTCAGTCTGAGGTTTTCTCTTGTTGATGTGAAAGTTGTTTGGCTGAATCTTTGTGCTATAAATCGAGTTTCTGCTCATTTGGAAATTAAATGTGTTGTGTGTTAAGAGCACCTGGATTTTTAGTAACCTGTAGTCGGGATTGCATAACTAAAACCTCAGATGACCCGCCATAGTTTGTTTGTGTTGTGGATTTTGGCACAGCTCCATCAGGAAATGTTCCAGTAGCAAGTAACTTACTATTTTAAGTGTGCTTAAAGCTTAAGTTGCTTTACTGTTGTCCCATAGAAAAGAAAAATCACAAATCTCTTAGTTTTATTTCCTAGATAATAAATGAATCAAGTGAACATTTTTAAGCCTCTTAGTTTGTTAGTCACTTATTTTTAAATGGAATCCTTTAGTTATAAATTATTTATCCATGCATGTCATTCTTTTTTAATTTACGTTCTGTCAAAATCTTAAAAAAAACATGAACGCCCCCCTCCAAACATCATGTCAGGGCGACTATCGACTGTCAACTCCAAGCTTCCAATCAATTCCCAAAGGAATCGAATTCCAGAAGCCATTTCACTTGGATATATATCACAATACAAAAAAAAACGATAACAACCTCCACCTCATGCCAGCTTAAAACAAAAATATCTCATATCGTCAGAATTATTGTTGATACCGATGCAATGGAGCTGTGTTGGATTGAGTCCACATGCATTATGGGATTGTTTGTGCATGGTTTAATGCTCAGATGATGTTACTGAGTTCTCAACTCAACAGATGGAGTTGTATGGGGGTGTTTTGGAGGATTACTCCGGTCTGGTCCAAGCTTTAAGATCTCATTCCCAAATTTTCTGGTTTGTAGATCTTTGAATTAAATCTGGTTTTCTGAAGCTTTCTTACGTTTGTCATTATCATATGCTTGTGGTCTGAATTCAGTTTTCTACTGAAGTGCAAGGCACCGTTCTTCTGTTGAGGATTCACTCCTCGGTTTTAGTAAATGCTTTATAAATCTTTGGTGTTGTTTCCTGTAACAATATCTAGGAAACGTTGACATTTCCATTCGTTTGTTCTCCAGCGATCAGAAAATGAACGAACGTGGGCGTTACAATCGTGTGGAGGTTAGTGAAAAAGGGAAAGCACTTGAGAGTTTGAAGAGTTTTTCAGGAGTGTGACTCAGACGTCCTTCAGAAATTTTCTACATTATATGTAAATCAATTATCATCTGATTGAAATGATTTATGCATAAGGGAAATATTCAGCGTACCTTCGTTGTAACCCATGGCAACCCAGAACCAGATCAACGTCTGGAGGAGAGGAGACATGATGCTTAAAGACTCTGTTTCTCTTAGACAGCAATGACATTAAATTGAGACCGTCAATAAATAATATTGTCAAGAATTTAAGAGGTGATCTCCACAATTGCTCTCAACATTCATTTCATGATCTAGACACTTACTCTATGCCAACTTATTTGGATCTTTGTCCATTTCAGACAAAGTTTAAATAATAACTAAGAAATGTTCATGTCTCTACATCTGAGAAATAAAATTCTTCACCGTGAAATGAAATGAGTTTCCTGTAGACTGCATGGACATTTAATAGAGATCAGATCTCATCAAATTTTTTCAAGACCAACATTTTTTGTTGTGGCACCCACATTTATTTCATAACTTTATAATCTTACAGTATGTCAGTTTACTCATGTGTGACATTACTTCATATTTTAATGACACATGACTAGGAAACAACAAAATAAATGATAATGCCCACATACTGTCGTATCTGAACGGTTAAGAAATAATATCCGGGTTCCTCGTGTGACTGAGCGCAGATTCCTGGCAGTGCCGTCATGAAAATACTGCCATGGATCTGTCACTGTCTTCATGAGTCAATTGAGAGTTTTACAGTCAGTTTCAAATTCTTGTCATAACAGGATAAATCTTCTCTTTTTGATGAAACACCAAATGCGTTTATGAAAATGTCTTTATCATGATGCATATGCACAGTGGACTCAACACACCACATCAGAAGGAGAGAAAATCAAATAGCATTGATTGTCTTGTGTATCCTAAACTGAGATTTAAACATAATGACAGATTTTGTTTTTTTTAACAAAAATATTCCTTTCAAAAACATATTGCCTACATTAAGCATAGTGTTTTTTTAAATCATTTTTTGTAGTTTGACAGCCACACTCACCATCAATTTTCATTTTACAGGAAAGCTTTGTGTCCTATACTAAAAAAAGAACAAACAAGTTTTAAACGATAGTTTTCATAATTTGGGTGTACTGTCACTTTAAGGTGTCAATCTTCAGTTGGGTCTGTAGTGAGTGTTTGTGGGTAGCAGAACAAAACGAGGCTGAATGCATCCAACCATATAATCATTCATAGTGAAGACAGCAAAATGAAAAGGCTTCAAACTTTTCAAAAAGAGGAGAAAACACCTCCCACGCTTTTTGTCATTGACATCATCATATTCATGTTTGATCAGTATTTTGGCATAAAGTCACGTCTTGGCAGATGCCAGCACGGGCAGGTTGGGTGACACCATCGTACCTGAAGTGAAAGGAATAAGATATAAAACAAATGCCGCGTGACTGGATACATCTCAATTTTTACATTTTTTTAAATTGGCACAATTGTAAATTATCTCTTGTGGCAACGTTCGTTTTTTTATTTTTATTTACACAACTTCAACTGAGCCATTTGAAATGTTTAGATGTAAGCAGTCACTAGAAAAATTGAGTTGTGTGCTAAAGCTGAACCAGTTTTAAAACATTTTGCTAACATTTCCATTAAGTTATGAAAACGTTATTCATGAATGTTACACTACCAATGTAGAAATAATGTTTCATACCAACTCTTTAGAACTCTTAATATTACTGCAAGAACATATTTGATAACTTTGAGAGAACTTCAAAGCAGCTTTTAGAGAACGTTCACTGTCAGCTGGCATAAATTCTGCTTTTACTGCCCTGTGTGTCTGCACAGGAAGCTAAGAGATCATTCATTGTTGTTTATTTTGTAAAAACACACCCCCTGCCTGTCATCTACCCACACACACACACACAAACTTCTGTTCAACAACCTCCACATCTACAACATTACAACCATCCTCTCTCGCCGCACGCACGCACATTTTTGCTGGCTCTCTCTATGAGGGGGTGGTGTAGGCGCTGAGACTCAAAGAATCTAAGAAACATAGCTGCAATACACAAAAATATCTGAAGGAAATACACACATACACACACAGTCTGTTATTGGCAGGGAAATCGAGCAGTGGAGGATATAGATGAACAGCAGAACGCTTGTATTTTTAGAGATAGGCCGTTTCATTCGGACTGAGGGAATGGCATTAGCATTAGCATTAGCATTGACTGAGGTGGGAGAAGAGGCTCTCGGCAAAGATCTGTATCACCTCTTTACCTCCCCACACACACACACACCATTGACTCACACATAGGACAAGAGGTCACACACTTCAGGGGTACAGCATATGTTCCTCTAGCATTTCACTGGTTTTGTTTTTTTATGTACAGAGAATGCAAAGCGTGTGTGTGTGTGTGTGTGTGTGTTCATGTTAGTTTGTACGTCAGAGCGCTGTGTGTCCGCTGTCTCACCCTGGACGTGCCATCTGCCAGCGTATCCGTCCACTGAAGACCCAACAGAGGAGAATCTCTTGCGTCAGGGAATTATAATAATTAATTCGTTACATCTATATAGCGCTTTACATAGAAGTGGGATCTCCTCAACACCACCAATGTGCAGCATCCACCTGGATGATGCGACGGCAGCCATTTTGTGCCAGAATGCTCACCACACACCAGCTTATTGGGAAAAACAATGACATCTCATTAATATCTCAATTTGATCTCATGGTTCTCAGATGTTTCTCCTAACATCTCATAATATCTTAGATTTGCCATTATACCAGTCTGAGATTTAAATATGAACACCTGCATTTCTCATCAGATTTTCTCAAGACTGAATAATGTGAGTTATATAGTTTTATAGCTCCATACTATTACTGTGTGTGTGTGTGTGTGTGTGTGTGTGTGTGTGTGTGTGTGTGTGTGTGTGTGTGTGTGTGTGTGTGTGTGTGTGTGTGTGTGTGTGTGTGTGTGTGTGTGTGTGTGTGCGCGCGGTGTGGTGTGTGTGTGCGTGTGCGTGCGGTGTGTGAGGTTCTTCTGAGCACTTCTCAGACGATTGCTCCATCCATTGGGTCCTGATGATGTTGCCTAGAAACCATATCTTTGACATTCCACAGACTGCACATCATCATCACTCCTCTTACTGCAAACCAGACACATCCATCGTCATCTAATGACCTGTCATAAAACATCATGAAATCTATAACAACACATATTTCTTGTCTCTGTGTAGGGGAATGCTATGTATTTTTTGTCAATGTTATTTTTTAACCTTGGTTTTTAGAAAAGTTACGATACCTTTGAATTAAGTTGATCATTTACAACATAAATGTGTGTGTCAGCTGTGCGTGTGCGCGCACTTTAAAACATCAATCCAACTCATCTCAACCAACTTCAGCTTGAAATGACATGCAGGCAGTTTTGGGGTATTACCACGGTACTCTTTGGTGACTGAGCACTATTCTAAGTCTCAATTTTAGTCTGTGATGTTTTCAGGTTATATGTTGGCAGATTTGGGGAAGTTTTTTGTTCTCTTGTGTAATATTACACTGACTGGTTGTGTTTATTTGGGGCACTTCAGTACTGAATCAGTTTAAAACAAAGTCATTCTGCGTGTGAGATCAGGACATAAATGTCTCATAATGTAAAGAGAAATACTGGTGTGGACTGCATAGAGATTTGACATCACACTGTATACATGCACTACACTGTATCCAAAGCAATAACTGGAAAATCATTGTTCAAGACTTGAGTTTGACAGAATAATATAATTTAAGTGATTATAATGGCTGCGAAAATGAGTGTTAACTTTGAGATTGTAAGGGATTTTAATAATATTCTTATATATAAATAAAAATATATTTATATATCAAATGTTTCTTATCAGTTTATCATGCAGGAAGTGATGCATAATTAGCAATTTTACTACAAAAAATGTTTTTTTGCTAGCATTGTTTAACCACAGTATTTGTAGTAAAACTGAGGGTAAACCAACGGTTATGAATCTGCTAAAACTATAATAAAACCATGATTCATTTTTCGTATGGGTTGTTCTGTAGTCTTTAAGTAACAGCAAGCGCAACATGTCAATTGTTTTATAATAAATGAACATGTATCTCTTAATGAACTCTGAACGTTTATCTAACAACAAACACTGTGAGATAAGCAGAGTTCACAGGACACGCTCATACGTCAACATCCAGAAAAGTGAAGACCAGAGACAGAAGTAAACAAATAAATGTTCTGAAATGTGAGCGGGGTTTCCGCTATTTAGAGTCACCGCGAATAAAATGTGGTTTTAACGTTTTGTTTCAACTAGCTGTCACCTTTCACCCTTCCTCATGTGACTCAAACACAAAAGAAGATATTTTGAGAAACGTCTCAGTGGTTTTGTGTTCGACATTCTTCAAAATATCTTCTTTTGTGTTCTGCAGAAGAAAGAAACTCATAGGGGTTTGAAATAGGAGGATGAACTATGGCTTTAAGTTTTTATTGGATTAAAAGAGAATTCTCTGAAGGTTAAACTGCATCTTTCTCTGTGTTGAAAGAGAAAAACCTTCAATTTGTAAGAGTCTCAGGTCCCATTTCATACTATCATTATTGCTTTAAGTCCTCAAAGACCCTGATCCATTATCTGTACCTCTTGCCCTTCAGATTGTGACCCTGAGATGTCATTCAGTCGACATAATGACTTTCATTAGCCAATGAAATTGTTCAAGGCCTGTGAGCTATAATGAAACACAGCAGGAGGAGAAACAGCTCGAATTTAAAGCCAAGTTTGTGTCTTTGTGTGTCTCTTATTTTCTCATTTCATGCACCGAATACACAGGTATTATTGAAGAGCAGGATAATGAGAAAATACTTTCCTTGTATTGGTCCTGATGATGGGACTTATTTTCCCTGCGTGCTGCCGAACCCATTTTTCTTTTTTTCCTCTATAACGCGTACGTATCGCCATGGCAACTTTGCAACGAGATGTGAATTGTCTTGTGTGAAAGAGACTCGTGTGTGTGCGTGCGTGCGCGCGCGTGTGTGCGTAATAAAAAAATATTTTTGCACAGAGGTTGTACACTTATTTTAATCTTGGCGATTTACACCCTTTTTGTGTCACCTGTGCTGTTGACATTTCACCCAAAATATAAAAATGAATAATGCATAATAAAATAATATAGCTTTTAATGAATTTATTAATTTGTTTAATATATTAGTTTAGCACAAAAACATTACATCCAAAAATAATTGTAATATTGCTTGTATTACATTTTTAATCTGCAAATGTTTATTTCTAAATTTTTTCATTGATTCCCATTTTAAACAGATTATTTACACATTAATTTGAGCAACAAAAAAAACTATGAACTTTTTCCTTCTTCTAGAATAAGCCTTTACTTAATTTGCCATGACTATTTTTACTCATTCTCCCTCTCTCTCTGTCCCTTTAAGATCGAAAATATTATGTTTTTAGTACTGGATCATAATTTTTTTTTCTATTTTATGTAAATAGGCTCTGTTAATATTAGCTGATATTTCAGATCAGATGCATCGACAAGTGTTTATCAAGACAGGTTGTGCTGTTAGTTGTAAAAATGGCTGAAATCATCTTTAATAAATGTTGTGAGTAGGAAGCAGGCTTTCATAAAACATTAAACTCTTTTATTTCAAAAGACTAAAATTTCACAAAGGAACTGTAATGATATTCACTGGACGCTTTGATATCTCAAGTAATCTCTCAGCGCTCGTGCGTGCGTGCGTGCGTGCGCGCGCGTGTTGTTGGCTCTCAGCAGTGTGTGGCGTTTCACACCTCCTCATATCTCTCACATCGAGAGGGGAAACACAGCATCTACTGAACTCAACTTCCTCTCATAAACTTCTAAAACATTCACAATAAAGCCAAATGATATCAATTACATCCTTAATGAATCTTGAGGAAAATCATAGCTGTGTCATTATTTACACTTCCATTCAGTGTAATATATTATTTACATTATTGTCTTATTTTTTAATTCTCTTGTGTGTATGAAGTTGTGTAACGACATTGTGGCTTTACATTATTATTAGCAGCGTGCTTGTTCAGTTTCAGTTCAAGTAATGTGAATGACTTTCTAAAGTTGTCCTTATAATCCAATTAGTGACTATTTTTATTGTGTTGAGAGGTCACGAGCTGTAAATATATACATTAGCCTCACCACCTTGTTGAGTAAATATTGTACAAAACAATCATTTGTCAGTGAAGGAAGATATTCAGGTAACAATACTGAGTAGCGTGTGTGCATGTGCGCGTGCGTGCGTGTGCGCGTGTGCGCGTGCGTGCGTGGTACGGTTCTCAGATGTTCTTAGTAATCAGGATTATCTGATGCTTCTTCTCTGCTTCTTTGATCTCAGATCCCACTGCTGAACACTCCAAATAAATCCCAAAATAACCCATTTTCCTAATGTGTCTTCAAGCTTCCAAAAACCCAGAAAAGCTCAAATAATTCAATCTGACGCTTTTCAGTTTCTCTCTCTCAGTTTAAAGACTAAATCTATTACACTGTTAAAATGAAATGATGGTTCAATTTAAAGAAATATGTAACCTGGCTGCTAACTAAGTTAACTAATATTTTTTAGGTTTTAATAATATTTTTTAAGGCAGCCAGGTTACTTATAAGTTAACTCAAAGAAGTATTTTTACAGTAAAGCATTTCAAATAAAATATTGACCTAAATATTCTTCCGAAAACAAAACTCAGGCAAGAGCAATAAACTAAAATAGGTTTAAGATTAAGCAATAAAATGATTAACTGAATTAGTTAAAAACTAAACTAAGACCAAAATTGAAATCTTAAAATGTTAATATAATATTTTAATAAATTATATTTAATATATAAAAAAGGCAACAAAAATCGCATTAACAGAAAAGTAAAAACAAGAGTAAAAGCTGATTACAAATATTCATGAGCTACAATAAAAGAATACAAAAACTTGACTTCTTTTGAATTTCATTTGACTTCTAATCAAATGAAAGCAAATCTGTGATGCACGTGAACATTGGAACATTGCCATTGTTGTTTGACATGATGTCGAGAATAAAATCCACATTATCACAGCACGAGTCCTTTTAAATGCATGCGAGCGGTTTTTACAGAAGTGCTGGATTATGTTACATAACAGAACTGGAACCGTACAGCACACATTCTTAGCTTCTGCTTCTGTTTATTCCACCGCCTGACGCTCCTGACTTCTGTGACACTCTCAATGACTTTATAAAGGCAGCCGATGGTGTTCATGAGGCCATGATGCTTTAAAAAAGACTTTGTTTGAGGCATCAGATTTTGCAGTTTTGAGATGCTGTTGAGTATTTAGACTTGTGTGTGTCAGAGAGAGAGAGAGAGAGAGAGAGAGAGACAGAGAGAGAGTTTTGTAGGAAGTGACCGCCCATGCTGTCATCCCCAGAGAGACACAAGAGAAACCAAAAGGGAAATGCCATCAATTCCTCCCATAAGAAAAAAACAGAAATTATTTCATGTCTCAATAGACATCAATGAGATTAAATGGAGAGCAAAGGAGATGTTTGTTCTTATTATAGTCTTCATGAGAACATTAAACTCTCATTACCTGTTACCTCTCATTCCAGAGCTTTATGGTGAATAGACAATAGAGTTTCATTCATTTAAATGACATGATACTAACCACATAATGACTTAACATAGTAGTCTATAGTCTCTAGTCTTTGGTTTGAGTGTTGTTTTGGAGGTCGATATCACTTCATCATCTAATCATTGAATCATTATGACTAGAATATTTACCTATGGGCCGTACTCTCTATAGTTTGAGATATAAATGAATTGTTTGATAAGATGTGTACATAAATAATATACAGTAGGTTGTGTAAAGGTCAGGCTGGTGTGTTTGGACGTCAAGTGTTTGTTTAGTGACTTGAATGTGTGACGTCTTAATAGTGAACTACTAGTAATAGAAACTTGAAGGTGGCATAAACCCAACCCTCATATTCTTCTGGGGGAAAAGTGCAAAAAGTATTTTGTTTCCTTTGTGTACAGTCCTGATGTCTGCATGTGTACAAATAAACATCTAAATCTTAATAAGAAAAAGTGTTTCAGGGCAGAGCAGGAAATAAAGTCTGGTATGGTGTGATGATTCAGAAAGCATGCAGATGAACCTGCTGTCTATTTCACGATACAATTATCCTAAACATCAAAGACAGAAAATTAGGTTTGTCAAAAAAATAAATAAAAATAAATTGAACATTGCATTGGCATTGGCCAATAATCCTTACAGTAGATCCAGTCTTGAATGAAATAATGTAACTCCCACGAAACATTTCACTTTTTCTTTTCTGGTACAGCCTTTGACTTGTGCGCCGTGATTCATGCAGACCTTAAGGAGAACCGTGGTGAATGCACCAGGAAGTACTGAGGTGAGAAGGAAATGTGAGATAACCGTGGGCTTCTCATCCAGCGTGAGGGTCATGGACCTGTGGGTGGAGAGAGTGGGCCGCACACAACAAATCATCCTTCTATCCACCGTGTTATATTTAACCATGAATATTCTGCAATTTACTGGACTCTCCCAAACTTGCACATCTCTGCTCTAAAATATTTCATGGTGAAGTGTCATTTTATTTTTGCACATCCTCTCTGGTGACTCTCGTCGGGCAGGTGACATCTCACTGAAATGGCTCTCTTAGCGGGGTCCTCCCCCACATGCACTTCCACCCCATCATATTTTATAACAGAGCAAACGCTAGAGAAGAGATTCATCTGCAGCGCTCTTACAGCGCTAACATCATCACTCAAACTTATCACAAACAAGAGAAAAAAATGGATGGATTAGTTGTGAATAGAATAGATATGCATGTGTGTGTGTGTGTGTGTGTGTGTGTGTGTGTGTGTGTGTGTGTGTGCGTGCGTGCGTGCGTGCGTCCTACTTTTGTGAACGGGTCGTCACAACACGCTTTTGCTTTGGCAACCATCGTTACTAAGCATGACACACACACACACACACACACACTCGAGATGTCGCGCACTTCGTCGCACGCACACTTCCCTGCGCGCTCATGTAGTGAACTTCGAACACAAATGCATTGACATAGGTTAATGCTAAAGTAATGTTTTTTGAGAGATTACATTGTATTGAAGAACAATTTAAAGCTCTTTTATATTATCATTATTCATGTTTTATGTCATAGAGTCATGACATTTTTGTTTTCACACACTCACTCTACAGGGACCGCGAACACATGACAGTCAATGTGCTGTGGCCCGTCTGATCTCACCGGGTTTACCGACCGCCTCCTGCTATTGGACAAAAGTAGGTCAACCCCAGCGGAGGGCTGAGCCATATACGCCCGTTCCGAGATGAACCGCACTGCGCATCGGTTTAACCGCGATTGAACGTTCTTTTCCGCGCACTCGACGGTCAGCCAATCACACGCGCCCGCGCTGTGTCTCTGCTCAGCGCTGGAGACATGCACTGTTACTGTTACTGTGCAGTCAGAGAGCTTTGGTCCTTACAAGAAATCGATGTTGTGTTTCGAGGCGTGTGGTTGCACGCGATAGGGAGCAGTGAAAATAAATGTGATCGATGTGAATTAGGAGTTGCATTGCAATATATGTTTAGCATATGCCTTCATCCAAGTCGCTTTGGATAAAAGCGTCTGTCAAATGCATAAATGCATTAATAAGAACATAGAATAGAATAGAATAGAATTTTCTGTCTAGAATACAATTTGTAGTGGTTTTACATTTACGTTTATTGCATTCTTTTAAGCCAACCTACAGTTAATTCAATGTGCATTTTATGTTTCCATGATGCATTTGAGTTTTTCATACTTTATAAATTAAACGTTTTGTTTATTTATCGTTTATTCAGATTTCTCAGTGCACGTAAAAAAAACACTTTGACAAACTCTTGCAATGGCTACAAGTTGATTCTCAAACGGTTCTAACAAAAATAATGAAATCGTGGACGTGCAACAATGTTTGGAGTCATGATACTGAGACCACGCCCCCGCACGCTGTTATTCGCAGGCCCCCGTTCGGCAGCCGCGCCTCTCCATCGACGTCACGGGCGTCAGTCTTCGCACATGGAATTGCGCATCAGTTGCGCTTTTGCTCTCCATCCAGCCAAACTCACGGACGCGCACGATCAGTCGCCGCGCATCGGTGCCTGCGCACTGGCCGAGGACTATATCGCAACACACAGCGGGTGTACTGCAGATTTCTATTTGTATTCTTTTTTTTATAAATCGCCTTTTGTAATATCATCTCTTTGAGAAGATTTTAGATTTTTCCTTTGCGCGATGGAAAAGATGTCTCGACCTCTTTCTGTAAACTCAACTTTCCTACCTCCGACCCACGGCGTCCTGAAATCCCTACTGGAGAACCCCATGAAACTGCCCTTTCACCATGATGAGGGTAAGTGGAGAGGGCAGATAGTGCTGGTGGAGAGTTTAAATGTCTCTCGGTTTCGGCTGTAGGCGCACTGCGCGCTTTGCTTTCGTTCTAATCTGCGCGTAAAACAGCGACTGTCACCGTCTGTCCGTCACACCTGCACCTGCGCACGGATGCATGCATGCATTTATCATCACAGCTCACTGGCATATGAAATAAAAGTTGATCTGTTTCATTATTCTTTCATTGTATTTATTATTTATACGCGCAAATTTTAAACACTCGTGCGCGGTTGATCAAGTCAGAATGCATGATGTTAGCAATGATTATATATTCTTGTTATCACTTATATTGACAACGAATAGAAATCACACAGTTTATTCGACATATGCGGACTTTATTTGGATAGGTAAAGTTCGCACGCAACAGAGATGGTTTATACACCTAGTTTCCTGTAGAGGACGCCACTGAGTGCCTCTCTTGCTAATTCAGGATCGTTTGCTTGTTTTTATTAATAAGTCAAGAAATCATATGGGTGCACCTAAGAATGATGCATTAGATATGAGATTTAATGCTGTGTTTTGCAGAATGCACCCTTTACTTTGTTGCTTTGGTCTTGTTAAGTTCATAAAAAATGTTTAATATGTCTATATCAGTCCAGATCACTAATTTGTTTTAAATACCGTCTAGTTTTTGTGCTTGGATGCCCCAACCAGAACAGGCATCGGCAAGAGTTCAAGCACAGTGTGCACTAATATACAGTGCTGTAGTCTGTTAAAGGAAGGTTAAGTTCTGATGTGGAAAACAAAATAAAAATGTTGACAAATAGCCACAATTTATTGTAATAAAGCATGATAAAAATTGAATTAAATTCATCAATAATCCTAAACAGAGTGAAGTCATTATTGACTGTAAATCTTTCCCTTCTGCTCTTCTTATTCATGTTGAGATGTTAGATATTAAGTTATAAAGTGTCATTGTTTTCTCATTGTATTCATTATAGTAAGCTTTAATCTTGAACCGGTCAGATCAGGCCAGAATGCACGATGTTACCAATATATTGTTTTGAAACACCTCCATCTCATTCCCGCAGGTTTTGGCAAAGAGAAAGAGAAGGAGAAGAAGCTCGAGGATGACGCAAACAGTCCCAGCGCCCCTCAGTCCGCCTTCCTGGGCCCGACGCTGTGGGACAAGACGCTGCCGTACGATGGCGATAACTTCCAGCTGGAATACATGGATTTAGAGGAGTTCCTCTGCGAGAACGGTATCCCTGCCAACCATCAGAGCGAGAATCAGCCGCCCTCCGGCCCACCCACACCCTCCGTGGTGGACCTCAGTAACCGGGCCACTACTTCTGTTCATACCGGGATGGTCGCCCAGGACTGCCTCCAGAGCCCCAACAGAGCAGGTACGGAGCCAAATCACGCTCAACACTAAACGGAGATGTTTACAGGTAAACCCGAGCATCTCCGAGAGTCTCAGTCAGGAAGCACCTGAAGTTAGTTTGTCGGCCTTTGCGTGACTCTCGGTTAATCATCGACAATGAGGGCAAATGCCCATCTGGCCTTCTAACATTCAACATGGAACTAAAGCCCAGACAAGCGTGCTGGAGTTTTGAGTGACAGATGCTATAAGTGAGAGTTCCTGATGCTCTTATGGTGTTGAATGCTTGAATCATAATTCAACATCTTATCTCCGTTGTCGTTCGAATCGTGGCAGATATGAGACTCCCAAACTGCAGATTTATATTGACTGGAACGATGAACTCGTGCAAAACATGTCAATTATATTTGAAGCGTCGACACCTCGCGGTTTGGTCTTTACTAATAATCTGATCCCGTCTGACTGACAGACATCAAAACATAAACCAGAATCTGTTCCGAAAACTGTTATTCGACAGGCACACATTTGAACTTTATCTCCATAATCCCTTAAAGTGCACACACACAAATTACTTTATTATACAAAATCCAACCTGTCTGCCCAAACACGACTGACAGCCGCAGAGAAAGCGCACCTGAGAAACCGTCACCTGTCGCGTTTCTCTTACATTCCTACAAATTACATTCAGGTACATTCGCTGCAGGGTTCACACGCCCCGTTCAGTCATAAAACCTGACAGATGAAATTAAAAACACAATTTTTTCAAAGTCGATGTGGGGTGTGAATTCGAGAGAAAAACGAATGCAGCGTCTCTCCTTTCGCCACACCAAACTGTTAGGGATTTTAATAATGCAAGTTTATTCAAATGCTTCAAGAAAAACAGTCAAAGGAAACCTAGAAATATGTCTGCGTATGTGTTTTAATATTACGTATGCGTATTTACATATGTTTGCTCATATTTAAAGTACATTTAAAGTGCTCAAAATACAAATGGTGTCATTTTTTCCCCCTCATGTGTTTGAAACCGGTATGTAACTCTTTCTTCAGTGAAACACAAAAGAAGATATTTTGAGAAATGTCTCAGTGGTTTTGTGTTCATACAATGGAAGTCAATGTGGTTAAGTGTTGTTTGATTATCAACATTCTTCAAAATATCTTCTGTTGTGTTCTGAAGAAGAAAGACACTCATACAGGTTTGACATGACATCAGGGGGAATAAATAATGACAGAATTTTCATATTTAAATGAACATTTTGCTCAGATTTGCATGTTTTTGAGTAACTAGAATTTTGGGTGAGAATGTGTTTAAATGTCATTAAAATAATGTCATTTTCTCTCATATGATATGCGCATTAACGTTCATTTAAACCCTTACATCTGCCTTTTTGCACTGTTTCTCTTCTAAACTAATTCGTGTTTTTTAATAACTCGGACGAGATAATGATTCAGTGAGTCATGCATCAAGACGCTTGAATAAATCAGCCGTTTTAAATGAATTGGTTGAATGATTCACTGACTTTTAAAGTAACATATCCACATATTCACTGACATTTAAAGTAACATACTTTATAAACATTGCTGTATAAGTGCTTTCCTGTAGCTCAGTGGCTAGATCATGGTGCGTGGTCATGGGTTCGATCCCAAGGATTGCACATACTTAGAAATAAATATATAATGCATAATGCAGTGTAAGTCGCTTTGGATAAAAGCGTCGGCCATATGCATAAAAATGTCAAATGTAAATGAATTTTGTCGCACATATAAATTCGTTCCCAGGTGAAAAATATCTTAGTATTTATTACAGTAAACTTTAATATCTACTAGTGCATACGAACTTTAGTAAAGTATTTTGCCTTCAGCAAAGAGTGTCCGTCAAACTCTGAAGGGTTGGTGAGATTTAACCGCTCTGCGTCCGGCACGTCCCATTCTGTGCACTGCTGGAAAATCTTTCTGCCATCTCACAGCAGCGGGCACAAGTGTGTGTGTGTGTGTGTGTGTGTGTGCGTGCGAGTTTGTTTCTTTTGTGCATGTTTACAATCCGCATGTGCATTTCCATGTGCCTGCGCGTGTGTTTGGGGGTGTGTGCGTGTTCAGTCTAGACCGGCTGTTCTGCCTCTGTGGCGCACATTTTATGCTCACGTGAAGGCAGCGAGTACTCAGAACAGCGTGCGATGCCATGTGATACACACATGCAGTCTACTTGTGCTATTCCCCGTCCTGACTCGCTCGTCCCATATGTGTCTGTCTTAGGCTCCACCCACCTGGCTCCAAACCTCTCTAGGACACCCCCTCCATCTCTCTCTCTCTCTCTCTCTCTCTCTCTCTCTCTCTCTCTCTCTCTCTCTCTCTCGCTCTCTCTCTCTTGTTTTGTGGGGCTGAGCACGGTATGTTCCCAGTGAACATCACATTGCCAGAGTCGTGTCTCCATCACGTGCCCTTTCTAAACGAATGCTTCATGGCTCAGCATTTCCCCGAAATTACAAACACACTTTTTTAAAGGGATGTTTACGTCTGCTCACATAAATCATTACAATCTGCATGGAACTTTATTCTATGTTCGTTCGTGACATCATTATTTTATGCACCTTTAATGAAAAGTAACGTTCATGACAGACATTTCGGTGTGTTGTCTGGGATAAAACACACAATCTAAGCGGCGCAAGCAACTTTTTTTTGCCAATTGATAACAGACACTCGAGAGGTCAGAGGTCAGAAATAATGTTCAAACCCTGATGTGAGGTCAGTGTATTTCTCCATTGACACGTTTAAGGTAGTTGTTTTTCCCAGGACTGATTCTTTCGAGGGGCTTCTTAATAATGACATTGGATTATTTGACCCCGCCTCCTCTGATGTCACAGCTCAACCAATTAGAGCCATCATAGCGCTTCAAAGTCACATGGTATTTATGGCTCTAGGAGTTGAATCAAAGGAATCGGTTCTTCTGAGTCAAATGAAATGAATCTTCACATCGCCGAAGATTTTGTGTTGTCAGAATTGTTTTATTGATTTATTATAGTGATTTATAAAATCATGAGGTGAAAAGGGAAGTGCTAGCATCATGTGTGTCAGATGTATTTCTAGAGAGTACATGACTGACATTTGTTTATGTTCACCTCTCACGCTTGGTTTCACTCTTATCGGCGCTATCGGGGCTCACGAGTTTAAAAAAGCCTGTTAGGGCGTCTTTTCCTGCACTCAACTTCCCTTCCATGTGTGTGTGTGTGTGTGTGTGTGTGTGTGTGGAAGTATTGACATCCGCTCAGCGAAGTTCAGAGGACGGTCAGAACCACCCGCTCACATCACACACACATTCATTAAATCACAGTCTTTAGGATTTCATGGGGAACCGTAAAGAGGTCAGGACCCCCATCAAATAATGCTCCCGGTGCAAATTCACTACATTTTACACATTTAGTCACAGCATATTAACAGTATGAATGTGGGGAACAAGTTTAAATTATTCAAGAGTTTCATTTGATCCACTAATCCTTCACTAACCGCTTCAAAACATTTACATCTCTCTTACATTTGACCTTTTTAATCTAGTAGTGGAGAGTTTGTATAAAACAACGTTAAACGTCACTTTGTATCTGTTAAATGTGTGTTTGTGTAAATAAGGTGGGCGCGTCTGTCCTCTGCTGGTCAGAAGGGAGAAGTGCACATTGCGCATTAAATCATACCCGAGAAAAAATCTAAAAAAAATTATATACCAGGAAAATTATATGAATCAATAACAGTGTAGCATAACATCCGTAATGGAGTTTATTTCTGATGGATAAAATCCATTATGTTTTATACAAAAAAGTTTTTGTAAATATTACACGTTAAAATGTGGACTAAATGCATTATTAATGAACTCTCTCTCTCTCTCTCTCTCTCTCTCTCTCTCTCAGTAAAAAAAAAAAATAATAATAATAATAATCTAAATAAATAATATAATAATAAATAAATAACACACACATAAACACTCTCTCTCTCTCTCTCGCAGTTCTTCCCAACTCACGTGACACACCCAGTCCAATCGATCCGGACTCGATCCAGGTTCCAGTCGGGTACGATCCCGACCCCGCTGACCTCGCTCTGTCCAGCGTCCCGGGTCAGGAGATCTTTGACCCCCGCAAGCGCAAGTTCTCCGCAGAGGAGCTTAAGCCCCAACCCATGATCAAGAAGGCACGGAAAGTCTTTATTCCCGAAGACTTGAAGGTAAATACACCGCACGAGTAAATATAATTCTTCATTATATTTGAATGTCATACTGTCTTGAGTGCCATACTGTCATTCTGTCCTTATGCAGGATGAGAAATACTGGTCTCGGCGCAGAAAGAACAACGTCGCGGCGAAACGGTCGCGGGACGCGCGCCGGCTCAAGGAGAACCAGATCGCCATCCGCGCGGGATTCCTGGAGAAAGAGAACGTGGCGCTCAGACAGGAGGTGTCCGACCTGCGGAAGGAGCTCGGCCGCTGTAAGAACGTTCTGGCCAAATACGAGGCGCGGCACGGCCCTGTGTGAGCCCCACCTGCCGCCCATCCTCACGAATACCCCCCGCCCACCACCACTTTCCAGGGACTTCTGTGTGCCCCGTTTGGAGGCACCAATTTCCTTTTTTCACGTTTTTCTTCGGTTCTCTGTACGAAACCTCTTTTGATTCTGCCATGTGGATGTTTGCACCAGTTGATCCTTTTTTTTAATTTGCGTCTCTCTCTCTCCGTGTATCGTTTATTCCTTCACCAACGACGGATCATTGATTTGCGAATGATTCAACGCGGTTCTCATCTTTCTATACACCCGTAACATGGACTGAGATGAACTGATAAATCCCCTCCTCGTGTCTGTCAATCATCCAGAGGCTCCGCCCACTTCCCCATGGCAGAGTTTATTTGATGTATATTATTGTATTTTAGTTGGATAGCTGTATGCACCTTCAGATTTCTTTATGTAAAGTGTGTATAACACTAGCTAGTATCAGGGTATGTTTTTTCTCAATCATGTGTCTGTTTTAGTACTTTTAAACCAACACCAGCGATGTTCTTTCTTTTTTATTTTCCTACATTGTCCATGGAGCAATAAGCCTAAATCTCTTTCTTTAGAGGCCGTAAGCTAGATTCTCATCCTCTAAAGTTTTATAGCGCCGCGCATATGTTAAATCCATATAGACGTCCCCGTGCACTAAATCGCGTCTCACAATCTGATCCGGTGCAATGTTTCTACCTACATTATAATCTGCCTGATGTATTTATGGACTTTTTTGAATGGAAGAATTTTTTCTCAGAAATATTCAGCTGTTAATTTCTACTATTGCTGTTTTTGTTCTGGCTGTATAGTCATTTTCCTAACTGCTTATTGTTTTAATGGATATTTCAGCATGACTGTCGGTTCATGCTAATTGTAAATGGGTCGTTTTATTTTTCTTTGTTTGTTTGTTTGTTTTATTATTACTCTTTTCTTGATTTATTTTTTGTCCGCAGCATGTTTCAGAACTTTTATTATTTTTTTGTTTTTTTTTAGCTTTGCGTGTCTGTATGACTGTATTGAATGTGTCTAAGGGTTGGAGTTGTCTAGCAGAATGGTGTTGTCTCGAATACTGTGGTTAAACCTGATGAGTTCGTTTACTACAGACCAAAACATACAGCACACAGATGATTTATTGATAAAACAGAGTTTTAATGTTCTCTCTCTATATAAATATACATACATATATATTTGAAAGCTATTCTATACATTGCTTTTTTGTACAGTATTTTTCCTATATAATACTGTCTGAATATTTTCAAGGCACAAATCCATAGTAAAAGCATATATATATATATATATGTTCTTTAGAGCTATAGGTGACGTAGTTTTGATATATGGTGAGCTATATAACAGGGAGTAAAACTCGTGCTAGTTTTGTTTATCTGGGCATTAAAAACCTTCTCATGTTGAAATAGCCTTTAGTGTTCTGTCTCAGGGAACGTTAGCAACCGGACCTATTCACAAATATAAATATATATCTGTACGTGCGTATCGACAATGATGTCAGTCAAACTCCCAATGGATGCTTATTTTCAGCTTTGACAGTATTGCTATTTGTTCTTTGAATGGAAATCTAAAGGCTATGCTTTCTGCGTCTCTGTCACGGCAAATGTTGTGTTCAGTAAGGCAGCTTGGAGAGCTTTCGCTTGCTTTGAATGTTAAAAGCCTTGTTGTGGATGGAGTCTCTGTCGCGTACTTCTCTAGTATGTACAGTATGCAGTATACTGAACACTCAATGTAGATTTTTTTCTCTTTATGTTATAAAAGATAATGCAGGGACGGCTGATCTTAGGTCAGTGATTCTCATACACAGCGATGACTTCATTGTCAACGGCGAAACTGAGAGCCTCCATCTGCCGATAGGCCAAAGTTTAAGATTTGTGTGTTTGTCGAAGGCGCCGTTTTTTGTCTTTTAATTTGTTTGTTGCATAAATGCAGATGCGAGACGTCTGTATAGAGCGAGTTGCGTGTGTAGTTTGCTAGATGTATGAAACTGAAATAAATCCAGGATGAAGCCAAAACACTTCTTGTGAATAATGCCCCCAAAATACCTCCCTGAGGACGAGAGGAGCCGCCACCTGAGCGTTCACGGTTTCGCGGGTATGGGTTACATCTAATCTAAAGCCAAAAACATACACAAAATGTACACAAACTCACTTGAGCATTGCATTTCAAATGTGTCTAAACTAAAAGTTACTTTCAAGTTTCTGTGCCATCGAAACAAATGTGATGTTGTTTAGTTTAACTTTTAATAACTTGCTCAGTAAGATTCACATCAAAGAAAAAAATTCACATTTGGGCTTAAGTCTATATCAACAATCTCAGCGGAATTTCATCAAATATGTTTGAAATCAAGTTAATGTTGTACTTTTGTTTCAAAAGGCATCTGATGACACAATAAATCTGTTCTACCTTGCAAAAAAGTCATTTTCTTAAGTGTATTTAAAGTTCAAGTATACTTTAGGAAGTATGTGCACTATTTCAATATACTTGAGACTCAACTGGTCTACGTTTATACGTGTATTTTTAAATAAACACAACTTACAACAAGGTTTTCTAAGAAGTACATACTTTAAGTTTGCATTTTAAGCATTTCTCAGAAATATACTTTGTTTAGTTTGAAAGATCCCTTACAAAAAAAAGCGTGCTATTATGTATAAATGTCATAATATCATTTTCTCAGATGTTCTCTGTGGAAGACCACACCAGTGAAACTCTTGAATCATGGTGGCATCTCTCTTTAGATTTCACTACCTCAATATTTAAGCAGATATTAGTACAGTGCCTTGAATTATCTTAAAGTAAAAATCTTATTTTGATCTTACGGCCCATCTCACACACAGTACCAGTGAAGTACTGTGATTGATAAACTCATTTTTATAAACACGTAGTGGTTTAGTTCCTGCAGTGCGTCAGAAACCGTCGTATTGAAGGCAACACCTCAAGTCAGTCTGATGAGAGAAATGAGATGTTTGATGTTTTTGTGAATAAAGCTAAAGCTGTGCTCTCTGCTGCCATCTACCGAATCCTGATCTGTACATTTACTATCCAATAAAGTTTTTCTCTCAAGTCTCTTTGGCGTCTCTGGTGTCATCTGGTTCTGCAGCTTTTATACTTTAAAAGAGACGAAATAAAAGGTGATGCAAATGTTAGCTTCAAGTGTCAAATCATAAACACTATCAGCTGAACGCTCACCCTTAAGTCTATTTAAGTATTAATAGTAGGCTACGCTGTAAAATATTACTTAAAATGAATAAGCTTATTGTGATAAAATTTGTTGAGTAATCACAATGAAATAAAACTCAAAAGATTAATTTAACGATACTTGAACTGTAAAGTTTTGTGAATGTTGAGACTGCTTATGTGCAGTTACGCGGTTCTGCCTGCAGGTGGAGTTGATATGCATATGATGCTATGAAAACATGATGTTAATTGCTTAATATGCATTGTTCAACATAAACAATTAGAATAACTCAGATAGCAAGCAACCATTGAACCAGTATTGTCAAGCTGACAATAAAAGCTTTTTTGAAGTCAAATTGAGGTTGATCTTCTGATTCACAAATGTATAGGTGCTATGACAAGTAAACAGAAAGCTTTACTGAAACACATAGACGTCAAAACTCATCATACAAATCTCAACAATGGTGATAAATAATCAAACCAATTCAGAGAAAACGCAATGCATGCTGGGAGTCATGAATGACTTTCTTTTGTTGATTTTCAACATTGTTGAGTTTCATTCACTGATTCTTGATGTCTAATTGATTCAGTTGATTAACAATTTCAAAGTATTCTGTGTGAATTTAGTAAAACTTATATTTATATTTGTTCACTAAATTTACATTTTTAAAGTTATCTTTTGGCTCAGTTGAGTTTTATATACTTAAAGTATTTTAAAAAATTAGTTGAAACAACTTCTTTTTAGTACCCTGGACTTACAACCCAGTTAACAAAAGTCACCATCATGTTGATCAGTGTTTCCTTGAGTTGGTTTATTGACCCTTAACTTCAATAAATGCATTTGTTGGCATAACGTTACGGAAGCGCTGAACCGCAACGTGAAAAACAAATTTGATGAAGAAAAAAATATTCCCGTTATATTCTCTCCTGTAGTCTAGACAAATTCTTTTCTTTTTTTAATTAGACACATTTTTTTCTCTTCAAAATGAAATTTTTTTTAAGAGCTAAATAAAATCTATTTTTAAGAGACAAATAAAATGTTAAGAGAAAAATCATATTTTTTGGAAAATTGGAAAAGAAAAAAATATTTGGAAGAGATAAACTATTTTTTGAACAGAAAAAAATCTTTTTTTTTTAAGAGAAAAAATAATTTTTGAAGAGAAAAAAATAATTTTGGAGGATATATATATTTTAAAGAGAACAACATCCATCTAATTAAATTTTTTTTAAATGTTGGTGACAGGAGGGAATATAACGGGAATATTTTTTTCTTCAGCAATTTTTTTTGGTTTTTGTATGTCATAACTGTGCTTAAAAGTGTGCTTAAAATTAAAAAAAATTATGGCCATGCAAATAAAAATCTAATCAAGTGGTGCTTCTTGTAGCTTGATTCACTGAACTAATTTTGAAAGAACATTATAAGATTTATTGCATTTTGATGTCAGGATGCAAATTCAGTTTCATATACTGATTCTTCATATCTGTGAGTCTAAAATCTGCAATAACTTGAGTTTTTATTCTCATCCTGTTTTCACAAATTTTTCTAGACATTAAAATGCAAATAAACTTTCTGATCATATAATGTTCTTCCAGGTTGAGCAATTTCAATGAACACCACTTGATTCGATTTTAAGTAAGTTTAGTCAGCAAATATATTTTTAGTTTTACCGACTTAAAAAAGTGAGGAAACCAATTACCTTAAAAGTAAAGTATACTGTCAAAAGAAAAAAGCTTTAAATTTTTAAGTTAAATCAAGCTTTATGAGTCAACTGAACTGAAATTATATTGAATTGACTTTCAAGGTTTGATTTTGAGTTTTTTTTTTACTTAAGTAGGTTTTTTAAAGTTCAGTCTACTTGGAATTTAGTGCAATGACATTTAAATGTTGCTGAGTTAGAAATATTAAGTTATCAAAACATATTACTTTTTTTTTTAAGTAAACTCAACTTATCTGGGTTAACAGTACTAATATTATAGCCCTAAATGCACTTTTAATAATACATGGGGCTAAATTGGCTGGTTCTTATAGTTTAAATACAAAAAAATAATTAAATACAAATTTTCACTACATTTTTAATTTATGAACATACACTTTGAAGCATACTCTCAAAACAAATGCTTTAAGCATACTTTCTTTAATTGAATTTTACACATTATATATATATATATATAACATATATTATTTATATAGTACTTTAAGCACTACTTGGCTATGGACCTGCTTTAAGTTAATTTTTGAAATATAAATTGAATTGCACTTAGTATTTTAAATGTACTTAATACATTAAATATATATCTATGATTTACATATTAGTAAAACAAAGTATACTTTTTTTGGACTTTAACGTATAGCACACCTGAATAAACAATGGCTATCATGTTCCCTTCTGAACCATGAACCAAATTCTGTACATTTTAAATCAAACGCACAAAAACTCGTGTACGGTTGCTGCTGTCTTTTATTAAAACTTAAATCCTGGACACGTACAGTCATGTGACATCAGCACCAAAACACCATGTGTGATGAGAACAACAGAAGCGTCAGAAGTTTAAAGTCCAGTGCAGAATCATGTGCCAAAACAGATGTAGAAAGTTTTACAAAAGTCAGTTTGTCCCCGAGTACAGTTCATCAAAAACATGCACAAATCAAATGAAAGAAGAAGCATGTGTTCATCCGCCACAGTGAAATATTACACAAAAGCTTTAGCCTTCCAGTGAACGATTAAAATACAGAAGACAACACAGATACAGCTGCAACTCGAGCTTCTCACTTCAGAGATCGCAGACTCAACTGCATCTGTGAAAGCGTTAATAATGATCACAGCCGATTCCATTCACAGTGTCACACGTGTGTGAAATGCAAGAGAAACACAACACACAGTCTTTGGAATGAGGCCTTAAACAATCTACACTTTATTTCCCATGATCCTCTTTACATCTCCTCACAGGCATGATGGGAAATTAAAGTCCAGTGAATGGAAATTTGCGAAAACAGCGCTTTGGCTGTCGACATATGAGATATCGTGATTAGAAACTATCGTCCCATCTTAAAAAAATACCATAGACCAATAAAAAAAACAATGCAAAAAATGTAAAAATAGGTTTAATGTACTGCATCATGTTTTATGAGCCGAACGTCGCGAGGCGTTTCGTGCAGCAAGAAAACTTGGTAAAGTGTGTCTGTGCGTGAACACCTGCCGGCGACATTGAAATAGAAAAGTTGAGACTTTGAGTTGTCGACCCGTCTCAAACACGCACGCGCTTCCATGATAAAAGTGGAATATCAAATATAAGTGGCTCTCGGTTACAAAAGGGCAGCACGGAAAAAACACTTTCTGAATCTGCTGAAAGTGCACGAGCCGAATATGAAGGAAGGAAACATCAAGAGTGTAGAAAAACCACGAGCACTTCGTAGAAAACAACCGGCTGAAGTACATTTAGATGCAAAAATACATTTTATGTCCTGAAAACTAAACCAGAAGAAATCGTTTACATGAAATAACTACCAAACGTCAGAATGCACGCAAATCATTACAAATGTTTCATGTGTCTGTTTTCACTACAATATTTACATAATACTGACAAAAATGAAACTATTCATTCAGTACTACACACACAAACGCACACGCTGTTCCGGGTTGGTTATAAAAACATTGCATGGTCGTACTTTCCTAGTTGATGTTCGCTGTGGTGTTTGCATGAAGCGAGTGAGGAAGAGGAAACGACGAGGAGACGTGTGAAGTGTTCAGGCATCTCTGAGGTCCTCCGGCTGGGGACTGCGGTACAGGTATTTCCAGATGGCGTAGTAGTGGATGGAGGCCGCCAGGGCCACGAACACGTGCCAGATGGCGTGAGCGAACGGAATGACGCCGTCCGATTTGAAGAAGACGACACCCAGGCAGTACACGAAGCCCCCGAACGCCAACTCAGACAATCCATCTGTGTTGTTCTGTTTAATATAAGAAACAACATGAAAAACATTTCATACAAATCAAACAAAACAGTTTGTCCAGTAGCGTTATTTATACACCACATCATGTTGTGATAAACAGTGTTTATACGTATGACGTCTGATGTCTTAAGCAAATATCACCATAACTCTGTCTATAAATAAACCCATAATAACATCATTTCATCATTTTAGAGAACACATCCCCGAAAAGGTCAATGGACATGGCCAAAACAAATCTATTTACTGAGCGCAAACTACTATAAACCCAAAGGACTATGGGTAAGCAAGTTAAAAATCCCCCGTTTGATTTCTGTTCATTTACAATACAGAAGAATTACATAAATGTCATAATATCTCATGTAATACTTCATGCCTAAATAATTAACAATTCGTTGAATTTGATTGTATAATAATTGTATTAAATAAACAATTTGCTGAATGGGTCGTGTAACTTTGTCGCATTTAAGTTTAGCCAAGTAACGGTTCTTCTAACCCAAAATAATACTGACTAGATTATACTTTTATCCTGTTAGCGTCATTTACTTGTTATTTCTTTTGCTTGTTATCAGAAATAATCCGCAGGGACTCGATTCTTTGTACCGAAAGTTAAGTTTGGGTCACAAAAGCGTGCATGCGCAGTAACGTTTGTTTATTTTGTTGCTTTGAAACATCACGTTACAGCATATGTGTAGCAAATTTACCAATGAATTTTCATTAAACAGGTCATGTGGTAACATAAAACCTCTTTTCTCTCAAACCAATCTGACTGGTGTGTCTAATTCTGGAATAACAATATTAACCGGTTATAAACATCTGACAGAAATCTCACGAAAGACATGTCAGGAATATTAAAGTGGTTAAACATGTTGTTTCGTTAGAATCGATGTCAAAGGTGAAGATGATGTCATTTACAGTACGTTCAGAGAAAAAACCCAGTGACTGAACATTTGTAACAGATTGTACGTTTAAATGCAACTTAAAGAAAAAAAAATATATGTATAAAACAAATAGATGCATGGTGTAACTTTACATTAGATCGCCCATAAAATAGCACAAATATATTATAAATAAGAGTAATGTTCACACATGTTACATGTTGTCTAGTTCATTCAGGTAATAAGGATTTGCACATATATAACTCAAAGATGAGATTAAGTTGTTAAGATCAACAGCTCATACACTCACCATTGATGTCACCACCAGAGCCGGAAAAAAACCCATGGTCAAATAGAAGGCCAACTCGACTAACTTATACCTGAACAAATACACAAAACACACACTTCATCAACATATAGACATCGCTGCAAAAAATCTGAATTTAGTATCTCCATTATCATACGGTTTTGCAGGTGAACAGATATCGGCTATTTGCTTGGGTAGTTGCGAATAACCTAATAGATCTGAGGCTCTCTTTGACAGAAACGTCCGATGATAAACGTACTTCTCGTGGTAGTTGAAGACGTAGATTGTTCCAGCGGCCGCCATCAACCACACAAACCATCTCATGTGAGCGGCAAGAGGTCCGAGCTCGCGGAGATTTAGCCTACAAGAACACACACAAAGAGTTAAGGGTAGTATACTCATAAACTTTATAAACTTTATAAAACACTTTACCTGCCTTGGAGCAGAGTTTGGTTTTCACTTTTATATATTTCTATTTATTTTTAACACGTTTGTTATGTGGTCATTGTTTGTTTTTATTATTAATATCATGTAAGTCAAGTTTTATTTCAGTTTTTGTTGTTTTATTTAATAATTTAGTTTGAACTGTTGTTGTTATATCCTTCCTGCAGTGCTGTGCTTAGACCACGCAAATAATCATGCAAATTAATCAAATAAGACAAGACCACACGAGTATATACAAGCAGCACACTGGTTCTAGATAAACAATGACGCTTAAAACTGCTCTGTTACAGTATCTCAGGTGCTAGCGTATCTCCGCTAGGAGCCTTCGTCGTAGTACCGCGAGTCCTAACGCGTCTGGAAAGTCTTTATAATATTAACACGGATCCTCGCTCCTGCCTGACTTTTATCCTTCTTCTTAAAATCCACAGACCCTTTACTTTTATGTAATAAATACGACATCGCTCTTACTACAGACTTTCTAATGTCCGCTTGCTCTCTTCCCTCTGTCAACATGTGCAGACACGCCCCTTACTGCTGATTGGCTACAGGTTTGTTTGGTTTTTTTTTTAATACTAACCCCACCTTTAAGCTTTTAAAATCATATTCAGGCCAATATTTGATTTGATTTTAATGAACAGGAATGCTTTAAGTTTTAGTAAACTATAATAAAGTATCATAAAAATACTGTAGTAAATGAGTTTAGTATTTATAGTGTTAGGAAATCATTACATTTCTCATTTATAATTACAATAAACAATTCGGCAAAGTACTGGAGAGCTGTAGATGATATTATTAATATTGAAATACTTCATTTTAGCAGATGCAGCTACTAAACTGTGTAATAATGCAGATGGTAACAGATTCCTGCCAGAGAACTTTGTGTCTGTCAGTGTTATAAAAAGATTCACTTCTGCATTTGCATGTTTAACACAACCCTCAGACACGCTGAATTATTCACACACGGAGACGAAAGTGAACATACAGTACTGACGCTTCAGACAAACATTTCAAACACAGCTTCATCACAACCGTCTGATAAAACAACACACACTAACAAACTGTTTTCTACAGTGACATTTGATTTAGCGTTGGGGTTTCATTATTGCTTTTCTAATAACCGTACATGTTTGTATGATTCACATCGCATGAATTTATAAAAACACCTGTAAGATCATGCTAGATAATAACCTGCTATCAGACGCGTATGACATCACTTTCTGTCAATACAGGATTATATCATTGCACAAAAAATGAGAGATGTGTATAGTCATGGTACTAGATAAAAGAATACCATGGTACTCGGATGTATAACGTTAGATATTCTCCAAATAGTCCAAATCAAACACCATTTAAATTTCCTGTTTTTATTTTTTAAAGACAGAGTTTGTGTACCGATATTTTTGTCTGGTACTCGCCGATACCGATCCCTTTATCTGTATTATTTATTTATGAGGTGGCAGTTTTCCAAGCACAACACAGTGAGACTAATAAAACTAGAATAACTTCATAATTTCAACATCACCTCAAACACATTATGAAAAAATAAATAATTTTATGTAAACTTTCAAAGCACAAATTTCAGTCAGTTATGTCACATGTGGTATCAGTATACTTTTACGAGTACGAGTACATGAGCTTAGTATCGTTGTTTAGATCAAGAGTTAAGTAAAGACATGTTAAGAAACTTTACCATGGTGTATAAGAAGCGGCGATGAAGAAGTATATAACCACTCGGTCACACATGTGGAAGCAATGCTCCATGCTCCTAAAACACAACAACAACAACATCAGTTTCTACGTCACGGTTTCTGCTCTCTGTCACGTCGAGAGCCCTGGAAAGTGACATCATATCCTGTTGCCCATATCTGTTGCGAGTCTTAAGTAATTTAATAAAATCAAGTGTGACTGTTACCTGAGCGCTGTTTAAATGAGCATAACACAAATACACGAATGACCTTGTGATGTACTGTTAATCGGCCCGTGTTCAACCAAAACAGACCTCATGTGGCTCTTTTTCCAAGAGATGATGTGAAAGACGGTGGAGACGAGGAACAGGGCGATCAGACTCATGCCGTACACCCAGGCCGTGATCCGTTGCCAGCGGTCATCAGACAGCCGGTGTAACAGAGCCATGCCCACAAACGCCGGGACTATCAAGAACTGCCGAGACAGAAAGAGACATTCACGATTGTTAAAAAGAAAACAATATTCTACACAAGTAAACTATGGCGAGATCTGACGTCAGAACATTGTGGCGGATGGGTTTAGCTGAACATGACGTATGATTGAGTGAATGTTTTCTTACGGCGTGGGTGTAGCAGTTTGCCGCGTGCTCATAACATGTTGGTTTGTAACGGCAGTTCACAGCCGCCCGGTTGTTCATAAACCTGAAACACAACAAACAACAACACATTCATATTTAATGAGACACAAGGACACACCTTCATTTCTGAATAACAACCGCATACTTTTATTTGTGTTGGTTTTGTTGGCTATGTACGGCAGTGACAAAAACCTTAAGTTATTTGATATTTTGGTCTTCTTCAAACGAGTAGACGCCACGTGTCTACAGTACATAACAGCTTTTATGTATGTTGGCTCCTTCGTTTTTTACTGTTCACTCAAACTCATCATAAAAACTTTCGTTTAAGTATCACCTTAGTCTCCTAACTAAAAACTGAAATAAAAAATGTGCTAAAAACCGTGTGAAATCGTAGAGGTAAAATAATCTGGATTTGGGTAAATTTGATTAGAAACATATTGAGATCTTCAATAATATTGACTTGACAAATCTGAGCTCAGTTTGAGACGTCGTTGAGATCTATTCTGAAACACTAATGGAGACATTCATGAGACACACGTTACTATGCAAAAGTTTTCATTTTCTCGTTTCAATCTCACTGAGGATATATTAAAAATATCTAATTTGTGATCTTAGAAATAGAACATAATAACTCAAAGCAAACTCAACGTGATGATTGTAAAGAGAAAGTAGTCATTACACTCACTCTCTCTCTCTCTCTCTCTCTTTCTCTCTCTCTCTAAAATAATCATGAAGATAACCGTAATCTCTATGTGTACACATACAGTCATTATAATCTCAACGTCTATGATGTTTTTCTCATTTCTTTTACACATCTGCTGTATTTTTGTAGCATGCAGAGGAGAACCTGCAGTCTGACATGCAGCGGTGCTTTTGCTTTGGTCCGCTGACTGTGTTTGTCTGATATCAGTGATCACACACGACGTGATGTCTGATGCAGTGGTGCATGCTCATTACAAACACACATCTGCATCTGTACTGCATTAGTCTCTCTCTCTCTCTCTCTCTCTCTCTCTCTCTCATTCCCTACACCCATGCACAACTGTCATATTTAGAGAGGAGATATCAGACATGCATTAAGATAAAAGCACGTTCAGACCACAGGATGATGTTAATAATGACAGTCCGATCTTATTGACTTCAACAGATCTCAGGTCTTATCTCAATACAGAATAGTAGATATAAACTCATAGTCTGATCTCTGAACACAGTCAATAAGGACGCATTATCTATCAATAACACAAAACAGATCCCCATAAAACATTTCAGACAGTGAGATCAGACCGTTCGCTGGACAGACTCACCTCTGGAAACTATTAACCCTCTTCATGTCCACAATGTCACAAACACAAACACAGACGAGATCAGAAAATAAACCTCTGATGGTGTCCGATGCTAAAGACGAGTCTGATATCCGAGGCCTGTGACAAAATGCCTGTTCAAATAATCACTCAGACCCCGAAATCAAAGGTCTCTTTTAAACGCGCGCGTGACACCATAACTGCTCGAATCGGCCTTTAATCAGACATATAATCATACTTCAATACATCAGACCTCCACGCGTCCGATCTCTCTCTATATCCCTCTTGCACTCTCTAACAGCAGCACACACAGCCGGAGTTGTAAATTACGTGCATTTTTCCGGCGGGTTTGACGGACGGGGCTTTCGTCCAATGGGAGCGCGGTAGGCATGAGGCGGAAAACAAATACAGCCAATCAGCGGAGAGAATGAGCTGATATTGTATGACGCAACAACGGAGGGCGGGGCGTAGGGTGGGGAGAGTTGCCATACCAGTTTGAATGGTGTTCATGTAACTTATTCACTGAACAGGACAAACAACGTCTTCTTTGTCAGTGAACTGGTTTTCTGTAATGAAACATGTATGTGAAGTGTAAATAATTGTACTTTTGTTATTTGTGCGATAAATAAAACAATATAAACGAATACAGATAACATGAACATGAGCTGTTTACCATTAAAACCATTACAAAATGGTTTTATGTAGTGTGTTTGGAGTCTTTTTTCACCCTGCTGAAATAAAACAATAGAAACCATTAAAGAAGTTGTAATGGTTTAAAGGGAATTGTATTGGTTTCAATGGAAACTATAATGGTGTCTGGTGATTCTATTGGTCGAATGATAAATCCTATTGGAATAATGCCCAAAACATGCTTCAAAATGGAATTTTGTAATGGTTTTAATGGAAAATGCTAACAGTGCCTAATGGTATTTTAATGGAAACTATTAGAATTTCTGTGATGGTTTATATTGGGGTTATATGGGTTTTTTTCAGCAGGGGTGTAGCTGCTATGACATCATCAGTTGTGACATCACCGTGTACTTTTGAAACACTGTCTAGTTTCATTGCATCCAGTTTGCACACAATTCATCTAAACTATTCTGTGCATGAACACACACAACTCGCATGTTGCAACTAGGGCTCGGGGCAAACTTGCACAATATTAATGTGAAACAGCATGTTCCAGTAAAGAACAGCCCTCTGGAGGGTTGTGACCAGAAACAACATTATGTAAACGGCATTAGATGTCACAAAACATTTAAGTAAGAATGAGTTCATTAAGTTCTGAAAACAGAAAAATATTTTTAAACCACAAGAAGAAAGTGTGATTTGAAACGACATGAAGGTGTGTAAAATACTGTGGAATACTATGTAAATACCATGGTGAATATGAAAATGTTCATGGTATTGGTATCTACCGTGGTACATTATATTTTTGTAAGACAAGGCTGCACGTTTTATGCAACATTGGAGTATATAAATGATAAACTTTTACAAAAGCTTTACTGTATTTCTGAACCACAGAGATGTGTTTACTGCAGGAGATTTACCTGTCCGACCGCAGGTCACATTGTCTCCAGCTTTAAATGGTTGCCAGGTCTGCAGATTAAAGTACATGAACACTTTTCTTTATCATATTTTTTTTAAAGTAAAAGTAAATCAAAATAATACTTAAATGCATAATTCTGTCAGGGCCATGGACTATACATATGAAATTAAGCTCTGTAGCTAATTCTGGGGCAGTCAGTGACTGTCCACTGTCCCTGTTAAATAAATAATAAATAATAATAAAATAATAATAATGTGAGTTTTAGCATCTAAAATCTGCTGCGGGTCTTGTTCTTTCATCCATCTATAACACACACACACACACACACACACACACACACACACAAGAATAATAAGCGATTTTTAGACACTTTCATATAGAAAACCTTTGCGTGTTAGTGAAAAAAGTCAGTCAGCATTTCGACTTGCTGTCGTGTTTCAGTCAGAGGAAGTGAAGGGGTCTAAATAAACCTGGGGAATTACACTAAGACACTAACAAGAAGGCTGATCCGTCTCTCGCTGCGTGACGTATTTCTCTACAATCGAATCATCTGTTCCTGTCTGAAAGATTATTCTCAACGTATGCTGTACATCTTAAAGGGATAGTTCACCCCAAAATCATTTATTCATCCTCTTGTGAATCAATCCTGTACGAGTTTCTTACACAAAAGATTTTTTGAATAGTGTTGGTAACCGAACAATGGGGGTATCCATTCACCTCTACTGTATGGACAAAAAACAATGCAAGTCGACAATGGGTACCGTTGTTGTTTGGTTACCAACATCTGTTAGGACCTCAAACCTCAGGGAAAGATTGCTAAAGTATGCACAAAATTAAATATTAACTAACCCTGAATGTAACTAATTTAGAATACTACAACAAAAATGTTCAAGTATTTGGTTGTTTAAATCTGTACAGGTTACCTATATTAAATGCACTTGCATTTTAATTGTCTTTGCATACTTTTGTAAAAAGAAAACAAAATAGGTAAAATGCAAACGCATACGTGTGATGTGTGTTTCTTGGAAGGACATGACACACATTAGTCTTTAGCTTTAGGCATATAAATGTATTCCATACAGAAGCTTCCTGCTAACAAAGAACAATTGTTCCCTGAATGATGTGACATAATACAAGTGTTTCATATATTGCTTTGTTATTCAGAACTGTGATATAAGAGCAGGATTTGGAGCGAGTCCATGAGAATCTTCACGGGCTAAATAAAGCTCAGGACATGAAAGAATAATGGATGAGACTTAAGGATCTTAAAGCCGGTCCACAAACACTAGAGGACACATTCCCAAAATATACAGATTTACCATAGTAACCATGTAAGCTCCTTACACGGTTGACAGAGAAGTCATATCATTTTACAGGTCAAAGGTCATTTTTAGTTACACACCAATGTCTTGCAGATCTGTTTTAAGCTGAGCTGGCCTAGTTTGAGTCCGGAAAGATTAAGGTTGTCTTGAGCTTCAGAAAAGAAGGGCTGTGGCAGTATAAACAAAGCGATTTAGCCAAGTACATATTCCTAAATCAATATTTTTGTTGCTCCTGGATTAACATTTTTATCACAAAACCCAATTATAACCTGAACCTAAAATATGATGCAAGATCATCTGCCAAGTGAATAAATGTAATGTTGTTCCAGATCTTGCATGTGAAAGTGACTCTAAACAAGTTGATTCTGAATCCATACTGTAGATGAGTTCATGTAAAAGCAGGTCAGCTGTAGAACAATCCCATCAACCTTTCTCCTAGTGCAAGTCTATGGGGATTCCCGTAAATGAAATCAGACCCAGATAGCTTTTCACGGAGTGTGTTTCCCGAAGGCTGAGTCTCTCATTACTCTTTCATAGACAGTAAGAGAAGAAACCGCAGTGACATAACCTGACACGAGCCGTCCCTGCAGCGCGGCACAAACCGAATGATCCAAACACAGCACTAAACTTCTTTTAAACAAAAACATTGAACTTAGTATACTTTGCCTTCTTTTCATGCATTCTCAGAAATATGCTTAAAATTACACTTAGTATACTTGTTTATTCTTTTAATTGAGTAGTATTGTATCTGTTTTGTAGTCTTTAGTTTACACCACATGAGTTATGATTTTTTTTACCTGCTATTGCTGATCAGCGGCAGGAGGAATCAGGAGGAGGAGCTTTCCATTAGAGAGCAAATGATTGGATAAGCCTCGGATGATGTCATGAATATCATACCTGCTCATCTTCCCAGAATTTTAGTACATGCTCTGTTATTGCATTGGGTCCGTCATAAACAAAACAAAAAAGATCATTTGGCTCAGCTGTCAAAAAAGTTCTGGTGATGACAATGAGGTCTATTATAATTTCTCAATATTTGTATATAATTTATTCTTGACTACTGAACCATATCTGTACATGTGTCTTATGTAGATTAAGCAGTGTGTAATCTGGTGCGTTTGTAACTGCGATACAGTATCTTCAGTTATCTCGATGTTAAATATTTACTTTGTTAAGTCACTCAACCTTTGAAACAGGTGCTGTGTATGTAAACCATAAATTTCCTCTCATATGTTATCATCACAGCTGTGTCTGACTGAGCTGTCAATCATCCTTCCTTGATAACTCATATAAATTATGTACATATTATTTGAAAGCGGGAAAGTCAAGATTCAAGCTATGCGAAATGAACAACTGGATCTTTAAAACAGATAACTAGTCTCTACCGAAATTTCACGGTAAAACCACTAGTTGCATTACAGTATTACATCATTAAATCAATAAAACAATAAATTACAATCATGCAGTTTGCACACAGTGTGTAGCATTTACTTCAAAGTATATAAATATGGCATCACGCATACATATTTTAGTGACTTTGTTGAATGTCTTTTTTTACTACAGTTGCAGTGTTTATCGTACAATTCAAATATGTAAATATTTTTGTTTAAATGCTTAAATGAGTATTACAATATCTAATAAAACTTAAAATTATACTCTGGAGAGTTTAACAGCTCAATTCGACAGCACAATTCTGAAAAAAACCTCAATATTATCCACAAGGTTCTGTCAACACATTAAAAAAACACTTTTTCATAATACAGTTTTTCATTTATTGTAATCCACAAACCAATTAGATTCATATTTGCAACCAGATGACTCACAATGATGCAGAATTTAAATTAAGATTAAGTTAAGTCATAGAAGACAATATTGGGTCTCTTTTCAGTCTTCAAGCTGTCATATTTCTAAAACAACAACTGAGAATGAATCTCCACTCACCGTTTAAAGGTGGTCTTCTGAAAATCCAATCCCAGCATTTTAAGTCCAATATACTTTAATTATTAAAAAATGTGAATTACACAAAATAGAAAAGGGAAAGTACAGTATCTCGTATGTACAGTAAATAAAAAAAGATGTGCGTGCAAAGTTGACCCGGCTGCTGTTATCAGTCCATCACGCCTGTCAGACCAAAGTGCTCTTTTTCTCTGCGCCTGGAGGTTCGTAGGTGGTCACCATCTTGTTCTGGTCCCACCGGGCGTTGGCGGGCGAGCTCTGCATGACCACCAGCCGTATGGGTGTTGGGTTGACGTTGGGCATGGGGTCGGGCGCGTACTCTTTGGTGGGGTCTTTTCCCTGGCAGTCATAGAGGATGCAGGAGATGAGGAAGACCAGGAGGAGAATGACATAGCTGGCGATGAGGATGATGAGGTTGAGGGTGACCGGGTCTATCTCCACATCGTCTGCGATGAAGCTCATGGCTGCGCTGTTACGGAGGATCAGAGAGACACTGCAGAACAGAGACGGACCGTATAGCCCTATATCCTCTAACACACACACACGGCAGAGAGAGATTAAATCTGGTGCACACCAACAAATCTCTCTCTGTCTATAAATACACCACACTTAGTGTCTTTAGCCTGAAGAAGAACTTTCAATGCAGAGTGCAAACTTTCTGGATGTAACAAATAAGCATTAAAGCATCCTAGTTTAAGAGGATAACAGCACAAACATCTCATACAAGCACACTTGACCAAAAGACGTTCATTAGGCTTGAAATGCTAAAATGTAGTTGAAAACAAAGACTGTGACGTGTGACTTAATCCTAATCTTGATTGTGACGAGGAGTGAACCATCTGTTTGAGCATCTAATCCACCAGACACAAGACGAGAGAGAGAGAGAGAGAGAGAGAGAGAGAGAGAGCGAGAGAGAGAGAGAGAGAGAGAGAGAGAGAGAGAGAGAGAGAGAGAGAGAGAGAGAGAGAGACCTGAAAATGAATTACAACAGGTGCCTTTTTACGTTTCAGATGACTGTAGATGCCTTAACAAAAGTCTAATATTTCGTTATATTATAGGAGATGTTTTGGAAATCCCTAATGTTTAAAGGTCTTATAATAGTGTAAAATACACGTTTGACGTTTTACAGTCTGAGAGTGAGGCGGAAAAAAAATTCTGATGGAAAAACTGATTTGCAAATTAAAATATCAAAAACACTGCATGTTACATTATTTTTAACCATGGAAGTGTTGAAGCAAAACTTCTGTTATGAACTGTTTTGAGCAGGAGATGGCAGCAGTGTACAGCACTGAACACGTAGGCTACTGAACAAACAGGCACATCTCTAAATTTCGTTTGCATGCTTTATAACATCTATTATTCATTATGCTGAAAATAAAAACAGAGTAAAACTGATATAAATTATAGAACGTTAGTTTAATTATTATCTATTTACCACGTTTTTTTCTTCAAATAAACGTTTCAGTATTTATTTATATTTTTTAATCTATTTTATTATTACGTATCTGCTATTATATTTCCATTTCTGCACATTCTCCGGACGCACACTCCGACTCCCCAACAGGTTCATGAACCCAAATGACTGACATGAGCGTTTGAAAACACCATTTCTCACTGACACGACCCAGCTCGTACATTTTGGGCTCAAAGAAAATTCCAGGTTCGTTTTTCCGACTTTGTGGTGCGTTTATGTTCACGATCACATGTAAAGATCACATGTTAGGACCCTTTTACTGGTTCACTTCCAGTGTAACGGACGCCGCCATCTTTAATTTCCGCTTCAGTGTCTGTCGCTGTGGTTTCTGGTGTCGTTCAGAACCAGTTTAATGCTGGAGTTTACAGATTTATTTGAGCAATAATGCTTGAATGTTTAACCTAATATGATCATTGTTATGAAGGAGCAAACCTTAATTTATATCTCATGTATAAGCCTTCTCAGCTTGTAGAGCAGATTGTTTGCATCATTTATGCTGCTGGTGTTTTGAAACTGACAACTGACATACAACAGCACCATCATATCTGAGCATATGACGTTTTATCATAACTATGCTGCAAATTAACTTGATTTTTTTCTTTTGGTGGAGAAGCTGTTATATGAGTTTGTTTATTCAGAAATGCGGGTGGAGTCTGTCCTGTCTGTGTGAACGCAGAACTGGAGCCAAACTGTCCAGAAATACAGACAGCAAAGCTTTTATCTGCTATTTCCAGGATTGTATGCGATAACTTCAATTCTTGTTTAAAACTCAATTGTTGACTAAAGCTGAAACGATTAAAATATTTCTGTTTGTTAAAATCAAATAAAATGCAGACCTGAAATGTATTTGAAAAACTTAAACTAAACAAAAACTCGAAATGTTGCTTTAGCAGTAAACTGAAGTACATTGAGGCTCTAAAATGATTAACTTAAATAAAAGCTCTGATTGATATAAATGAAACTATCTGGCAATATAACAAGTGAAAAAGAATAAAATGACAATCAGAAAAAAATATGAATAATTTCATGAAACGAAACCAGTCAAAATAACAATTACATGTAATTCAAACTAAAATAACTCTTTCTCTTGACAATATAAAATGTCATCCCGTTTATTCCTGCTTTTGCATTCACGTGCTATATGTCAAGTGCATTGTCTGTGTTAAATACATTTTTCCCACAAGTCTTTTATTTTTTCAGGTTGTAGTCCCGGATTATTAATCTCAATCTTTGAGCCGACATCAAAGACAGACAGTTAAATATATTTAATAACCATCAATGATGAAGAATTGTTTTTATAATTAGATTTATTGTTAATTTATATGGAGTATATAAAATATGATTATTTTCTCTCAGTCTCTGTTTAGATATCTTCTGATGATATGTCTGGTCATCATTGCATATGAAACTTTAGTTTAAAGAAAAGAGTTTCCAGTGAATCAAATAATGACTGGCAGATGAACTTTATGAAAAGTGAACTGTGTGTTTTTCCTGTCATGAGAGGAGGGGATCAGAAGTGAGAATAATGGCTGTTGTTGCAGATTTTGTATGCGTGACCTTCTGCTCTGGACCAATTCGTTCTGAACTGTGGAGGCTGTTCGATTAGACACGGGCAGCGAGACTTATTCCATTATCGGTCTATCTGAACTGAACTACACCGCCATAAAAAACCTGACACATCTGCCAGTACGCAACATGTGACAGACAATTGTATATGTTCTGCATGTGTGCAAGAAAACATAATAATGTGCATTTCTGTGTCCAGGGTCCTCGGCTGGTGTTGGGCCTGTGGAGAAGTCTGGTAACTCTTTCCTTCCTCTTCAGTGTTTGTGTTAGACCGAAAGTCCTTCTTCTGGGTGTGGGAACCTGCTCCTCCCTGGACTCCACACTTCCTCTAGTCAAGGACTGTCCGGCCGAACCTCAGACCTCTCCGCCGCATAGCCTACATCCAGCACGCGTATCACATCATATACATACACAGGTTTGATGGGTTACGAGTTTTATGCTCTCTTTAAAATCATTTAATAATTCTTGGTTTCCTGTTAAATTGTGACAAAAAATGAGATTTATTTTACAATTAACAATTAACAGTAGATGTAATCTATTTCTCTGAGACGGACTCACGCTTTGACTTGGGTTTAGCCTCTCTTTAATAAGCTCAAGTTTCTGAAACCCTTTTCATACTCGTCTGGCTGTATACTAGCTTGAAAATAGCCATGGTTTTATTATAGTAAAAGTGCTGTAGCCCTGGTTGAACTATGGTCACCGTAACAAAATATATTCGTTGTCATCATGGTTTAAACATAGTAATCGTGTTTTTCGTTTCTTTCATTTGTAGTAAAATCATGGTTCGTTTTGGGTGGTATCACGAACATTCACGACCATAACCTGGAGGGGTTTTTTAACGCTGATCTCTGTGCCCTTGAATGCGTCCTGTGAGGTCGACAGATGACCTGTCTGGTTTTTCTCACAGCGGGCCGAGGTGAGATAAAAGGAAACGTCGCTCCGTGAGGAGCGTATAACGCTGATGACATCACAGTTAAATGCTTCCTGACCTCAGCAGCTGCTGTGAGGGACACGCCCTCTCACTTCCATCTCAACAATTCACAGCGTTTAGTCTGGGAAAAACTCAATGCCATGTGGTGCTTTCAAAAGAAACCGCTTGTTATTCTGCGGTCACAGAAGCCTAATAAATTGACCTTTGATTTTGGTTTATTGGTGTCCTAACCCAGTTAAAAAGATGCTGATGTCATCCCATAAAGATTCTTCAGATCATTAGACATTGCAGCTCATTTCTACATGACTTTATATAATATTTGTAATGTCCAAAAGCAAAGTTAGAGTTTAGTGATGATGTCATCATGTTTTCTTGAACCTCAGCTTTCTGAGATCATTGTCTGCTGGGGTCAACATGAAACAACTCGACCCAGCACGAATGACTCGTAACAAACATTCTTTGAGTCTCTCAAAACATCTCTGCTACTAATGATAAATATCTTATTTGATGTGAAAAGAGTCACAAATCCAGGACCGACCCAATGAGACAAACCGTATAATATTGTCTTTTAAGAAGCTAAATGCTGTATCATCTGGCACTTCTCGTGAATATTGCTTTACTTTCCTCAACTAAGTAAAATGTAAATGTTTTTAAATACTTACATGCTTAGCTTTGTCGTGTTCTTTTTCATTAAATCCCCATAAAGAATAACTCTGTTTCCCCAACGATATTAATGAAACATTAAACTGCGGCTTCCTTTGTGGGGGTCATGATGTATTTCCTCGCATGTTGCATTGTGGGATACGTCTTCTGTGTTTGAGGCCAATGCACGAGGCTTTGCTAATCTGAAAGAACTGTAGATGAGGAAAGTTGAACAAAGGCTGACCGCCCTAACTGCAACACTCCTGGGTTTCATTAGGAAGTGTGTGTGTGTGTGTGTGTGTGTGTGTGTGTTGTACAGAGCGGGACGGGTGGATTGCAGCAACAGGGCGAGTGGGGGGTAAAGAGTACACGCCGATCGATCAGCGACTGGTGTTGCGTCACAGCCGACAACAGTCTGGCTTTATCACTGAAATGAGCCGATTGTTTTAACCTCACGGGAAAACACTCTTGCAGAATTGATGGAAATCATTGAGAAACAAAAAGCCATTGTTTCTTAAGAGCTTTACCACCTTCCAGTCAACACACAATAACTCTATAACATCTGTATGGACTCAACACACACATGCAAACTCAGAAACATAATGACATGAGCAGGACTGAATGTAATATTTAGACAAAATACTGTAGAAATAAAATTTGAGGTTGTCAGGAGAGGGTTTTTGTCAGCCTGTATGGTTCCATAATATTCACAGAAGCTAACACTGTGTTGCACAAAATGTACTATAGTGGTAAAAAAGCTAATGCTAATACATAATAAAAGATAATAAAACGTTTTTACTGGCACTTCTCATGAATATTGTTTTCCTCAAGTCGCTTTGGATAAAAGCTGCCAAATGAATAAATGTAAATGTTCTAGCATTGCTGTAAAAAAACCGTTTCTAACATCTTTATTTCTAAGAATGTAGATATGTAGTACAGTCATTTTTGATAAAAATCTGAAGTTTTATTTATTTCCAACATTTTATATTTTTCAAGTACACTTCCATGATGTACTTTAAGTGCTGTATAGTCACACAATAATTTTGTACTTAATATACAAAAAAAATTGTTTTGAAACGCTCAACAATTCACAGTTTTGCCATTAATACAGCAGTCTTGTTTAACACATCTTATCAGATCTGATGTCCCTCACAGTTAAAAAATAAGATAAAAAGATAATTCATTTGGCTGTCTGGGAGCAACAATTGAGATATTACACACATCTATTTTGTGATTGTCTTTCAAACAGCTTTTAATATGTCTTTGTTCAGCTGTAGTCCAGATCTACGCACACTCTTGCCAGCTCTTTCTTTTGAAATGCAGATCGCCGTTACGACACAGAAAGTTGAAAGAGTTTTGCCTTGAATTTACCGTAATGAATACGTTACTCGCTTTCGTTTCTTCCTGCTCTTTGGCTTTTATTCTCCTTGAATAGATGGAAAGTTTGGGAGTTAACGTGTCAGTGTAAATGAAGTGGAACAGATGAACTGATGGTAACTGGCAAACATCGGGAGGTTTCTCTGAGATCTCTCAGCTGTGCTTGTACAATGGTTTCGAGTCACGTCTGACGGCTCCGTCTGGCACCGGATGTTCATCGGCTCGGCTCCACGCTGAGATCTTCCATCCCTGAGGCCTGACAGCGTTTATGAGCAATAATTGCTCCGCTTGTCTTTCTGTGGGACACTGAGGATGATCTATTAGCTCTAACTAAACTCTTCCTCTTCTCTTCTGTGGCGTTTAGACACTGTTGAGGTTTTTTGGGTTACGTGTTGAATCGCAGCTCATGGGAGCATTGGCGACTCTTTTATCTGTTCGAAACACTATACTGCAGAAAGATGGAGATGTTTTTTCCTTACTTGGCAAGTTTTATGGAGAACAAAAAGAGTCCTCACTAAAAACAGATTCATGCTCTCAAGTTTAAAGAGTCGCTGTAGGGGGGTTGACACCGTGTATTTCATCCATGAATGCCAACACTGTTTCTAAAGGTCTTTCTCACTGCTTTTACTAGGGTAGTTTTGTGTTTTACTCTGTTCTGACTATCATAATACAGACAGCAAACACTACAGTGCATGGGAAGATTTGTACAGTACACAGTCACTTTGAGTTAAAGCATCAAAATTGAAATACAAAATGGACAAAAAGGTTGTTTTTTGGACAAAATTACTACAGAGAAAATGTTTTTGTTCTTAAATACGAATAAATGCTCACTTGATATTTATTTATCAACAGTTTAGGCCACGACTGTACATAATGTAGTGTTCTCAGCATTATATAAAGGGAAAGTTCACACAAAACGTACATTTCTGTCATTTTGTGTTCCCCCTTATGTGGTTGTAAACATGTATGTGAGTCTATCTTCAGTGGAACACAATAGAAGATATTTTGAGAAATGTCTTCTTTTGTGTTCTGCAGAAGAAAGAAACGCAAACAGGTTTGAAATGACATGAAGATGAATAAATGAATAAACTAAAGCCCTCTACCACCTGCCGCAGATCCAATGATTTAGAAATGCACCCACCCTCAAAATCATATTAAAATAAAATAATAATTTATAGTGCAATAGTTAGGCAAACATATATTTGTAAGATTTATATAATAATATTTCAACACAGAAAGATCTTGGCTAATATTTAGAGACCCTGGTGCTCCCATGATGTTTGAGTAATTCAAATTAAATTAAACTGAAACTCGGAGAGCGTTTTAAAGGTAAACCACATGTTTTTGTCAATTCAATATCTTTAAGGAGTTTGTTTGATTCCACAAACGTCGCATTTTCTTCTCCAACACGTGCGTCACACGCGTTAGTCGAGAAATAATCCCTCTGAAGAAGGTCAAGGTCATCATTTGTGAGATCTCGAAACTATTCCATGACTTCTAATGGGATTACAGAAACAGAAACATCATTCACTCACCGGGGGAAGTGTTTCCATTCTATATGATTCACTTATATAACAGAATGCAGATGACGCTTGTTGAGGTTGCAGGTTCAAGCGGCACCTGTCATATTCCACCTCGACTTCCTGCTCCGCCGCGCCACGCTCCCACCGCGTAGAGAAGACGTCTTACAGCGCGTCAAACATCTGATCTGCGTGTCAGGTGTGGGCTTGTATCTCGCTGCCTCTCCGCGAGGCCATCGGATCTGACGTGTCGTGGATGCTCCTCTGACGCAAACAAACCGTGGAGTTGTAGTGTCTGGTGTCCGGGAAACGCATAGCGACGCAAATGCTGCCTATAAATACATCTCTAAGTCCGGCTATTTTAAAACGTGAAGCGAGCAGTTCAAGGCCACAACTATCACCTATGGAGAATGAATACGCCGCTGATCGAGTCGGGGGGGGTTACGGCTCTAATGGGCTCTTATTTTGTGATCTATAACATTTCCCTCTGTGCGATACATTTGGAGGTTTCTAAGGTGTTCTGAGTAGTTTTTAGTGACCTGTTATGGTGCAGCCTTGGGTGTTTTGTACCGTATGAATGGAAGGTAATGTTGTGTGTTTCATGCGGCGTTTTTTAACATTCTGAGTGGTTGCTAAGGTTTTGGGTTGTTTTAGCATGTTACAATGTGATGGCTATGGTGGTGTGGTGGTTGCTAAGGCGTTGCTATATGGTTGCTAAGATTGGTAGCTATGGGCTTCTTAGCATATTAGTAGCTATTGTGTGCTTGCTTGGATGTTTTGAATGATTGTTAGAGTTAGATGGATGCTAAGGTTCTGCTGTCAAAAGAGATCTGTAAACGTATAATTTTTTCCATCATATGTATTTACATTTATGCATTTGGCAGACGCTTTTAACCAAAGCGACTTGCATTACACTATACATTTGTTTTTGGATATGTATGGATCGAACCCATGACCTTGGCGTTTCTAGCGCCATGATCCAACCACTGAGCTACAGGAAAGATGTATAAATCCTATTGGATAGAAATACAACAGCACATCTCTTTTGAAAAACTGTAAAGGTTGTTTTGTTTGTAGAAATCTCTCTACGCAGTATTAATGCTTGCTTTAAGACCCGTTCTTTATTCTTCAATATATCCAAAAAGACTTTTTGTTTTTACTGTTTACCACAGGAAACCTCCTCTCTTGACTTTAGAAATGTTGAACTCATTTAAAACAAATCTGGGACAGATCTGCATTTCAAACCACACGCGCCATACAGTCCAAACTCGGCGCTCGCATGCACACAATACGCAGAGCAGACGCGGCGCCACACAACGCATTGTGAAAGAAAAGCAAGGTTTCCTTCCATTCATTACTGAAGGTTTTAATCACAGCATCTCACATGAGAGAGTTCTTTACGGACTTGAGACCCAACCCAAACTCCACTTCAAACACACAGCATGAGTGACTGGAGAAATAATTCAAACCAGCCGCCTATAACCACTGACAGACGTGAAGTTTTACGCTGACCAATAAAGCTAAAACATAATAAAATGTATTTTAGCTCAATATTTGATGTCCATGTATTTATGTATTTGCTGATTTTGGCTGATGTGTCTTTTGTGTTTTGTTTATCTAGTTGGGGGTTCAAAGTAACACACATGCATATGTTTATCTTAAATGTCCAGTTTGTGACTTTGCATGAAAGCAAATGCATAAGCGTAAACCTCTCAGGTTTTGTTTTGTCATAATAATTCATTTTTCACAAGCATCCATCATTTCACATGAGTTTATTAAAAATATTGTCCAGCATCCTATGATGTTTTCACAAACGTAATGGAAGACAGCATGATACATCTGCATTGTTAAGACATTAATTTCACCTTCTCAGAGAAAATAAGATCGTAGATCAACAATTTATTCCCTTACCGTTTGCATTTCATTCAAAATGCTCAACCGTCACGTAATACTCTCATTTTATATGGGATTAATAATCTCGAACACGTGTGTGTCACACTTCATTCACGTCGTGCGTCTGTTCTCAAAATACAATATAACAAAATAATAAATGTGTCTGGTGTATCATAATACAAGTAATATAAGTACCATCCATCCATGATAAAGTTACACATATCATTTACTGACATCTAAAGTAGCCGAGTGTTAGAAAGACGCTTTCAATAAGGAAAAATCATTGTCCTTCATTTCCTCTTTTCCGCCCTTTTCCTTTATGTCTCTGTCCGTGTCTTTCCATGAATCCTGCAGAACAGGAAGCAGCCGGGGATTAATACAGCACTTCCTCTCTCCGGGTGAGCGCCACGGTCGCTTGTCTTCATTTCGATACGTTCCTCTTGGCTCGCGTCCCGGCTGACCGAGAGGTCTGCGTGATGGACAGAAGAAAGATAGAAAGAGTCTCTTTCTGGTGCTCGAGTTCATCACAAACTGTGAGAGTTTGCGGCGAAGGTCAGCGTCGCAGCTGCGTCTTCACATCTGGACGCATGCAGCTGCGTGTCTTCATAAAGCCCTGCGTGAGATTTACTGTTTGCTGCCTGTGTTACATTACGCAAAAACCGTATTCGCTAACAAGTCACTGTCAGTTTAGTGCAAACAATGCATTTCGTTTCTAGGCTTGTTATAAATTCGGCCCTGACCACGGCCACGTGTTTTTCCAAACGAAGTCTCTTAAGTTGCAGGGTCGGAGTCGACCTCAAGCGAAGATGCTCCTCTGGTGCGCCATGAGAGCCGTTTGACTCTCTCTCCTCCTCTCTTTCTTCCTCTCCATCCGAACCTTCCAGCAAACGGCGCTCAGGGCGAGCAGCACCAGGCCGGCCGAGAGCAGCACCAGTCCGAAGTACGAGATGGTGGAGCCGTGAGAGTTAAAGCTGTAGGCGACGGCGGTCACCACGATCCCCGCGATCAGCACCACCACGCCGAACGGCACGGTGCAGCGGTAGCAGGACAGCTCGGCCCCGCCGGTGGCCGCCGTTAGCTGAACCTCGTTCACAAGAGGAACGGTGACCGCGGTCGGCGGTGGAGTTTCGTTGTTGTTGGTTTTCTCGGTCAGGATTCGCTGTGGGCTTCCGGGGATCGTCATGGCGTCTTTTAGAGGCTCGGAGGGCATCGCAGGGTCAAAGGTCAGAGCGTTTCGGGGCATCAGCCGCGGCGCGGGCTGTTTCTCTAGAGCATCTGTGTACGGCCTCTCCTCATCCGCACCTACGGAAAGAGAAGTAAATGCATTAAAACAACTCATTGCTTTGTCCTTGCCAAAACCCAAAGCAGCTCTCAAGCGTTAGCAGGTCAGGAGTTGTTTTGGTATTCAGATGGGAAGAGCCCCCCGATCCGGTTTATGAACGCAGACTGACCACCGCCTGAATGACGCAGAGAGAGCTGCCACATTCCCTGGAGAGCTCGGGATATGACATTACAAACCGCGCCATGAAACCCGAGCGCTGTATAAATTAACAGTCATTTCACAGGGGGCTTGTTCTTATGAGCACAAACGCCTGGAGCGCTTCTCTCTGACCACCGAACATTACGTCTGTAAACTTCAGCCTGCTTTCTATAAAGAGATTAAAATCATTTCTCTTTGGGGAGCTCCATGACGTCGCTGTGAGAATAATATATCACAGACCCCAACATGTCATTTTTCTTGGATGAGCATATGTGAATAATAATCAGATCTTATGAAGCTATTACATTTGTGACTGATGAGACCGATGTTAAGTACAATTATAGTGTTGAAAAAAGAAAGTTCAGACACTTAAAATATGAATGAATATGAAATGTATGCATGTATAGTTTTGTTCTATCATCATGTATTTAGCAGATTGCATTTCCTCATGCAAATGAATTTTACATTTTGTCTAACTTTTTATATTTACGTGACATGACTTTATTTAAATGTAACTTATGTCATTCATCCCTGTTTTATAGTCATACTATGTGTTTACAAATGTTTATCTTGGTTATTTAATTCATGCAGTTAGACTCTCAAATAGCAGTTGTATTTATTTTGTCTCATTAAATGTTTGCGTATGAGAAACAGATGATAAAGTTCATTTCCCCAAGTCAACAACAGTGCTGCTATAAAGTTGTTCTTTTCAAATTTAATGCATACAATTATTGAAATTATGATGCATCTTAAAAATAAGACATATGAATCTATAATAATATTTCACAATGTCTTTTGTTATAGTTGTACAAAGGTAAAGTAGACAGTAAAAAGTCTTTTACCTCACACGTATATTCCATCTTCAACTCAAAACTAAAGACTTTAAAGTCCAGTAATGATCCAAAGTAAAGTGAGTTGTGCTGGTGATCTCCTCATGCAGTCACCGACTGAACTCCTCCTGATCGCTCTCTCTCTCTCTCTCTCTCTCTCTCTCTCTCTCTCTCTCTCTCTCTCTCTCTCTCTCTCTCTCTCTCACTAGATGTGCGTCTGCACATGGGGGTGGAGTGAAATATAGCGGCAGATTTTCCCCATTTCATGCAGCTGTCTGTCTCTTTAAAGCTCTCTGCATAATAAATGCTGAATGCTTTCACGAGCTGATGAACTTTATCACTCAGATATAGTTGCATAAACATTCTCGAGTATTTTAATAATATACATTATATTAGAAGATAACACTTCATTGCAACAGCAACAGCTAGTCAAATGAACTGAAAATAACTTTTCCTGACAGATGTTAAAATAAAATAGTGCCATTGTTTTGTCTCAAGATGCACACCAGTAGTTAGGCTACATAAATATCAACATTCATTGCATCTCAATAATAACTTTTTTTTAAGTTTATTTAGCCTTTATTTACATCCCTATGCAGTTGGTTGGTACATAATTTTTTTTAAGCTATTTTAAAATGTACACATTTGAAAAAGGACCGTACACAAACCACATTTTGTTTGTAGATACACTGAAAAAAGGTTCCTTTGGAATTACTCGATTTAATCCTGTGCATCGGTTCCACACGATTGAATTACATTTAAAAAAAATCTTAAATTGCAAGAAAAGTTATGTTAAAAAAACTTAATTAAATGATGTTGAACCGATGAACATAATTAAGTTGGGTAATTCCAACTAACCTTTTTTTCAGTGTACTTCTCAGTTAATTTCGGTGTGAATGAAAAACTAAAACAATAAACAAAAAACGCTTGTTGAAGGTACAAGTCAACTTCCAAACAGATCTTCACATGTGTAAAGCAGCTGTTTTTCAACCCAACACAACCTCTGTTTGTTTGTGGAACGTAATTTAAATTTGTGTAATTGAATTTGAATGTGTGCGATTTGAATTGTGCGTAAAGATTTGTTTATTTGCGTTCTGCCCATCTGCTCTCAAACGCATGAGACTCCAGCAGCATCCAGTCTCCTTTCTTCTTTTTCTTCCTTGCGTTTGTGTTGTAATGTGATACAGGGTGTTGTCGACAGTCTTCCTTCCCAGAGGAAATCTTCCCCCAAACAGTGAGGCAACATCGCCCTGATCTCTCAGCAAGACCTTTGAAACGATTCTGAGTTTTGTGTCCGATATAGAGTGAAAAAAATATGCTTGGGAATTATTTATTTTGTTATTTATTTATAACATTGTTTCATGTTCTTCATAAGTTTTCATATTTACACAGAGAACCCCTCATATACAAATTATTATCACACAGACTATTGCTCTTGATTTATTGATATGGTTGGTATGAATATATAAATATTTCAGCGGGTCTTGGAGGTTAACACTGATGGTCTGTAACAGACTGTAGGTATAAAGTATCGTCTGGTGACAAAGCTTCTGGAGTTGAGTTTCTACGACAGACGCACAATGCTCATAGACAAATGTTCCCTTTCGTTGCCTGAGGTTTTGAAAATTTGATGAGAAACAGGATTTAAAGAAAAAAGAAATTAAGTTTTATTCACCAGTCTGTCTATTATGCACATCATATTGTAATAAAAATGACCAATAACATTCAACTTATCCATAGCCTAACTATCTATAATGTAGCCTACATTTGTCATGCACAAATAAAAATAAAATGACAGAAAAGATGTCATAAATAAATAAACAAACAAACAAATACATCATGATGTGTTTTTCTAATAAAATACACACATCTGATCGAGTACAACGTTGCGTTATTGAGCGTCACACAGTCGTGACGTCACGGGCGAACAAGCAGCGCGCGGTCAGCTGTTCACCGGGGGTCACGTGACGCGCGTGGATACGGAAGCATCATGGCCGTGAACTTCAGCGAAGATGAGTTTCAGCTGGCGTGGACCGAACTGGACGAGCCGCAGCTGGACGGGTGGGAGTTTTTCACCGAGACCACGGGCGTGAAAATATACCGACGGTATCATAAGGTGAACGGCACAGTGCGCATGCGCTCTGTATACGCGCGCGTCTGATCGCAGTCAAGCAATTCAATGCAGTCAGCTTATACCTAATGCAAAATAGGGGTTTTATACTATTAAACACTTACAAATATAACCTATTGGATTGCATGACGTTTGAATTGACTATAATAAACTATACTTGTGATATATACTCTAAGAAAATGTATAGTAACGTAATTATAGATCATCTGAACTGAAGTGACTGCATCTAGGCATTTGCATCTGTTTGTCTATATTTGTTGATCTGTGCAGTTTTTCCCCTCATGTTCGCAGCACACATCAGTGATATATACAGGCATCTGGGATGCATTATATATACATTGATCTGTGTCGTCATGTTAAACAGGATTCGGGTCTGTATGAGTACAAGGTGTTTGGCTCTCTGCCTGGCTGCTCCCCAGATGTCTGCGCAGATGTTTACATGGAGCTCAACTACAGAAAGCAGTGGGACAGTTATGTCAAAGGTACATACATGAACACCATTTCTCAAAACATTTAGTCTGCGTTAATGTCTTTTAGTACAGTAAACCGGTTTTGGAGTAAACCCCAGTATTACCTGACCTACAGGTTCAACATAATAAGTTTTAGTCATCGTTGGAGATGTTATAGATGATGCATGTATGTTATAGCACAACAACTACTCAAACATGTTCAACTTGTTTCCTTTCAGAGCGTATGTTATAACTTCTAACAGAGATTAAAATAACATACAGTGCATTTTTAATTTCTCTTCATTTGGCTTTATGGTCAACTTGTCAATAAAACAGCGTGTACATGTATATGAATACAGCTGCCGGATTGCTACTCCAAATTCTTTATTGTTATTTTAAAACACTAATGCATTGGGAATGAAGTAGGATTGTTTGTAGTTTTATTGCAAAGGACTGCACAATATTGAAGAAAATTTGTATATAAAATAAATTGCTAAATAATGCATAAATGCAAAATGTTGCTGTTTCTGTGGTTGATCGTCATCATGCACAGAGGAAAACGTTAACACACAATCATATTGTTGTGTAACCTGTTGTTTGCAGTGAGACATATGATATCATCACCGAGTTTATTTTAACATTCATATGTTCTTTATTCTGAAGAATCTTCATACGCTGCTGGTAAAAACACTCAAGTCTGCAGGTAACTGGACTGGTACGTGTGAAATCCCAGTAGGTGTAGACAGTGCTGTTGTGTTTATGCAGTTGTTTGTTTGTGAGTGAAATGTGGTGTTGTTCACTAGTTATGTGCTTTTATACGGTATAGTTATTGAAAGTGGGATCTGATCTAGAATCACATCCTTCAGAAACTGACCTTAGATCAGATTTAGAGTTTGTATATTGATCTCAAGTTGTTTTGTCTCCTGTTGTGAACTACGAGTACTGTTAAAATGATCCGTCTCCCATAATCTTATGCATAGGTGAATCAAAACTTTTTTTAGTGTGAATCATAGTTTTGTTGACTTCTAGAGCTAAGAAGTGTCGAGGTCAGCGAGTCTTGCACGTGTGGTTTTGTCAAGAGCTGATGATAAATTAATAAATAAAAGTAAGTGCTTTGCCATTTGTTGTCTCACACTGATATAAAAGATTATGAAATAGCATTTTGCACATTTACTCTTACTTAAAGGGATCTATCCCTTTATTATAAAAATATGATACTACAAACTAGTGTTTACAAAAAATAAGTAATACTGTGCTTATTGAGACAAAAGTCCTCAGGGTTCAGATAAATGATATGTCATAAGTGATCATCATTAAATGACATCAAACGTCAGCAGATAAGATGTAAGTTTGATATATAAACATTTTGTTGATCTTTTAAACTCAAATTTTAAGGGGGAGAAAGACATATCATGATGAGTTCGTGAGTTTTCACGATCGTTTAACATCACAGAGATGTTCATGTAAATGTTGCGTTCGTTCTAGATCTGGCATCGATTTAACCGTCTTCATCAATCTCTTTTAGTTTGAGACATGAAAGCTTTGTGTCTGGCAGTAAGATCTGCTGTGTATCTTAAACATTCATATCTTACATTATTCGTTTTGGCATGTTTCTATGTTTATCCTGCGTTTGTCAATGTTATTATACACTTTTAGGATGTTGCTGCATGGTTGCTATGGTGTACAGGTCAGTACTTTTATCACATTGCTAGGTTATTTTGGGTGGTTGCTAGGATAAACGTTAGATGTGCACATTTCCTCTGTGATGTCAGAATGTGTTGAATCTTTTCTCTCATTTGTAGACATGAGGTGGTGAGGTGGTGTATTTACCCCAAACACACTGAGAATAGCTGTGTGTGTGGTTTTATTAGAAACACACTTTGGCTCCAGTCGAGCCCGTGTGTATGTTTTGAGCGTTTCTTTCAATAAAAACCCTGCGTTTAAGGTCTGATTTATGTTCTTCGCCGTGCTCTCGTGTCTCCCGGTGCTTTCGGTGTGTTTCCTCTGGGCGTTTGTTTGTGACAGATGAAGGTGGGGATGTCAGGCCGACCAGCATTCAAAACCCTGGAGATTTCCCACCCAGAGTCTGGTTCATATACAGAACACCTCAGATCTCTGTCCTGAAATACAGACTTTATTAAAAACCAGAAATCATTTACTCTCATGCTGTTCCAAACATGATCTGCTCTAAACACAAAGACACAAGAGTTAAAAATGACAAGAGTTAAAAGTCAAACTTTATCCTTTCCAAATAATGTCAGTCTCTCCTTTGAAGCTCTTCTTGAGCTGGAAGCGGATGTAACGCAGAATTTGACAGAATGCAGATTTTAATCTCATCATGAATGTGTCGTGTAACGTTAGCCAGGACGTCCCTGACGTGATCGTTGTGTTGGACCACCAGAACGCTGAAATGTTATTGTTATATCGGTCAAGAATTACAGTCACATAAACACGTTTGACTGAATCATATGAGTGATGAATACATTTACACCCATGAAATAGAAATAAACTCGCCCGTGATCAAGAGCCGCCTTAGACTTTTATTCTTGGCACCATGTCTGAATTGCCAATTTATACAGGAAGAGATTGACAGGTGAACTCAATATTTTTCAGCCTTGTGATATTAATATTAATATTATATGCAGGTGTAAACAAGTGTTTTACAGTCATCTTATCACATTCCTATAACCAGCGATCAACACATCATGGTTTGGTGTAAATGATAAAGCATCTCTACTGTACATGTTTGCTTTGCTTCTTTAAAAGATCATTAAAATTCATATTTAATGTCACATTGGGTAAATGTTATCATTAGTATAATGTAATAATTGAATCATTTTGACACAGTTAAAAATATTAGAAAGTTGACTTGCTTGTTAATATTTTTTTTCTAAATTGTAGAATAACTGTGCAGTCATCAAAACTATGAAAGAGCACAAATGTAACTATGACATGTAAATTTAAAAAAAACTATAGAATAATATACATTTGAAAATATAAAAATAAATGGTGTTTTTTCTTTATTATTTGATATTTTACCTTTATTTTACATTTCTGTAAAACATCTAGTTTTGTAATAAACAAATATATTGGCACAATTTTATTTTTGTCTACAAAAGCAATTTCCATGATCTATAACTGTTGATAGTGTGATATATGATTTTGTTTATAGCACATTACAGCTGCTTATGTCTTCATCTCATAATTCATCTTCCAGTGTTGTTATGGTCATCTGGAAAAGTCATAATGTTCTTCTTATCATAACTTATCATTGTGTGTGTGTGTGTGTGTGCGTGCGTGCGTGCGTGCGTGCGTGCTGTGTGTGTGTGTGTGTCGTCCACAGAGCTACAGGAGAAAGACTTTAATGGACAGAAAGTGATTTACTGGGAGGTGAAATATCCAGTTCCTCTTTCTAACAGGGATGTATCCTACAAACACAGACGTCACACTCATCAAATTCTGTTTATGTAAAATCTTTTATATGAAGAGACAATATTAGTTTTATTATAAATCAATATATTGTGAATTTGAACAATTGCGAGGATATGAACAATTTGTTGTCTTAATAGCATAAACACAGAAATGATTTTCTTATTGTAGACTCCTCAGCTGTTTATATCAGAAGGTTTGGAGTTGTTTTATTATCATCTTCAGTGTTAGTCTTTAACTTTATCTTCAGTACGTGTACGTGCGCGAGCGTCGGGATCTGGACATGGGCGGCCGCAGGATCTGGGTGGTTTTAGCGAAGAGCTCATCTGTGTCTCAGTGTCCTGAGAAGAGAGGCGTGATCCGGGTGAAGGATTACAAACAGAGTCTGGCCATCGAGAACGACGGCTCCGACGGTACCAAAGGTGACACAACACACACCGACTTTCGCTTTTATCTAATGTAGTGCTTTATACAATAGAGATTGTTTCAAAGCAGTAAAAAACAAACAATAATGACAATTTATGCTAACTTTAAATCAAAGCAGTTTACTCTGATCAGTGAATCTGATAACCAAATGTTTCTTTAAATCATCTTTCAGTGTTTATGAACTACTTTGATAATCCGGGCGGCATGATCCCCACGTGGCTGGTGAACTGGGCGGCAAAGGTGAGCGAGCTGGATTTATTACGGCATGGGTGAAAAATGCGATAAGTTGAGCTTGTGGCGTAATGCCATGTTTATACGTGTTTCGCGTGCAGACGGGCGTCCCGGCATTTCTCACGGACATGAAGAAGGCCTGCAGCAACTATTCCAGCTACTGCAAGAACAACAAGTGATGCATGTGTCTCCTGCTCCTGTGCTGTTGTGTTTGAGGTCAGAAGGGCATTCTGGGATTTGTGGGTGGAGTTACTGCTGTTTCTATGGTGACCGGCATCTGAAATCCTTCAGTAGTGTTTAGTCTAAATCACTTTTTATTCCATTCTTGAGTCGCAGAAAGATTTTGGGTTTCTCAGTTAAGATCATTTTTTGTGTTATATAAATGTATCATAGCACTTTAATCTGAAACGATGACATAAAGAGCTACAATATGAATGTATAAAACTTCTCTGTTATATATGAAATGCACATACAGAGACACTTCATCTGGAACCTCAGGTCACACTCACAGTACGTTGTCTGTAAAACTGATTTCGTGCATTCACTAAAATTCAAGCGACTTTTGTGAGTTATGATCAACGTTTTGTTTGATTTCGTGTGCACTGATATTTGATCTAATGCAGAGATGTTTTAAGTGTGACTTTACAGCTCAGATGCTGTATGTGAATTGTCTCGAATCTTTAACCGAATTGTGCACTTCAATGTTAAGAGACCGAATATACCAGCAGTCTGTAGATCAGGTGTGACGTTCATACTGTAGTCACTGAGCGACCTCTTCTGGTGAATCTGATCCTGACTGAAGGTTTTTGCACAGATAGTTAGTTATTGGTCATCTGGTCTTAAGATGCTGGAAACCTCTGGGCATCTCAAGCTGCTTTACCTGCAGATCAGTCAGGTTGAAATGTTGTGTTTCTGAGCGGATAGACGTGACTGTCAAGACTATCAAATCGATAAATCACATTAATAACAAACGTAAAGAGCTGAATAACGTACTGAAAATTTTACGATGTATGCAATGCTTGATGAATATGTGCTGTTTACAAATGAATGCTGAGCACAGTAAGTCTTCGAGGAATCGAGATCTCTCATAATAAAGTTGTGGTGCTTTAAGAACACTCTTAAAGGGACACTCCACCCAAAAATGAATTCTGTCAGTTTCTTCTTTTGTGTTTAGCAGAACAAAGAAATGTATACAGGTTTGGAACAACTTAAGGGTGTGTTAATGATGACAGATTTTAATTTTTGGGTGAACTGTCCCTTTAAGAGAAGGTGCCTCACAATGCCATTGAAGAAACAGTTTTAGTTCAATAAATAACTTTTCACATCTAGAGGTTGTTTGCGTTTTTTTACCTTACAACGAAAGAAAACCAAATGGTTCTTGGGGAGCAAAAATGGTTCTTCTATGGCATCGCTGTGAACAACCTTTTAATCTAAAGATCCATTCATCTTAAATACAGTGAAATGGTTGCATTTTAAAGAACAATGTAAATTTTTTGCATTACAGATGTTTGTAGTGTTACTCTATACATCTGTGCGTGGACACGTGTGCATAATATACTGTAATGATACTTGTTTGAAGTGAGAGATTGAGTCTAGACGCTGTTAACAGACCACTGGAAGATTTCGTTTAAACGGGTTTCCGTACGTTCGGAAAGAACGATTTTTCTTCACTGACTTTCATTATGATTACTTTTTAAGTTTTGACAATCTGTAGTTTGATATTAAGCACTTATTTCATTTTATTCTGGTTCTTTTTGACATCTACCTCTTAAACTCACTGTGTAGTTAAATCATTTGTATGTTTAATTCTGTGCTCGAGGTGTCTGTTATCGTCTGGTGAATGTTTATTGCAATAAAATGTTGCTCTGCCTTGCTCTGTGTATTAGTTTTTTGAGTTTGTGTGTTGACAAAATGTTTTATGCTCTGGATAAAAGCGTATGCCAAATGAATAAATGTAAATGTAAAGAATCACAAAAAATATCTTCAGCATGGACCTGTGGGTGATTTTTAGCCCAAATGAAATCTGGATCCCCCTGCAGGTCAGTAACATCACTGCAGTCTGTAATATACTTTCATTCTGGTCCTCATGACTTACACATCTGTACATGTGACACGAATCAGATCAGATTGAAAATCACACACACAGAAAAAAATATAATAATACTAGGTTTATGTGCATACTAGTTTGCATTAAGTTTATGTTGATTTAAATGATTTAAACATGATGCATTAATACTAAAGTTGTAAGAAATCATTTTTCTTACGGTTTTTCATCTGCAGCCCTTATAGACCAGAAGTAATATGTAAGTATTTACACACACACAGTTTTACATCATATTTAGATAAACATATCTTGGATAGTTCACCCAAAAATGAGAATTCTTTCATCATTTATTTACCTTTGTGAGTTTCTTTCTTCTGCAGAACACAAAAGAAAATAGTTTGAAAAATGTTGATAACCAAACAACACTGAACTCCATTGACTTCCATTGTATGAACAGAAAACCATTTCTCAAAATATCTTCTTTTCCACTGTGGAAAGAATCATATCAAGTTTTGAAACATGTCATTGTAAATAAATCCTAATTTATCTCTTTAAAACCTCTCAACGGTCTTAAAAGGGTTGCGATTAACTTAATTTCTTATTTCTTTGGTTTCAGAGTAAAATCCGACGGGACGAGCTCCTGAAAGGTTTTTGGGATATTCAGCCCTAAAGCGTGTTTATGTTGGCGCCGCTCGTGCGCTGTGTTCATTTAAACCAGAACAAACACTGAAGTTGATGATGATCAGAAAGTCCAGGCTCTATTTTAAGTGGCTGAACTGAATAACATCAGGTACTTCGCTGTCTCTCACGAGCGCAGAGTAAATATATTTCTTGGCCAGCTGTTGTATTTCTTCTGATTGGTCATATACAGGAGTAATTAGCTGGAGAAAGCGATCCGCGTTTCTCCTGAACCTCCTCGGCTTTCACGGGCTCCAGACGCCGAGCTTTCTGTCTGCGGCTCTGTGATTCTTAACAGATTACAATTCGAGATAGCAGCCCCGCGGGACCAGCCATCCTTGATCCTGAACGGGCTTTTATACGGTTTTCTACAGCGTTATTATGCACATTGCAGGTTATTTAGCTGGGTTATAATTGCAGAGATTACCTGGCGCTGTGTCTGGCTCCTCTGAACTCAAGGTTAGCTCAGTATTTTCACAAGCGTTTGCTTTGCATTGTTAAAATCTGAGATGTGCTGATGTGGAGGTGAGATCAGACTCTGGTGCCTCGTTTCTGACTACAAACAAGCATTTTAGGCACGTCACCTAATGTGGCTGTACATCATTTTTTACCTTCTGTCCTCTCTTTGTTTTTTCATGTCTCGTCTTGTCTCACACTCCCCGAGTAACACCAGGAATTGCTCTTTTTAGAAAGTTTGGGGAAATATTTAGTTCCTCTAATCACAGCTTAAAGGAAAATGGTATTGCTCAGTTGTGTTTCATTTAAGTTGGAAATGAACTTGTTGAAACACATGAAGAGTCTGGAGGTGTAAACGAATGTAGATTGTAGAGGTAAAATAATCTGGATTTGAGTAAATTTGATGTTTGAGTTCATATTGAGATCTTCAATAATATTGACTTTTGATTGCAGACTTGACAAATCTGAGCTCAGATTGAGACGTTGTTGAGATCTCTTCTGAAACTCTAATAGAGACGTCTAATATCTGTGTCTCAGATATTTGTCAGGAGAAATATGTGAGACGTAAATGAGACTTAAGCAAGTTTCCATCTGCTTTCTATTTTATCATTGATGTCTAGGAGAAATAACTGAGATATTAAAGAGATGTCATCAAATGGGCACAAAAAACAGCTGAAGACCCACCTCTTCCATGAGCACTTAACTGTCTCATAATATAAAAAAAAAAAAAAAATAGAAAATAATTCTACCTCTATTTTTCCTTTTCTAATGTTCTCTATATACTTGCTTATACTATCTTGACGTTGTATTTGAAACTTTGTATTACTAGCACTTCTCGTGAATATTACTTACTTAGACGAATCGCTTGCTGTTTTCCTCAATTGTAAGTCGCTTTGGATAAAAGCGTCTGCCAAATGAATAAATGTAAATGTAAATTTGTGATATTTCAAAAACTTTTTCTCACGAGAAATATCTGAGACGCTTATGAGACTTGAGCAAGTTTCCGTCTGCTTTGTATTTTATCATTGATGTTTAGGAGAAATAACTGAGATATTAAAGACATGTCATCAAATGGGCACATTTGTGATATTTCTGACTCTTTTTCTCGGGAGAAATATCTGGGACAGAATTGAGACTTAAACAGATCTCATCTCTTTCTTGGTCATGTTTCAGTTTGGAACCAAAAGGGGGCGTCAACGCTTCAAGCACCATTTATTAAAGAGTGTGTGTGCGTGCGTGTGTGCGTGCGTGTGTGCGTGCGTGTGCGTGTGCTTGTGTGCGTGCGTGTGTGCGCGTGCTTGTGTGCGTGCGTGTGTGCGCGTGCTTGTGTGCGTGCGTGCGTGCGTGTGTGCGCGTGTGTCTTTACTGTTTTTAAGATGTGCCACTAGAGCAGATTGTCAGATCATTTTCTCTCGTCTCTAAATCCATAAAGCTCAAGCTCAGGGAGCTGGCGGGATGTCTGATTGCTGGAGAACATCTCTGTCGCTGCCGTGGCAGTAGTGAACCCCGGAGGGATCCTATACCTCCATTATTTCATTACTGCTGCGGCCGGAGGAGAGATGAGACGACTGTTTTCTCTTAAAGCTCAGACCGCAGCGGTCTGCTACTGTAAAAGCACTGCCGTCCGGCCAAAATCACAAATGAGGTCTCTTAAATGTCTCACTTATTTCTCTTAGACAGCACTGAGGCTAAATGGAGAACAAATGAAAACTTTTAAATAATCTTGTGTTTGTCTGCTCTAGAGTTTAAACGTTGTCTCAAATTATAATGTTTCATATTTACGTTAGCTTTATAGCTCCTAACTCTTGCTTAATTTAACTGAGAACTTCATTTAGTCTTCTGACGAAGGAACAACCGCTGAGCAATGTTTTGTTTCACGACCGTGTCAAGAACATAAATAATGTTGTTTGGATGTTAATGTTTGTGTTAATATATCTTTAGATTGTGATCTGACCGATGAATGTGAGATGCATCACACAACTTTTCATTTTCTTAGATTGTCTATGGAGACTTATGTCCAATTTCTGTCATGACCAGTTGGAACTGTACATTTCACATAACCCTTTATGACTTTATAAAGGTTTTACATCAATGAGGTGTGAACTACACACTCCGATATCGCTCTTGTTAGTTTTACTAAACCCATCCCTGTTCACAGTACATAAAGAAGTTAAAGGGTTACTAAAAAATGAAAATTCTGACATCATTTACTCACCATCTTGTCATTTCAAACCGTGTTTGTTCTGCAATACACAATATTTCTTTTCCCTACTATGAAAGTCAATGGGGGTGAGATCTGTTGGTCACATTCTTACAAATATCTTCCTTTGTGTTCAGCAGAACAAATACATGTATCCTTTTAACGTTATTTATACAAAAAATGTAGTACGGTCAGTGTTTATAGAAGTGTTTTTCAGTAAAGCTAAAGACTTGTTTGTGTGTTTATTTATCTTTGAGATTTAGAAGAATTTGGCGTATTTTTGAGTTTTATTGTTACCATTGTATAGAAGAGTGTACATGTGCGCCCATGATGTGTATTACATCATTCAATGAGCATTAACTGTGCTAATGCCGGTACTGAGATGTCTCTCATCTGATGTCATGCTATAAGTCCATATTTATTTATGTATGAGAACAAAAAGTTGAAGAATGAATATTGAGTTTAATTAATTTACTACAATCTGAACGGTTTGGATTTACTCAAAAAGGTTTCGTCAACTTTACCTGAATTTCTGTTGTAAATTGTTATTTGTAGAAACTACTCGACATATTGGCGTGGAATCGTGACGCTACTTTTGTATGTAAATCCAACAAATCGTTTTTTGAGTTTAGGTCCGTACAGCCGAATGTAGTTCAGAAGAGTCAGAGAGAGTCAGACGGTTAAATCAAAACTCATTTAGCAGATGCTTTTATCCAAAGCCACGTACAAATGAGACTACTTTCTCATTTCTGCGTTTACTTTTACCTGAAGTGTATTTTTTAAACAAGCTGAAGAATTATTAGTTCAGCTGTAATTCTGTTAATGAAGATTCATTTGTATTGAACCCAGGAGAGAGAGAGAGAGAGAGAGAGAGAGAGAGAGAGAGAGAGAAAGAGATGGTGGGTCGGGCTGTAACACCTTCAACAGTAAACAGCTTGACGCGGCGGCGTGTTTGTTATTTAGTGAACTCTGGTTGGAGCCGACAGTAAAGCTGTCTGTGAATTACGCTGGAATTCAATAAACTGTCCAGCGGCTTGTAAAAGTCCAACACTAAACACTCGTGAGATCTTCTCATGAGCGCCTTAAGCTCGGCCCTGCCGCCTTTATTTATGAAGCGCCTTAGAATAGATGAACTGATCTGGGGTCAGGTTTCTGCTGTGTTTACAGGGCTTTAGATGAGATATAAACTCATCTGAGATCATCACTCCTGAACTCAGATCATTTACACAGGAAAATAAACAACGTCTGCATCGAGAGTTTCACAAGAATCTTATTGTAGCTTGAGGACTGAAGCTGTATTGTCACTGTTATTAAAACATCTAAACATTTTATCCAGAATGTAAAGCTTGAATAAAAGCAGCTGACGAATGAGTAAATGTTCTTTAGATGTACAGAACAGAGTTACTGACACACAATCCTTCACTTCTGACTAAAGGTTAGGTTGTGAATTTCTCTTCGGTTGATAAATAGTGTTGAGAATATACTAAAAGCCTCAACAGATATTTCGATTATTTTAACAATATGCATTTTTAATGAGAGATGTGTGTGTGTGCGTGTGTGCGTGCGTGCGTGCGTGCGTGCGTGTGTGGACTGAAGTATTTTGTCTGTTCTGAATAAATATGAAATGAAAACAACAACTGAAATATTTCAGAGCGTTTTTGTTTGCAAAAGCAACAGCCGCCATCATTTTCTTTCTCCAGAGCTCTTTCTTTCTGATTCCTATGGGCCTGTTTTACATCTTAATTGTGGTTTTGGTAGACAGTAGATTCATGAAACTGTGTGTTTGTGTTTGTAATTGGTTTAATTGTGGTCATTAAGCAACACACACACACACACACAGAGAGAGAGAGAGAGAGAGAGAGAGAGAGAGAGAGAGAGAGAGAGAGAGAGAGAGAGAGAGAGAGAGAGAGAGAGAGAGAGAGAGAGAGAGAGAGAGAGAGAGAGACCAGTTCAGGCCTTCTGCCCATGACTAAATGTTCTGTAATATAATTATTTTGATTTATAAACATACATATATATACATATACATGGTTAATATTTTAGGTTCAAATATTTTTTTTATTATTTTTAATTGTTAGATTTAAGCATTAAGTCTAAAGACCGCTGAGGTTGCACTAAATCTCACAAAAACATGGTCTTTTTTTCTAAGAAAAAGTGTAAAAATACAGAAACTAATTCTTATATATAAACATTAAAAGGATATTACATTCTACTACATATCACAGAAAAAACTAATTTTGTGATACAAATTTGCTGCTTTTCAGGAAATAAAAAATCACTGTGCTTTATAAATGAATCAATACTGTGTTGTCTGAGTTGACAAGCACTTTGTATTTCCTTTTATTGGTTATATTGGTTATAAACGTGGTGACTAATATTAATGGTTTACGACTAAAAATACAAATCATGAAGGACAGCAGTGATATGCAAAAGCCTCTAAGTGCCCTTTGACCATTTTATTCTAAAATGATTGTTTTCATCAGGATCTGATGTTTATATTAAACATTATTTCACTTTAATAGCAAAGAGAAGAAACCACTGAACCTAAACATAGGAAAAGATCTCAAACTGCACTTTGATGCTTCAATTGTTTTTTTTTTAATATTTTTGGGGAATTTTGGGGATTGTGCGAACAACTTTACAGGACGCAGGCTTCATTTTCTTTCTACAAAATATATTTTAATGTTTCTTTATTTTGATTTCAGGGAGAAATATGACCCACCTGAGCGCTATGGAAAGATGTAGGAGAGTCGGCATCACTCATGCTTGAGGTGAAACTATTTCAATTTAATACACACACACACACACACACACACACACACACACACACACACACACACACACACACACACACTTACAGTAGATACACACAAACTCACAGATATACTAAGAAATGGGCATTGCCATTTTTTAAGAGGTTCATAATGTTTTATTTGACGTAAAATGAATATAGACTGAAACACATTTTGTACTGTACTAGCCTATTGAAAATCTTATAGTGAACAAATAATATAATATGCTTATATAATAATATGCTTATTTATCGCTAGAAATTTAGTGTTTATGCGTCTGATAACATTACTAAACTTCATATAAAACCTGATACAATATTGACCTTTTTGTACAGTTTGGATGAAACTCGTCTATTATCATGTGTATTATGTGTTATTATTCTCTTCTCAACATGGTTCTCTTGGATTTCTCTGGGTCATTTGCACAGCAATATTAGTCCTGACGGCTTCTTGGCTCCCGAAAGTAATTTATTAAAATCGCGACGTGCCGAGATCCGCGGCGTATTCTTCAATGTCACTTTTACACGAAACAACTAACGGTTTGATGTTGTAATGACTCTGAAGATGGCCGTCTATACAGTGTTAGACGGAGACGTTCAGCGGGTCAAATGTGAAATGAGCATAAATCAAAGTGAAACGGCCCATTTCTCATCTCTGAGCGTTACAGAGACGTACAACAACAGAGAGCCGGAGCCAAACTCCAGAAACAACTGACTCACTTCTTCTGTGTCGCACGGATACACACGTAAGAGAGGCATGAAGATGAATTCCATCAAGATTTAGCCGGCGTATATATGCCTTGTATATTTGAACATGTGGTTTCACAATTTGTTTAAAGCTCAGTGAGTATGAAAGGAAAAAGAGTCTGTGTGGCCGCTTTCAGGGACAATTGCGTTATTGTTCAGAGACAGGACACACAGCACGTAGAGTATCATCATCTTTATATATATATATGTGTGTGTATCATAATACTATAATAAGAGAGACTGCTGGAGGAGATCAGACGGGTGTGTTTTTCATTCTCTGAAAAAATGAAAAGTGCAAAAGTAACCGCGCTAGAGTCTTGAAGATGGTTGCTAGGGTATAATGATGCGGTTGCTAAGATGTGATCTCTACATACGACTTTGTCAGTACATTTTCCATCATGGTGTAAAAATCTGTGACATCTGTCTAAAAATTCTTGAATTAAGATGCATTTTCTTGATGAGCAAAATGACCAAGAAAATCAGACTTGTTTTTAGACCAAATATATTAAATTTAAGTGAATTTGTGCTTAAAACGAGCAACAAAATCTGTCCATGGGGTAGGAAAAAAGAAATTGAAATAAGTTTTACTTTTTTATTTTAAAAAGTAGTATAAAGTTTATTTATTTAAATTGAATATTTTTTGCCTAAAATCAAAACTTATTTTCTTGGTCATTTTGCTCATCAAGAAAATGCATCTGGATTCAAGAATTTCTAGACATTTGTACTGGAAAACAAGATAAAAATACAAAGTAAGAAAGCGATTTTTGCAGTGGGTGATTTCATTTTGACTCTACAGCCGGATAAACTCTTCATTGGTCCCAGTATTTATTTTGTTTAATTGAGAAAAAAGTGATTCTTGGTTTTCATCACATAATGAAAGTTGAAAAACTCTGGCAGAAGATTCAGATTTGAAAAGACTTAGATGAAGATGTGCGCTCGGGTTCAGATTCATTTGTTTCCTTTGGAAAACAGCGGCGATCCGTGGAATTCAGACTCGTCTCTGCCACTAATATGCCACACGATTTCTTCAGGGACAGACAGAATGAAGGATTGTGTAAAGAGAGAGAGAACGTTTGTTTGTGTCTATGCATCACACAAGAAGAGTAACATATATGTTTAATGTTTCTCTTTTCGTTATGAATGACTTTCAGTGAAGAATCCTCTCTCATGTCTCCTCTAAAGATGTGTTTTTAAAGAGAAAGTAGAGGCTTTATCAGTGTAAAAATTACCCAGCATTCTGTGACGGCTTTGAGCTCAAGGTTTGTGTGTTTGTTAAAGATGTGTGTGTGAGGGCCAGAGATCAAGCCGTTGTGGTGTGCGGTGTACCGTCTGTGTTCACTCTGGTGAAGTCAGCAGTCGAGCGGGACGCACTATAACATTTCCAACCATATGTGTGGCTTTGTGGAATTGAGAAGATTCTGTGTGTGTGTGTGTGTGTGTGTGTGTGTGTTTATTGAGTATGCATATAACCGTGTGTGTGTGTGTGTGTGTTTATTGAGTATGCATATAACCGTGTGTGTGTGTGTGTGTTTATTGAGTATGCATATAACCGTGTGTGTGTGTGTGTGTGTGTGTGTGTGTGTGTGTGTGTGTGCGTGTGTGTGTGTGTGTGTGTGTGTGTGTGTGTTTATTGAGTATGCATATAACCGTGTGTGTGTGTGTGTGTGTGTGTGTGTGTGTGTTTATTGAGTATGCATATAAGTGTGTGTGTGTGTGTGTGTGTGTTTATTGAGTATGCATATAAGTGTGTGTGTGTGTGTGTGTGTTTATTGAGTATGCATATAAGTGTGTGTGTGTGTGTGTGTGTGTGTGTGTGTGTTTATTGAGTATGTATATAAGTGTGTGTGTGTGTGTGTGTGTTTATTGAGTATGCATATAAGTGTGTGTGTGTGTGCGTGTGTTTATTGAGTATGCATATAAGTGTGTGTGTGTGTGTGTGTGTGTGTGTGTGTGTGTGTGTGTGTGTGTGTGTGTGTGTGTGTGTGTGTGTGTGTTTATTGAGTATGCATATAAGTGTGTGTGTGTGTGTGTGTGTGTGTGTGCGTGCGTGCGTGTGCGTGTGCGTGTGCGTGTGCGTGCGTGCTTGTTTATTGAGTATGCATATAACCGTGTGTGTGGCTGTCTGCGGGTGTCGTCTGTGGAGTGGGTGTTTGTTTTGGGCCGGCCTCAGAGACGGTGGTGTGGTCGTGTTGGTCAGCAGGTTGAGGTTGGCATGTCACTCTGACCAGGTGAAATGTTTTGATGGTTCTGACGTTCAGTGGAAATATCTCATGTTTTTACAGAAATACCTGTTTAATGTTGATGTGTGGTCTGCTTGATAAGCATTAGATGTGTGTGTGTTTACCATTAAGTACAGGATAATGTACAAAATAAACTCTCTCTCTCTGTCTTTACTTCGTTTTTTATTCAAACTACTTTACTGGCATGATTGTGTTTATTTAGACAGAAAATATGCAGACAAAATGCAGAAAAAAAAGATGCAGTCATCTCTCTCTGTCTTCATTTTCAATTTCTACTTTATTGGCATGATTGTGTGTACTTACAATATTGCAAAAACATTATTTTGTACATGAATGTAAATAAAGAGACATGCAATAATGCAACAAACAAAAACAATTCATTATGAAATCATTGAAATTAATAATATGGTTCTAGATGATGGATACAATAATGAATACAAAAGAAAGAAATACAATAATACAAGTAAATAATAAAAATATAAATACATACAAACTAATGAAAACAAAGATGAATGTAAATATAATTTTTCTCTGTAGTTAATTATATTATTTATGAATGCATTATTTTTTATTTTAAGGTGTATGTGCTGGGTTTTTTTGTGAATGGATGTTGGTTGGTTGTGTTATAAAAGTAATAGTAGGGTTTGGGCAAATAAACCTAAAACTTAAAAGATAAAGTGTGCAAATGTGCAAGACCTAAACTTAAACTTTATCTCGTGTGGTTGTAAACTTGCATTTGAGTCTTTCTTCGGTGGAACACAACAGGAGATATTTTGAGAAATGTCTCAGTGGTTTTGTGTTCATCCAATGGAGGCCGAGGGAGTTCAGTGTTGTTTGATTATTAACAAAAATATCTTCTGTTGTGTTCTTCAGAGGGTTTTACATGCCAGGTGATCAGGGTTTGGAGGAGATCTTCTCATGACTGTGAAGTAAACGCGTGGATGTGACGGACGTTCCTCACACCTCGGCGGCTTCGGCCCCTCAGAGACCCGCCATCATCTCTCTCTCTCATCTCAAATAACATCAGCGTTCTGCTGTCACGGTTTGGGTGGTCTGCTCCGATTTCACGTTCTGGTTCTGCCCCGTGAAGCGCGCAGGTATTTCGGGTAACTCTCGATTTGTCGGTCGATTTTGAGGCCTCGCTCTTCAAGCGGGGAGCTGCCGGGTCGCGCCGTGATATTTTAAGCAGAAGTTTCTCTTCAGAATTAGGCCGACCTCTCACCGCAAGCATTTTCATAGTCCCCTGCCTGGATCAGAGAGACGGCTCTCTTCACAATAAGGTCTGATGGGTTTCCCTGGTACCAACGGCTCTGTCACTCAAAGCTGGCAGCGTGAGCTCGAAAACAGATGTGTGATTTCTGGAATACAGTCGCCGAATTGTACCGAAGGATTATGGCTGGAAAATGTAATCTCTCATAAAGTCTGTTGTCTGAACTTTATAAATCAAAGGCTGCAGTGTTCAGAAGATGAAGGACGCTGCTGATTTTAAAAGAGACCGGGTTTTATTGGCGTATGAACGAAAGTGACTTTCATGCACGCTTGGACTTCAGAATAAGACTCTTGATGTGTTGCAGCTTTGCGGGCATAACAAAATCCCGGAAAAATCCAGAAATGTACTGTAAATGCTTGACATCTTGAACAGTTTTGTTTTGACAACAGCAGACATTCAAGAAAGTAGTATACACTCATCTGAAGAAAACTAAATATTCGGTTATCATTTACTCATGATTCAAGTTTGGAACAACAGGATGAGTAAATGATTTCTGATCAATTTCATTTCAGGTAAATATTTCTTTACGGATCTAACATGACACGTTTCATGACGTGGTGTATTTGAATCCAGCTCGCATCTTTGTTTTGGCCTTCAGTCTCTAGTCTCTCATCGTTTTAGTCAAATCATTTCAGTTTTTTCATGAAGCCCCTGACATCTGATTATTTCCATAAGCTGAATATGTATATTTGACTTTTTATTCACAGTCAGACAAAATTCGTAAAGCATGAATGTAGTACATCAGTATACAGTAAACCCTTTAAATAATATGCGAAACGTAAAAACTTGTTGAGTTGTGTTGGGTAAAATATGGAAAATGTTTCCTGTAGTTATGCAGCAGTTTGCCAGTAACTTACTGTACATTTATATTTATCTGATTTATTGGCAACAGTTTGTTCAGAGATAAATGAACATGAACAAGTGTTTAACTTTACAGAGTAAAAACTCACGCAAAGCATTCTGGGAACCAAAAATCCTTCCCAGAAATGCTTGCATGAGGCTGTTATTTTAAAGTTTTTTGCTGTAAAGTTAAAGACTTGACAAATGTTTAATGTTCATTCATCTTTGAACAAACTGCTGCCAGTAATACTGTAATTTCTACAGATTTTATTACCAGTGAATCGTTGGATTTAACGGAACCTCTTCTGGTTTGTTTAAACACAAAATGTTGGGTCAAATATTGTTATTTTTAGGTTTGGGTTTGTCCATAACTTTTCCAACTCCGAGTTGATGTGCATTCACTGCAAAAAATGACTTTCTAATTGAGTATGTTTGTCTTGATTTCAGTACAAACAGATCTAAGAAAGTAAGTCTTGTTTTTAGACAAGAAATATACAATTTAAGTGAATTTGTCATTCAAATCTGCCAATGGGGTAAGAAAAATAATAATATGTTTTTTTCTTGTCTAAAAACAAGACTTATTTTCTCCGGGCGTTTTGCTCATCGAGAAAATGGATCTTAATTAAGATTTTTTTTTACATTTGTGCTGGAAATCAAGATAACAAGTCATTGTTTGCAGTGGTCTAAAAACTCAGTATTTTGGGTTAAAAGGACAAAGCTAGCCGTTGGGCTAAAATGAAGGGAAAAACGGCATTTCTAATAATAGATCCTCCTTAATCTTCCACACTGATCCTTTAAAACAACGCAGGCCAACTTACAACCAAAGGTTTGGGTTTATTTCTTATCTACCTAACGTTGGGTTGACAATAACTCAGCATTTTTTAGATGGTCTGCTTTCATGATGGTTAGGTGTAGATGCGGTGCTTTGGTATTGTTTTTCTGATTATTTTATCTACAAATTCATACTAGCCACCTTGTAAAAAAAAACCATACAAATGAGATCATAAGAATTCCTATAAATTAGCCACCTCGTAAAATAGACGTGAGATCGTGATGACTGTATCCGGTGTTGAGTGCTGAACAATACTGACATCTGCGTCTTTATAAAGTGAAAATATCGGCGATGACTGTAGCTCATGAGAGTCTGATCCGACGGAGGCCGCGCTTGAATCCGAGCCGTTTGTCTTTTTGTCTCATCTCTGTTCAGAATGAGCAGGTCAAGCGCGGGGTCGTCCCGTGGCACCAAGCATCTCGACGCGCTGGCTGGATATTTCAGAGACGTCAGTCCTGAGGGAGTTCAGGTTGCACTGCATACCGGGGCTGACAGAAGAGAAGCGGGAGGGCCGGAGGAGATCTCCTCTGGGATCAATCTCAGGTTCTCTCTTGTCAGAACGCCGGGACCTGGACGTCCAGTCCGATGTGTCTTCAGGTTTAAGAGTTGAGTCCAGTGAAAATGCTGGTCTGGGTTTTTCGTGTGTGTGTGTTCTCCTGTGGTTTAGCACTTTTGGCATCGGCCACAACGCTCTCGTTCCCGTCGGCCATTAAGCATAATTTGTCTGGTATCCCTGACCTGCACACTCGCTTCAGGATCGAGAGGCATTTTTCTGAGTTGTCATGTGGAGATATTGGGCCCCATGCGGCTGTGTGTGTGTGTCAGACAGCGACACAGAGGCTCGCCGGGATCTCCCGCAGGACTTCACGGCCGTGTGTGTGTTTTAAGGGGGAGGGAAACCCGAGAGGGACGTTCCTCTCCCGCCCAACCTCTGACGGCAAGATGAACCACTCCTACGGCCAGCCCGGCACCAGCGGTCCTCAGGGAATCACGCACCCGTTCCCCCCTCAGCCTCTGTGTGTTTGCTCTTCTCTCTCTCTCTTTTCTTCTCCATCATTCACTTTCTTTTCTCCTCACGGTCTCCTAATGTCTCGCTCCCAGAGGAAAATGCCTCCTCACTTTTGTGGAATTTGGGTACAAATTGGAAGTAAGAAAAATGCAAATTTTGGAATTTGATATGAAAGGAGTTAATATTGACTTCAATGTTCAATGTCACTTTTAAAGGCACAGTTCACCCCCCAAAAAACTTCTGTCATCTCTCTCGTGTTTGTAAATATGTATGCGAGTCATCGGCGGAACACGAAAGAAGATATTTTGAGAAATGTCTCAGTGGTTTTGTGTTCACACAATGGAGTTTAGTGTTGTCAACAAAATATCTCATGAAACTCATACAGGTTGGAATAAATGTACAGCTTTCCTGTAGCTCGGTGGTTAGATCGTGGCGCTGGGAACGCCGAGGTCGTGGGTTCGATCCCGATTGCACATGTTCAGAAACAAATATATAATGTGTAATGCAATCCAAAGTTGCTTTGGATAAAAGCGTCTGGCAAATTCGTAAATGTAAATACATGATGACAGAATTGTCATGTTTGGGTGAAATCATTTACATTTATTCATCTTTAAGTATCAACATTGTGTCAGATGTTTCTCTCAGACATCCTTAGAAGATCTTAAGAAACTTTGTGAGCACAGTATGAGACGCAGTTGAGCTCTCGAACGAAAGTGAACACACACCAAAATTTGAAATGTGCAAGTTGCGGAGAACCTTTTATTGAGAAACGATTGAGATGTAAGGGAGACCTCATGTGATTTGTCTTTTCTTCCTCTGTGTTTCAGAATCTTTAGTTTATTCTCGAAGAGGCATCTGTGAGTTATGTCCCCTGGTACCCCTGTACTGCTGTGGACCAGCGCACGCACGCACGCACGCACGCACACACACACACACACACACACACGCACGCCTGACAGCGTTCGAGTAGACACTCACAGTAAACTGTGCTGCTCTGCTTCTCTTTATATGGTAATGTGTGTCTGCAGAGAGAGAGCGAGAGAGAGAGAGAGAGAGAGAGAGAGAGAGAGAGAGAGATCCTCTGTTTTCTAGGAACTTGACCCTTATCAAACATACGCTACTGTGTTATTGTGGTCTTGCTCAATTACCAGACCCCAAACACACACACACACACACACACACACACACACACACAGCAGCTCAGACGCCACGGCAGAGACGGAAAACCTCATTTACTGTTTTATATTTGGCACAAAACACATTCTGTGCAACTCGACTACATAAGAGGCCCATTATAGCTGTCTGTTTTTATTTACTAGTCATTTTATTTTCATTTGTTTTCACTGAATAAATATTTATGGTTGTGTATATATATATTTATCAGTATGTTTGCTTGTGATTAAATAAGTACATGTTAAAATAATATCATTCTGACACATTGAATAGTTTAGTTTATAAATTAGTTTAGCTTAATATCAGTTTCTGTTGCATTCTCAAAATTGCACAACGTATCATTTAAATAAGTTGACACAGTTTGGTTTACTTTAGTGTTAAGGTTAGTTTTTAGTAGTTGTAGATGTTTATTTTACTTTACTTAACTGTTTTAATAGCTTAATATCACGTACTGCTTCATTCTCAGAGGACGATAGTGTAAACCGTTTTTTACTATGGTCATTTTTCTCTTCCTGGTCAAATGCTGTCATAGCAGAGTCATCACAAACCTTTAGTGCATCGTGTTTGAGATTTCCCCCCTAACTTTCCACTTCTTGATATTGTCAACATGTTAGTGTGAGAGTTAAACATCTTTTGCATATGAGTTGTGTGTTTTCTGTGTTTGTGTTTTCTGTTGTCAGCATATCAAATCATCAAATAATGCTCTAAATGTAAATTGGGTGAAATGAACAGAGCGGATCTCTCTGTCCTACTCTAAATATGACAGAGAGAGAGATTTAGTGTCATTAAAGTTTGGATTGCAGCATGTGTCGTGTCTGTGGTGAGGGAGGATCTGAGAGAGAGAGAGAGAGAGAGAGAGAGAGAGAGAGAAAGAGAGAGAGAGAGAGACAGGTAGTTGGGTTTGTAGTGACTGGGTGGCAGGGTGAACACTCGGGGCCTCCACGGCTGGCGCCTGAAATTTTACCTTCCTATTCATCAGACTGGTGTATTAATAATAAGAGCACATCTGGAGTCACTTACTGTCTACACTTAACCCTTTACACTACTGCTCTCTCTCTCTCTCTCTCTCTCTCTCTCTCTCTCTCTCCTGTCTCCTCTTCTCATTTATTCCTAGCTTTTCTCCATTTATCCTTTTCCTTCTTGTCTCTTTTCTTCTTGTTTCCTCTCTTTTCTTGTGTCTTCCTCTTCTCTTCGTCTTTTTTTGTTTCTCTTCTTCTCTCTTCTCTTTTCTTCTCTCATATCTTCTCTTTTTGTCTCCTTGTCTCGTCTCATCTCTTCGTCTTTTTTGTCTCGTCTCTTCATATCATCTCTTCTTCTCTTCTCTTCGTCTTTTTTGTCTCGTCTCTTCTCATCGTCTCCTACTTGTGTCATTTTTTCTCTTCTTGTCTCTTCTCTTTTCATCTCTCATTTCTTCTCTTTTTGTCTCGTCTCTTCATCTTTTTTTTGTCTCTCTTCTTCTCTCTTCTCCTCTTTTCTTCTCTTCGTCTGTTTTGTCTCTACTTTTTTCATCTCTCATTTCTTCTCTTTTTGTCTCGCTGTCTCGTCTCATCTCTTCTCTTCGTCTTTTTTGTCTCTCTTCTTCTCTCTTCTCCTCTTTTCTTCTCTTCGTCTGTTTTGTCTCTCTTCTCCTCTTTTCTTCTCTTCATCTGTTTTGTCTCTTCTCTTTTCATCTCTCATTTCTTCTCTTTTTGTCTCGCTGTCTCGTCTCATCTCTTCTCTTCGTCTCTTCTTCTCTCTTCTCCTCTTTTCTTCTCTTCGTCTCATCTCTTCTTCTCTTCTCCCTGTCCTGTCGTCTCTACTTCTGTCATTTAGTCTCTTCTTATGTCTTATCTTTTCTCTTTACTGCTTGTCTCTTCTCTTGTCTCATGTCTTCTATTTCGGTCACTTCTCTTTTTGCTTCGTCTCTTGGTCTCTTCTATTCTCAGCTCCTTTCTATTCTTGTCTTATCTTTTCTCTTCTTGTCTCCTCTCCTCTTTTAGTCTGGTGTCGTTTCTCCCCGTCGTCTCGCCTTTTCTTTTCTCCAAATCTCTAATCCTCTTTTCTTCTCGTTAACTTCTTTTGTCTTCTCCTTCCCCTCCGTTTCTTTACCTCTATTCTCTCTCGTCTTTATTCTAAAAAGAAATGTCAACAAAAATGCTGAGCATGTGTTTGTAATACAGGCCGCTGTCTGAACCCAAAGTCAGCGTGGGGCTGTTTGCCGGCCAAACGTTGGCTCAGCATTGACTCGACGCGGGCAGGTTCGTCTGGCCGTGTACCTGCGGCTCGTGGCGCGGGGCAGGTGACAGAAATCTGCATCGTACCAAAGTGACAGCCACTCAAAACAGCACGGCGACCGCAACCTCATTACGGCATCGACTCACACAGCCCCGGCGTTGTTGCCGTGACACAAGTGAGTCTGAGAGCGCACAAAACACGCACACACACATGCACAGACAGTGGTCATCACTCATTTGCACAGCAGTCAACACTAATGATGTCATCAACAGGCGCCCGGCCAGACTCACACAAACTATAGAGTAGAAGTAAGTCCTATAAAGAGCCTTATTTAGCTCTGCCGAGAGGGAGAGAGAGACGCGTTTCTGTTTTTCCTAAGTTATGGATAGACTTTACCTCCCACTGAGAAACACATAAATAAATACATTTATTATATATATATCATACGTCTGTGAAATATATTTATAAAAATGTACGTATTAGAAAAGAGCGCGTCAGCCTTGTGAAAACACGCATGACAAACAACTCGTTATGGTGCTAATTATTTTCTAAGGAAAACAAGCGTGGAGAAATTACGGCGTGTGTTTTTCTAAGCCAGCGCTACTGGGGAATTTCTCTGGGAAAATAAATACGACTAATTGAATAAACGAAGGCCGGTGTAAAACGTCTGAAGAAAATAGCAGCGGCCTGTGGATTCTGAGTTCGCCGCATTCGCGTATGAAAGGCTACTGACTTCATTATAAACTCTGGAATGAAATCGCTGCCGACAGATGACGTCGCTTCAAACTTTAGTGTCTACGTAAAAATGCATCACAAGATTTGATGCTCACGTTGTTGTTTATTTCTGGATAAAAGCAAGCGTTACGCATCACGTGTTTTATTAAGGTCGGATGTCTTTGGTTTGTTTTCCGCACATCAGCCAGGGTGAGATTATCATCCCAACTCCATCAAATCCTTGTTATGTTAAATTACTGGCAACCTACGTCGAGTCTTTGGTTTTCATTTCAGCAATGATTGAACGTTACTAGGAATAAAAAAAAACATCCCAGGGAGTCACTCATTCATTTAGACATTCTTCTGTTTGAGGTCTGTCACATTCTCTGAATAAAAACATTACAGGGGTGACAGACCTCAAACAGAAGAAGGGTGTGAATTCGGCTAGTGGGACGGCCCCTTCATCTAAAACCCTCAAGGTAGAACAGAACCCACCAAAACATTGAAGTAAAGTTGAAGTTCTTCAGCCTGCGGGTCGCGAGACCCCCGAGGCCCTGCGGCTCTGAGCTGACGGAGGGACTCTTGTTTTTCTCCATCTATCTCGGTACGCGCACCTCTCGCTTCATTAAACACGCACTGGGCATCGACACATGCGCCCACCATCCATCAAACTACATTCTGTTTATTTTCAGAGCTAAGAAAGAGCTATTTAATAGCGAGCAGGTTGCATCAGGGGGTGGACAGTACGCCGGCTGTGTGTGGACGTGAACACCAGGCGTGTGATTCACCTGTCAGAGCCGTCCTGCTCCCAGCACACCTGAACTGAAAGGCACATTGATGCGGCTTCGCACAGAAATAACTGCTGATGTCATGTGTTTTGGGACGGAGTCAGACAGACTCACAAACATACGGCCCTGGAACCTGAACCATAACACAGATATCAGTCTGATATCAACGGCCGCATGACAAAACAGAAGATGAGTCTCATAGTCTTTCTTATAAGGAATGTTTAAACGTGTTAAATGTGATTTGTGTTAATGAGCTTGTTTTGGATGATATTGTTTTAAATGAGAGTTTCTAGAGAGAGCAGATGAGTCTGAGAACTCAAGACCTCTTAAATACCTGCGGTGAGTTTATTTTGTAGTAAAACCCCACAAAAAATCCCGGCTGGTAGAATTGTTTCTGTACGCTTTTTTTTGTTTCTGTACACACGTGTGTGTGTGTGTGTGTGTGTGTGCACGCTTGTACGTGTGTGTGTGTGTGTGTGTGTGTGCGCGCTTGTACGTGCGTGTGTGCGCGCTTGTACGTGCGTGTGTGCGCGCTTGTACGTGCGTGTGTGCACGCTTGTACGTGTGTGTGTGCGCGCTTGTACGTGTGTGTGTGTGTGTGTGCGCATGTGTACGTCTGTGCTTGTGTGCGTGCACTTGTGTGTGTGCGCTTGTGTACGTCTGTGCTTGTGTGTGCGCGCTTGTGTACGTCTGTGCTTGTGTGTGCGTGTGCGCTTGTGTGCGTGCGTGCGTGTGCTTGCGTGCGTGCGTGTGTGTGTGCGTGTGTGTGCGCGTGTGCTTGCGTGTGGGTGATGGTTGTGTGTGTGTGTTTGTTTGTGTGTGCATGTGTAGATGTGCGTGTGTGCATGTGTAGATGTGCGTGTGTGCATGTGTAGATGTGCGTGTGTATACGTGCGCGTGTATGCGTGCGCATGTGCTTGAGTGTGTGTGGTTGTGCGTGTGTGTGTGTGTGTGTGTGTGTGTGTGTGTGTGTGCAATTAATTCTTCTGTAACAAACTTTGATTGATGAAAAGGATGTTGGTGGCTTCAGGCAGAGAGGATTATGGGAGAAATGAGAAGTATTCTTGTACTCTTTCTAATAATGGCTTGTGAAACACAATAATGAATATTTAACACAAGACTGCCTTCTCAGCATATCTGTACAAGTGTAAAGTGTGATTTGTGTTAATGACAGGATTGTTTTAAAGGAAAGTTTATAGAGAGAGTCTGAAACCTTCATGAGAACTCAAGACCTCTTAAATCCCTGCAATGGGTTTATTTTACATGAGACATTGGGGTTTAAAACTGTGCATGTTTATTAATATGTTCATTTATTTTTTAATTCACTCCAAAATTAGTTTAAACCTATATTAATATATTTCCTCTAGAGGTCGTATGTTTTTTTTCTACTAGCCAAAAGCCTTCAGTTATCATCATAGCCGTGAACCGTGACTCACTTCTTACTGCTGTTTTTCTAGAGCAAATGTTTATAATAAAGCACAAGCACTCTCAAAAATATTATTGGACAAAAATGTGTGTTTGGTTTGTTTTCCAGTAGAGGAAAGTCTATATATTTTAAATGAACTGAAGAGTAGCATAAATAAACTAACAGACATGGTTGAAATATTTCATTCCTTGTGTTTCAGTGTTAATATCTTTCAGCAGATAGTTGTGTCCTGTATAAAGTGTCTGTCTGTGACGCGGTTTGTAATATTTTATTACATGAGAAAACCGTACGGAAGCAGATCGTACCGCTCTCTGAATATATTTGAGTGCCTGTAAATGTGAGTTTTTACAAACTGCAGAAATGATCAAACCAGTAGCCGGTACTCTCATGTCAATACAGACGTCTATCCTTTCACCTTCAACAGATAGTTTTACCTATAATAAAACTGAATAAGGTGTTTCGCCTGGAGGAACATTTTAATGCTCTTTCGTGTCTCTTCATGAAGATCTCATTTATGCCTCACTGAGGTATCAGGTTTGTTTGAGATGTGATTCCTAAAAAGAAATCAATATTGATACAACGAAACTGTATGTGAGTAGCAGAACTCAGATTATTGTGTTGGATTTTGGTATTTTGGCAAATCTGAGCACCTTCATTTAATCCTGTTCTTATATCTATAAGAAATAACTGAGCTTTAAATTACATTTTCTGCATTTTGGAGACGTCTGATGATGTCCAGTCGGACCAAAAATACACCTGTGACTTGTACCCCAGACTTTTCACAGTCTCTTCTTGTAGAAGTAAATGAGTTGAAGTGTGAATTAGCTCATTCAGACAGAAACAGAGATGTATTTATCTCTCTGCCTGGTCACTTCTTCCATTAAACTCTTAGAGTAAGTGTAGGTATGGCTTTCCACTGCGCTGCTTTGCTGGGGATGTTCACTTTGGATTTATTTTTACTGTGTCGTGTTGCCACACTTTAGATTCCTGATCTCACAGATGCCAAACATTTACGTTCTACTTCTTTGATCATACGTGATTTACAGCACAACTGTCTGTCTTACACCTGTCTCTATCTATCTATCTATCTATCTATCCATGAAGAGAGAGAGAGAGAGAGATTTGGGCATCACCGTGGCCAACAGAGGGCGAAGCGCATCCAAAGCGCTCAACGCCTCCAGCCACGCCTCTCTCTCTCTCTCTCTCTCTCTCTCTCTCTCTCTCTCTCTCTCTCTCTCTCTCTCTCTCTCTCTTTCTGTGTGTCGTGAAAGGAGGTGTCGGGGATTCTCCTGCACATTCAAAAAAAAAAAAAAAAGCTGATGTATTACATCACAGGGCCACGCGTGTATATAGCGGAGGCGCGCGCGTGAGAGAGGCATTCCAAGAGTTTTGACTCCAGGCGCGTCGCGTGCGGGACTTTAACGCGTGATGCTGCGCGCGGGACGCGATTCTTATGTATTTCACAGCCTTGCTGAAAAACCCCAGAGTGAGGCAAGACGTGGAGATCCGAGGCTGAGGTATCACGAGGATTGATGCGTTTTCTGCATTTCCTGCTTTGTGGATGGATAGATCCGCTGTCTAATGCGAAGAGCTGAAACTCTCGTGCACCTTGGATGCGCGCTGGATTAAATCTCGCGTCCGCGTAAACGCTTCGGAGACTTTCCTTTCCATTTGGAGCCATTGACACTTTCACCATGGATCATCCGCAGTGTTTGGTGGCTGTGTACCTGCTGCTGCTTTCTCTCGTCCAGTGTCAACACTATTATCTCCTCCGACCCATCCCCAGCGACACACTACCCCTGCTGGAGCTGAAAGAGGACCCCGACCCCATCTACGATCCCCGGGAGAGAGATCTGAACGAAACCGAGCTGAGGAGCGTCCTCGGAGACTTTGACAGCCGCTTCCTCTCCATCGCGCCGCCACAGGAGCGCTACACGGGCAACGAGGATCTGGACGAGCTGGACCTCCAGCAGAACCCCACCGGATTGATGCCTAAAGACATCAGGGCTCTGGACTTTGACGTGCAGTGGGGCAAAAAGCGCAAGGCGAGTAAGAAGCTGAAGCGCAGGCTGCAGATGTGGCTGTGGTCGTATTCCTTCTGCCCCGTGCTTTACGCGTGGAACGATCTCGGCTCCCGGTTCTGGCCGCGGTTCGTCCGGGCGGGGAGCTGTTACAGTAAGAGGTCCTGTTCGGTTCCTGAGGGGATGCTGTGCAAACCCGCCAAATCCACGCACATCACGCTCCTGCGCTGGAGATGCGTGCAGAGGAGAGGCGCGCTCAAATGCGCGTGGATACCCGTGCAGTACCCCATCATAACCGAGTGCAAATGCTCCTGTGCCAACTGAACACGTTAAAAACTGGGATGTTATCCACAGAAGATATAGGCTATATATATATATAAACTTGACTGAGAACTCGGATGCAAATACTGGACAAAGTTTTGCAAAAAAACACTGATCTGATACATATTTCTGGACTTAAGTTATAAATGTTATATTTTATATAACGCTTTATATGAACTTTCTTTAACAAACATAATGCTTAACAGAGCGGTTGCTCATACATCCAAATGTGAATATATATATATATATATATATATTGTCATATTTATCCAATGCAAATATATAATTGTCAAGCCATTCCGACTCTTTCAGTGTATATTATTATCTGATGATTTGTTTGTCTGTAAATACAGAATGAAAGAAATTGCCTTTCATATTTTATGCACTATCATGTGTAGGAATGTATTGTATGTATATGTTGTGCCAACATGTAATGATCTAGCTACTTGTAAAAAGCCAGTATTATGAGTTCAGAGTCTACTGTATTTGTGGATACGTTTGTATTTATATTGCAAAGAATGGCCCGCAGAGGCCCTTCAGATGTTTTATATAGTTTTCCACTCTTTGGGAAACGGGAGATGTGACGACCTCAAAATTTATTATGGATTTTTAATGTCTTGCAGCTGTGACGGCTGCTGTACGGCGACGATTTATCCTGTAAATTAAGATGAACTGTTATTTATTCTTTATATTCAGATAATAAAATATCCAGGAAAACCAACAACAAGCACCACGCCGAGCTTCTGTTTCTTTTCATGACCCTTGTGAACAAACTTCAAAGAGATTGGCTTAATTTACCATGAAATATTCTCACCTGGCTTAAGGGCCCCGTAACCAGGCAACTGCCGGCGATGGTTTCTGGGCCCCGTGTTGAGATTTGGTAACACTTTTATTATCAACATTACAACCATTAAAAACATTATTACGATCAATTTTATAAGCAAATGATCCACTTATTCATATATATATATAAAATATACAAACAAACTGTCTGCCTTGTGTACTTAAAAGCGATATTAAAAATAAAATTCTATCATTATTTGTTCACGTGTATGTGCATCTTTCTTCAGTGGAACACAAAAGCAGATATTTTGAGAAACGTGTTTTGGGTCATACAATGGGGGTTCAGTGTGTTGCTTCTTTTGTGTTCTGCAGAAGAAAGTAAGTCCATTTTTGGATAAACTATGCCTTCAATGATAATATTGTTTGCAAAGATTGAATGCATCAATTAATTTACACCATTCTAAAAAGTAAAAAAGCGTTTGTTTCATCTGGCCTTTCTAAAGGCCCAATCCCTCTAAACTTTCTCTCCCCTCGAGTGTTAACAGAGCCACCGGTTGTTTCTAATGAGCACATTAGTTCACAGTCTGTAAAATCAAAGCTTATCTGATAAGCACGCTTGGAGAAATGGCAGCTTCTTTATCAGCCTCTGGAGCGCTCGGCCTTTATTGAGGGGTGGAGAGCATCATTATTCTCATTGGAAACCTGTTAACATCTACTGTAAGCGGCCTTTGAACACATGATGGGCAGATAAAGGGACTTGTGAAACAGCTGTACAGCATCTCTCTCATGTGGCCCGACCCGACTGCCACCCGCCCATTTGCAGCCCCGCAGGAGGCCCGGCCTCCCTCTGAGAGCGTGGAGCCAGTCTAAAGAGAGAAATAAACCCTGCCAAACAGCCCTCATAAAGCCCATCAAATACAGCTCTGTTTACCCCGGCAGAAGAGCGCTTTATCCAAACACACGGCTGATTAGGACACTGTTAGAGCAAACGAATCGCGCCGGACTTCGTTTAAATGAATGTGTGCTCCACAGAGTATATTGAAAACTTTTAGAAACAATATGAAGCGCAAGCCTTAGTTTCTGGGTTTATAGTATCTTATCCTTCTTCTTACATTCAGTATAGGACACAACCTTTTTGGTAGATCCTTCGAGTTGCTTGGAAAGAAATGAAAGTGATCTTGTTATATTTTCTTTAAAAGACAAAAAAGTTACAGTGTTTTGTGGAGCTATATTGACTTTTTTAATGTGAGCTGCCAACATGTGACCTAGAGCAACATATATATGATGTGTTTTGTGCATTTATAGGATCAAGAAGTTTTCTCTTAAGGTTGTCACTTTCTCTATTCTTTTTGTTTTTAAATGTATTTTTAGTTTCACTCATTTAATCAATTCATTTCATTTTAATGCTAAAATTACGTTTTTTTCCCCAGTGACCGAGCTATTCCATTTTTATTATTTACATCTTTTACGTTTTCATTTTGTAGAAATGATTTGTTGTTACCCGGCTGCCTTAAAATAAAAAATATTAGTTAACAATTTTGCATGGAATTCACGCAACATCTTATATTTTCACGTTAAACTAACAAAACATTTTAAGGCAGCCGGGTAACAAAGTTCAATCATCAATCTTTTATTCAAGTTTTTACTTAATTTGGAAAGTTTCGAGTTGTGAAACGTTTTTTTGGTCATTTTTGTAACATTTACATATTCAGACTATGAGATTTGGATGGACTATCCTTTTTAAAAGCTTCTGTCGTTTCGGTCGTGACTGATGTCTTCAGTCTCGAGTACTCCTGATCAAAAGCTTGATGCTTGGTGAGATATACGGCGACGGCGAGCGAGCCGCTGTTATCACAGTGAATTACTGCGTTTGCAGTGCGTCTGAAATGACACTGTGCAGTCTGACCGCAGAGGTCGTGCTGATCGAGGCCCTGCCACGACCTCTCTGTCCGAGCGGGGAGGGACTCGGCTCCTGCACGGTGGCCCCCAGGTACCAGCAGGGTCCTCTGTTGAACGGAGAGGCAGTTCGTAAACCCTGCAGGAGATGAGCTGTAATTTATACATTCCTGCCTTATATCCTCTTCATCCTCCGCTTCCTACTGCTGTCCTGCCTACTAGTTATCAGAGAAACTAGTATGCAACAAATGAAATGGTATGCATTGGAAGAATAGTTGCGATCCTTTTAAATAGTGCTTTTTAAAATGCCTGACGGATCAGTATGTATGTACTTCATTAAACTTCTTTTAAATCCGAGTCCAAAGTTGGATGCTTGTTTAAATGCTGTTCACGTTTTATGAATCGGCTCTGATTTAAGGCTCAATATTTATGTCAATATATGTCTATACCCTTATCCACGACGTCTGGTCTCGTATCTCTCTGGCAGACACATCTCATCTCTTAATATGGACACGACGCTCTCCGCAGATCCCGGCGGTCTGGTCCATCTCTGAATCGACCAGTGTCAAGAGCGTCTGCGTGTCGACGGCTTTAGGAGACGCCGTGAATGCGCTTTAACCTCAGTGATAAAGGCAGTTTGTCTTCCCAGCGCTGGAGAACGAAAGGGCCGTTCTGTCATAAAATCCCATTGACCAAAGCTGAAGTCTGGTCTGAGATCAGTGACAGGGCGAGTGAATGCAGACCGCCGGAATGGAGTCATTTAAGAGCATTCCCAAAGAACCCAAAGACATGTGATGTGTGTCGGTAGATGTTCAGTGTCGGACGACCGTCTCTGCCGATTCACTTTCTATAACAAGTGGTTTCTTTCAACTTCGACACTCGTCTGATGACCCGGCGGATAGTCAAAGGTCAGAGACTTCTCATCTTTTACGTCTCACGTTCACAGAGGAGAAATTCAAAAGGACGACGCGAATGTAAAAGTACAGGATACATATGGTCATTTCATGAGAAATGTTTGAGTTCATATCGAGATCTTTTATTGCAGATTGAGAAGTCGTAGACTTCTCACAAATCTCACAAATGTCTCTGTCATTAGAGTTTCAGATGAGATCTCAACAATGTCTCAATCTGAGCTCAGATTTGTCTCGTCTTCAATCAATATTGGTGAAGATCTCAATGTGAACTCAATCATTTCTCATCTCAAATCCAGATTATTTCATTTACAATTCCAGACTCTTCATGTCATTCTCGTTTTATTTCTCCTGAGCAATTTTAAGAGAAACATGTTGATTCTCAAGGGGAGACACTTTTTGAGACAATGTTTTTCTGTATGTGTATTTTTATATCAGCAGATACAATTGTTTTGATTTAAGTCAACAGATCTCAATTCCGATTATAATAACCACACAAATGGCTCTTTTAAATCCAGAGCGAACTCAAAGAGAAGATTCAAATGAGTACATTTCTCTGTTTGCTTGAATAGTTTAGTTGTGTTTTGGAGGAAAAGTCTCATTAGTTTTGCTCTTTGAAGCTTCAAGGACAGCAGAAGATATTTGGAGACGCACTCATTAACATTGAGGCTCTGGATCCTCCTCTGTTTTCTCCGAGCTGTAATAAATAACACACGATAAAACTCTTTTCATTTAGAGCAAAAGTATGTTTTAATTTGAATGTTTAGTGATAAAATATAATGACGTTACTGAAATATAACATGCACCTGTCCTCTCTGCGAGCTCTGCTGTATACATCACACTTGTAAATACATTTGACTTTACATTTAAATAGCAGATGCTTTTATCCAAACTATCCAGAGATTTTTTAAACAATCTTAAGGAGGCAACGTGTTCATCGTTCTGTGTTACTCATTTTTCATTTATAGCTTTTGCTGTTTCTATATGATGTCAGGTTCATCTCACATTCAGAAAAATGTTTCTGTTAGTCTAAATACACCAAATGAATCCTGACCTCTGTGTGTCTCTCACTCCAGGTTAATACCCTAGCAACCCTTTAGAAACACCATAGCAATGCCCTGGCATCGAGGCACCTGTTGCACAGGTAAACACCAAAACAATGTAAACAACTAAATCACTGTAAAACTTTGCTGTAGTTTTGCCAGCAACTTACTGTAGATTTAATTACTTTCCTACTGTTTTCAATTTGAGTTTAACTTTACTTAAATTAAAACACTTTTACAGATTTAAAATGAGCAAGAAGAGTCTGATCTCATGACTGGCATTAGCACAGCAACACCGCAAAAAATGACATTCTACCTAAACATTTTTGTTCTGTTTTCTAGTAAAAATATTGAAAACTACGATACATTTACATAACAAGATATTTAGTCTTGTTTTATGAAAGAAAATATAAGAAGTTTATGTTTATAACAAAATCGTAAATGAAATCTACAGTAAGTTATTGGCAAACCTACTGCAAAACTACAGCAAGTTTAGTCATATAATGAAAATCTTCTGTCTAGACAGAAACTTTCCTCAGTGACCAGCAGTTTTTTAGGTGTAATTCGTATGAATTTGTGTAATGTGAATTGTAAAAAGTGTAGCTGGCGTTGTGTATAGAGAAACGGGGTTTGATTATACGGCCTACAAACACTGAAATATATCAATGAAAGTTACACTTCAGGCATGGAAACATCTGATGATGATAGATAGCGTATTCATCCAGGACAGATCGCCTCTTTGGGGTTTTGTTGTTCTCGTGCCAAAAATTGCAACGATTAGCTTAGCGTTGAAACAATAACCATAGTTTGTAGTAAAACTATGGTAAAACGAATGGTACTTTTACTGTGAAAGTGTGGTCAAAGTAGACCAGATTTGAACATTTTGACCCGTCTCACCTCTTCAGTTCAAGGTGCTAAAGTCAATCCAGGCCTCCACTGACCCCCAGGCATCATGGTCGCATTCACGCGCCGCACGCCATTGTCTAACCGTCTGATCTCATCTTCTCATAAGCCCTGTGACAGATCCATAAACACAAACTCCGCATCCACACCCACAGATATATAGAATCTACACGTCGTGTTCAAAGGCCCCGTTGATATGCACGATAAACTCCTGCCGTGCGCATGAAAGCATCCAGCGTCTGTTGATTTATAAAACATTATTCTACAATAATGAGGAATCAGACGCAAGCCAAGTCTCTCTTCTGGAGCGGCCTGCGTTTGTGCATTTCAATGAAGTAATGCAGGCGGCATCAGATAGATGTGGCCTATGAACTCGCTGGCACGCACATCCCCCGGAGAACACATGCTCGACGTGCTTGAGTTAAAGTTTAGATGCCACGAGCTAATAACACAAACAACTGAAATTGTTTGAAGTGGGTTCGGATTGAAGTCTCATATTCAGGACTGAACGTATACAACCTCATCCTGCAGATCTCCAGAAGCATTCGGCCTCTGGTTTCCCTCTCCGAGGCTCTTATCTCCATTAGATTTGTTCCTTGTTTCAAATTCCCGTTTGTGCCCGAAGGCGTCACCTATAGTGACGTCTGGAGAAGGACGCATATGAATCTCATTGCGAGGATGAAAGGCGTCTGTTTTCCTCGTCTTCGGAACGTCTGGGGAACGCCGGATCGGGTGGGTGGGAACGCTTTGTGTCACGATCTCATCTCATCCATGTGGTGCTGGTTTATGCTCCGTGGGTATGGATTCATTGTAGTGAAACTGAAGCCTCGTGACGCGTCATTGTTATAAACTTATGAATTATTTATTTCGCCCCAAGACGGATCGAGAGGTGCCCAATTGGCTGAGACGCGGTTCTTCTTTGACCCATTTTGACCATGTTGAAGCATTTTGCCTGTATATCTCTCGCTCAACCCAAATGTGTGTTGACGTTCAGCTCTCGCAGCATGTCGCCGCATTACTTGGACCGTTCTTTCACGTAAAAAAATCGTACATTTCATTTTATGTGATGGCGCCATGCAAAGGTCACGGAGGAGATCTCTTCACTAACATTTAAGATTTCATCAAATGTATCTAAAACCAGATATGTTTTCCAAGAGAAACATCGGAGACAAAGTTGAGGCTCTGGATTCTTATATGAAGCCTGTAGTCTTCGCAATCTCTCTTGTCATCGCCGCTAGCCGTCACCTGCTAACGTACGTCTGTCAGTGTTCTTATATTTTCACTCGGTCCGTGAAGTTCACAGCTGGCCTTTTCTTAATGCTCTTTGTATATACATCCAGATCTCAGACACAGGTGCTTTTGGACATTTTGTCTTTGAAAGATTTTGTTTCATGCGTGCACTGAAATCTTTTCCCTACACTTGACTTGGTTTTTGAAGAACTTGAGCTCTGCGTAAAGACGCCGGAGTTCCTGGAAATGTGCCCGCATGCTTATAGCGAGAGAACCGACCCGCTTCACCGGCTTCTCCCACTACTGCCGTAATTGGCGTCTTCTGAAAAATTAATCTCTGATGCCAAGCCAGAAGTGTTTCCTTTGATTCATGACTTTAGATTTTTTTTTTTTTTTAGGTTTGGTGTTTCATGGATCCATGTGTGCTGGGTACCTAAAAGTCAAGCAATCCCTCTTACCTGGTACGCAAGGTCAGTGCGTCTTTGATGTTTCAGAACATAGACATTTTAGGTTTTAATATTCAAGATTTTTAATAGTTGTACTGCCATCATCCTTAAATTGCAAAAGCTTGGGATTATTACATTTACATATTTACACACAAATGCACAATACGCAAATGCACACTGTAAAAAAAAAACGTCATGTTACAGATTTTTTTCTGTGATTTTTGACAGATTTTTCTCGTATAATGTTATTATTGAAAAAAAAAACACTGTAATTTTACAGAATTTTTTCATGTCATTTTTAAAAATGTATAAGAAAAACAGGGGAAACACGTAATTTTACAGGGTTGTTTCATGGTTTACTTTTTACAGGATTTTTTTACAGTTTATTTTTGAAAATATGGTCAAAAACTGTAAAAGTACAGAAAAACTGTAAAACAAAATGTTTTTTTACGAGATGCACCAGATGAATATAAAAATCAAACTTGCATGTAAATAAGGCAAAGTAAAAGCAATGGAAATGTATTTATACAGCAAAGTTCATACATTTACATTATATAAATTATGTGCAAAATGTAGCTAAAGCTAAACAGACATGCGAAGTTAAAATAACAAAAAAGTCAAACGTGTAAAACAGAAGACAATTGCCATATAGGTATAGTACAGAATATTAAAAGAATGTGTCATTTGTAAGAATAAAAAGAGAAATGTTTATATGACATTTTGAGAAATCTGAGCGCATGACGTCTCTTCTGAAATGTGTAAGATTTCTGTTTTCACCGTGATTATTCTTTCTCGTAAGACTCAGAGATGCTCTTGAATTCAACTTCGAGAACATCTGAAAGGTCTTTCGTTCCTCATCGCACATTCATTCGAGCAGAATATAAAGACGTGAAGCATCTGCACGTCTGGAAGTGTTTGTTGTGTAAAGTAAAAGGCCGAGTTTACACACAGGCCAGGAATTCACAGCAATTAACCCTTCAGCATCCCGTGTAAATATGAGGCCTGGAGGCTGTTAGTGGCCAGAAGTCTTTCACACACACACACTGGGATGTCGGCTCTTTGTTCAGTCGGGCCCCTGGCCTCCTGTTGCCATGGAGATGCTGTTGGCAGCACCTCACTATAATGGCTGGCGTACGATCTGTCCATCACTCTCCATCCCCCCCGTCACACACAGGACTGATTCACTTTCACCTGAAGTTTTGTTCCTCTAACTTTATTGATTTTAGGTATCTATTATCTGTTATCTCCTGGCGTTTCAATAAAACAAAACAGACTTTATTGCCATACAAATTGTAGGTAAAGCAACATAGGTTTACATGTGAAGCCCAAAAGTTAAAGTTGGTTCTCTGCAGTTTTCCATGAATTAATTTGACCATTGATTTTCCTCTTTGGGAGGTAGGGACATAGCACTTGTGTTTTCACGTGTTAGTGAGATACTAAAAGAAACAAAAAAATATATAAAACAATTACATAAACACTGAATAACATAAGCATCAATATACATCTATATTAGTAAGCTATATATAATGGATCAGGAATGAGTTATTCTGTGTAATATGTGGAAAACATATTTAAGGGTTTTCAACATTAATAAAAAAATTTTTTATTTCATTCTAACAAAAATATAACTGTACCACTTTTATTAGAAAACTACATGTTTATTTAAAAAAAGAAATACGGTTTATAAAGCTTCTCAGGTCTCAAGAAGAAGATGATAAAATGTCAAGTGTATGGTTTTGCAAATTCTATAAGCAAAGGGTGACAACATTGAAGATGAACATATACAATATACATTTTGGATGCTTTTAGTCACATCACAATTCCCAAAGTTACAATTGTGTTATTCCCTGGTTTTGATTGGTTTACTATTATTCAAAAATGTGGGGAAAATATAAACGCAGAATGGCTAAGTGATCCTAAACTTTTCACCTTGAGTGTATTTCATATGAACACAAAACGTTTTATTATATTTTTGTGTGTGTGTCACATTTTACCCCAAATTGAGCAAAACCCAACAAATGCTCCTTTTATTTGTAAAAACAAAAACATTCTTTATTTGACTTATTGGTATAAAACAGTAAGTATCTGATAGGATTAGCTGTATTTAAAAACAATAGACGTCTATGAAATAGCCCATTTTCAGATTGACATGTACTTATGTGATTTGGGTTTATCTGGATTTCTGTGCCATCTGGGCTCTTATTCTCCAAATCTGAAACGGTTTCTGATATTAACTTTGGTTACACTGTAAACATAGTTTACTAGAGTTATTATCATTATCATCACAAAATGAGATACTGTAACAATATTACTGGACTATACAATCCACTGTTCATTGTAAAATTCAGATTTAAAATACATTTTAGTTGAACAAATGTAAGTCTGTGTAGGAGATCAAGTACATTAATAATAGTTTGGTTGTGAAATTGTTGCTAAAACAGACTTAAAATCTTAAAATGTAACCTGGACATGTTTTTGTATAAGATTCCCCTCTAAAATGCTGTCTGGATATTCTCAAGTATCAAACCAAACCTCTTTATACGTGATGACAGAATAGTTTTTAGCTCAGTGTGATTTCCAGCGCTATAGAAACATATAGTCTTTCGTGTGCGTGTGTCAGAGCAGCAGGAGAAGCTACTGAATAAGGTGAAAGATTGAAGTGAAAGCACGCAGAGAAAGAGACGCCAGCGGCCCAATTATCTGAGAGGTGTGAGGCGGTGAAGGGGTCGTTCTGGAGACCAGATAACAGAGGTGTGAGCTCGGACTTTACAAGGTGAAGGAGCGAGAGAGTAAATGTTGGTTTTCACACACACACACACATAGGGTAGCGGGGTAGATTTTTACACCCCTGCAGGGGGTAATAAAGCGAGTTAAAGCATCACACTTCTGTAAACTTAATCTACACCACTTTAATTACTATTTGGCGCCTCTCTCGTCCTCTCATTTTCTCTGCATCTCTGCGTTCACAGTCAGTTCTGTGCTCTTGCTGACAGTGGAGAAAACGAGATTTGCTCGGTTGGGGTTCCTGTTTGACCGATCGGCATGGAGCAAATTAACAAGCACCACACACACACACACACACACACACACACACGCACACACACACACACACACACACACACACACACACACACACACTTCCCCCATCTCTGTTTGGATTCCCTTTTCTTCTGAAGTACTGGAGCCTTCCTGATAATTAACAGTCTGAAAAACACACAAACACGCTTCTGTATTACTCGTATTTGAAGGCAATTTGACAGCTACACTTGAAATGAAGGCCATCATTGAAAAACTAAATAAATGTTGGTCTATTTCCCTTAACAAACTATCAAATCAAATCAAATCGGTTGACTTATACAGTACACACAGACGCGGAAATAATGAAGAATCATTTCACTTTTTCTGATTTTACTGTTTATAGGTTTGTGTTTAGGTCACATATCGTTCTTGTTTCATTCTGTGAACTACTAACAATATTTGGACCAAATTTCACCTGAAAATATTGTTTTTATTTGCATTTATTTACAGAAAATGAAAACTGGAGAAACAGATGAAAATAACTGAAAAGATGCTCTGAATTTTTTAGGACCTCAAATAATGCAAATAAAACAAGTTCAGATTCACTTTTAAGCACACTTACATTTGTACATGTATTTAAGGAAAGTTCAGAGGAAAGTTTGAAAAAAATATTTTTTTTATGTGATAACCTCGATCAGTCTTGTCATTGCTGTTGGTTGACTTTTTCACTCCTGAGGTTTGATTTTGATCAAATTCAACAGACACTGGACTGAAATAACCACAATACATCTAGAAATGCTGATTTGAAATGAAAAATTGAAGTGGTCTATTAATATTTCTTCTTCTACTCGTATATTTCTTATTTCTGCTTTTTTAATTGTTGTTCTAAAGTACAATTCTTTCAATCTTTGTTTTATGAAGTTTCTTAGATTTCATTCTATTTTGCTAAACTATCTAATTATAAACAAATTTTACCGCATACCGAGCATTTGACAACATATCATAATGTGACCTTGACAAATAAAACTCGAGAGGTTTTATTTTATATATATATATATATATATATATATTTGGTGCGCTGTCCCTTTAAGATGTCCCACAGTCATTTCCATTTCCTCTGAGGTTCTTTAGCTCTTAATGAATGAACGTAAACGTCATTTGAAACGTCTTTCAGGCCGTAGATGTGCCATTGTGCAGCCCATAATCCTGCAGGTATGACACACACAAACAGACGGAAGGGCAGACAGACGGGCAGACAGACGGGCAGACAGACGGGCAGACAGACGGGCAGACAGACAGGCCACAAAGGCAACACAAAGCTCTTGGCCTGCAGAGAGACACTGAGGTCTACCTGCTGCTGCTCGGGAGGGGAGACAGAAAGAAAGAGAGAGCTATAGAGAGCTATAGAGAGCTATAGAGAGAGAGAGAGAGAGAGAGAGAGCTGGAGCCAGATTAATGAGCTGTGAAATTCAGCTCTACAGACACTACAGCCCCACTTTCATTTCACCACAGACGCAAATAACATCGCGTTCACAATACAACAACTGTATGACACGATCAATAACAACATGACTTCACAATAGTAGAATAGCATCTATCACCATCGTCTACACTACAATGACCATTGAAAAGTGTCCAAAACATTGTGTAGCTTTACATAGAAAGTATCAAGCAATTCTTTTTCTACATTTTTGGTCACACTTCAGTATAGGAGGCAATTCTCACTTTTAACAAACCATTAACTACGACTTTTTCCCCAATAAACTCTTAACTTGTTGCTTATTAATAGTAAGAAAGATAGTTGTTAGGTTAGGGATGTATGGTCATGCAGAATATGTGCTTTATAAGTATTAATACACAGCCAAAATGCCAATAATAGACATGTTAATAACAACTATAGATAATAGTGAGAATTGTCAAATTGTTTAGTTTGGTTGCAGTTTTATAGCTTTTATTTGATATATTTTCAGTATTCATGTGCTTTTATTATCTCTTTATTTATGTAATATTGCTATATAGGCCTTGTATTAGTTGAACCAATAATTTATTAACTAGAAATAAGATAAATACGTTCATTTCTAGGTGATAATTTTAGTGCTTCAACAAAAACCTTTTAAACTAAAACTAAAATAATATTTTCATTTTTCATTTATCGTTAAACAGAAATGTTTTAATTGTTGTCATTTTTGATAATGATATCATATAATCTCTCTATCAATTTTAATGTGTGCTTTATTAGCATGACAAAGATTGTACATTGTATTGCCAAAGCATTTGCAGCTGAGTAGTGCAAATGTATAATAATAATAATATGAAATACGATGTATGTAGTGCAAACTCAAAGTGAATTAGTAATATATAGAATATTCTTTGTGATGCCATAGATAAACCATTTTTTGGTTACATGGTCCATGAACCTTTAACAGCCAAAAAAAACTGTTTCACAAAGAAGATTGCAAAAATAAATAAATATTTGAGTAAATGGAACCAAAAACTTTTCTTCTATGGCATCACTGTGAGGAACCTTTTCTGCCCCTGTTTTTTACTTTAAAAACTCATGTATGAATGAACTCACTCACGCACGCGCGCACGCACGCACGCACACACACACACACACACACAGTATGACATCATCATCCAGCGCATCGAATCGATGTTTATCCTGACTGCATGTGAACACCTCAGGTGTCTGTGTCTGTGTGTGTGTGTGTGTGTGTGTGTGTGTGTGTGTGTGCGTGTGTGTGTGTGTGTGTGTGTGTGTGTCAGACATATCGACTCCAGTGCTGTGATGGATGGTCTGGGTTTAAGACTGATGACAGTGAGTGTGTTTGATGCTCAGTGTGTGTGTTGATCCAAAACTCATCTGCTGTGTCTGTAACACAGGCCAAACAAATGTTTGTTTACTCTGTGTGTGTGTGTGTGTGTGTGTGTGTGTGTGTGTGTGTGTGTGTGTGTGTATGCTCAGCAGACCCGGATCCCATTTCTTAACATCCCTTTGAAATGTAGAAGATCATTAAAATTGTCGAGGTGTTCCTAACACAACTAGAACATTATCACACATACACACAATTCAACTAAACAAAACACACACAAGTGTATAGCTGCCATTCAAGACAGACCCTGTGACTGAAGTAGATGAAGTATCAACCCTGAAATCCGTATGATATATAGTATGTGTATTTGCAGTATGCATACTTTATCCATGTCATGTGACTCATATGTTCATTCACCTATGACATCCTCACAACAACCGTGAAAATAATTGACTTTACTTAGTTGTTAAACTGCACTTACACCAAGAGCCGCTTACTCACTTTTTCAGAGAGAGAGAGAGAGAGAGAGAGAGAGAGAGAGAGAGAGAGAGAGAGAGAGAGAGAGAGAGAGAGAGAGATTATTATTATTATTATTACTTACCCTCTGTTTGTATACATATTTGCACTACTTTTATGCAGCCCAGCTGCACATGCTTTGGCAATACAATGTACAATTTTGTCATGCCAATAAAGCACACTTACATTGAAAATTGAGAGAGAGAGAGAGAGAGAGAGAGAGAGAGAGAGAGAGAGAGAGAGCTATACAGAGCATCTTATTCAATATCACTTCAGATTTAATAAATTCCTGACGGAGAGAGAGATCTAGTGAAACTGGACTCTAATTTTGGATCTATAAGATCTTCAAGCCATATCTATAATTTTATTTATCAATTTCAATTTGAAATTCAACAGTAGTCGTCACTTATTTCATGTCAAACATAAGGTGCTGGGAATGATGATGGAGAGGAACGAGAGACTGTGTGTGTGTGTGTGTGTGTGTGTGTGTGTGTGTGTGTGTGCGTACGTGTGTGTGTGTGTGTGCGCGCGCATGTGTCACATTCTGCTCATGCATACCAGACAAGTGTGAACGTTGTCGCGTCTCTGTAGTGTTTACATGAGTGTATTACGGTTGAATTCTGGCTCCATCATCATAAATTTTCCAGCCCGGCGCTAGAGACTCCGTCCTTTCACACATGCTGTGACATTGTTTGTGAAATGTCTCTGCAACAGCGTATTTCAACCATGTTAAGCAGAATGTCCGACCTGCTTTTGCAAACAATGAAAGCAAGAAATGACCGTGCAGAAGAAGGACATGCAAACCTTTTGGACTTATTTTGTCTTAGACAATTCAGTGCATTGACATGATGCTTAGAAAACCGTCAGCTGACCTCATTCTGAAAGCTTCATGAACATGTACATGTGCCGCTGTGAAGTTTTCTCTGAAGAGTTTCGTGTCCCATCTGGTGTCTCGTGTTGTGTTTGACCTGAATAATTACAGATTTTTCAGATTTGGGGGAAATATTCCTTGCAATATTATTAAAGAAAATGAAGTGAGATTGATAGATATACAATATTGTCAATGCATTTTAACAGTAATGAGAAGAATTGTACAATATCACAACTGCAGTGTGATTTTAAAATAAGGTGATAAAATAAAGAAATATATATAAAAATTACTTTTAACATGATATTTTAAACAACAGGTGAAAGAAGACATCACGAGTACAGTCTCTCTCTCTCTCTCTCTCTCTCTCTCTCTCTCTCTCATACTGGCGTCTGTAGGTCAGATGTTCAATGTAAGGTTAACACAGGCTAACACATTCACTGAAGACTGTGATAAACACACTTTTGTGTGTGTGTGTGTGTGTGTGTGTGTGTGCGCGCGTGTGCGTTTAAAGCAGATATTACAGAAGGTCTAAAAGATCTGATCTGGACAAACTCAAAGCGCCATCTGATTGTTTTCAAGGCAAGAGCCCCATCTGCTGGCTTCAAGAAAACAAACGGATTTTAGCACTTTTATCACAAATTTTACTAATCACTAACAATCGTGTTTGTTTGCTGAGATCACTATTCATTTAACTAAAGGTTAGTGATGAAGAAATGTTGATGAAGAAATGTGGTGTTCATTTAAAAGTAATGATTTTACACCTGCTGGATCCTGCAGATCAAGTATATTGAGTATGGCACTGTTAAATAATATTTTAATGTTTTATATCTCATTCTTTGAAGGCAGAATTGGTTGTGTGTGCTCATGTGTTATCCATAGGGACAGACTTGCTTAACGTTAGGTAAATCTTTATCAATTACACATACAAATAAATACATTCAAAAACACGTTTTAGTTCTACACTGTAAAAAATGTATTTGTTGTTTCAACTTAATAAAATTAAGTTGTTAACTAATATTTTTAATTAAGTTAAATTATCTAAACAATATTAAGGCAGCCGGGTAACTTGATTTTTTTAACTTGAAACAACAAAGTGTGTTTAGTGTAAGAATGCAGGAAATATGTTTTAGGACTATAGGGTTGAAGTTTGAGGTATGTGAGAAATCTCATTAGAGCCTGAGACATTCTTGAGCTTTCTGAATCCATAGAAAAGACAAGTATGAGAGATTAATTTACACATAAGACATATGTCTCTCACAAGCAAAATGTGTGAAGCAGAAATGATGTCAGTCTTTGTTTGTTCACCATTAAGCTCATTGAAATATTAAAGAAGTGTCACACACAGCCGTTGTCCTAACAGTGACCCTGCATGTGTTAACAGACAAACAGATCCAAGTGTTTCTCTTCATCTGCTCAGAGGAGATAAAGAGAGAGAGAGAGAGAGAGAGAGAGAGAGAGAGAGAGAGAGAGACGTTTGAACAAATATGACGTTTAAGTCATGTCATGTAATAACAGGAATTACGAGATTTGTCTCTCTTTGTCTTTCTCTCTGAGCTTCATTTCTCACACATTAGCTGTCTGTCTATGTAGGCTATACTATAGGTGTGGATGGGTTGATTGTCAGGTTTCCTATTCTTAATGTAATTATGTATTGTAAAACTTTTGTAAAAGCGTCACATGGCTAAAAAAATTGATGTAGGATTTCTTTATTGTACAACAGCACACATTATCAACTTTAATTTTGAAGTGAATATATGTTATAGTGAACTGTTTGAAATGAAGTACGGCAGATCGCTAAGAGTTGATATGAGTTCATCTAAGGTTATAGCCGAATATACGTGACAGAAAAATAAGTTCTCAATGAAATTCATAATGAATTGAATAAGCTCATTCTAATTAAGAGTATAAATCATTATTATGGTTTTTATAGCTAGGGCCTGCAGTTCCTAGGAATAAAGTTACTAGCCTACTAGACTAAAAAACAGCTAGCAGGTGCATTGGTCCTACTGCAAAACACACAATATTTTGACACTTTGTAAATAATAACGTGTCAGAGTCTTTGGGAAAACGATGGCAAGAGTTGTAGTTTGATCGTTTTAGATCCGCAATGAACATTGCTTTCTTTCTGAATTGTCCTGTTGGCAGTTTCACCCCAAAATGGCGGCCGCGTGACTTAATTACTATTTATAGGGCACTGGCTTTAGTTGGAAAGAATAGCTGGTACTGTTGACAAACAAAACAATGTTTTACAAAACATGTAAGATTTAACTTGGTACAGAATGCAGATGTAACTGCCAATACTGCCATTTCAGAGTGAATACTTGTTGAGAAATGTAACAAAATTCTGTAGAAATTACAGTATTACTGGCAGCAGTTTGCCATTTACTGTAGATTTATATTTATCTCATTTATTGGCAACAGTTTGTTTAAAGATAAATACCCATGAAACATTCATAAGTCTTTATCTTTACAGAAAAAAATAACAGCCTCATGCAAAGCATTTCTGGGAACCAAAACCTCAGAAAAAGGTTGATGAGGATTTTTGGTTCCCAGAATGCTTTGCATGAGGGTGTTATTTAGTTTTTTTTCCTGCAAAGATAAAAACTTATATATGTTTAATGTTAATTTATATTTGAACAAACTGTTGCCAATAAATTAGATCAATTTAAACCTACAGTAATTTCTGGCAAACTGCTGCATAATTACAGTAAAAATGTATACTGTGTGAACAACACCTTATTTTAAACGTCAATAAGGGGTTTAAAACAACTGTAAAGAAAATGAGAATACAGAGAAAACGCAAAGATTTGTGAGCTTTTAAACACTAAGGCTACGTCAAAGTTGGTTTAAAGTGATTCACTCTTTCTCTTACGCTGCTTTCAACATCTCTTTATGATATTAGCGAATCATTGATATCTGTCACAACTTTTCTAGCTTTATTTAAATGCAACGTGACGAAATAAAACAAAACACTAAAAGTGAGCAGTTTTAGACTAATGTTACCTGATGGACGCGGGACTTTTGCAGTCGCTGCCGTTATGTTTCCATCCACTATCGCATAAAAAAACCTGGATGGAAATGCCAAGATGCGCAAAAATCTTTCTTCGGCTCACTGGATGGAAATGCTGCTTTATTCGCAAATGTTTAATGCGATATTCCAATTATGTGCATAAGTTTAATAGGCAACTTTGGATGGAAACATAACAGGACGAACTCCTCACAGGCGCGCTGTCAACACTAATGATGACGCGTTTGTCGGAGGCGGGACCCCGGGAAATAGACATATTGTGTACTTTACAAACAAAATTCAAAAAGGGCGATACAATTAAAGGGAAAGCTACCACAAAAGCAGCTTGTATACGTTTAAAGCCTCAAAACAAGTGTGTACGCTAATATAGAGCTTCAGAAGTCTGTATACGCAAACAGCGCCGTGGAAAAAGTAAGGCCCCGACTACACTAGTAGATAGTTAGACTTTAAAATGAATCGTTGTCATTATTGTGCCTGTTATAGGAGAATCCACTAGATAACATCATGTTCAGTTATTTATGGATAGACAAGCAAAAAAAAAACAACCACGCGAGTATTAGTCAAAAATAGAATAGGCCTACAGACATGTTGAGATTGTTTCTGAGTTTTATTTGAATCATCCAAAAAAACACCCAAGCTAGTCTAATATAATTTGATTTAGGCTACATAATATCTAAAAAAATAAAATGATGTCTTCACAGGGGAATGTCATTTAGACATTTTCAAGCGCAAAAGATGTTCTCTTATAAATCTGGTAAAACAGCTGCAGTAGTAAAACATGTATGTTGAGAAGTTGCTCTCGAGTTGAAAGTATAACGTGTTTTCATTTTTAATTACAACATAATTCCCATAGTTTTATTTCATATTTATAATGTGGATAAAATATGAACACATAAGTAAGTGTCCCAAAACTTGACTGCTAGTGTAGTATGTTCTGCTGACTGATATGTAACTTACTCCATGTGTAATTTAGAGAATTGTAACTCTAATTCTAAATTAGCGACTTTAAATAAGTCTTTAAATAAACATGCTTAACACGTTAGATTTGTAAGAATGTACTGCGTGATATTAAAGCAGAGACTGGTGAGACTTTTTTATCATTACTTTGTGATCATTTTATAGAATGCTTGAGCGTACCAACATGGCGGCGCTGTGGCTTCAGTGTAATGACGTCATGAGCAATCCAGTCATTATATAGATCTGTAATGTTTTTACTGATGTGTACAGTAGGCATTCCTGAAGAATGTTAGGAACTTCTGGACGCCACACATACAAACATATCATGTTGTTATCCAGACTTCACGTCTGGAGTGTTTGCCAGTCCCGTGAGCCTCTTACGTAAGTGTACAGAGGTACCTGGTGTAGTGCAGAGACAGACCGTAACTTCAGCATGTCTTATCTACATCTTCAGCTCGTCTCTGTGACTATCTCTTCAGGAATGAGTCTATGCTGATAGCCGGCGTTACGCAGTGCAGCGCGAGGTCACGGCGAACCCCCTTCAGGCGAAAACTGCTCAGATCATGTAACATTGATGAGCCCTAAGCTAACTGAGATACCATCGTATTGTTCATATGTAGGTGATGCTATTTTACCAACGCTAATACGCAAAGTCATTGGTAGATTTATGACAAAGAAAAAATTTAAACCTCCTGACACCGAGACTTAACCCAGTTTAACACCAGACTATCGGTTTTGTTCGGTATAAATGACGAACCTCACATTTAAAGTCAGTGTGAAGTTGGAGAAAAACAGCTGGACGGCTTCTCCTAAATTTGGGGAAAACGACAGGCCTGCTGTGTATAAAATGTGTGGTAGTGCAGTCCAGATGAGAAGAAATGCAAACAGCACACAATGTGACCAAATAAAACAAGCCAAACATGAAACATCAAAAGATGAACCAAAGGATTTTAAACTTATAAACCCAAACTTCCAATTGTAAAACATGATTAAGATCCATTCATACACATGCACTTGGTAGTTTTCGTCAATGACACAAGTCACATCCTGCTCAAATGAACGATCGACATCCCAATGCTGATGAAACGGTTCGCGATTGAAAACAGACAACAGTGTATTTTGTACAAAACTGAATCTTTACTGTGTGTTTCAGCATATGACCTAAAAAGAAAACATTCAGTAAGAGATAATAAATAAACAGAAAAATGTATCAAAAAGATGCCAAAGACATTCATGAGCACTGTTAAAACATTCTGCATCAGAATCAGAATCAACATGAGGAAAACTAGAAACCATCCCAGCAGTAAAAACAACATAAGAGAGAAAACCTCCTTTAAAAACAGCACAGGAACCTGTAACAGCCTGTAAGCACCAGGTGAGATTATACACATCTCAGAATGATCACCACCTTATTGTTCTTCGAAACGTTCAGCTTTTGAGTAAAACACGTCGCAGCACCGAACAACTGCTTCCATTCCTTCAAAACATCTGAACTTCAGTCTCTCTCGAATCTCCAGTCGGCGTTCAGTAATTACGGATGCTGAAGAATCCCACGCTGGTGGGCGACTCCTTCACCGTTACCGTCACGAGGTTGGCGGTAACATCCGTGACAAACACATGCTCGATCAGGTTGCGCGTCGGCCTCCAATCCTGACCCGAGATAGACAGCTCCTGGTTGTTATTGGGGAACGGGGAATCGTGGTCAGAATCCGAGCTACTGCCCTCCTCTCCGGTGCTGAGCTCGCTCAAGGTCTTGACCTGTTTTCCAACTTGCTTGTCTTGGGAATCTCGCGTCTCTGATGTTGGAGTCTGAACGGCGATCTTGCCTTGACTCTTCTTTCCGAATCTCTCGGTTAAATCTCTGTCTTCTTCCGTTTTGGATCTGTCCCGCTGTGGACTCTTCAGGATTGGTTGGTTGGATGTGTATTTCGTAGGGGTGTTGGGTGCAGGACTCGGCTCTTGTCTCGTGTTAAATCCTGTGCTACTCCTTCTGGCCGGGTTAGGGGCACTTTTGGGATGAGTACTGTCGCTGGCCGGAGAGGTCTTGTTGACGCTCTGCAGATTGAGCGCCTGAAGGCTGGATGGAGTTTTCAGAGATGGAAAGGAGTTTGAGGGTGATTTCGGGTGAGCCGCTCTCTGATCAGAACTTTCCTGTTTCGCAGACGCCGACAGCGTTTGTCCTTTGCTCCCGTTTGTCATGTTGTGAACATTTAAAGCAGCCACTCCTGGAGACTTGCACGATGGTGTTTTTGAATCAGCCCCACCGCTGTTCATATCCGACACTGAGAGTTTAAAATCAGAAGCGGGTTTGCTTTGCACCGGGCGACTCAGCGGTGACGGCGAGGACGCGGATCCGACAGGGCGTCCCGCTGTACTTAGCAAACTCTTCCCGGATGAATTGTGCGTAAAAGATCCTCTGTTCAACCCAGTGAAGGTGAAGCTAGCGGGCATGAGCGGTTTCTTAATGTTGCGGAAGTCTTTCGGCATGGGTTTGAAAAACTTCCGTGGACCTTTGGCCTGTCGCAGCGCCTTCAGTTCCGGAGGCAACGGCCTCCTCCCGCGCTTCTTGGGAGGTTCTGGCTTGGCCACAACGATCTGTGCTTTCTTCTGAGGGACCGGGTGAAGCTCTCGTGGCCGAGGACTGGGCTTCGGGTTCCTGTCGAGGTCGTCATCATCGTCCTCGGTAGATGATGATGAGGATGAAGACGAGGATGAGGAAGATGAACCAGAGGATGAAGACGAAGACGATGAACTGCTGGATTTTGACACGGGTGGAATGGTGTCCTGCAAGAGACGCATGTGGAGAAAAACTGAGTCACACTCGAGAACTTGAGAGCATTTTTTTTAGTACACAGAGCATCTTTTCACAACACTCACCAGAATTTTTCTGGGTCGTCCACGAGGCCTCTTCCCTCTGTTACGGATCAAGAGTTCTCTCTCCTGCTCTCTGAGAAATTAAACACATTCGTAATAAATATAACTACAAACATTAGACACATGGATCAACACAACCGGTCTTGCTTCAGGACAATCTGGAAGACTAAACTGCGTGGACCAAACTAGCATTTCATGTAATGTGGATCGGTTTTTCTTTGCCAAGTTTTGTTGTTTATGGTTTTGAGGATGAGCATATCACCATGTACATCATTGACATCTATCCGTGTTTATGTATCAGATGAATTTGTAGCAAAAGACAAATGATTCGGGACGTGTTTTACTCTCCCTTCTGAACATGAGTTACATCTTACAACTTAAACTGTTTTGCACTGCAGTTTCTAAAACCATCGAAACACACTTGCATGTGTATTTGTGAACAATATCAGCCCAAAAAAAATAATCAACATCATAAAACATAACTAAGCGATGGTGTGAATGAGTTTTAAACAAGTTTTCCACATTCTAGAAAAATTAGAAATGGCACAAAGCAATAACCCAGTTTGGAAATCCAGTTCCTGTTTTATGAATGAACATTCTCACCTCCTCATTTCCTGTTTTCTCTCCTCACTTCCTGTCACAACCGCTTCCACTCGGTTGTTCTATTTTTCTCTTGAACCAAAAAACACTTTTTTCTCCCAACAAGAGTCAGGAGCTTTTGCCAGTCCCTAAGTATTGAGCTGTAGTGCATAACTCATCCTGTGCCATATGTGCTACACCCAGATTATATATAATCAGACTTTCAAGTTTCACCAGGTGGATGATAAAAGAGAAGCAGAATAACATTTCAAAGACTGTAGGCGGGACCCGAGTCAAGTAACTGGCCCTAGAAACCACAGCAGCGCTTCAGATAAGAGTCAACATGTGCTTTTTGTTACTGAAGTCTCATTTTCACACTGATGTCTCATAAACTGTGAAACCAAAACACGCACAGCTGACCAGCAGGGCTAAAGAAAACCAGTTCCTGCTGGATACGTTTGATTTTCAGACTGCAGAGAATCTCGTGAGCTTGGACACGTCTGCAGCCTCTGAATGGCCCCATGAATGGAGCCCCATTTACGCCCTCCCAAGCGTTTCAACCCATATTGTTTGCACATGGGGTTTGGGAAAGGGGCGTCTCTCTCGCTCAGAGACCTGCTCGACCAATGAGAAAAACACTCTTACCTCTTGTTAAACGCAGCCAATAGTCTCGGGTCAAGAAGGTTTTCCTGAGGTTCCCAACTGTTATGCCTGAAAAACATCAACATATAACTTTAGTTTTGAAACTATTTCTTAAGTTGTAAATGACAAAATAATTGTATAAAAATATTATCGTTTTACTTTTAAACAATCTTGTGCCGTTACAGTTGGTCCTAAATGTGCACATTTTACATTAAATTATTACGCGGTAATAAAAACTGTTAGATAAATATATAACAATTACAGAAGAATAAAGAAAATATTTTCTAGATTTATAAACCATTTTGACATAGACAACACAAAGACAAACATTCGAACAAAATACAAGCAACATCGAAATGTTAAACATCTATATATCTGAAATAAAAAAACTGAAATAGGTTGTTTACATCTTGCAAAATGGTCTATATCCACAACAGCATAATGAAGCATGCAAAACAGTTAAGACATCTGTGTCCCTCCCGTGAACAGAATTTGGATACTACTTTGGATACTTACTAGAGTAAATATAAATATGAGCACAGCAGTCGGGATGAACAATTAGACAAAACCCTGTTGGCTGTCAGTTGAGCCGTATGAGTTTACATTAGCCTTAATTCATGAGCGAGAGGCATTAGGCCGTGAAAGAGATAAGATGAGAGTTTACTTTAAAGATTCTGAAGTGCTTTTATATGCTGGGGCAGGAGGGAGGGGGTGAAAAAACAATTCGATGATGAAAGAGAGTTAAGGAAGATGAAGAAAAATATTTGATGGAATAAAACCAGAAACATATATCTAAAAAGTAAACTGAAAGTTGACCCACTTTTCTTTCCAGTTCCACTGCCTTAGGAACCAGTTTGAGAAATATATTAACAGGTATTATTATGTTTCTTAAACTGGTTCCTATGCTCACGGAAACCCTAGAAACTGACTTTTGGTCCATTTAATATCTAGTTCTTCAACAGAACAATTAATAGAAATGATCACTAGATCTTGCTCCAACAGAAATATGAAATCCAATGAATGTAGCACACAGACTGAACGAAATCCTTCAATGCGTAACTACTACTAATACGAATAAAAGAAAATCCGTATTAAATTGTAAATAAAGAATGACGTGCGCCGAAGCAGATGGAGTCGCGCGCTGGGGGTGTGGCGCGCGCGCGGCGAATGATTGACAACTCGAGTGCCCATAAAGGGGCAAAAGGGGGCGACGGTGTACAAGAGAGGGAGAGAGTTGGGGGGGTGTTGGGGCAGCTGCAGTGTTTTTTTATATCAAAAACTTGAAACAAACCAGTGTTGCTGTACAGGCGGCGCGCGAAACTTTGTGTTGTTTAAAAACGAAAGTGTTACAAAGAATGTTAGAAGGAAAAATGTTTAATCTTTTATAACAACAATAAGGAGACCATTAATACGCACTGTAACATTGTTTAAAACAACAACAACACGCATATAAGTGTGTTTCTTTATACACTTGTCTTTGAGCTACAGCAACGAACAAAAACAACGTCTGCTTCTGAAGCAACAGACACAACGATTCAAAACTAACTTTAAAGACAAAACAACAACAACAACGAATGATCCCGGAAAACCAAGGCAAACCTAGACACTCAGGTTTAGTGTGTGTGTATATAATAAAAAGCAATGCTGGCGTCACGCGTGGACGTGGAAAAAAATCGCGCAACACGCTGCTGCTGCTTCTGTTGTTGTTTTCATTGTTTCTGTTTCAGCTTTTATCAAGATTAACCTCCAACCATATCGGTTTATAAATAAAAACAACAATGGGGAAAACGGTTAATATTCGGCTTATGCATGTTACCTAGTAAGTCTACACACATACATACAAATATACACACGAACACACACACACAATGAAAGCAGTGTGTATCCCAGTTCTCACTTACTTGGACGACCATCCCCTCCACTTCACCAGATACTCCAGTTTGCCCTGTGGAAATAAAACACGCGATTATAATCACGCACCGGGGAATTGCGTGCGTGGACGTGGATGCGTTTGTTACCTTTTTCACGCGTTTGTTGAGGATACACTCGGCATCAAAGACCTGTTCACCCACCGCGCTCAACTCCTCCATGACTGAGCCGATCTCACCCGTGTGTGTGTGTGTGTGTGTGTGTGTGAGACAAACGAACAACCCACGTGACCCTCGACGGACACCGTCCCCGTGACGTCACACATAATTTTGTAGAAAAAAGTTTTTGATGTAAATTTTGATGTTGGTTTAGTTTTTTTTCGTACTAGAGTTGTGATTGTTATTTTGAAAATAAAACCAGAGCATTAGAATGTAATGTGAATATAACTACAGAATGTACTTTATTCTTGAAGCAAAAGTTTATATTTACTACAAAAATGTAAGGAATTCCTAAAATTAAATGTAAAATAAAAAGATAATAAATTAACTGTATGTGAATACTTAATAAAAAGAAACGTGCATGTTTTTGTTACGTTGCGATGACATTTGTCGTGTACCTTTAACTGTACTGATTTAATTTATTGTAAAGGAAATTGTTTTTTATCAGGTTTTAAACTTTCTCTATATAGACTTAAATAAGGTATTTAAGTAATTAAAACAAAATAAATGAAAATGGATTTATAATTTAGTAAATAAAAACATTTGTAGTTTTAATACATTACAATAAAAAAATGCAATAGTCTTCAATATATTAATATGAATAATTATATAACAATACAATCCCAATATAGGTAATTAAAGAACGGGATCCATAAATTTATTTTTCTTCATTATAAAAAAAACATTTCTTTTTTCATATAAAGAATTGCTACGAATAAACAAAGGGAAACATTTCAACAGAATACAACACTGTTCTAAAATCTGTTTTTATTGAAGCAAGGCTTTGTTTTTAAATCGCAATCAGCAGTAATACATCATTACACAGCATCTCTCTGCTTAAGACATTTAGTTGTTATTCTCAGTCACATGAACATGTGTGTGTTTCTCTAAAAGACTGTTTGTTTCGTTTCAGTTTCATCATCGTCGCTGTTCGTATTGTCTGTGACACTGTAAAGGAAACAGAAACAGAATATATGATTGAGAAATATTTAAATATCTGTGCAGACTGTGCTTGTGTTTATTTCTGCTTTTGGATATTTTTGGTGTAGTGAAATTATCAGTATTAAAGCCATAGCATCTGGAAGATGTGTAATTACCTTTAATCCAGCAAATATCTCTTTCCATTGAAGAGTGTGAGCTACTGTGTCTTTAAGATATGTGGTAGTATGAGAATTACCTGTTTTTGTTCTTCCTGCGTTTGTGGATGCCATAGCTTAACCAAACGACAAACACAATGACCAGGAAACCAGCGGAAGCTCCCAGTCCAGTGAACACACTGGTGAGAGTGTCAGAAGAGTTTTTACCTGAAACACACACACACACACACATTAGTGATCTGATGACATTAACATCAGCTCTTCTCACGTCAGGAAAAAATGAGCAGTTTCCTGTTTCAACTACACTAAAAACTAAATGGTGCTTGTTATGACGTCATGGGCTCTTTGTACAATAGGATTCTGTAAAGTAGATACACATTCTGATTGAACATTTCCTCCCGTCTCAGTAAACAAGAAGATTGAGGTGGTCTCACCCTCTGGCTGTACAGAGGAGGTCAGCATATGTCGGGTGATGTCCAGTTTGCCGTCATTGGGTTCTGGGGTTATTCCCAGCAGGTGGCACATCAGCGGATAGATGTTCACCGTCTCAAACGGCCCCACCTCTAGATCCTTCCGGAAGTCTGGTCCCACTGCTCGGAAAAATGGCTTCATGTCTAAAGCCTGGTTATCATAGCCGTGTTCTCCCTTATGGAACTGCAATGGCAAATACTGCAGATGGAGAATAAGATGGTAGTCAAAGAGAAGAATTTGCATTTTACACATTTAAATAACATTGCCTTTTTGAGTATATCTGGTCTTTGAATAAGGAGCTTTGAATGGTCCCATGCCGTAAAGCATACAAACAGCAGGGGGAACCAGAGTTTTGATGATTTCTTCTTGGCTTGTGGGTGCAATCTCATGTACGGGCAAACAAGATCCTGGAGAAAACTTTTGTTTGATTTTCTCTACAAAAAAACACCACCAGCAGTGTTTTTGCCATGGTTGCAGCACTTGTAGGTCTGACCTACGACATGTGTGGGTCAGAGGTCAACAGGAGCTCAAGGCTGTGTACACTTTTGACCTGACCTCCCGTGTTGTCATAGGAACAGAATATTGATCTCAAGTTAAAAGAAGTTTAAAGAATTGTTTTATACATTAGATATCAGTAATTGATTTTTTTTCTGTAATTGAGTCAATGGCTTTGCATGCATTTTTAACAAACCTTCAAAAACATGTGAGATTCACCTTCAAAAAGAGCAATAATATGTACTAGATTAGATTAATGCGGGCTAAAATACAGTTAGTGTAAACAAGGGACATTAAATAAAAACTTTGTCTTTATTGAGTGGAATCAAGGTTAATTTTCATGCTCATTAAAAAGAAAAGAAATAACCCTTAACCCTTATCTAGTTTCTATTAAGAAACCAGTAATACATGAGTTAAAAAGTAAAGAAAAATTGTAAAAAAAAAGTAAAAAATAAAGTTATCGGTCTGCAACTCTAAATTCTTTACCGTTTCCACTGATAATTTGCAGAGTAAGCTTGTTTTTAGAACCATACTATTTTTTTTACCTTTTAATTACGATTATAATATATAATTATAATTTTAAATGTTTATATTTAACTATTTAAATGTACATCTTGTAATACATTTATAAATACTATGCAGACATAGGCCTTGTTAAATAGAATACAATCGATTGCAATGGGTCCGCGCAGGCGCAACACAAACCTTTTTTTATTAATAATAAAACTAAACATAACAATATTAAAATAGTCAACAATATATATATATATATATATATATATATATATATATATATATATATATATTTACACATATATATATATTTATTACATATAATAAATATATATATATATTGTTGATATATATAAAATAATACTAGATATGCAAGCGCAACACGAACATACCGTTTCGTGACCGCTGCGTCTTACGTCATCATCAGGCGTACGCGCCATATCCTAAATGAGAAGAGGTCGCTACAAAGACCGAAACTTTGCTGTTTTCACACGAAGATATTTAATAACTTCGAAATGTTAGATTATATCGCACCGATCAAACACAATGTTTTTATGTGTCTGTTGCTGCTTGACTAGGATTAAAGGTTTTGACGATTTCTGCAACGTTTCAATAACGTTACGATCACAGTTTTGAGTTTTATTGGTAACGTTAGTTTTTCGCATCCGAGTAATATATCTTAGTGCCAGAATATATATTTAAAGATGTTAGATAAATGTGTAAATAGATATTAAAATGTGTTTTTATATAGGCTATAACTTTTATGGTAATTTATACAACATATATAGTTTTGCCTAAAAAAAGATGCAGTGAAATTACACTGTTATGTAAACGAATATTTTTAGCAAGAAATGTTTGTGTTAAGACAAGTAAACAATTACAGTATACAATACAGGCATGCTACAGTATTGCAGTAATATTTGTCATCTTTGTTTTAATAATTCAAAGTTGAAATACTGAAATGCTCACCCCATTGATGACATATCCTGGATCAGTCCAGAGGATGATGGGTAATATTCTGTTGTTGTTGGAGTAATGCAGGTGAGCCGGCATCTCTTCCTTCTTATAGACGTGTAGATGCGGGTGAGCGCCCTTCAGGGCGTTGTACACCTTTTCCATTTTTCCCTCTTTAGGAAGCAGCATTCCTGCCGGGCCGAAGTCCACAATATGGAAGGCGAGGTCTCTGAAGGAGAATCCGGGAATCTTAGAGAGAACGATCTCTTCCACCAGTCCGTTCCGGTAAACGGTGCTCATGCCGTGATCGGATGTGATGATGATGTTCAGACGCTCCTTCAGGCCGTGTCTGTCTGCGGAGCTGCGCATGTAGCCGATGGTCCGGTCCACCTGTTTGACCATCTCTCTGCGCTCAGGTGAGTCTGGGCCGTACTTGTGTCCTGTGCTGTCAGGCTCTCCGAAGTACATGGACACAAATTCAAGGTCCTGTTCTCCAAACCACAACCCCATAATCTTGTCCACATTGTCCCTCCAGGCCGTTTCATTGCTGTAATTGTAGTTTTTGGGTTCTACTTCCCTTCTAAAGATGTCCTCACCTTGATAAGTAGATGCTGTTCCGGGAAAGTGAAGAGAACCGGTTTTTAGACCCTTTGTTGAGATAAATCATTGTTATTATTGTATTAAAGCAATGGAGCAACTTGCTGTTAAATCTCTTTACTATCATTCTTTCATACTGTTATGATTTCATTAAATATATATTAATAACATGAGAAACTCCCTCGTGGTCACCTGAGACACATTTAACCGCTGGTGAAGATGTGTCTCACCTGACCACCTGTGATCGAATCTCATGAAATGCATCTTAATACCATCTGTAAACCGTGTCGCACTTTCATCTGTAACCCAATTTGTGAGCTGTAAATAATTGGTTTGACTCATTTGATGCAGTTAATTTGCCTAAATCTCCCGTGTGTATCTGCTTCTATCAGTAGAGATTACTCAAGGAAATTAAATGAGGCAATGAAAATGAATCAAAGCTAAGTGATTCTGATCATTAACAGATGGCTTACTTGAGGGAAATAAGCGTAACGCAAGACAGAAAGTCAAAGCCATCTAACGTCATATTTGTTGTCTTTTCAGAGCTTAGCAGCACCACTGTTTACTATCGTATGGAAAATACGTGCATATTAAGTATTTGGTAATGCTTTACAGTTACAATAGTTCATGCAATAAAATAATAATAATAATTTTGTATCTAAATCAAGCATTTATGTTTAATCTTAGTTATTGTCTACAATTTAATGTTAATGTACACGAAATAGCTTGAATTTTCACTTTATTAATGCGTTGCGTACCTGTCTCTGTGCTGTCATCCATATAGGCAGACTCCCGTTGTCCCACCAGTCATTGACAAACTGAGAATTATAGTACGACTTCTTTTCCAACGTGCTGGTGTCAAACCACATGTTGTGAATCACGCCGTGATTCTCGATGTATTTACCTGCAAAATCAGTGGTTAAGTCATGATTGATCATGAATGAATAGAAACGCACAACCACAAAAGCAACCGGTGTCAGCAGATATGATTATTTTGCACTTGAGGTGTACGTGCAGTTTTTTTGTTTGGTGGAGGCGTTTTTTCAGATGTGTTGAAGTTACTTCAAGAGATATAAAAACATTTATTTAAATCAAATGTAGGTGCTGCAAGGAACTAAAGATAAATGAAATCATTGTCAAGTCTTAGCCTGTTTGACATTTAGTATAATTTGAAACACCCATGCAACCAAATATAAACATCCTTTGTGAAATTTACTGTGAGATTTGTTATTTTTTTTATCATATATGAATATGATAATCTCTTTAAAATGATCACACACCCACAACATAATTTTATGGTAAGGATTGATGTTTTAATAATTGGTTACCAGTTTCTTGTTGTGTTTGTTGTACAGCTCACTTTTAATATTAAAATGACTTTTAAAAGAGCACATGATACAATGTTTATAATGTTATACTGTTTGTTTTCTAAATGCAGGTGTGATGGTTTACCTGTCAGGATGGTGAAGTGTGTGGGGCTGGTGACGGTCAGGAACGGCGGGGTCACGTATGTGGCTTTGACCCCTTCTCTCGCCATGGCGTCCAGGTGCGGCGTGTCGACATCTCTGTCGTAATCCCACCTGAAACCATCGAATGAGACGAGCAGGAGTTTAGTGCGATCTGATGTCCGGCGCGCCGGGACGGGCAGAGCCAGCGTCTGCGCACACAAACACAGGTAGAGCCCTGCTAACCACAACATGACCAAATCACAGACAGATCTCAAGACTCCGGGAGAAAACTGAGATTGTACCTTGATCCCACAGGCCAAAGTTTCATCCGCTTTTCCGTCGGCTCATATCTGCGTTTGTTACATGATCGCACGTTTTCGCATTTTTGATTAAAATGTTAATGCTGCTTCTCTGTTCAAAGGTTGCTTTGGTGTATCACGTTGGTAATAATGTAAGCAGTTATCAGTGCTTTTATTAGTGTTACTGAAGAATTTGAGGATGTTTTACTGTAACTTTGTTCTTTAGTTAAGACCTTTTTACTTATCGAAGGCCGTCGCTGTTGACTTTGTCCTTGATGGTTGTTCATGAGGAATGATCTAATCTATGTGAAGATAAAGAATGACATCTATCAACTTATTTACTGGAGAAAACTTTAAATGAATGACAGACGTTGTGTTTGTCTCTGCGTCCATGCGTGAACACGTGAATCGTATATTAAAGCAATTTAAATGTGTTTGGTCTGACCATATTATTTATATCCAACATTATAAAACTGAAAAACTAGAACTAACATTTTATGTACATAAAATAATCAACATCACACTTGTCTTATGTATATATATATATTTATATTTTGCAATGACTATTTTTGGTTCATACTGTTGTTTAAAATACAGTGCAGTTCATATTCAGAGCAGAAGGAGGCGCTCACATACAAGCACCATTAATAACTACAGGCAACATTAATATGTTTAAGTAAACATATCATATCTAATCTTATATTTACAAACACAGTTATATGTTTAGCATTTTATATGTTCTAGGTTAAAGGAGAAATGTTTTTGCTTATACGCTGCTCTTTCATAAAACTTTATGAAGTTGTAAGTTTTGGTTTGTTTTTCTTGGATGTCTCAAATGTTTCAAAAAAGTGTATAAAGCTTTAAAAGCAAATCGTGAATAACATGGATCTGTTTATTTGCTCTTGGATGAGAACTTTGTTAGAAATACTGTTAATATTGTGATCTTTGAGTTTTGCTCACAGATTTTGGTATCCGTGTCATTCTTGAGATTTCTTGTGAAGATTTTAGAACAAAAATGTGTGTGTGTGTGTGTGTGTGTGTGTGTGTGATTGAGAGATTTAAAGAGAAAGTTTACCCAAAATGAATATTTTCATTTGCTTGTCTTTATGTTATCAGATGTATGAATGATTTTTGGTTCCACAAAGAACCATTCAGTCATTCATTTTTCTCTTACTATGAAAAAACTTGTTGAATGTGAAACCAAAAGGTTCTTCAGATGTTAAATGTTCTTTATGGAACCATAAGGTTCTTCTATGACATCGAAGAACCTTTTGAAGCATCTTTTTTTAAGACATATTTATATGAGTAACAAATACAAATGTCATCATATATTGATTATCTTAACTAGCTGTGACTTGTGACACAATGGTGTTCTCACTAACATCAGTCTGTATGTGCTACACGGGTCTTTTGTTGTTATCATTACACTGCATATTTTACGGTTTTTGTTGTGTGCTCGTTTTGCGCTTGAGATGAAAGAAAATGACATTTGTTTGAAGCGACACGAGAGTGAGCAAAAGAGCTTTACATTTTAGTTCATTTCATTGCTATCTGTACTCTGAAGGAGTGTGAAACCTGACTTACATTATTTTTATGTTGTCATGATTTAAATAAATATAATAGAAGAACGTACAGCACTGAAGAATGTTGTTGCTGTTGGTAAATGTGAAATAACAACATGCATAAGTTTTGTTCTTGTATCTGGGTTCATTCATATCTGTAAGTTTAATTGAGTAAAACAACTAGTTTGGGTTTACGTGGTTTTCACTCTTTCGGTTCAATGGTCTGATTTAAACTCAAAATCTTCTTCAACTGTGTTTTTTTAAGCCTGTGATAATGATATTTGTTGAAGCTGACCTGTGTGTGTTTGTGTGCATGTCGGCCTGCATGAATCTTTCCTCTCCTGATCCAAACTATTGGAAATCAATAGCCGAGGAATCAGCCAATCAGACTCCATTACTGCCACAGACCGACGCTGTGGTGCCACCCACCGAGAGGACGGTTTACTCTCTCTCTCTCTCTCTCTCTCTCTCTCTCTCTCTCTCTCTCTCTCTCTCTCTCTCTATCACATTGTGTGTGTTTGTTTTACAGTCAGATGCTGATCACTCACTTTCTCCCGCTGTCACTTCAGAGGTCAGAGGTCACCCGTGCCAGTAATGTACATACGTGCCCAGGACGGGTAGAGAGGTCGAGTTTATTTTTAGCTGCAGGCAGGGTGAGGAAAACAGGTAAGAATCTATCTGTTTACAGCGGGGTCACGAGTGAGGAATGACCTCTAACCGAACACAGACGCTCTGACATCACGACGCTGTGACATGCAACTTTGTGCGCCTCATTTAGCCGTTTGCATATTTATTTCATTTGCCGCGTTGCCTCGAATGTTCTTCTCAAACTTGTTGACGTGAGAGTTACGGCTGATGTTAGCGGACAGTTTACGTCAATGTAAAGCGTACTTGTGTGCGTTATGCAAAGAGCGGTCACATTTGTGTTCTGAATATCAGACGAAGGTGAAACGGATGAGGTGAAAAATGTTTTATTTCATTGAACATCATGACGGCTGTTAAGAGAAAGACACCTTTGACGTGTTCGACTGTGAAGTTAGAGAAGGACATGCAGTCAGAAGATGTGGTTTTATGTCTTTAAAGGAAGAAGAGACAGTCGAGCACGTCCACAGAGACACAAGCAGCTCTGTTTCCAAACCAAGGACTCTCGGCTCTCAAGAGACATTTAAAGGCAAAAAGCTGAACAGAGAATTCAAAGAGTGTGAGATGAGTTTGAGCTACAGATGGACATCAAGGACGGAGAGAGAGAGAGAAATAAAAGACAACGCAACAAAGAAGTCCCGTGTTTCTTTTTCGGGTTTCAAGAGTGTCTGGTGACATTACGTTTATTGTTTTTTTTAACCGGACAAGGACGATGTGCCATTCACTGAATTTGTCTTTAGAGGACCGTACACACCTGAGGAGAGAGAAGTTGCTTTAGATGTGACCAAGATTCATATTCATGGTCTCAATTTGATATTCAGATTTTCTTATTTGGGTTTTTCACTTATGAATATATGAACATATCACTCAAATGTCTTTTGTCAAAGACTTGGTATAGGTGAGATTTAGTGATATTTTTGGATTCTTGGTGCGTCAGTCGTCTCGTCGGATACAGTTTTCATTTCACATTGTTCTTTGTGACTCAATCCCTCAGCACTATTTTGTCTTGTATTTCTTTATTAGCAGAACAAAGAGCGTTTCAAGGCCTTTCAATAAAGTCAAAGTGTCGTACTGTAAAGAGCACATGTTCAGCACAGAGAGAGAGACTTTTCTATTGGCTTCTCCCGTTGGGACTCTCAATGAAGAACAACAAGCGCTCGGATGAGTTTTCCCGACGGGCTCGTCCCCGCGGCCGTTCTCCTGCTCCGTCTTTGATGGCGACCTTGAGTCCTGCTGCCATTTCAAAAGTCTCTTTATATCTGACTGGAAAACGCCCTCGTTGTTCCCGGATCTCTGTGAGGATGAACTGAACATGGAAGCTGTGAATTCTTCATCCAGATATTTCAAACGAACATAAAACAACATTGAACGTCTTTTAACATCCTGTAACTAAGTTTTAAGAGCCGTGTCTATGTAAGATGGTTCAATATGATACCTGTTATCTCTCATATTAATCGACTAAATGTCCCATAATCTCTTTATCTTGTAAAGCTGCTTTGAACTAATGCAACATTAGAAAAGCGTTATATTAATACATTGAAGTGAAGTGAATACATAACTAATATCTGCATTTCATTCTCATACAGTGAATTTGTGTGCTGTAGTTTGTGATTTAATGCTTAAAAACGTCAGGTGATAATGCGTTTTTGTCTTTTGGTCAACAGGGATTCAACTTTAAGACATTAAAGGGTTTTATTTTTCTACCTGGTCTGGTAAAGTGTATTTATGTTGTTGCAAAGTGTGTTTTCTGATGTAGTTTTACTTGGTAGAAATATATATTTAAATATAAATCTGTAAAAATATGTTAATGTTTCTCAGGTTATTAAGTAGGTTGATGATTCCATGACAAATGTTTTAGTATCCCGACACCCGGCGATGACATGAGTTTGGATAACTTTCAGTTTGTCCTGTGTTTTTTTTTACAGTTCCATGTGGTTAAGATTGCGTTGCAGAAGTTCAACTCTTCACCTTTGTGTTGTGGTGACAAGGTCTGATACAGGTGTGTGTTTTGTGCTGTGTTTGTCTCCTGTCGTTTAGTGTTTTCAGACTATCAAGGTTATCAGACACTTACAACACAAGACAACACAACAGAGCTGTTCTGAGGTCAGACACACAAACCGATTTCTTAGTTTTTACAATGTTTTAAATCCCAGACCTTGATGATCTGCTGTCCACATTATTTACAGACTGTTATTTATAATATTGTATATGTCTCAACCCGAACATTCATTGTCATGCTTATGTAGCTATTGTAGATTTATTTCTTTATTTACAGAGAAACATTACTCATCTGCTGTCATCGTGGATCAGACATTCGGCGTCACATCTTTTCAAGGTACGGTCCAATCACACCTGAGAGACACAAGCTGACTTTGAGAAGAGGTCACGTTTTAAACGCTCCGGAGCGAAATTCCCGCAAAGTTCATTTTTTCACTCTACGGGAATCCCCGGGGGTGTCGGGGTGAGGATACGCCCCAGCGCTTTATATTAATGGCGACTTTGGAACTCCTATCGCTGATTCTCAGGGTTACAGCCCCCCGGGCGCCTCTGAGAGGAATAGGGGAGGAAAGACGGCATAACGAAAGACAGCGTGAGGCGGTAAAAAATCCATTTCCCCCCACCATCCGCCTCTCCTGGTCACCAGGGTCCCTCGCTCGCTCTCCCACTCAAGGTGAACCGAGCACGGGGTCCGTCAGCGCTGACCCCATCACTAATGATTTCAAATGATGGGCTCGCGGTGGAAACAATAACGCCGTCAGAGAGGGCACCTTTATCCATCGGCAGGTTGCCATGACGCCCGCGGGGAGAAAAAACACGAGCGTGCTGTGATCAAGGGCTCGAACGGCCCTCGACCTGTGTGGAGGGCATCATTCATTAAACACCACCATCTTCATTATACAGCTTTACTCTGTGACATTAACTGGACCGACATCCTGACCACAGATCCACCAGAGCTGGTCATCGCATTTGAAACTTACATTTATGCATTTGGCAGACGCTTTTATCCTTTTATCGACTTTGCATTGCATTACACTAAACATTTGTTTCTGAGTATGGGATCGAACCCATGACCTTGGCGTTGCTAGCACCATGCTTTAACCACCGAGCTACAGGAAAGCGTCTCTCTCTCTCGCTCTGATTTAATGAATGACATTTTAATACAGCATGCCTATTTTCTGCCGAGAGATGTAAATGAATTGTTTGTTGTAAATGCTAATTATGTGGCATATTTAGGTTCTCCAGCTCTCTGGTTTTGTGCAAACTGTGGTAATGTTCACTTGAGAAGTGCGGAGCAGGTGTGGTAGTTGTTATAGAAACTAGAAAGGCTGTTTAACTGAGCAATTCACTTTTTGTTTCCTTCCCCCCACATTTAAGATTTAGATGACTTTATTAGCATGACAGAAAGCAGAAAAACATGAAATATACATATTTACACACACAATCGTGGGTGAAATAAAAACACATCAAATACACTAAAATTACTAATATGACGTTTGGTGGTAATGAAAGAAGTTTGTCATGTTTCAGTCTCTGTTTCATTGCTGATGGATGTCACAGCAGCTTTGGGTTCATCTGACTTCTCATCTCACTGTATGTATGAAATGTTGTCTCTTTGCAGTACTGTAGGTGTTTTTGTCAGAAGGTGTTTCTATGGTTTATAATTAGGGCAAGTTGTCTGGTAGCATCTTTCAGTGAGTAGGAGACGCATCATAAGAGCAGCTCTGGGTGAGATTCAGGATCATCACTGTTTTTTGATGGATGTGTAGAGTTCTCTTTAATCCCTCTCTCCTTCTTGTGTGTGTGTGTGTGTGTGTGTGCGTGCGTGCGTGCGTGCGTGCGTGCGTGCGTGCGTGCGTGTGTGTGCATAAGGATGTTCTAATCAGACACGGTGAGTGATCTAACCTGCCTGACCTGCCTTTAACCTGCCTGTCTCTCTGCACACACACACACACACACACACACAAACACACTTTTCTGATATGTTATTGTGGTCTGTCAGTCATTCCTGTCAGTCTTGTCTCTGTTTCTCTGTTAATGGCCGGGGCACAACACTACACAATCTGGCTGTGTTTGACTGCTGTGAGATCAGCGCAGTGTGTGTGTGTGTGACTCTGTGAATACAACATTATACCTGACAGACTCTATTACACGAGTCACAGTCCTCAGAAAATGATGTTTAGCTGCAGAAGGTCTGTGTGAGAGCGAGAGAGAGAGAGAGAGAGAGAGAGAGAGAGAGAGATTTATAAACAGGAATTATAAGAATATAAGATTTTGCAATAACACAATAAAATAGACATGTACTACATTTTCCACCGATACGATATCTGACTATTCACAGTGATATCTGCCGATGCCGATATAATGACAATTTCTTTTTAACATAAACATTTTCTCTATTCAAAGCACAAAATCACTGCATTTTTCTTTCCTCTTGATTGACAGGATATATTGGCCCTGATCATCAGCTGTTTAAAACTATCGGCCGATATATCGGTGCATCTCCACCATTAAATTCTTGAGAAAACGAGATCAAATTCTTATCGGTTATATTGCTTTGTGTTCCTAGTGGAGGTTGTGACAACTTACATTTTTCATACGCAAGAAAAGCTTTTGTGTTTAAATGTTGTGTGTATCTGTGTAGGAACACGCATGAGCTCACGTGATCCTGAGACCTTGAGCTCCTTCTGAAGAGTAATTCTCTGTAATTTCAGAGTTTCCACATGCACGGATTAATGCTCACTTTTCCTGACAACTCAACAGTGTGTTTCTGAAAGTGATAGTCTCTCCGTAGTGTGTGTTAATAGAGGAAAATCCACAATGGGTTTGCTTGTGTTGGGCAGAACCGGTTTCTTAGATCAGACAGTATCTCTGACAGCCCGTATGATTGTTGAGGAAATCTGAAAACTCAGCGTCCAGGTTTTGTTGCATTGGCGTTCCGACAGGTGCTGTTGAATATTCATTTGTTGAAAGGTTTTCCTGCCCGTAATCAAGCTCAATATGCTCCGGTCCTGCGTCTGTCAATCACACACGCCCCAAATGAGCCGCATCGCTCTCTGGTCATGAAAATTCATAAAACACAGAGTATTTCTCACCCCAATCCAGTGAAGGGCAGAGGAGATTCTCACGTCTCTGTGTGCGCGTGCGCTTTGATTCGTGGTGTTTTTTACAGGAATTTGCTTTTGCAGTTTTTTAGTTGTTGGTAATACTGAAATTCACTCCTGCTGAACAATACTGTAGTTTTCACAAAATGTAATTACAGACATTTCATAAAAGAGAAAGTCTTTTTATAGAAAGCCACTTTAAATCACATCACATCTCACAGTCAACACATACACATTGTGTTTTGATTGTGTGTGTGTGTGTTTATGAACACACACCTGTACTAAACATCTCATGCAGGTAGACACATACACACACTGCTGCAGTTACAGCAGTTAAACATCGAAGACTCATTCAATCATTTATTCTTTTGATCTTTTGATTCGGTCATTCATTTGATCATTAGATTTGTTTCTATCGTTAGATTTGTATGTTAGATTTGTTTCTGTTGTTAGATTTGTTTGTTCATTAGATTTGGTTCTATTGTTAGATTTGTTTGTTCACTAGATTTGGTTCTATTGTTAGATTTGTTTCTATTGTTAGATTTGTTTGTTCATTAGATTCATTCTTTCATTAGATTTGTTTGTTCACTAGATTTGGTTCTATTGTTAGATTTGTTTCTATTGTTAGATTTGTTTGTTCACTAGATTTGGTTCTATTGTTAGATTTGTTTGTTCACTAGATTTGGTTCTATTGTTAGATTTGTTTCTATTGTTAGATTTGTTTGTTCACTAGATTTGGTTCTATTGTTAGATTTGTTTGTTCACTAGATTTGTTTCTATTGTTAGATTTGTTTGTTCACTAGATTTGGTTCTATTGTTAGATTTGTTTCTATTGTTAGATTTGTTTGTTCACTAGATTTGGTTCTATTGTTAGATTTGTTTGTTCACTAGATTTGGTTCTATTGTTAGATTTGTTTGTTCACTAGATTTGGTTCTATTGTTAGATTTGTTTCTATTGTTAGATTTGTTTGTTCATTAGATTCATTCTTTCATTAGATTTGTTTGTTCACTAGATTTGGTTCTATTGTTAGATTTGTTTCTATTGTTAGATTTGTTTGTTCACTAGATTTGGTTCTATTGTTAGATTTGTTTGTTCACTAGATTTGGTTCTATTGTTAGATTTGTTTCTATTGTTAGATTTGTTTGTTCACTAGATTTGGTTCTATTGTTAGATTTGTTTGTTCACTAGATTTGTTTCTATTGTTAGATTTGTTTGTTCACTAGATTTGGTTCTATTGTTAGATTTGTTTCTATTGTTAGATTTGTTTGTTCACTAGATTTGGTTCTATTGTTAGATTTGTTTGTTCACTAGATTTGGTTCTATTGTTAGATTTGTTTGTTCACTAGATTTGGTTCTATTGTTAGATTTGTTTCTATTGTTAGATTTGTTTGTTCATTAGATTCATTCTTTCATTAGATTTGTTTGTTCACTAGATTTGGTTCTATTGTTAGATTTGTTTCTATTGTTAGATTTGTTTGTTCACTAGATTTGTTTCTATCGTTAGATTTGTTTCTATTGTTAGATTTGTTTGTTCTCACATCCACCGTTCTAAATACTTTGCATGTATTCTGATGGTTTACTCACAGATTGACGCAGCAGGACAGTCCTAAAACCTTCTCTGGACAGAAGCTCACCATTCTCATTTAGACATTAACAGCTGAAACAGGTGGAGAGAGAGAGAGAGAGAGAAACACACCTCTCTGGCCTACAAACTCCTGACCTCGAGTTTTAATGGATTCATTACACTTTATATTCAAAATTCTATACGTTATCATTAGTTAATACGTCTACAGCTTTTATTCATCTTTGTTAGTATATGTAGAAACGAACATTAATGCATTTTAACATTTTAAACTGAATAAATTAACATTTGTTCACAAACGTGAATTCATTGTATATTTTTCAATTAACATTTAGCTAGAATAATAAAAGTTGTGAAAACATTTTCTTTGTTAAAGGTTATGGTTAACAAGAACAGATATTTTTCATATGTAAATTGATTGATAATATCAGAGGTGGTTAGTTTTTCTTACTAAAATCTTTACATAGTTCTCTCACATTTCTGAAGCACATTGCTTTCCGTATTCGCATTTTTGGCACGTCTGTGGGATTTATGTTGTCGAATACATAATAAAAGTCTCTTCAGGTTGATTTTCATGACACACTTAACTGTATGACCCGCTTTAATAAAAACACATAGAGTCAAGAACACTCTTCAGTTCTCTTGGTTTTAGGATTACAGACAAAAACAAATCTATGATATCAGATAGTATCGATTGACACAAAGAGATGTTTACATATCCACTGACATCATTACATACACAACATGCACAATACAAGTGTGTCACATATCTGAAGGGGTTTGAGTCAGTTTGTTTATTGTGAATCGTGTGTGTGTAACAAAAAGTGTAGTAAAGTAACGTGTGTGTGTTTGTGAGTGAGAGACTCACACACACACACACACACACACACACACAGCAGTAGCTGTCTTTAGCTTCAGGCTGTATCCAGCGTGTGTCAGTCTGACGCCTGAGGTCTTGCCAAAGTCATTGTCAGTAATTGTTTCCCTTGTCACATCAGCCTGAACTCATTTATCCTTGTTTAACTAACCCGAACTAGCTTCAACCCATCTAGACTAGTTAAGATGATTTGTAGAATTTTTTTTTTTTTGTGTTGATGAGTTGTGTGTGAGATGAGTTGTGTGTGTTTGTGGACATGCGGGTCACAGGGTTAAACTCTCTTTGCTGTATTGATGTGAGTTTTATCCTGAATCTGTCATCGGGTCCCTCATTCATTAGGCAGATGCATTGTGGGTAATTTAATAAAGGACAGCCGAGCGGAGGAATGATTCTCATCAACTGTCTGTGCCAAATTTCGCAGATCACATTCAACAAATTATATTTGTTTATTTCTGTCTAAATCACCGGAGAATGTGTGTGTGGTCAAGTGTGAAAGAGGAAATCATTTGGACCGTGTGTGTGTTTGTGCCGCAGGCTGCTGGACTTGGCTGAGAATGAGTTGTCCACTGTGTGTGTGTGTGTGTGTGTGTGTGTGTGTGTGTGTGTGTGTGTCTGAACAGAAGCCCTCTGGGACCTTCAGCCAGTGATGAACGGGTTATCTCATTGTTCTCGGATCATAACACACTTCTAATTGGCAATTCCTCTTTTTAATTGAATTTAGCGGATGATAATGCTACAGTGTGTGTGTGTTTGATATCAACCACTGCTGGTTAATGCTCATATCTTCATTTACATGGGTTTATAATAAGCCAGTGGCAGTGATTTATACTGTTAACTTGCATCTGTACGGTTACTCTAGACACCAGCCAGCACTTTGGTAGATAACCACATCTCTATTTTATTATAAATGTGTAAATACTAAACACTAATGTGCAATTTGAGATTTTACGAGATTTTTTAAGGATTCTTCTGTTTTATCATCCACCAGGCAGAATTGTAAGTCCGATTAAAAACATCACGTCTTGAGATGGTCGCACTCCAGATGAGAATTGTTGTCACGTCTAGAAAAACTCACAGGTATCACACACCTGTGCACATTCTGTATAAGCTCATGTTTGAAGTCCGCTTGTGATGTAAGATGGGCCAGTTTTAACCAAACAGGTTATTTAATATCTTTGTGTCCATCTAAAAACATATTTTACCTTCTGATATATTATTTTTCTTAACAGTTTGCTTTATGTGGTTTTTCAATATGTGATCAGTCCCAGCTAAATTCATTTTTTTGTGATTTACTGTTTTTTCATAAAATCATCATCAGGATTCTATAAAAACATAACCTTGATATGTTTAATAATGATGTTAAAAATTAAAATCATAGTCAAATTAATGATTGAAACACACACACAATGATCTCTCTCTCCATCTCTGCACACACTCTTCTGTCATAGATCGACAGGCCAATCATTCTCTCTTTCTCTCTCCCTCTCTCTCTCTCTCACACACACACACACACACACAGTATCTGATTCCTGTGCTGTCTTTATATCATGCAGCAGAGGAAGAGGAGGAGATGCCCTGCAGACGACTTCACTGAGCAACATTACACCTCATACACTGTGAGTAATGAAACACACACACGCTCGCTCGCTCGGTGTGCCGCCGTCCGCTGCGCATCATGAGTCAGTCTGAATGAATCTGAGTGCTGTGAGCGTGCGATCGCTACGAGTTTTTGTGCACAATTTGTTTTCCAACTCTTGAGGTTGATCCTTCATAGCTCACGAGACTTCTTAGCTGTTTCGTTTAGGACTCCTTTATGTTTCTCTGAACATAAGCTTTAAAACCAATGTGGACGGTGTAGTAAAAATATTTGAGCTCCGATTTTTGTATCCGAGGGCAGTTTGAGACGTTATTGAGATCCTCTGATGGTTTATTCAGTAGACAAATGTGAGAAACAAGAAAGAACGGAGATATTAAAGTGATCCGACAGGATGTCTGTGGACGGTGAAGCTCAGGTTTTGAGTAATATTGCGTCTCTTTTGTTCACTTTCAGAAGTCGTGAGCTTGCTGAATATATGCTGAGTTGTAACCACCGGAGTTCCTGTTTTTTGCGTGTCTCAGAAACACCAAACGTCTGTTAGATTATCCCGAGACGTCTCTCCATCCATCAATCTCTCTCTTCCTCTGGCAGACAGATTGTCGTCTCTCTGGAGAATAGTTGTAGTGTATTAAAGCGCTCTGCACTACTTTACCCGCCATCTGCTTCAACGGCAACACAAATTTCCACAGATAGAGAGAGAAAGAGAAAGAGAGAGAGGAAATCTGAGATGGCAAGATGGAAAATACTAGAATATTTAAGGGTTATGACTTATATAAATGTTTTCTGTGATAAAGAATCAAATCCGGCGGCTTAAAAGCTTGAGCGCTGACTGAACGTGGCGACCTTTATTCATCGTATTTTTAGCCAGTTCATAACCAGAAGTGCACATTTCATTACTTTGAAGCTTAAGGACATAATAAAAGAAATAATTTTGTGTAAGAAGATGCTGAGGAGAGCAGTGAAGATGAATGGAGTTGGGTTCATCAGTATCTCTTTCTCGTGCCTTTCTTACATTTTTTTCGCATCTGAAATTCATCCGATTGTTTTTGAGAACACACACGCACACATCAGGTGTTTTATTCTTCATTCTGTACGTGTGAATTCTGTCGTAGAGACGGAGAGAAGATGCTATGACGGCAAACGCATTCAGAGGCGTCCACGGGCTGCTTGAGGAAAGATGAAATTCAGTTTGTCTTTCTAGATGAAAATATTCAAGTTCTCCATCATGGAGATTTGGTCTGACTGCCAGAGCATTGCTTCACAAAGACAGACAGACAGACACACACCGAGTAAATGGTTGTAGATTTGTTTCATTGAGTTATGATGAAGAAGATATGATGATAAGAGGACAATAAAAACATCACATCAGCTGATAGATTTGGTTTCAGGTGATGGGATCTGTTTGAATGTTCAGAACTTTGAACTACAGCAGCAAAAAATGAATCGAACACTCCTGGTTTGCCTTAAATCATCATTTCTACATGCATTGTGGCAATTCGAGTCCAATGTCTATTGAATTTCAACAGAAATAAACCTCAGGTATGAGATGAAGTCACAGCAATGTGAAAGACTGAGAGAATGCATAAAAAATGACTTATTCCATCATATTAATTTTTGAAGCGATCCAAAAATACATGAACAAAACATTAGTATTGTTTTGTTTAAACATCAATATAAACTTTACAGTTTCTTGCAGTGTTCAAGATCTGTGCAGTGTGCATCTTTTTTATTATTATGACCAGTTTGGCCCTTTTCTGTTATCCGCAAATATAAAACAATAATTTCATTTGGAACTTTGGAGAAATATTGTCAATACTTGACACTTAACAAGTACCTATAAATAGTAGAAAAATTAAGGAAAACCTTGTAGTGGTCTGTAACCTATTCTGTTGCTTTTGTTTACTTTTTAAGTTTGTAGTATAGAATCCACTGTCGCTCATCATTGTGGTTGGAAAAAAACTAGGCATGGGCCGCTATGAAATTTTGATGGTACGATAACCTTAAGCTAAAATATCATGGTTTTACAGTATTGCAATTACAGCTTACATTTTTTTTCTTTTAAATGTTTGCATAAAAAACTGCTTTTTTCCATTGAACAGCATTTAAGCAACACAAAATATTTGTAACAGTAGTAAACATGTGCAGTAAATCAGTGCCTCCCAAACTTTTTAAAAGCACGGCACCCGTTTCTAGTCATTTGTTTACATGCATTTCTAGTAATTAAACTTACATGCATACATACACATAAATAAATTAAATGCAGATGAGCAAACCACAAATTAAGCATAAACAAATAAAATAGCACAGATTCCTGCACTTTCCATCTTTGATGAGACATAAAAAAACAGCTCATACCTTTGGAACGATATTACAGAAAAGTTTAGTGGCTTTTTCAAACCGCGGTACACCTTGAAACCGGTGTTTGGCCCATAGACACAATGTTAGTCTGTGAATCTGTTTATGAAGGCAAACATTTCATTTCTTTGGAATTTCATGCACCTGTTGACCAGGCTTAAAGTGAATAGAGTCTTGAGATGACTTCAGATGTCTGTGCTCGTATAAAACATCATGTACTTCATGTTGTCTTGACTTGAAAATGTTGAGGTTAAACCAGGTTCTGTTCTGACTCCATGCCTCTCTTTCTCATGTTATTGAATGGTGTGGGCGTACGTATCAGGTCACAACGTCTGTCAATTCTCATTTGACACCAAATAATTCATTTAAGTTCATAAATGTCTGAGAGTTTTTAATCTCATTCGCCCGACACGAACGCGCTCATCATCGATGCCGGATGAAATGAGATCACCGCAGTCTTCTGACAGCACCATTTACACACACACACGTGCGCGTTATTATTGACCGGAGGCAACAGTGGCCTTTCTATGACATCACAATCATGTTTACACTCCATCAGGACTCACGACTGTCACTGGATCTGATGAATAATACATAACACTTGATCACTCATTTATTTATATATTATATTAAATGAATGGTTGATGAACAGATTGGTTTAAGTGATGAATGAAGGATTGCTAGACTGTAGTTGGCTTGATGTTCTGATTATATTGATTTATGACTTCATTAACGTCATAATCACCGCTGTGACCGCTGTGTTTATGGCTCAGTTGTTGCTCTTTCATTGCTCGTGTTATATTTTTCAGATTCAGCACACTGCAATCTTGTCTAAGATGATCAGAGATTGGTGATAAACCAGTTTGGACTGGTTTAAAGGGTATTCTTTCCTTTGCATGTTTCTCTTAACATGTCGTGGGGCAGTCGTGGCCCAGTGGTTAGAGAGTTGGACTCTTGATCAGAAGGTTGCTGGTTCGATTCTCAAGGGCTGGCGGGTAACGGCTGAGATGCCCTTGAGCAAGGCACCTAACCCCCACTTGCTTACTATACAAAATGTACAAATGTATAGTACAATGTAATGTAAGTCGCTTTGGATAAAAGCGTCTGCCAAATGCGTAAATGTAAATGTAAATAAATGTCTTAAAATGACTCACATTTAGAGATGATTTGATGAGAAAAGTCTGAGCTTGAGTTGAGAAGCTCGTGTTTGTGTTTGGTTTGGTCTGGTGTGTGTTTCTGTCTCTGTTTGTATGAGTGATTTCTTTCTGTCCCTTGTGACCTTTACAGACGGTCTATGAGCTATGAGCTCTAACCTCCTCCTGACACAGAGAGAGGAATCGGGTGAAAATAAGTTATATGATAAACCCCATCCACCCATCCATCATGTCTAACACACACACACACACACACACACACACACACACACAGAATATTTGACTGAATATTGTGTTTTGTTCATGTGTGCTTTAACATCACTGTGGTGTGTTCGGCAGATTTGAGTCTTGACAGTGATGTGATGCTGGACAATGTGATGTTTGGTTGTTGTTCATTTGGTTGCAGCTGTGTTTTCTAGTCTAATGTGTTTGTTCAGTTGGTGGTTTGGCAGGTGTGTAGTGATCTAATGTGGATCACATCTCTCAGATGATTATTTAGTCAAGGACAGCACTTACTCTTCTATTAATAACCCCAAAACCCCAGCACCTTACATAAGATCTTATTTTGATGTCTTAATATTGATGTTCTCTGTTTACCTTTATCTAGAAGACTGACCTCATTTTATAGCTTTTTCTCAGTTGGGTTTCTTTTTATCTTTGTTTAAACAAGTCAGTCTTTGACACATGAAAGCTAGTTTGGATTTATTTGTCTCGAAAACTTCGCTTATCAAATTTTCAAAAAATGAAATCGGACATCTCAATAATAAGACTTTGGTGCCGTGAAGATGTGAGCTTTCAGAGGTCCTTTTCTCATAGAAAACACTACCAAAAGTTCATAAAGTCTGCATTTTTGTTACTGTCAAAGAGAAAAAAAACATTATATTAAAGCTCAAAATTGTGATTTTTCAATGTTTTCAGTGTTTGGTGCCAAGTCCGAGCACATCTTAAGATTAAGATCTCTTCTGAAACGCTACAGGAGACACAAACATTGAAAGTATTTTTCTTGGGCCTTTTCTCAAAGCACTTGTTTAAATCTTACGACATGTTTCTGTCCATTAAAACTTGCTGTTTTTGACGTACCTGTCTGTGCGTGAAAGATACACGTCTGGTTATAAAGCGACTGTCAGCAAACTGAGCCGTCTGTGTGGAAATGCTTTTCTTGAGCTGTCGCTGTGTGGACGCATGACAGAAAATAACTACAAAACAGACAGAAACAATCCAACCTGATGATGAGGATGGAAAAATCCTGTTTGTCAAACTTTAGTTATATTACAATTTATTGTCATTTATTCTAAGGCTTGTGAAAAATCAGACATTTTAATAATAAAAAACCAAATAATCATTCCTTTTCAAGATTTAAACATTCAACCAGAAGGCTGATGAGTAAGAGAAACAGACATGTATCAACATTTGACTTTATCTTCTTGCTTGTAAGTATGTCATGATTTCAACCCTGTATGACTTTATCTTCTATTTTGAAGAATGACAACACTGAACTCCATTGACTTCCATTGTATGAACACAAAACCACTGAGACATTTCTCAAAATATCTTCTTTTGTCTTCCACTGAAGAAAGACTCACATACAGGTTTACAACCACACGAGGGAGAATAAATGATGTGATGTTGTGGTTTTTGTGAAGTGACGCATCTCATGGTTTGAACAGAATGTTTTATCAAACCAGGAGCTCATCAGGAGGAGAGAATCGCAGCAGTGCTCTTTGATGTCCTGTGTTTCATGACAACAGTGTTCGGGGACGACTGTCCATATAAATAATTGATCAGAAACATGACTGCAAAGCGAGGTTTAATAGAGCAGATTCAACAGGAGCGGAGTCGTCCAGAGAGAGCGTTCACTGGCTGACGGCGAGAGGTTCCACGCGAGTAGAAAAATCTCATTAGAGAGGATTGTTTGTGTGATATGTTGGTGAGGTCAGGTCAAAGGGCACATGAGGTCAGATGTGTAAAACAATCACTTCAATTAATGACGCTACTAACTTAATCCTTTAGTGGAGAGACAGGATATCAGCTGCTTTCAAAATAGCTTTAGCTATACACTATACCACAGTTAGGGCCTTAAATCTAAACTTCGACCAAATCAAAGGGTTTCCAGCAATTTATTACATTTTTAGACACCCTTTGATTTGTTTAATCCTACACACATTAGTAATGAATTAAAAATACATGCTCTGTATTGTTTAAAAAGAGAAACTTTGTATTCCTGGTTTGTGTTAACGCAGTTGCTGAACAGATGTGACCGTCGAGGCTCAGTGTGTGTTTGTTGGAGGTTGTTTAGGGAGCGTGAGGCCTTCAGCCTCATTCTGAGAGTGACACAACTCATTAGGATAATAAATCACTTGTGTCATCCTGTCATCATCTCAATCATTACTTAATGGACTGAGATCCAGGGAAGGACGTCTATGGCACGCTTGCAAAGCATCATGGGTTGACGTCACCAGATTCAACAAGAGATATGTGATTGAGAAGAGAAAGACACATAAATAGAGACAGCAGATGGACAGGGTCACCTACAGACTGACAAATGCACCTAGAGACAGACGGGTTCACCTACAGACATACAGAATTACCTGTATGCAGGCAGACAGATTCACCTATAGACAGACATATAGCCTTACCTATTAGATGGCTTCACAGACAGACTGATGTATTCACTACAGACATACAGAATTAACTATAAACAGAGAGATTCACCTATAGACAGAATGCCATCTATAGACAGATAGTTTTACCTCTATGCAGACAGACAGAATTGTGTATAGACAAACAGACAGACTCACCTATAGACAGATGGGTTCACCTACAGATTTACATATTGACAGACAGACAGACAGACTCACCTATAGACATGAATTCACCCACAGATTTACCTATAGACAGACGGGTTCACCTACAGATTTAACTATTGACAGACAGACAAACAAACAAACAAAATCAACTATAGACAAACAGGTTCACCAACAGACTTACCTATAAATAGACAGACAGTTGTGTTTACCTATAGACAGACAAAATCACCTATAGACAAATGGGTTAACCTACAGATCTACCTATAGACCGACGACTTCACCAACAGACTGACCCATTTACCTATAGACATGTAGAGTCATTTACAGACAGATTGACATTCCTAGAGTCATTTCATAGCTATTCCTAATTTAGTCAACACTAGCATTATAACTTGTGGCAGAGTAGCCATATGCCATAACCGTACCGTATGAAAGCACTGATATATATCAGCACTCTTTAAACGCCTCTCATCCTGTTACATTGGAGGATCAGAACTAACTGTTGTGTAGAAAGTCTTTAATTCACCATTATAGTTTCATTAAAGCGATGACCTCACATCATCTCAACAGGGTCTCGTTTACAGCTCATGTCACGTTTCAGAGGGTTTCATTTCCAACATCTGAAGGACAGTGATGTCGCTCAGTTTCTGCACACTGAGCACGTGCAGACTGTGACCCCCCTGTGACCCCTGAACTCTTCACCTGTGACTGACGGGAGAGAGATCACATGCTGAAAATGAGAAGTCTTTTAGAAAAGGTCAGAGCATCTTTAAACCTGTAGGTGTGGAGACGTCACGTTCTGAGTGGAACAGATTTCGTCCTAACCAGCCGTGATTGCCACAGGCCAATCTGCAGACTCTTCCAGCTTTTCATTTGGATCTTATGAGCACACTGATTGTTGATTCGCTTCACTTTTAATTGCGCTTACAGTGTGAACAAACCGTTAGTCTGTAATTCGCTTCACTTTTGAATTCAATTTCGAATCAACCTCAAATCCCCTATAAATCCCCTGTAACCTGTCTAACTCTAGCTTGTTGTATCATAAGAGTTTCTGTAGGGGATTTGGGTTCAAATAACATTTTTGGGGTTTGTTTATTCTGGAATTGGTGTTAAATCAAGATTTTGCAGGTTTTGTTGTTCTCCGTCGGTTCTGCAGAGGAGGGGAGGAACCTACGCCGTGCATGGGTGGCAGAAAATTGCATAATTCCTGCTGTTCATGCGTGGGTGTTTCCTGGCCCAAAATTCACGGAGAGCAGCGTGAGCGTAAAACAGCAGAACGGAGCCGAACCGGCCCACACTCAACATCTCCATTTAATCCCTCCTTCTGTCCTCAGCACACTTTTGTCTCTTTCATTTGAATTATGCGTCTCTTAATTTAATGTTGCTATACACGTTTAAAAAAAGAGCAGTTTTACTGGCTGGAAACTGAAGTGCTTATTAAAAAGCACTGGAAGAGCTACACCGTTTTTAATGTAGTTCAGTTATAGTTAGTTAACACAGAGCACAGACAAACAAACAAACAGATGAAACAGAAGAGAAGATGAAGGGATTTGTTGAAAGGCAGATGAAGGAGAGCGATTATGACTGAGGTCAAATTCTCTGTATGTGTTAAACATTGCAGAAAGAGCTTTTACTCCTCTTTGCACTTTACCTGCGGCTTTCTATCACACGCACACGCACACTCGCGCTGATGTTTAATTTAGTTTCTCTCTGCCCTGGAAAGCTTTTATAACAGCACAGGAGGAACAGAGAGAGAGAAACGGGGCTGATGTAACCGTGAGGGAACACTGAAACATCTATAAAGAGAACTGTATTAGCGTCCACAGCCACGGATGATAACGTTTATTTATGGTTTATTTCAACGTTATGCTTACGTGTGCTGCTGTGTCATTTGAAATGCACGAGCGGAATAGATTTTGATTGGCTTTGCTTTTATTATTCTTTATTCTGAAACAAATGCTCTAAAAGTGATTCAACAATATTATTGTAGTTGTGTGGACTTGGCTGTTCTTTTAAATGTACGATTGAACCTATAGCTATGAACGTGTCTTAATGCTGGCAAATTCTGTCATAACCTAACTACCAACACAGTCTGACAGGAAATCATAACATAGTCACAATAACTTCATATATTGATTCGTGTTCATGGACACGAATTTCCCCTTTTTTCACTTGGCATGACTTTCAGTCTAATGCGTTTTAAAACAAAGTATCTTTCATGTGTATAAATATCAATGCATCAATCTGATGGGAGTTTATACCTACGAGGCTTATTCATGTGAATTCATACGATCTCATTTGTACGGTATATTATGATTTGACTTTGCCTCGTGACGTTGGGTTTAGGGTTAGGATGAGCGTTATCGCTGCAACCTCGTAAAATGCGTTCGTTATTGTGCCTGTGATTTCAGGGTTTGGCGAACAATATATTATACATGAATATATTTACATGAATTATTTTGTTAACAATGTTACAATGGTAGTCAAAAGTGCCCCAGAACCTTTTACTGTCCTACATTCTTCAAAATATCTCATTTTGTGTTCCACAGAACAGAAGTAATTTCTCCTATGTGGTAGTCAATGGTGTCCAAGAACTGTTTGGTTACAAGCATTCCTCCAAATATCTTTCTGTGTGTTCAGAATAAAGAAACGTATACAGATTTGGAACAACTCAAAGGTGAGTAAATTGTTATCCTTTTAAGTAAAATCTTTTCAAATGAAATGAATTTCTTGAATAAATGATACAGTTGGTGTTCTGTGAAGTGACTGTAGATGTGGAAAGTAGACGCTGTGGAGATGTGTGCATTCATGTATGTACGTGATGGTTCTTGTTGACCTGCGTCTCAAACACAATAGAGTCGGTGTGTTGGGTGTCAGATGGGATCGTGTGAGTCTCTTTAAAGACTTCAGAGAGGCTTATAGTGAAGTGTTTGTCCATCTCTCTCGCTTTACACGGGGGCAGGTTGCTACACATCGTCTATTCTTTACTATTAAAAATGTAAAGTCTGCTTCTTTCTCTCATCAGGTTATTGAGCTGTAACTATTACAAACCGCAGGTGTGATGTTGGGTTTAATATTTGATGCGCTTTGTCATTACTGTGGGATTATCTTCTTACTGGCGTTTGACGATTTTTGCCAAATTTCAGATGCATCTTATCTCTTTTAAAACGTGCGTGTTGGGCATGAAAAGCCATTCGATCAGAATATTAGTCTCAATTTGATCTTGTCGTGTGTCAAGAGATGACACTATAAATGTGCTCGGTTTAACTTAAAGCATTTATGTATAATGCATTATGAATGTATTAATTATGCCTTGTAATGTGTCATGAATAATTGTAACCACAGTTAATACATTATAACACTTATCAATTGTTACACTATGCATTTTAAATTTGGTTATAATTCTTTAAAACAACATATAATGTATCACAACGCACATTGTGAACAATCGTAACGCATTATACCCTTTAATAACCCTTTATAATGCATTATACATAAAGGCTGGAGTGTTACCGTGCGCTCTTTTTCAGGAGCTCTGTGGTTATTTTACAAGCGTGTGTCGATGAGTTATGAATAATGAAAACTTCTTTACAAATGTGACTTTCTAACTGTGATGGGTCAACAGGGGTCAGGTGGATTTGACAGAACCTCACTCGTGTTTGGGATGCTGAAGTCCCGATGACCAGCGGAGGGTCTCGTGTCCCGTGGCGTGTGGGTGAAGTCGCCCTTTCGTTCGAGCGTTTTTCCGGGTCCGACTCTCATTGTACGGGTTTGTTATTATCTGTCCTGCGGTTCATCTCATTCACTCCAAAATGCCACTTTCCATCTCTCAGAGTTCTGGTATCCATGGAAACCCCGAGCATTGAAACTTCATGTCATTTTATGACCTCCCACAAGCACACACACACACACACACACACACACACACACACACAAGCACACACACACAAGCACACACACACACACACACACACACACACACACACACACACACACACTGGTAATATCATCGCATGCTATTGCTCTCTCTCTCTCTCTCTCTCTCTCTCTCTCTCTCTCTCTCTCTCTCTCTCTCTAAAATAGACTCGAGAATGGAGAGGAAGGTTGAAATATTTCCTTTTGTGGAAGTAAGAATCATACATTCTTGTAGTTTTTATTATTTAAAAGAAGTACTGAAGATTTTTTTTGGGAGGAATTTCAATCAGAAAGTGCTTAAACTCATCCTGATGCTAGTATTCATCAACAGTACAGTTCTTTTTTTGTAGACATTAATCATTGTATCATTTTTCATCGTTTTTTCTAGTTTGCCATATATTCTCATTTTTTCTAATCGTCTAATTTGCCCAATTTCAACCAAATTTGTCTAGTTTGTCATTTTTTGTCATTTTGGCTAGTATTTGACATTTTCTTGTCTGTTTTGTAATTTCTAATTTGTTAAATTTTTCAGGTCTAATTTGTCGTTTTTTTTCATGTAGTTAGTCATTGCGAATGAGACGACTCCCTGACTACTGAACAAGGGAGTTGATCGAGACGCAGACCACGTTTACATCGTAAGATTTTGTCACTGTGGAATTATAAGATCAGACATTTTTGTCAAAATTGAGTTGTTTACAATAAGTTGTTCTGTGACATACATTTGTGATGATTTTTCTCGAAAACAAAAAGTTTTATCCACAAAGTGGAAATGAAGCTTGCTATCTGAATGCAGATAGAACCTCAACATTCAAAGGTGATGATTTG